>JALMGA010000007.1:71874883-72491549 GCA_023333525.1 Aspidoscelis tigris stejnegeri | reverse complement strand
TCAAATTCAATGCAAGAAAATTTGTATTCGTTCATAAGAACATAAGAGAGGCCCTGCTGGATCAGGCCGCAGACCATCTAGTCCAGCAACCTGTCTCACATAGTGGGGCACCAAATGCTCATGTCATCTCAAACAGAGATAACGACAAACCTTTTCCTGCTCTTGAATCCCAGCAAATGGCATTGGAAGCATCCTGCTTCTGCCCCCCCCCCCAGCCTGAATAGATCCCCTTCTAATGCCATAAGAATTCCATATGGGTGCATACAAATAGCATACAAACCCTAAATATGAATCCCGTACAAAGCTTCATGCAAATATATCAAAACATTTTATTTGAATTCAAATGTTAGTCTTCAAAAGTGCCAACATTCTATTCAAATTCAGCCAAATTCAGCTGAGTTTTGAACATTGCGAATATTCATGCACAGACCTTTTTAGGGCGAATTTGAAGCCATGCATATTTGAAGTGGCTCCTTTTCCACAAATGCAAAGCTCCATCCCGTTTGTTTCAATGTGAAGCAAATGGGAGGGGGGAACTGTGCACATGCCTAGGAGAAAGGGGAAGTAGCCTTGAGCTATCATTGCCTAGAAGTGGTAAAGTACTCTCCACTTTGCCATTCTGGGCCGGGTACACCTGGCAATAATTCTAAATAGGACATTCTGTTCTGAAACAGCTTACTGAAAGTGACACTTATATCTCAGAACAGCTTTATAAAAAGGCATAAAGGTAGTGCCAGGTGAATAAAATGAATGCTACACTCCTTACTTTCCATAAAAGACTTCCTAAATTCTTCCCTGAAGTCTAAAAGGTAGTGAGCGAACACATTTTTTTAGTAAGTAGCCTCATGGCAATAGAGTGCTTTGAAAGCTACAGCTCCAAGCACATGACTGAAGCAGTCTTGTAATAACAGAGGTGTGCTGAATGCACCAATGATCAGCAAGGCTGATGGCTTCTGAGATGATACAATAAAATATGTGCCCGTGACATCATGATCAACTGGCCACCAGCTGCTGAAGCAATGCAGCTACATAAACCATGGGTGTTTTTCCACCGCAGCCCTTAGATCCAGATCGAAGGAATGGGTACATTCCTTAATTCAGATCTAGTAGATCCGGATTAAGGGAAGCACCCAATGTGTTTCCACAGGAGGTATAGCACCCATTAGCAATGGGTGCTAACCCCCCTGCCATGGAAACACCTTTGCACCCATGTGGGGAATCCGGATCAACCCCTCAAGGGATTGGTTCATCACCCAAGGTGTCTCTGGGGACAGGGGAGTGTGATCTCCAAAGTCCCAGCTTCAGAGTTATTTCGGAGTCCCTCCGGAGAGATTGCCATGGACTTTAAAGCCGCTCCAGAGTCCCTTAAAAGTGCCTTCGAAGTCTGTGCTGATCTCTTTGGAGAGACCGGTGGTGAGACTCCAAAGTCTCTGCCGATCGCTTTGGAGGGTCTTCGAGATCAGCACAGACTTCGGAGAAGCTCTGAAGGGACTCTGGAGCGGCTTTGAAGTCTCTGCCAATCTCTTCAGAGGGACTTCGGAGTCACTTTGGAATGATTTTGAAATGACTCCGAAATGACTCCGAAATCACTCCAAAGCTGGGACTTCGGGGCTCCCCGCCCCCATGGATTCATCCCATTCCCCTAGCCTCCTCTAGACCCCATTGCCTATTTCCTGTGGAAACAGGCTCCCTTTAATCCAGATTAAAGGGGTCTACAGAAAATCCAGATTAAAGGGCAGAAAGTACCCATTTGATCCAGATTTTCCCCATGGCAGTGGAAACAATTGCGTCCCAAATGGGTGCCGTGGTGGAAATGGGATCATCCGGCTCACACCCAAATGGGTCCTTAATGGGTGCAAAAATGGGTACTATTTGACAGTGGAAAAACACCCCATCCCCCTCCAAACTTTGTCCAATGCAAACAAAGTATAAAAGTATAAAAGGGATGTGAGACTTTCTATAGCATTTATTTATTTATTTATTTATTTATTTATTTATTTATTTATTTATTTATTTATTTATTTATTTATTTATTTATTTATTTATTTCCATTTCTATCCCGCCCCATACCCGAAGGTCTCTGGGCGGGTAACAACGGATCAAACAACATATTTAAAAACATATTAAGAACAAAATACAGATTAAAACATATTAAAAACACATTAAGAACACAATACAAATTAAAACAAGGTACTTGGTTAAAAATTCAGATATAAGCTGTGTGCTCCATAGTGTATTCATAAGAACTATAACTGGGGGGGAGAATGTAGGCCAAGGCAAAAAGGTATGTTTTTACAGCCTTCCTAAATGATAACAAGGAAGGGGCATGGCGCACCTCAAAGGGGAGACCATTCCACAGTCTGGGGGCCACTACCGAAAAGGCTCTCTCCCGGGTGCCCACCAGCCTCACTACTGAAGGTGGTGGGACAACCAGGAGGGCCTTGTCTTCGGATCCCAAGGCATGGGCAGGTCAGTATGAGAGAAGGCGTTCCTTTAGATATTTGGCCCCCAAGTCATTTAGGGCCTTATAAGTCAGAGTTAACACCTTGAATTGGGGCCGGTAGCGAATTGGCAGCCAATGCAGTTTTTAAGAACCAGCGTGATATGTGTCTGGTTAGCTGTTCCAGTCAGCACTCTGGCGGCTGTGTTTTGCACTAGCTGCAACTTCTGGACCATCTTCAAGGCAGCCCCATGTAGAGTGCATTGCAATAGTCCAGTCTAGAGGTTACCAGAGCATGGATAACTGTGGCCAGGTCATCTCTATCCAGAAAAGGCTTAAGTTGACGTACCAGCCGTAGATGAGAGTAGGCGCTCCTGGCTACGGCCTCCACCTGAGCTTCAAGTGGCAGCGCAGAGTCCAGGAGTACCACAGCACCCTTTTGGGACGCAATTGTTTCCACTGCCATGGGGAAAATCTGGATCAAATGGGTACTTTCTGCCCTTTAATCTGGATTTTCTGTAGACCGCTTTAATCTGGATTAAAGGGAGCCTGTTTCCACATGTAGAAAAGCTAACTCCTCTTCCTCCTCCTCTTCCTCCTCCTATTTAACTCCCCCCCCCTTGCATTCTAATTTTGCTTTCAGTAAAAGCTAATGTAGAATGCCTATTCTTCCTGAAGGAGGAGATTTGACATCTGGTTACTGAGGTCAGCTAGTTGCCCTCCACATATAATAGTCTTCTAGGTGCCAATAAATTGGCACCGGAGAAAGTATGGAAAATGGAGAAAGTATGAGAAATGGTCACATTTCTGGGTGCTTCCGCACATGCCTAAGTAAATCCTGATCTACCTCATCCAGATTTAGTAAAGCCAGGTTCCAGTAGACCCAGTTTTACTAAATCTGGATGCCCGGTAGATCTGGCTTTACGGGGGTAGATGTGCATCTAATAGATGCGGATCTACCCACCCCTGTCCTTCCGCACACGCGGCAGAAGGATGGCTTTAATCTGGATTTGAGGTGGGTGCTGTGTGGATGCACAGCACCCGTCTCAGATCTGTGCTCCGTGGCCCCTCCCCTGGCCTGCCATGCTTGGCTCCTTGGAGCCAAGCATGGTGAGCTGGGGGACTCCTACCTTGCGGCTCACCCTCGCCCCAGAAGCGGCAGATCACCGCTTCTGGGGCCAGGGGGAGCTTCTCCAAAGCCCACCCTAGCCCACGCGGGTGGGAGTGCACGAAATCCCCTCCTTACCTGCTTGGTGTCGCCCCAGTGCACCTGTGCAGAATGCCTCCTGAAGGCTGGAGCTGCCAGGAGCAGCCCCGGCCAATCAGGAGGTGCGCAGGACGCAGGCGCGCTGCATCCTGGGTCCCTGCAGCCAGAATGGTGGCGATGCCGAGCAGGTAAGAAGGGGATTTTGTGCACTCCCCCCCCCCCCGGGTAGGTTAGGGAGGGCTTCGGAGAAGCTCTCCCTGGCCCCAGGAGCGGGTTCTGGGGTGAGGGCGAGCCGTAAGATAGGAGTCCCCCGGCTTGCCATGATTGGCTTCAAGGAGCCAATCATGGCGGGCTGAGGGAAGGCCATGGCTAGGCACACATAAACTGTGTGAATGCATCCTAAATGGATGTGTTTTCACAGTTTAACACCCTTTAACACCACATCATATGTGGTGTGTATTTAACACCCATTTAGCACACTTTAGGTACAGATAGGTGCAGACACACCCTACCGGAAGTGTGCTAAATAGGTCCGAGTGTGTGGATGCGCACAATCGAAAGTGTGTTAAATGCATGTTGCTGTGCGGACGCTGCTCACCAGAAGTGTCCAAAACAGCAACGGTTGTGCAAACACCCATTAAGCAATGTGTGCTTAATGGGTGTTAAAGGGCCTGTGCAGAAGCACCCTCTGTCTTTAGTAAAATCCACACCCACACTAATACATCAATTTGATAAAAATGTATCCTTGCTGGTTTGTACCCAATTCTTATGTGGAGCTGAAGGCATTAGAAACAATAGTAATAAACTGATTAACAATATAAGCAACTATAGCTTATTTAGTTCAATTTCCAAGCCCTGGACATTATTTTCTTCCAGTGTGTTCTAGTGTTTGTGCTAACTGTGGAGTTCGCACTGAGGTTAGACAGGATAGCAGCTGTTGGGTGGGCTTTCAGAGCCCTGTTAGAAAGGGGGGGGCAATTTGGCAGGCTTTCGCCAGCGCCGCAATTGACAGGGAGGCGTGGCCACTAGCAGGAGCCATGCCATCCCGCCAAAATGGACGAATCCAAGACGCTGGATCTCGAACTATAAAAGACCCTGCCAGAGTAGCCTCATTGTCTCTCATCTGGGGTAGCAGAGGGGGATCAGGGAGCACAGCTCCTTGCATGCACGTGTGTGCCTCTCCTCTCAGTTAAGAGATGAGAAGAAGGGAGTAGAAAGCCATGCAGCCCGGTTCTGTGCATGTGTGTGGGGGGGTGGGGGTGGAGGGGTGGGGGGGGTGGGGGGGTTCCTCTCAGTGCCAGAGAGGAAGGCAGCCTGTCAAAGAAGGGAATAGTTGAGGGAAACGTTAGGTTTTGCCTGAGAGCAAAGTCAGAGGGGGACTGTTTGCTTATAGCTAGAGTGTTAGAGAGGACAAAACAAAGGACTGTTGAGAACCCAAAGAAGGATTATTTTGCATTACTAAAAGGACTATTTGTTTTACAAGTAACAAAGGACTTCAAGGCTGAACATAAGCTTTCTTTTTATTTATTTTTTCTTTATTTCAATCTTATTGTAACAATAAAACTTTCTGAAGTTATTCAATAATCCAAGTGTCAGACTGCTGCTTTGGGGAGCCTTTACTTGGGCAGGTAAAGCAGGATGCCAAAGAGGCTGTAAAGTGTTGCAGGGAATCCTAACAAACTGGCAGGGGATTTGCATGCCAAGCTGTTTGGCCCCATCTGTGTTGCTCTGCGGAGGGCCAGGTGGGTAAGGACGGCTTAGGTCATCACACTAACACTTGGAGTTCTGCTATCCCTAAGTGGTAATGGATGTTCAATCAACTTCTGAAGTGATAACATTTTTAAAAACTAGAAAAAAATTTTCCTCTCCATATGATCTTGTTTCAAGTTGGATTCTGCTAAAAAGTGGATACAGGCCACATCTACATGGAACTTTTTTGTTTCTCTATTGTCCCTCTATTGTCTCTCTATTGCAGCAGACTTTAAAAATGTCGTTCAATTCCGGAATAAGTGTCCACATGGGGCTCAGCAAACTGTGGGTTTAAAATTCACCTACCATCCCCATGGAAGCATGTTTTCTTTGCCCACATCTTTTTCTCCCCACCCCCTCTCTGGTTGATAGGGTGCCGGCGGGAATGGGGAGGGACTGCGTTCTGCGCAGCCACAACCAGGAAGACAACCCCTGACAAGTCCAAAAGAAAAATAGCCATGGGTATTCACAGGTTCTCTCCCCTGCCTGCAAAACCCACCAGAAACATTTATCATTTTGGGATCCAGAGCTTGCTTCCAAACATAGTGATTTCACTGTAAAAATCCACCCTGTACAGCAGCAGTTACACTGTAGCAATCGACCCACTTCACACCTGATAACAATGTTGCAATTCTGCGCAATTCTGGATCTTTAAAAGTTCTGACCTTTAGAAAGGGAAAGGAAGGAAGGTGCTGCAGTTCTGGGAGATGTGTGAATGTTTAAGGCTGTGTGTGCAGGCGGCAGGGTGCTTTTTTCAGAGATCTTGTGAGTAACATAATGAATTGCTTCCACAAGATCTCCGTCCACCTACTGTTTTCTTGCATTCAGTATAGATCTTGAATACTGGCTGTGGATGAGAGGCAAAGAGAGAGAGAGAGGATTTTATTTGAAGAAAAAACAAGGGAGAAGGCTGAAAAAAAGAGGAAAGATGGGACCGTGCTTGGCAATCCCCACCCCCAAATACCTCTTTTGCCACGGAGCGTCTCCATGCACAATGTTGCTGGGAATACCTGCGGCTTCCAAAAAGTGTGTTGGTAGTCTTGTTTAAAGAGGCGTCTTTCTTCCGTGCACTTTCCTCCTTTGTGGCACTGGAAATCCAGAGAAAAGCCGTGCATGGAGATGCTATGTGGCAAAAAAAAGCTTTTTAATGGGCTTTTTATTGCATGAAGACGGGGCCACAGTGCTGGAAAGTTGTTGTTTTTAATGAGGGAGTTGTGCCACTTCCATCCTTGCTGCACCAAACTGCCTTTTTATTAAAAGGCTCTCTGAAGAGAGAGACACAACAATCTTGTTTTTGTTGCTAGTTTTCCAAAGTAAAAACAGCTTTCGTCTCATTCCCTTTCAAGGTTTTATAGAAGCAGAAGGAAAACATCATATTACTGACTAAAGGGTTAATCATTTACAGGCCGAAAGGCAAGCAAACAAAGCCAAACAAAACAGAGAGAGAGAAAGAACCAATCACATTGCTTGGATGCAGGAGTGGAGGAAATGGCAGAACCATTTGCAACAGAATACATCCAAGGGTGTGCTTAAAAAACAACAACCATGGGAGAAAAGTGAGTTAAGGTGTGAACATAATCACTCCTGAAGTGCAACAATCTACTTTTTTAAAAGCCACCGAAACAATGGGTGTTTTTCCACTGTCAAAAAGTACCCATTTTTACACCCATTAAGGACCCATTTGGGTGTGAGCCGGTGACCCCATATCGAGCATGGCACCCATTTGGGACCCAATTGTTTCCACTGCTGTGGGGGAAATCCAGATCAAATGGGTACTTTCTGGCCTTTAATCTGGATTTTCTGGGGGTCTACAATGGGGTCTTCTGCCAGAAAATCTGGATTAAAGGGGTCTAGAGGAGGCTAGGGGGAGGGGATGCACCCATGGGGGGGGGAGCCCCGAAGTCCCAGCTTCGGAGTGATTTCAGAGTCATTTCGAAATCATTCCAAAGTAACTCCGAAGTCCCTCCGAAGAGATCAGCAGAGACTTCGATGCCGCCTCGGAAGTCTGTGCTGATCTCTTTGGAGAGACCAGCCACGAGACTCCGAAGTCCCTCTGAAGTGGTCAGCAGAGACTTCGGAGTCTCACCACCGGTCTCTCCAAAGAGATCAGCGCAGACTTCGGAGGTGCTTCAAAGGGACTCTGGAGTGGCTTTGAAGTCTCTGCTCATCTCTTCGGAGGGACTTCAGAGGGGAGTCCGTGTGGTCTGGGGTAATAGCGCACGGACTGTGCTGACAGCTCCAGAGCCTCTCTCAAGTCCTTGGCAATCTCTTCGGAGGGACTTCAGAGTCATTTTAAAATGATTTCAAAATGAATCTGAAATAACTCTGAAGCTGGGACTTCGGAGATTGCAGCCCCCTGTCCCCAGAGACACCTGGGGTATGGGCAGACCCCTTGGGGGTTGATCTGGATTCCCCACATGGGTGCAAAGGTGTTTCCATGGCAGGGGGGTTAGCACCCATTGCTGATGGGTGCTACACCTCCTGTGGAAACACATTGGGCACTTCCCTTAATCCAGATCTACTAGATCCAGATTAAGGCATGTACCCATTCCTTAGATCCGGATCTTCTTAGATCCGGATCTAAGGGATGCAGTGGAAAAACACCCAATAATACACTGCTCCCTTTTGGAGAACCTCTTTGAGGAGAACGAGGGTGAAGGTCACCTTCATTGTGCTGCTTCTGCACATTTGTGTGCGAGTGCATGTGTGTACAGCGTGTGTTGGCTTTGGGTGTTGGGTGCTTATGTGTGAGTTTTTATCCCTCTTTTTAAAACATATCTTACTGTTTAATGTCTTTTTAGCTTATTTAGACCATATAAATATTATGGATAGTCTGACGAAAAGATCCTAAATCCTGGACCTGGAATAGGCCAACTTACTTATCTGGACTTATTTTATTTTATTTATTTTATTATTTATATTTCTATCCCAGCCTATACTCGAAGGTCTCAGGGTGGGTAACAACCTTTAATATCCAGCATATCAAGAACCAATATATATTAAAACAATAAAAACTACAACAACATTTAAAACCCAACATGTTAAAAACAGAACCATAGGTGCGTCTCCATGCCAAAAATACACGGAATTTAAGCTTGTTTTGCCTTGGGGCATCTCCATGCACAGCTTTACTCCGGGGTACATCAGGAGGAAAATCTGCAGCAGTTCCCCCCCCCCCCTTTCAAACAGTACTACATCCAACTTTGGGGGAAACTGCGGCTTATTCTGGGAGCATGGAGACGCACATGGATTTCTTTAAAGTGTCTTTCCAGCTACATTAATCTTTCTTGCTCTTTATGTGTGTGTGTGAAAACATTCCTTTCTTTGGCTGCCAAGAGTTAAAAGCATAACCAATGCTTGTAATGTGGTTAAAAGCATAACTAAAAGCAAACTGCTCCCTGCAGCCTGTCAGCCAGCTAGCTGTCACATCCAGCCTCCCACCATTCCGTTTTAGCGCACGAACAGAGTTTCTGTGCTTGCTGCCAGAGAAAAGTGTGTGAAAATAGATGTTTCCCCCTCTATTGTTAAGATAATTAGCATCACTTTCCCCTTATAGCAAGCACAGAATTTCTATCCCCCACCCAATAATGTGAAAGAAAGATAGAGATTGCTGGGCAGCTTCTGCACACAGGCAGCTGCAGGGAGTGAGCTGCTTTTAGTTATGCTTGGAACTATGTTACAAGCATTAGTTATGGAGAGAGCTAGCTGCTTTCAGTTATGTTTCTAAGTGCTTTTAACTCTTGGCAGCCAAGTAAAGGGATGATCTGTGTTGTGTTGTGGGGGTTCAATTGAGGTTTTTGCCTGTCATTGTTGCAGTGGGCAGGAGGTGGGTGGGGAGAAAAAGATCCGGGCTCACAAAAAGCTGCTTGCATGGGGACAGGAAAGTATGTTTTAAATCTGCATTGCCCCAAACCACATGGGGACACTTTATTTCAAATTACAACCCGCATTTTTAAAATCTGATGCAAGAGAGAAGCAAAAAGAGACCATGGAGATGCACCCCATGTCAATTAAAACAATAACGTTTGCAGGGGGAGAAACACGATCAACATCTAGCCAAAGGCCTGGGCAAAGAGGTGTGTCTTCACCTCCTTCCTGAACATAAACAGAGAAGGAACCTGACACACCTCAAGGGGGAGACTATTCCATAGCCTGGGGGCCATCACTGAGAAGGCCCTCTCCCAGGTGGCCACCTGCCTCACTCCTGCAGATCTTAATGCATGGGCAGGTCAGTATGGGAGAAGAGGTGTGGGTGGGATCAGTGCCCAGCTATATCCCCACACCTTTGAAAGCTAGGGTTGAAAATTCCTAGCCTTTATGCCTGGGTGGGTAGGAGTGCTTTGGGGGGTGTATGATTGTAATCCTTAAATGGCAGAGATCTGGACATTAAGGGTCTCCTTAAACAAGATTGGAGCTGGACTGTCAGAGTGGGTGGGCACTCCTTGATCTGCATTAACATGTTGATACGAAGGCCTAGAACATGTACTAAATGGACCCTTAATATGGATTAAGGTTCATGTAGAAAGGACCAAGTTTAGTCAACTAGAACTTTGTTTAACCACCAGTCTGTTTGAATGCAAAGCTTAAAACGCAACTGAAAATAGGTAAGACTCAGATCTCTGGCACAACCTTATCTGGAAGTGAGCAAAGAACTGACATTTAAGTCCTGTATGATCTTGGAATTGGAGGGTTTTTTTTTTCCTCCTTGTATCCTTTTTTCCAAGCTTCACTTCCCTTGATGTGCAAAACAGCTTCAGTGTTCCTGTTGCTTTACATTAGCACTGAAATAAAGACCAAAATGTATAGTTGTAAGCATTCTATAGATATGTCTCTATCCTTTTTAAAATACATGTAGGTTTTTTAAATGCTATATTTTATGCACTAGAACATTGCCTATTAATGTTTAATACAATAGGGCTCTTTAACCCAGAAGCGCCTCCTGCCTTACCAGACATTACCCTCTTGTCTACTAGCGGTAGTGCATGAAATCATACACCACACACATCCCAACCCAACCTTTCCTGTCCTTTTCCTTTCCTGTCCTTTTCCTTACCTGTCATATCCAGCACCATGACCATTCACACCATTTCCAGTGGAGTCACCTGAGGTGCCATGCAAGCATGCTGGCACCTCAGATGACCCCAAATGTGACTGCACACACACAGAGTGTTGCCTTCACCATTGCTGCGGCAAACATGATGACGCACTCGCAGTTGCACCAGGCTCCAAAAACAAGATGGTGGTGCCTAGGCATGTGCCCAGACACATGTAAATCTCCGCAGTGCATGGGGCTTAGTCTGCCCTGTACTAGTATTTAATTTTGAATGTCTTGTGATGCTTTTAGTGTTTTGTACTTCCTATTTTTCAAAAGGAAAATGTTCATCACCTTGATTTTAATATAGAAAGGCAATAAACCAACAAATTAAATCAACTAGGTATGTTTTGCTAGCTAAATGTCAAGTTATGCTGAGACGCTCATATCAGTTAAAAAGCAAATGAACAATTGCTGCTAACTGTTATCATGCTCTCTCAGATCTTTTCCACACTATTGGTGTTTTTCCACTGTCACTAGAAATACCCATTAAGTACCCAGTAATGGGTACGTAATGGCATTTTTGTACCCATTAATGGGTACTTCTAGTGACAGTGGAAAAACACCCTATGTGGCCTTTTCTGACCCATGCAGCATGAGCCAGGAGGTGTATCCCACACTGGAGCAAGCTAGTAGGAGCATAGCTCCACCTGTCGACTCTGAAGTCTGCACCTTTGTCATCTGCTTTGAATCTCCTTGAATGGGTGAGAAAAGCAGGGTAGAAAAGACAACTTTCCTCCTCCTCCTCCTCCTCCTCCTCCTCCTTCTTCTCCTTCAGGTGTCAAAGCCAGCATAGAGCCTTTAAAGGCTGGGAACAAAAGTTCCAACCTTTGGTGTTGCTGGGAGGGCTTGTTTCAGGGGTACACCAACTTCCAGTGGCACGTCTAGTAGTACTTTCTGGTATACTGCTGGAACAAGTCCTTCATTGCTGTCTGCACATCCTTTGTAGTCCAGAATTAGGACTTTGCCAACATTCTGACCACTTTAAAGAAATCCAGTACTTAGACCAGTGCAGACAAAGCATGCTTAAGTGGGGATGGGACTTCCAATATTCCATGCTAGGTGCAGAAGGGTGTACCTAGGATCAAAATATATTCCAGTAGGGATTTGCACAATTTTTTGTGTGTATGTACTTGATTCATATCAAATCCAATGCAAGAAAATTTGTATTTGTTCGAATAGATCCCCTTCGAATGTGGTAGGATTTGTATTCAATATGAATGTTCAATCCCATATGAATAGCATACAGATCCCATTCCAAACTTTATACAGAGCTTCTTAGAATTGTATCAAAACATCCCATTCAAATTCAAATGTCAATCTTTGTATTTGCCAATGTTCAATGTGAATTCAAATGTTCGAATTTGCCCAAAATTTGTGCAAATGTCAAACACTCCATTCCGAGGCCCAGTATAGAAAGGGTCTCAAAAAGTTCTGACTGGGGGTGTTCATGAATGCAGTTTTCAGAATTCGATTCTAATTGAATCGAATATCCAAAGATTCTAATAGATTTGAATGTTTAAAATCTGAATGTATTCACATCCAATTCAGTATGAATATTCAATTCATATTTGAAGGTACGAATGCTGACAACATTCATATGTGTATATGCATTCTGTATGCGTCTCATTTTTATCCTGTACACATCACGTTTTCATCCCTTACGTATCCGTACAAGTGCATATGGATACATATGTAATGCGTACAAATCTGTACACATACAAATGTCTGAATAATTCATATGAATGATTCGAAAGGTGTGAAATGCATTTGAAAGTTTAAATTCGAATGTAGAGACATTTGATTCTAATTCAAATGTCTGGATGCGAATGAATTCGACTGAATTTAGAATGTTTTTAATATTTGTGCACATCTCTAGTTCTGACATTGTTTTATCACATCACATTACAACCCTCCTCTGAGAACTTCATTCGTTTTGGCCTAGTTATTGTAGTTTGATTCATTAATAATCCTAATTTTTCTCCATTTAGAAAAAAAAAGAAGAAATTGAGGCAAAGAGGGAAACTAAAATAATATATTGAGGGAAATTACTTTGGAATTAGATTCACCATAGCATACAATTAACTTGATGAATAGTTCTGCCCAGCGTTCACATGGGAAGGAAGATTATATTTACAATCAATAGGCTTTTCAAAAAGCCTTCATGGTCCACTATTAGAAACAAGTAGTTATATTCACTGACTCAAAATAACTATTCTGTCTTGGCAGAAATACACACCGTCTTCCTTCTACCTGCTGAAATAAGAGTGTCACAGGTTACTCTGGTGCAGTTTTAATAAAATTCTTTTTCCTAGATAAATCTATGGTCTCTAATGTAATACCCAGATTAATTCTCCAAGATACACTGTGTTGATGTATTAATACTAAAAATCATCTTCTAAATGCTTGCTTTCATATTTGGCAGAAGTACAGTATCTGCCGTAGAAACTGCTTCTATTGACCTTTTGATTAAAAATATGTTGGATTATCATGATTGACACGTTTAAAATAACCAATTCTTGCTTGCCAAACACAGGAGAGCAACTTTTAAACATTCCTTTTGCTTTACCACTGCCTCCACTTTCATTACATGAAATATGGTTTTATTATATGCCACTTCTCATTGCCTAACATGCTTTTTCCCCCGAGTTCAAGAAGATTTACATTTGAGGCTAAATGTTTCAGTGATCGCTCTGTTGGATTTCATTATACCAGTGTAGTTAATCAAAGTAAGCCTGGCCTTGCAGCCATGATTCATTGCTTTTTTTTTTCCACTTAAGTCATTTACACTGAACAAATATACACATTATCACCAGAGTACTATGATTTTCCTTAACACTCTATGAACTATATATATGTATACCTTCTGAGGTCATCTGCAGCTGTCAGAACAAAACAAAGGAAAAAGATACAGGTTTTGCTGAAGACTCATCTTGACGGGTTTGTGGAAGAATTTAGGAGGTTGGCCATCATTTCAAGCCCAAGAAACTAAATGTCCCTTTTCCACAGAAGGAAAAGCGGAGTAGAAAAGCAACTCTTCTTCTTCTTCAGCAAAGGGCCCTGAAACATGTTCGTGGTTGAGGTTTGACAGCTCAGGAACAGGGCCCAGGGAGGCAAGAGGCCAATTCACACTTAACCCCATAGTACATGATAGTATAACACCTGCCAAGGAGCATCTGCACCGGTAGGAAGAATTTCCAACCCAGAAATGCCTCCTCCCTTACCCGACATCTCCCTATTGTCTACTAGCCACCTGGCCACAGTTAACCATGCTGTGGTAACCTCTAGACTGGACTACTGCAATGCACTCTACATGGGGCTGCCCTTGAAGACTGTCCGGAAGTTGCAGCTAGTGCAAAACACAGCCGCCAGAGTGCTGGCTGTTACAGCTAGCAGGACACATATCACACCGGTTCTTAAAGAACTGCATTGGCTGCCAATTCGCTACCAGGCCCAATTCAAGGTGTTAACTCTGACTTATAAGGCCCTAAATGACTTGGGGGCCAAATATCTAAAGGAACCCCTTCTCCTATATCGACCTGCCCATGCCTTGATATCCAAAGACGAGGCCCTCCTGGTTGTCCCACCACCTCCGGTAGTGAGGTTGGTGGGCACCCGGGAGAGAGCATTTTCAGTGGTGGCCCCCAGACTGTGGAATGGTCTCCCCCTTGAGGTGCACCATGCCCCTTCCTTGTTATCATTTAGGAAGGCTGTAAAAACATACCTTTATAATAAATAATAAATAAATAGCGGTGGTGTACAAAATCATGCACCACCCACATCCCAACCCTAACCTTTCCTGTCCCATTCCTTACCTGGCGCATCCAGCGCTGAGACCATTCACATTATTTCCAATGCTGGGGGGCATCTGAGGTGCCACGCAGATGACCCCAAATGTGATTGTGAACACACAGAGTGTTGCTGTCACCATTGCTGTGCAAAGGTGACAGCACATGCACAGTTTAACCAGACTCCAAAAACAAGATGGCAGTGCCCGGACATGTACCAAGACACAGGTAAATCTCCGGGGTGTGTGGAGCTTAGTCTTACATGTATGAGTATTCCGAAGTCCGAACGCTAGTACAAGTTAGTGGGTTTTGCATTTTTCCCATCCATCAGATGGGAAGCCAAGTGCAGAAATATCTCAAGTGCTGTGACAACACAACCAAAGCTGTGTTTATACATATTGAAAAAATTGGCTCAAATATGCATTATTAGAGACAGTGGCTTGTGCCTTTTAGGTTTTCATCCAATTTCTAATCCACCATTTCTAGCCTTAAATGTTCATGGGGAGGTTTGTGAATGATTCCATTTGTAAACCTTCTCAAAGTCGTCTCTAAACAACCTCAGAAGGCCTGTAAAAAAAAAAGTATGAGGATGCGGCCTTAGGATGTGATCAGACAGGACTATTTTAGTTGCCTCTTTACCCATCTTTAGACACACACAAAAATGTGTGAAACTGGTATGAGCACCTAAAAACCTGGTGCTGCTGATGAAAAGTCATAGGCTGCTTCTGCACTTACCACTGTAAATCTGGGTTAAATAGATCCAGACGAGTGAAATCTGTGCTTGTGAGATGCAGAAAGTATATCCAGATCAAATCCCGGAACCGATCATATCCGGATCATATTTGGACCATATCCAGATCTTATCCAAATCTGGATTTGATCTGGATCCTATCTGTATCATATTTGGATCATCTCTAGATTATATCAATCCAAGCCCAGGTCCAGATCTAGATCTACATTAGTGAAATCACTGCTTGCGAGATCTGGATAATATAAATCCAGATTAAGATGCACGACATAGCATCTGCACTGATAATGTTGAAACAGCTTGAGACCTGTGCTAAATTGGAATTGTATGTGGACACCATATTATGCAACCATAGCAGGGTGTGGGGACAGGATGGGGAGGCAAGATTGGGAGGGACAGGTGGTGGTAACTGGGGTTCTAGGACATGACCTGGGGAGAGGGGAGGGTTCTGGGAGTTGGGTGGGGGAGTCAGAAGAGGCACGTGAAAGCTGGGTGGGGGATCTGGGGTGCTAGGACATGAACTGGTGAGGGGAAGTGTGGGGTGGGGTGGGAGAGGGAGTGTGGGGTGGGGTGGGGTGGGGTGGGGTGGGGTGGGGTGGGGTGGGGAGGAGGAGGAGGAGGAGGAGCCAAAGCAGGGGTGTGGGGAGTGGGAGAAGAGCTAGGGGAAGCGGGGTGCTAAGACACTAGGTGCAGGAGAGGGAGGGAGGAGGGGTTATTGTGCCAGGGTGGGGGTGGGGATCTGGCATATCCCTAGACAGGAGACATGAATGGCAGAGTTGCAGCTATGAAGACACCTATGAAGTGCTTTGGGAAATGCTTCCCAAACAAAACCCACCCCCTGCTACAGGGCTGTGCTATGGTGCATGCATGGCATTTATAGAACTAAGTGTGGAAACAGCCATCAGGTCTACCATAAATCTGGATCAAGGAGTCCTTAGTTCCCAATAGATCCAGATCTCCAACTCCTGTTTGGATAGTGCGGCCTTAATCCAGCCTGCTGTGCAGAAGGGGCATTCCATATGTGTTCCTTATGCATTTTTATTATTTATGCAATCTGGTCTAAAGTGTAACTATGGAAGCAGCCACATTGTGCTCCAGAAACATCAGGTTCAAAAGTATGCCCACACACAAACACACACACCAGTTCAAACTCAACTTTTTAACAGGGCTTGATAAGAACATGAGACCAAAGAGAAGCCCTGCTGGATCAGGCCACATCCCATCTACTCCAGCATCCTGTCTCACACAGTGGCCCACCAAATGCTCATGGGCCTCTTAAGCAGAGACAAGGGCAAACCTCCTGCCCTCGAATCCCAGCAAATGATCTTAGAGACATCCTGCATTTTAACTGGTTTTAACAGTGAACCAGTTTGACAAACCACTGAACCAGTTTGAGATTCAATTTAGGTTCATGCACATTCCTACTTGGAACTAATTCAGGCAGAACCTTTTAACCTTCTTCAGACTAAAAGCTTTAACTGAGAGGCTGCAGATTACCTTAACATTCCAGCAAAGAATTAACTTGCTCTGAAGGGGTTAGCAATATGTGAGGCTTTAAAAAACTTCTAGATTGCAGGTGGCTTAGGGGGGAAAAAGTAGTCTGATACAATTTTGCAAAGAAGTATGGGCCAAAATTCTCCCACAGTGATATGAAAGACTGATCTCCAGTTATTGGAAGCTGCTAAAAATGGCACAACCAGGTTTAAGTTTAGGGAAGCAGTTTCTATTTCAATTCAGTAGTATAGTACTTGGTAGATTTTTTTTTCAAACAAAATTCAAATGATCATTTGAAACTGTATTTTGTTTCTATTCAGGTTGTTTTCGCCTCATATTAAATTTCTTAGAGGATCTCAAACAATTAAGTGTGACAAATATGCAGAAATGGAAGAAAAAGGGAAAGGGGAAATACTTTTTCATGGGACTACAAGTTTAAAAATATCCTTAAGGAAAGTAATGACAAACCACTTCTGTATAACCGAGACCTAGATGGATGAACTGGGTCGGCCTTGTCTCACCCAGCTGTGTCCTCCAGGATACTCAGTGCAGCACTGTTCCAGAGCAGAGGGGAGGGGAAGAGGTGTTGCTGTAGTCCATCAGACTTCCATCTCCCTCACCAGACAACCAATTCGCACTGTAACGGGAGTTGAGGGCTTGTTTATGTTGTTGGGCCAGAAAGACAGAATAGGGATGCTGCTGATGTACTGCCCGGCATCCTCCCTATCTGAGCTGGCTGAGGTGGTCTAGGATGTGGTGTTGGGAGCCTCTGCCATGGTGGTCTTGGGGGATTTCAGCATCCACGCCGAGGCTACACTCAGTGGACCAGCTCAGTTCTTCATGTCCTCCATGACAACCATGGGGCTATCTCAATTTGTATCTGACCTGACTCAAATTGCAGGCCACACTCTTGATTTGGTTTTACCTCAGAGTGGATTGTGAGTATCCGTTGGTAGGAGGACTGACTGTCAACTCATTGTCATGGATGGATAATTCGCCAGTGAGGTTTGGACTTTCAATGGCAGCTCCCATCTGTGAGGTGGGACCTATTGAAATGGTCTGCCCATGGAGACTTATGGAATCTGAGCAATTCCTGAATGCTCTTGGGGATTTTCCAGTTGGCATGACTGTCGCTCCATTTGATGAGCAAGGCTATTGACATGATTGCTCCCAAGTGCCCTCAGCATGCTTGTGGAGCCTGAAAAGCTCCTTGGTACTCCCTGGAGCTATGGGCTATGAAACAGGAAGGCTGATGGCTAGAGCACAGGTGGCCTAAATCCAGTTGTGAGTCTGACTGAATACAGGTTAGAGCACATTATGGTGCCTACCATGTGGTGGTGACAGTGGCAAAAAAGAACTCAAAGAATCATGAGCCAGGGCCAATCATCTGCTGTGACAAATTTGCAAAGCACTTTGAGGACAAAGTTGCCCAGATTCATAGGGGATTGGATGTCACAATTGGACAGAGTCCAAACGAGGTGTCCAGAGAACTATCTGGTCCAGTTTCCTTGGATCAGTTTCAACTGCTGTGGCCTGAAGATGTGGACAAACTGCTTGTGGAGGTGCAGCCAACGACATGCTCTCTGGATCTGTGCCCCTCGTGGCTGATAAAAACTAGCCAGCAAGGTATCACTGGGTGGATCCAGGTGGTAGTGAATGCCCCTCTAAGGGATGGGGTGGTTCCACTGGCCCTGAAACAGGCTGTGGTGCACCCCCTCCTGATGAGGTCCTTCCTGGACCCAGAGGATTTAAATAACTATTGTCTAGTGGCCAACATACCATTTTTAGGCAAGGTTCTGGAGAGAGCTGTTGGTGTTTAACTGCAGGCATGCTTGGAAGAATCTGATTCTCTAGACCAATTTCAATCTGGCTTCAGACCTGGTTATGGCATGGAAACCACCTTGGTTGCCCTGGTTGATGACCTCCTCCGGGAGAGAGACAGGAGGAATGCTACCCTGCTTATTCTCCTGGACCTCTCAGTGGCTTTTGATGCCATTGACCACAGTATCCTTTTAGAGAGACTACAGAGTTTAGGAGTGGAAGGCAATGCTTGGCACTAGTTCCACTCCTATCTCCAGAGCAGATCCCAGATAGTGGCTGTAGGAGATACTGATCCGACACCCTGGGAACTCACTTGTGGGGTACCTCAGGGGTCGATCTTATCTCCCATGCTATTTAACACCTATATGAAGCCATTGGGAGAGGTCATCAGGAGATTTGGAGTGAGGTATCACCAGTATGCAGATGATACCCAGCTCTATCTCTCTGTACCATCCAAATCAGGAGAGGTGGTTGAAGTGCTTGACAGGTGACTGGAGGCAGTAATGGGCTGGATGAGGGCCATTAAATTGGAGCTGCATCCAGACAAGACAGAGGTGCTGTATATCACAGGGTCTCGGGTCCCTGTAGTTGGGAAACCTGTCCTTGATGGCATTGCAGTGCCCTGGAAGGAACAGGTGCATAACTTGGGGGTACTCCTGGACTCCATGCTGACACTTGAAGCTCAGGTGGGGGCCATGGCCAGGAGCGCCTACTCCCAACTACAGCTGGTGCTTCAACTGAAGCCTTTTCTGGATAGAGACGACTTGGCCACAGTCATCCATGCTCTAGTAACCTCTAGACCTGACTATTGGAACACACTCTACATGGGGCTGCCCTTGAAAACAGTCTGAAAGTTGCAACTAGTGCAAAATGCAGCTGGACGCACATCATTGGCTGCCAATTTACTACTGAGCCCAATTCAAGGTACTGACTGACTTATAAGGTTCTAAATGACTTGGGCCCCAAATATCTAAAGGAACATCTTCTCCCATACTGACCTGCCCGTGCCTTAAGATCAAGTGGTGAGTCCTTCTTGGTCATCCCAGCACCTTCAGTAGTGAGGTTGGTGGGCACCCGGGAGAAAGCCTTTTCGGTGATGGCTCCCAGACTATGGAATAGTCTCCCCTCAAGGTGTGTCATGCCCCTTCCTTACATATATTTAGGAAGGCGGTGAAGACGCGCCTCTTTACCCTGGCCTTTAGCTCAGATAATTATATTTCCTATCCCACCACAGATACCATCATTTGAAACATGCTGTGTATTGTTTTAGATTTGATTTTTCTTTAAAGTGTTTTTAATGTATATTCTGTTTTTAATCTGTTGTTTTAACGGTTGTTACCCACCCAGAGACCTTCAGGTATGGGGTGGGATAGAAATGTAAATAAATAAATAAGTATTGTTACCAACAAAACTGTGTAAATCACCCCAGTGGCACTATTGCCTTTATCACTGTCCTACTGATGAAAAGTGAAAACAATATCCATGTGCAAGAAGAATTGTGTCCAAAGTAGCCTCATAGAAGGAAAGAGTTTAGATAGCTTATGGATCATGAAAGGGATTAATGTTCTGTACGTGCCATGGTCAGAATTGTGGAAAGACAAAGGGAACTTGGAGCTTACTGAAATGGAAGGATCAGCTGTATAGAATTTTAACAAAAAGAAAATATAAGGATGGCTGCAAGCAAAGCAATATATATATAAAAGGCTGTATTTGTGAACAATGATAAGAAATAAATCTTAACTGGTGGAGAAAACTGGAAGTTTTCCATGAATTTGTGAGAAAGGCAAGAATAATGTTTTTTGTCTTGCTACATCATAAGACCATTTAATTCTATAACTCTCAGATGACTGAATCTGACAAACCAAATTCCAGATCAAACCAAATCCTTGCCTAGCCAGCTGAAGCTTGAGAGCAAAACACGGACTAATCTTCCTGGACGATCTCTATTTATTTATCACCGCTGGAGTGGGTCTGTCCTGTAACTTCCTAAGAACTATTTTCCACATGAATGAAAAGCTAACTGCAAGCATTTAGCTGTAGAGATAACAGCAACTGGGGGGGGGGGGGGCGGAAATACTTTACTAGACACCATTTTACTTCACCATTTCACTTTTACCTGTTTCAAAAACCTATTTTCAACTAATTCTGGTATTCAAAACACACATAGGTCTTTTTGTCATGGTTTTGGCTTTATACACTTCCTTCTGATACCTGTGTTATACATTTTTCTTAATTGTCAGAACTAGTTCCATAAAGTAGGCTTTGATGTCAAGAAACATAAACATACATTTTTCATAATATTGTTAGACATTTCTTTTCCATCTCATAAAGTAACATTCATGTCAAAAGATTTAGTGAACCACAAGAGACAACATACTAGCAACATTCCAGCCTTTGAACAATAACTGAGCTTAGGAACCTCTAACTGATACTTGGTAAGGGGAAATGACACAATCTGCTTTATTTCTCAAGTCTGGTATTAAGTATTTATTGGTTGTTTGCATACTGAGGGATTCCTGAAGAATAGAATCAACTACTCTTATAGCTTTACATTCAAACTCATGTGAGCCATATTCATCCCAAAATCAAAAGCTGAGCAAATCCCATCTCTGTGTCCCTGTGGAGGTGCCTTCCTTTCCCCCAGAGTGGGGCTTTTAAATATCCCCTTGCATCAATATCACCAGCACTTTGACTGTTGTTTTGAAGCAGGAGACAAGGTCACTGACCTCCGATATGTGTGAACCTAGGGACTTAGGTCAGCCAATGCCAAGGGACCATTATCAGCAATGTGGCTTGTATCTAGGGCAGCCTCACGTTCTAGGACAGTGATGGTGAACCTTTTGAGCTCGGTGTGTCAAAATTCGCAAGAAAACCTAGCTTAACTCAGGTGCTGTGTCACATATAGAAATATCCATAATTCTGTGATATTTGTAGCTCTAGAAAAAAGTTATATTTTTGATATATGTATTTTATTAAAAGCAAAACCAAATAGTTATTTTCATTAGTGACTTTTGTTGCTAAATCTTCAATTGAAAGTTGGTACTTCATACACTTCAAGAACAAGCAAGCACTACACGCCCAGGTGCCAGGATAACCATGTGTGTCACCCAAAAGGGCTTGGTGTGTCACCTGTGACATGCGTGTCATAGGCTGGCCATCACCGTTCTAGGAAATAGGGTTGTATTCAGATTAGTGGAATAAAATCTGCTGTTATAAGAACATGCTGCGATGCCATGACGCGCTGTCCAGATTTGAGCAGTTTCCCCACAGCTTTCTCAGAGAAAGCTGTGATACTTCTGTGGTGCACGCAGTGAGGCTTGCATCATGTGGGAGGGGAGAGCCAATGGGAGCTGAGCTGCAGGCTCAGTTCTCATTCGCTGTTCTTGCCATCCTGTCCGGACTAGTAGGAACATTCAGATTTACCTGAAACTGCAGGGTGAGTGTTGATCATTCTGCAGTAAGTAAATTCAAAGTAGAGGCAGCATTAACGCACCACCGCTATGCAGTATCGGGCATCAGGTGTGATGCCCACACCCCAACTGCGCATTGGAACGCATGGTATCTGTAAGTCTGGACACACCTTAGAAGTCTCTGATGAAGCATCCTACCCCAGGACTATTGATCCTAACCCTTCAGCTATGGTTATTTTCCTCCCTTTTTCCAAGCACAGTCAAAGATCCAGATCTTCAAGATCTGGATCTCTGAGGTGGAGTCCTCCTGAAGATCCGCATCTTGAAGATTCCTGAAGACCCCATTGTGGACACCTTTAATCAGGTCCACACGAAATTCAGATTTAAGGGCCTGAAGGATCTATTAAATCTGGATTTCCCCTGCCCTTGTGGGGACAGGCCCTTGCAGATGGAGCCTTCAATGGGGTCCAGGTGAGGACAGGGGCTTCCTGATTGGTACCAATCAGGTACTAATTGGGTTCCTAATGAGGTCTTAGAAGCGTTCTAAGCCCTAGTGGGAAAAGGCCCTTAGTGTTAAAAAGGTTGTTTTTGCATAACAGCATAATCCTGAAAGCCAGGTGCAGGAAAGTGAGTCTTACACTGTAAAGGATTCACACTCTGGGCAACAACATCTGTGCAATTCGCAAAATGCAGATACTCAAATTGAGTATTTGTTTGCTTCATTCTGCCCTCCAAAACAGTTCAGGATCCCACCTGTCATGAGGGTAGGATCTGAACTATAAGAATAGGGAGAGGATTGCATCTGTGATGAAAGCCAGCAGAAGTGGCTGAGTCTGGGAAAGGGATAAAGATGACAGCACAGAGGACACGTTAACAGGACTAACAGCTGGTTGCTGTCAACACCTCTCTTGGTAGTCAATTCCATAGGCGGATGACCATCGAGATGAAAAACAAAAAGCTTCCCCTTGTGAATCCTAACATCTGCCCATCAGCACCACAGGCCATTTCTGCACTTGGAAGTAGACAAGACCAGGATGGGACTTATGGGCCTCATTTCCACAAACTGATACAGTTTAAGAGACGTCCTAACCCTTTCAAGTATGTTCCATCCTCATAGGGTGGAACATAGACCAGTCTAATATGCCCCAAATGATGTCCTGGTCCAGTCTAATGGTTGAACTCTTTTTTGAGGTCTAGTGGCATACAGGCCATGGAGTCATGGAGTCCAGTATCCTACAGGAGATCCATTTCTTGGCATTGGTTTTGCTCTTGTCTCCAGAGCTGATCTCAGATAGTGGTATAGGGTGGGATATAAGTATAAGTATAAATTATAAATAAATTTCAGCAACTCAGAAAATTCCTGAAAGACAGTACCGTTAAAGTGTTGCACTTAATATGTCAGCAAGTTTAGAAAACTCAGCAGTGGCCACAGAATTGGGAAATGCCAGTTTTGTTCCAATCCTAAAGAAAAGAAAAGCTAAGTAATGTTCAAACTAATTATTGCACTCATTTCACACACTAGCAACTTTATGCTCAAGGTTCTACCAGCTAAGCTTCAACAATATGTGGACTGAGAGCTACCAGAGGTACAAGCTGATTTTCAAAGAAGTAGAGATCAAATTGCCAATATTAGCTCTATTATGGAGAAAGCAAGAGAGTTCCAGAAAAAAAATCTACTTCTGCTTCACTGATACATAAAGACTTTGTATGGATCACAACAAACTGCAAAGTTCTTAAAGAGATTGGAGTACCTGATCACTTTATCTGCAACCCCAGGAACTGAAACAAAATTTAGAATCAAACATGTAACAACTGATTGTTTAAAGATCAAGAAAGAAGCATAAAAAGGCTATATATTGTCAAAATATATTTTAAAAAACGTTTATGCAGAGTACATCATACAAAAGATCAGACTGGATAAATCAAAAACCCAAATTGTTCTTAATTTGCTGTTACCTGCCCAGAGAACTTCGGGTATGGGGCGGGATAGAAATGTAAATAAATAAATAAATAAATAAACATTGTTAGGAGAAATATCAACCTCAGATATGCAGACAATACTATTCTGATGGCAAAAAGTGAAAAAGAATTAAGGAACTTTTTGATGCGTGTGAAAGAAAAGAATGCAAAAGCTGGCTTAAAACTCAATATTTAAAAAAAACGAAAAGAGAGAGTAGAGATGGAAGCAGTGTTAGATTTTATTATGTTAGTGGGCTCAAAGATCACTGCAGACTGTGCCTGAAGCTATTAAATTAAAATATGCTTGCTCCTTGGGATGAAATCTATTGCAAGTCCATCTTGCCTAAGCTATGGTTTTCTCTGTAGAGATTTTATGTTAGAGATGGACCATAAGGAAGGAAGGAAGGAAGGAAGGCTGAGCACTGAAGAACTGATGCTTTTGGATTTTGTTGCTGGAGAAGAAATTTGAGAGTCCCATAGATTGCTAGGATATTAAAAGAAATCATTTTAATTTTTTAAACTGAAACTGAAGAAAATATATACCGTACAAACAAATAGCTACCATTCAAATAAATTTCACAAACACATATTCTGCAAGGAGATTAGATCTGTCAATACTAAAGGAAATCAACTCCGACTGTTCATATGCAATGTGAGAAAAGAAAAAATAAATAAATTGGGCATTTTGAAACTGGATGTATACAAGGCAATTGACAAAATTAATCACTAATGTTTAAATATGGGGTGTTTTTCCACTGTCAGAAAGTATCCATTCTTGCACCCATTAACGACCCATTTGGGTGTGAGACGGAAGACCCCATTTCCACCACAGCACCCATTTGGGACACATTTGTTTCCACCGCCGCTGGGGAAATCTGGATCATATGGGTACATCTCAGCCTTTAATCCAGATTTTCTGTAGACCCCATTAATGGGGTCTACAATGGGGTCTTCAGCCAGAAAATCCGGATTAAAGAGAGCCTGTTTCCACACTTCTGTGGCAATGGGGTAGAGAGGAGGCTAGGGGGAGGGGCACCCATGGGGGAGAGCCCCAAAACCTAAGCTTCGAAGTCATTTCAAAGTCATTTCAAAGTCATTTCAAAGTCACTTCGAAGTCTGTGCAAAATAGCTCCAGAGCATCTTCAGAGTGAACTTCGAAGTGACTCCAAAGTGACTCTGAAGTGACTTCGAAGTGACTTCGAAGCTCACTCCAAAGATCAGCAGACTTCAATGAAGCTATTTTGCACAGACTTCGAAGTGACTTCGAAATGACTTCGAAGCCGCTTTGGAGATTGCACCCCCTTGTCCCCCCAAACACCTGGGGTGACAGGCAGACCCCTCATGGGTAAATCCGGATTTCCAAATGGGTGGTCCGGTGTTTCCATGGCAGGGAGGCTAGCACCCATTGCTATTGGGTGCTGGACTACCCATGGAAACACACTGGGTACTTCCCTTAATCTGGATCTACTAGATCCAGATTAAGGAATGTACGCATTCCTTAGATCCGGATCTTCTTAGATCCAGATTAAAGGAGTGTGGTGGGTCTATTAAAACCTGTCCAGGGATAAGGAGGCAGAAAAAATGGAATCACGCTGAAGAACAATGTGAGCCTTTTTTGCACCTAACTTCAGTGAAGTTCAGGGATGTGAGTGCAGTTTCTGCCCCCAACATCTGTACTGGGCCATTGCAGTGTGGTCAGTTCACCCCAGACCATCGCAATCATCACAGCTGTGGCCATGGAAACATCCACTGCATCTGGCTGTTGCTATGGCAATCATGATGCAGTGAGCAACTTTGCAGCCACAGCCCCCCCCCCCCACCACCACCACAGCATTTGTCACACTGTGGAACAGTTTTTACTGCTTCACAGCTACAGATGACTGAGATGTCCTCACACACTCTGGGCCATTTTTTTTTTTTTTTTTGCATTGGAATTTGAGTAGAATCAAATGTCAAAACATTGAACTTGATTTAAATGTTTAGAATCCAAATGCATCAAAACCCGATTTGAATCCAATACATTCAAATCTATTCATCTGAATGTTAGATTTGAATTTGAAGATACAAATGTCGTCTACATTTGTATGCGTTATACGTATCCGTGTGCATTTCTTACGCATCCTGTTTTATCCCGTATGCATCTCATTTTCATTCCATATTATAAGCACAAATGCGTACAGATACGTATGATATTCCTACAGTACATTCTGTGCAATCAAGTGATTCAAATCATTCAAACGAATGTTTTGGAAGATTCAAAATTTGTTTGAATGTTTAAATTCGAAAGTGAAGACGTTCTATTCAAATTTGAATGTCCACATTTGATCAAATTTGATCAGATTTTGAATGTATAGAACATTCATGCACATCCCTTCTGAAGAACAGCAGTAGTGCTTCAGAATGCATATATGGAGCACTCCTGAGTATGTGGGGCCATCCCATATACATAAGTGCACAAAGGACCTATGAAGACCCAATGGACTTGCTTTGTCGAAAAGTTAATATGTATAATTGGTTCTATATCATCACTATCTAAGCCAGGGAGAGCTGCCGATAACCTCTTTATTTCCACCCCTCCCAAATTTCTCAGTCTGTGTTTGGCACCAAAGTTCTCAGTTTTAAATGGGACTTATTTTTACAGTATGTTTCTCTATCGAATAGGTTGTTTCCTCAATGCAATAAAAGATCAACTGAACTAAGAAAGAGGTTACAGTAGAAGTTGTCATTAAAGATTTATAGAAGATATATTCTTTGAAGTAAGTTCTGAGAAGGACAGAAGGACAGAGAGACAGAAAGAAGCACCTTGTTTTCCTGTATTGGTGTCTTACATTCAATTTTTTTTTTAAGTCTACAACATGGAAAAACATTATTCAATAAAAACATAATTAAACTATACCCTCCCTCTACCAGGACTACAATAGGAGGTAGCTGTTACCTTGATGTGGTTTGGGCAGCTCCTTCTCCCCCACCCCCTGCACCAAGATCACAGCAGATCTTGACCCAGAGCAAGGAAGAAAAACAGCTGTCCAAACCACACCATGGAAACAGCAGGGATTCCCTGCTTCAGATTCAGTGGTGGAAGGAAGGATGTCCTCACCCATCCAGATCATAGCCACTGGGATGAAAGCTGGGAAATCCCTGGCTATGGTACTGAAGGCAGTAAGGCATTCATTGACTGACTGCTGAGGAGACCAGTACGTTTCCTTGGTTATCTGTGGTGGTAACAAGGCTGCTACAAGTGGAGAGTGGGATGAGGAGCTCTTTCCCTAACTCCATAATTATAGGACTCTAGAAGCACTTATGGTAGCATCCATGTAGATGTTGCACTCTTTCTAAGCACTGAATATATTACATAAGGGTGCCATAAAATGTTGTGTGGATTCTGTCACCATAAGATCTGAAATCTGAAGCTGAGAGGAACTTTCACAACGTCTACTCACTCCTTCCTTCCTACACTCCAACCACCCTCCATCTAACACTAGATAACTGGCCTAGTGTGAAACATGCCTCTTTTCTACAGTAGATTGAAACAGTAGATCATCTGTTGATGGTCCCCTTGCCATCTAAAAAAGGCACCCACTACCTCGCATATCCACTTCTGGTGGCAGCAGGTACCTTGTGGTGATCCCACTGGCCCCTTTGCTGGCACAATTGCTGCTCAAGGCCCTATGCCTTTTTTTTTCACCATGAATGGAGGTGCCACTCAAAATGGCACCTCTAAGTCCCTTTTTCCAAGACACCTTCCTCAAGCAACTCAAATGAAGCTGCAGGCTGTGTCTTTATTGCAAGCAGCCAATATTGTCTAAACGTTACATTGAAATGAAGACACATGTCTTATAATATATAGATTAATTATACGGTGTTGTGTAAAAGAAAAAGGATGTGAAGTGCCACATCTATTAGGGTTTTCAATGCCAAGTTGGAAGACAAAAAATCTCTATAGTAGTTTTATTGTCTAGTATTATTTTGTGCATTAGTAATCTTTTACATTTTTTAACATTTTGATACTGATTTATTAAAATCAAGTAATAAAACTTGGGTGGTCTGTTAGGAGTTGAAAGATAGATTTTTAAAAAAACTGAATATCAATATATCAATTAATAATGTTGTACAATATGGTATCCCAGTGTTCCATGAAGGTGAATGAACAGAAATAATTTTACTCCTCACCTCTTAAAGATGCAGTGTGACTATAATATCATTCCACAAGCAAAAGCTTTAAAAAAATGTCACCTGAATTAGCACTGAATACAGTATTCTCTTGGATTGTCTGTAATTTATTTTCTGTACTGTCCTTGTGAATCCCCATGCCTGTATTGGGTACTGATTCCTGTGGGGCGTGCTTTGGAGATGTTCTAGAAACATTTTAAATCTTTCAGATGGTAGAGTAATATTTCCGTTTTAGGCTAAATTGTTTTTCAAGGTCCTGCCAGCATGGAGGTCCCTTAGAGAAATTAGTATAGTTTAGAGGCACTAGGGATGTTCATGGATTTTTTATTTTTTATTTATTTGCACTGGATTCAAAATGAATCGAATGCTTGAAAAAATGTATTTGTATGAATAGAAGACATTCAAATGTGGTAAAATTCTATTTGATACAAATCTATTCATATATATTCGTACAAACATTCGACACGTATCGGATATGAATGAATATGTACCCGATACGTATCTTATATGAACGAATAAGTATCTGTTACAAATAGATTCATATCTGATATGAATCGATATGTATCTGATATGAATGAATGCATATCCAATATGTATCTGATACAAATGAATACGTATCTGTTATAAATAGATACGTATCTGATACGAATAGGTATGTATCTGATTCAAACAGCTATGTATCTGATATGAACAAATATGTATCTGATATGAATAGATATGTATCTGATACAAATGGATATGTATCTGATACTAATAAATACTATCCAGTACATTTCCCAAATTATCAAATATCCGAACTATTTGTACGAATGTCCGGAAACATTTGTATTTGTTAGAACGTTAAAATATGAATATTGTAACATTTGATTCGAGTTTGAATGTCCAAATTCGGCCAAATTTTGAACGTTACGAATATTCGTGCACATTCTTCAGAGGCACAGGTTTGGGATTTGCACTCTTTGTTGAATCTGTTTGTCACAGAACCAAATATGGGTGTCTGTCTAATGGCATGTCCCTCTCTCAGCTGATTATTGCAGCATGAACATACATGCCATGACATTCAAGGGATTCAAAGATGAAGAAGAAAAATTACATTTGTCAGTTTCAGATAAAGCTGATTATTTCAGCCTTGAGGGAACAGATATGGTACCGATCCCTAATAACTTTTCAGTATAAAGAGGGAAAATCTAGGGCAATAAAAATATGAAGGTTTTTTTTCAACTAGTTATTAGAATTAACAACATAGAGAGAGGATCGGATTCCTTGTTACAGTGCAATCTCATTTATCCAACTGGCCTAGGGAACCACAGAAGAATTAAAATAAATATTCAGATAAGCAAACATGCTATTTAAATAGTGTTACCCTAATAGGGGTTATGTGGGGCACACATAGTGGATTCACATAGTTTGGAGTTTAAAATAACTAAAATCCGAATTATAAGGGGGTCTTCTTCAAAGATAGGGTATAATATGTTGTAAGGTGTTTAGGACGTAGAGCTGAACCTCGTCCCTCATTAATATTTACACAGTAACAGTGAGCCCTGCTACAAGGCTATGTGATAAAATAGCAGAAGAAATTTATATTTGCACATTCTCACTGCAATCATGTCTCAATGCCAGAGAAATCGAGACTTCTAGTACATGGGAACTGACAAGGCTTTTCTTTACACAAAGTGTCTGGTCTAACATCGTGTCTCTAACCTAAGTCATTCCAATTGTTAGAGAATAAAACCTTAACCAAGTATTAATAATTACATTGATCTGTGAAATTCACTCTGTAAAATCCAGGCAAAATACCAGAAGCAAGTCCTAAAACCGAGGAAGGTTTGCACCTATGGATTCTGCACCTAGATATAGTAGTTATCTCAACATATCTCAACAAATCATGTAAACTATTTGGAAAGAAAATGAATATATACACACTTATAAAGGCTGCTGAAGCACATCAGTTACTAAGAAAACAATCACAAGAGGCTGGAAATAAACAAATTGTTCCAGAATTCTGTACCCAGATTTAATAGTGATTATAACCACTTATGTCAAACTCCAATTCCTTGTAAATCAATAGTACAAAAATATGCAGTCCTGGAAAATCCTTAAATATATGTTATAATTTGTAACAAGTTTTAATCAGTGGCATCCAAAAATCATGAAAACTCAGGTTGCTTCAGTGCCTTATAGCATGTCTAAGTGGCCCCAAAGACCCCAAATTCACTATAGCAATACTGTATGTCACAGGATTCAATGAACCCAAAAGCCAAAAATGTTTCAATATATATTATATGAGACCTGAAAGATCTGCACTGGTTGCCTAATTGCTTCACTGCCTGATCCAAGTTGTTCACTCTTATGTATAATGCATTATATAGCTTGTACCCCAAATATCTGAAGGAGAGCCTTTTCCCACATAAATCTGCAGGGATATTAAGCACAAAGGAGGAGGCCCCTCTTTTAATTCCATCATCTTTAGAAATTTGAGGGAGGGCAGCACATGAGAGATCATTTTCTGGGGTGGCATTTAGACTTTAGAACAGTTTTCCAGTGGAGATAAACCAGGGGTCCACATTATATAGCTTATAATGATCTTGTTTTCATTGATGAGATCTAGGGATGTGCAAGAATATTCAAAATTCAATTCATTCGAATTTGGACATTCGAATGCAAATCAAATGTCTATAATTTGTTTTTAAACATTTGAACTAATTTTAATGTTTTGAATTATTCATATGAATTATTCGGACATACGTATGCGTACGGATATGTACGCATTGCATATGTATTTGTACGCATCTTATTCCTATCTGTATGCATTTGTATGGGATGCATACGGGATAAAAACGGGATGCATATGAATACGTATAGAAGCGTACGGATACAGACAGACACATACGAACGTTGTTGGCATTCGTATCATCAAATACTAATAGAATATTTGTATGAATAGATACAAATGTATTCAAATTGTTTTGAATTTTAATACATTCTTTTTTTCTCTATTCGTGGAAATTCAGACATTTAAATGTCAAAAGTTGCATTCATGCACACACCTAATGAGCTCTACCCTACTATTGACCTGCTATGATGGGAGAAATGTATTTCAGTTATGCTTTGTATAGTCTTATTATGGCCTGTCCTGAGACTCTCAGGTGCAAGGGATATGAACACTGCGAAATCAATCAATCAATCAATCAATCAATCAATCAATCAATCAATCAATCAATCAATCAATCAATCAATCAATCAATCAATCAATCAATCAATCAATCAATCAATCAATCAATCAATCAATCCTTTTGGTTTTGTCCATTCAAAGTTATCCAACCTTTTCTCAAAGGAGCTCAGCAGAGATTCTCCTCCCCTCTTATTTTTCTCTGTTTTATCTTAAAACCTGGAAGGTAGGTTATGCTCTGAACATATGGCCACCAGAGTTCAGGAACATCCCACTCCTGAAGCTACCACCCCCTCCAGGGGCCTGCTGCATAGGCCTGGCATGGCTGCACCTCCAGATTGTGCCACACATGTGTTATGGCTGTGCAGCATGTTCTACAGCTGCAAAGCCTGCCATATGTCATGATAAACAGCTGGCCATTTCAGCTGGTTGCTCAGCAGCTGTGTCAGTCAAATAATGCCTGATCTGGCAAAGCATGGAGGGATCATGGCAAAGATGTTCCAGGAATGCAGAAGTCCACACTCTTGCCCTCTTATTTTTTCCTTATCCCTACACATGTGGCCTCCTTTCACCATGAGAAGGCAACCTGAGTGAAGACTTCAACCATAAGGCTATGACATTCTGACAATCAGCTTACATTTTTAAGTGCTGGATTATTTTTAATCCAGTCACTCTGGGCTGTTCCTGCACAGTGTGGTGTATGCCATACTCAACTGGCCCATAGCGAGCTGGGCTATTAGCAGCCAACTCAAAGGGCTATACCCATTTTGGACAGCCCACCTTAGCTCACGTTTGGAGGATGGGACTCAAGGTGCCTGGCCTTTGACATTGCTGGTTGGGGTTTTTCTGGATGCATGTCCCAATGCAGCAAACTTCCAACTGCTTGGCTAAAACAGCAATAGGACCTGGTATACCAGGTCACAGCCTTGCACTGTCCATATGTAGGCTGTGCTCCAGTACATCATGACACAATGTTTGTGGACTGCCGGTAAGCAGTCCAAAGCTGTAGCAGGATACGACCCATTTTGGCACTCTGTCTCATTCCATGAACTCACCCTTGTGGTTGTACCAATCTACTGGGGAAGTGGGTTCTCAATAAACCAGTCTGTCATTCAGACAATATAGTCAACAGGCCACACTGGGCTGCTCTGCCAGCCAAGTGCAGAAAGAGCCTTTTGAGACTGTTCGGATAAAGACACTGAGTGTTTCTCTGAATGTACTTCTGAGAACAATTTCCAGAGTGCTTGAGCAAGAAAGGCATAGGGGCCAAATGTCCAGGTCTTTCTCTGCAGATGAGTGGGTGCAGAAAAGCTCCCAGGGCTGAAGAGAAATTGAAAATCACTGACCGGGCCTAACCACTTGTTTGAAGACCTACCTAAACAATTTCTGGTAGATATTTATTCAACTTCTTTTGAAAACCTCCAAGGAGGAAGATCCGCAAGCATCTGTAGCCGGCTGATAAATGTGGAGGATTCCGCTGGAGTGCTTGAGTTGAACTAGATTACCTCTGCCTTTCTTTAGGGGCTCAGTAGTTCATTTTACTTGATCATATTTTGGTGTGGTTTTCTACTTTCTTTCTTTTCTGTAAGGTAAGATTTTGGAGAGTAAAAGCGAGAGAGATGGAGCAGGAGTTTGCATTTAATATACCAGTGTGTGACCTGCAAGACCTGAGATAAAGCACAGCCATTACCTTCTTGTGAAGGCTACAGCCTTTGCATTACTAGACTTTTCTGAATGACATGGCACAGAAAAGGCTGTTAAGGGGAGGCTAATGCCTATACAGCCAATGTAATGAAGAAATGGGAGGTTTAGGCCCAGGGAAGCATAGCTCCAACAGAAGGGGCTGAAAAGATATAGATAAGATTAGTGACATATGTAAAGGCACAGATACTGTGTGACAAAGTCTGTGAGGCTGAATAGACTGAAGCCAGCAGTAATAGCAAGCCCATGTTCTTCCTAATCCTCTCAGATAAGCTGTTCCATCCAGAATTATCAGCCAACAATCTTCAGGGTATCAGGTTGAAAATGAAGTTTCAGACTGCTTTGATTCCTCATCCATAAATGAGAAAGTGCCTGAAGGATCTTTATTTATTCTCACTCCCACCGAAACGCTCTTCAAAAAGTGCCAATATACTAGCAACAGATGCATAAAGCCTCCGTTTGTTTGATTGACAGAACACGATATAAGGCAACCCTCACTTGACATTTCAGTTTCATAAGACTCATAGCAAGAGAAAAGAGAGAGGAAGAAGGGTTTGGGGAGAAGCAGGCAGGCTTCATCAGGATATAAAGGAACATTTATGCAAACTCACAGATAATATTTTAGAATGTTTCTCACTTTTAACTGCTTTCTAGATTCAGGGAACTGTGAGGCAGTCTGGGTGGATGATGATGAGTCATTAAAATAAGCTGCTAAAGTTGGCAAAGGTTGCTAAGTTTTTGCAAACTATGAACCTTTCTTTCTTTTATTATATTTCATTTGAATTCTTATATTTCGTTCAAATAATCCAGACATTTGTATGTATACGGGCTCATACACGATGCGTACTAGAAGATCTGCACCTTTCCAGCATCCGTACGCATTTGTCCGGATCCGTATGGGATGAAAACGGATTGTGTACGGGATAACTACAGGATGCATACAGATGTGTACGGGTGCGTACGGGTGTGTACGGGTGTCAGGAAGATGCGCATGGGCATCTACAAATGTTGTCGACATTCGTAAGTGCAAATTCAAATAAAAAATTTGAATGAATAGATTTGAATTTGCTTAATCCGAACTGAATCTTGTTAAATTTGAATTTTAAAAATTCAAATTGAATTTTTGAGTATTTGATTCGACTCGAATAGAATGTAAAAAAAAAAATAATTATTGCACATCCCTAAGTTTGACATTTCTGGATGCTGGATTTTTCTTAATTTCCCGGTAAGAAGTTTATTATAGCAAAGTCCCATATTTTATCATACTAAAGTATTGGAGCTAGGGATGTGGAGGAATATTCATAACATTCGTTATTTGTATGAATTTGTACAAATTTGTACATTCGTACACAAATTGAACTTTACAACATTCAAACGTTAACATTCATATGAATACAAACGTGTTTGACACTTGTACAAATACTTTGAACATACAAATAGTTTGGACATTTGTTAAACTGGGGACATAAGAAATTGGCTGTGCCAGTCACATCTGCAATGGATCCAGAGGCGTTTTCGCACACGGGGTTTTCAAACGCATGCAAGACAGCCTCGAACGCGGCATACGCATTGCAGCAGCAGGGCTTGCGCTCCGATGTGTCCAGAGCTGTCTTGCACGCGTTCGAGATGTAGAGCACTTTAAAGTGCTCTACATCCGTTCCGGCGTGGACGAAGCGCCCGCAGCCGTTTGGGGAGAGAAGCATTTGCTCATGTTTCTCTCTCCCTGACAGCTGCAGGCTCGCCTCCCCCGCCGGCGCTGGCTGACAATCAGCTGATTGCCTGCCTTGCTGGCTGCGGGAGCCTCGGCAGCCGTCTCCCAGCCCCTTGCCGGCGTTTGCCGGCTAAGGCACTTCAGAATGCTTTGAGCATTCGCACACAGGCGCGCCGGAATGCGTTTACACGCGTTCCTGCGCTCCTATGTGTGAATGGTCAAAGCGTCCTGAAGTGTCTTAGGCTTCCCGTCCTACACCCGTTCCAAATGGAATGAGTGTAGTGCGAAAATGCCTCAGATTGCATTTGACGAGGATTGAGAGCAGATTAAAAGTGGATTCAGATTGGATTTGACTCTTTCAGAGCAGATAAGTTATGTGATATGTATCAGATACGTATGTGTTCATGTTAGATACATATCGGATATGTATTTGTTCATATCAGATACATATCGGATATTTGTACAAATTCATATGAATACATTCGTATTGAATAGAATCTGACCACATTCAAAGGGGATCTATTCGAACAAATAAAGATTTCTAACATTTGATTTGTTACAAATCAAATGTCAAATAACCATTTGTGCACATCCCTAATTGGAGCGATAATACATTACTGAAACGTGTCCCCTCATAGTCTAGATCACTGAGGGCAGGTCTTCTGCACACCTCCTATGTTCTGGATCAGGACCTCTAGTACACCAGTAGACATGTCTACTAGTAATACCAAACAGGACCTCCTTAATCTGGATCACTGGGTATATTAGCTCTCATTAACATGCAGATCTATGAGGCTCAGAAGTTTACTATGGCTGCCTCCAGATGGCACCTGGATATAGAGGTAGGAAGCAATAATGTGTGGTTCTGCTTCACTGCTTTTATGGCTTCCCATCTAGACAGTGCTAGTTTCAACACTGTCTTTCCATGTTTCGCTGGTGCACCATCTGTACAATTCAACTGTGATCAAATTACTGGATGGACATGTCATCACCTCTGGGCATGTGTGGCCAGCTGCTTCAGCCTCCATGCATGCATGCTAGATGTAGAGCTGATCACTGCTCCATCTAGAAGATAAGTGCCCTATCTAAAAATCAGTAAAGTTGGAAAACCTGCTACCAATGCTAGGGTTTCCAGCAACAGTTAAAATCACTTTTTAGGGATGAAAAAACAGGGCTATGGTGGGGTTGCTTACAATACATGAGGTGTCCTTATCATAGCAGTGTCATAATGGTGCTATTTTTGTCCTGTCTGGATGTAGCCTATGTAGGCCCTTGTTTCTGACTAAAGGAGAGCACAAAAAAGAGCCAATTTCATAGAATGAAAGACTACAATCTTAACACGTTCTAAGTGCTTCCCAGGACCAATGCATGGTTTATTCTTGTCAAATCAGAACAGTTGCTCACAATGAGCACAAGAAGTCCAACCTTGCATTTGAATGGCGGTGTAATAATAGAGAATATGGTCAGACCTTTGCTTACTGAAGCTCAGCGGCAGAACAAGACCTAGCTTCAAGAAGAATGGAGATGAGAACTCATGGAAAATCATATAAGCCCCTCATTTCTTTTGCTTCTGCCCAACCACACTTTTCAGCAATAGTCCCAGTTTCTTTGCCAAATCATATGTTCCTATGGAAATAAAGGGGAAGTTCTAAGCATGGCACTGTGTAGCTTGCAACGACTGTATATTTCAGTCCAGAGCTGGAGATCACATTACTGCCCTTAAAAGCCAGTTTGAGTAGGAGAATGTCTCAAAAATGTCTCTCTTTCTTCAAATCAGAACACACTAATGTATCACTGCTAAGTTATACTCCTGGTGATTGTGTGGAACAATTGCTCATCATTTTAGTCCGTCTTTAGTCAGATGTGCTTATCAATGTGCCAGTAAAATGGAAGGATTTCACATTCATTGTTCGATGTTGCTTTTTCCTGTAGAAACAAGAGAAAGGGTCACTGTTGTCCTCTCATGATGCCAGTGGTTTTCTTGTCTCCCTGTCCCACTTAGCCTCTGTGGTGAGCAGAACCAGAACCAGGTGGTAAAAGAAAGACCCAGTTGGTTTTGAATCTACAAAATTCACAATCATTTTGTTTCCTACTTGAGTACTTTCTCAAGAAATAGCTGGATAATGTTCAGAAATACAATTATTGTTAAGAACGTGGAATTATGAGAAGGGCTGGCTCTAACCACTCAGGGGCCTGAGCCAGGAGGCAGTGCCTGATTAACTAAGGGTGGACCTGATTGACCTGGGTGCACATACAGTCTGGAATGGTCAAGCAGACTATGTCACATGCCTACTTGGTTGCTTCCGAGAATGCTGGGCTTGGTGCAACCTGGGGCATTTCTGCCCTTTCCTTCCCGTTTGCTGGACAGGAAGAGTGCATAATAGAGTAATGTGTACTATCATTCACACTAGTACATGGCAGTCTAAGGCCCAGGCACTCGGACACTTACCTCCATCCAGTTGCGCATCTGATTACTCACAGAATGCTGCCATTTTGATTGCGGTGCCCTACACTACAGCTGCTTTGAGTCCCCTTAAATGGGTGAGAAAAGCAGGGTAGAAAAGCCAACTCTTCTTCTTCTTCTTCTTCTTCTTCTTCTTCTTCTTCTTCTTCTTCTTCTTCTTCTTCTTCTTCTTCTTCTTCTTCTAGTATTTTAGAGTCATGCAAAAAGAAGAACTTATATCTGTGAACAAGAGCGTGCTTCCGCACCTGCCACCGAGAAACGGATTTAAGAAAATGTTTTTCCTGGTGACCCGTCCTCCCGTGGATCCATCCAAAATAGAGGCAGATCCTTGGAGGCCCCGCATGCCTGCACCTGTGCAGGGAGGATGGATCAGGCTGGCTAGATCCCCTGGGTGCTGTGTGGAGGTCACAGCACCCATTCCAAAGGGCATCCAGCCTCCCATACTGCCGACGTCACCCCCGGAGCCGCAGGACTGGAGCATGCAGCTGCCAGTCACTGCGCATTTCCGCTAGCACGCAGCACATGGGGAAAGGGCGGAAGGAGGCAGACCAGCTTCCTTCTACCCTTCCTAAGATGGTGGCTGCCGGTACCTCTGGCCCCTCATTTCTCTGTGTGCGGAAGCGTCCTGCTTCTGAATGGATTGAGACAAGGGGACCTAATTTTCGAAGTCTTCCCGGAGGCCTGATCTTCCGGCAGTGAGACCCCATTAAGAACGGGTCTCGAGTGCGGAAGCGGCCACCGCAAAGTGTCCCAGATCCAGACTCCAATGTGGAAGATAAGTTCCTATGTGTTCTGTATGTGTCTTTAATGGAAGGTTTCTAAATGGGTTTCCACAGCCAGTGCGGAAACATCCAGAAACTCTTATTTAGTTGTGGCAGATGACAAATGGGGCAATCAGCATGGTTAAAAAGTATGATTGCTGTAAATATCTTGTGAAAATACTAACACTTTGAATTGTTGAATTGCAGGTGAAAACTATGACGAACTAGCATTAAGATATAAACAGCTGACAGGAAATTCTCTCAGCCATATGGTGTGCCTTATATTTCAACACATGTGGTCAACAGTTATTTCAAGATGATCAAAAAATATACAAGTTCATTCAAATGACGAATAAAGAAATCTGTGCAATTTTATCTAGCTTTTCAGTATTTTAGCTGTGTCTATTATTTGAGCAAGTTTTTTTTTTAAAGAAATGACTATAATGTATGAATCGTTACAAATGAGTCTCCTTCAATGGAAAGTGTAGATTTTTATCATTTAGTCTGAAAGAAAGTGGATAGCTGATGGCTTTGGAGATGGAAAAATTAAGTTGAGTCCTGTCTCTCACTTGGAATATGATCCTAAGCAACTCATTATTAGCCTCAACCCTATATCTGTTAATGGGGAATAATAGCAGCTGACAAGGTCATCATAATTTACAGTAATGAAGATTGTTGTTATGCTATTTTCTCATGAAAAATATAGAAATGTTCAAGGCATCTTGCAGGAACAATAAAAAGCTAACAAACACCAACAGAAAAGGGTGCATTAAATATATTGATATACAAAATCCATTAGAGAACCTCCATAGATGACAATATTTATATCCATATTAAAAAGCTAATAAAACAGCATAATACAGACTAAATGTCTCCATTGATGAGAACAATTTTTGTTTTTTGTTTTTGAAATCAATTTAGTAAACAAGTAAAATTTTCACTAATAAACTAGGACGATTCCAATAATAAAACAGTCCTACATATGCATAACTTTTTTATATATGCTTATATAGAACTATAGCTTAACTAATTTATATGGTCTTGCTGTAGTTCTATATAAACTTATATAAAAAGTAACTTACATAAAAACTACAGCTTAACTAATTTATATAGAACTACAGCTTAACTAATTTATCTGGTTTTAATATCAAAATATACAACTATAGAATATATAAATAAAGATCAAGAAGTCTTAAGGGAAAGATTGATATTTCAGTTAAAGGATAAGGGGTTTAAATGTGTAAAGGATTTGCATGATAGTAGAGGGGTATGGAGGGAACAGGAGATATAACAGGCTTGGGGGCAGAATGGTTGAGTTATCATTTTCTTAGGAACCGGTATGTAAATAATATACAATTACAAATCAGCAGGGCTTTGACAAAGTTTGAAGAAATATTGGAAGAATTTTTGGAGGGGTCAAGAAGAATAGGAGGTAAAATATTGGGATTACTAATAAATCAAAATAATGAATTATTGGATAGTATGTTTCAAAAATGGCAGTCAGTTATTAATATTAATATTACAAGAGATAATAGTGAGCAAAAATTAGAGAAAACAAGTAAAATTAAAAAAATAGGGTACAGGAAATAGCACTTAAGATATTTTATAAATGGTATAGAATACCATCCCCGTTGTCATATATGCAGCTGGTCCCCTACATGCAAGCCTCAGGACACTACTTTTGGGGATGTTGTACTGTGAAATGTAAATAGAACTCAATAAGGCCAAGCCCTCAATGTATTAATAAGTTCTTCTAGAGTTAAGACGGTTTAAATTTTAAGAAACCTCTTCTTGATTTGTTAACATCATATCTTTCAGGAGTTTTCTTCTTGTGATACTATATAATACACTTCTACTGACTGAAATGAGGCTAGGGATGTGCAAGAATATTCAAAATATTCATTATTCAACTGAATTCAGATGAATTTGAACATTTCAAATTTGAATCTAATATTTAGACATTCATTTTTTAATATTCAAATAAATACAAATATTTTGAATCATTTGTATGAATAATTTGGACAATCGTATGTGTATGGATAAGTATGCATTGCATATGAATCCTGCTCATCATATTCGCATCTGTACGCATCTGTACAGATACATACGGGATGAAAACAGGATGCATACGGGATAAAAACTGGATGTGTATGGATGCGTATCATACAAATGTCAACATTTGTATCATCAAATACATACTGAATATTCGTATGAATAGATACGAATGTATTCAAATTGGTTCAAAGTTTAATGCGTTCATTTTTCTCTCTGTACAAATTTGTACATTCAAATATTAAATTTGAATTTAATTGAATGTCAAAAATTGCATTCGCGCACACCTCTATGAGATGCATTTAGAGCAGTGTTGGTGAACCTTTTGAGGTCGATGTGTCAAAATTGGCAAGAAAACCTAGCTTAACTCGGGTGCTGTGTCACATCTAGAAATATCCATAATTTTGTGATATTTGTAGCTCTAGTAAAAAAGTTACATTTTTGATATATGTATTTTATTAAAAGCAAAAACAAATAATTCTTTACATTTGCTAAATCTTCAATTGAAAGTTGGTATTTTGTACACTTCAAGAACAAGCAAGCACTACACGCCCAGGTGCCAGGGTGACCATGTGTGTCACCCAAAAGGGCTTGGCGTGTCACCTGTGACATGCATGGCATAGGTTGGCCATCACTGATTAAGAGCCATCTCAACTTCATAATGGAGGCAGCATTGTAATGGGTATGTGGTGGAGATACCACACTTGCCATTGAAAAATGGTGCCTCCTTAACTTCACGTTTGAGTGTGGATGTCTGTCGTTTTCAGTGGTGATTGTGGAGCCTCTATCAAGGGCCCTCCAAAGACTGTGCTTTGGTCAGCAATTGTTCTGGATAATGGAGCGGTGTGATTGCCACAAGTGGAAATATGGCAGTCAGAGTTTCATTCCTGGGCACCTTTGCTGCTAAGTGGAAAGGTAACCTAGAATTCTATTTACTGATTTGTCTAATAGGCAGAATGGCATTTAGTCTATTAGACTGTACTAGTATTGGGATGTATGCTATCAACATGTGTGCATGAGTGTATCGAACCTGGGATCCTCTGAACACCACTTCAAGGGCCACAGGCTTTTGATGTATTCATGCCCATTAGTTTACAAATGCATGACATTAAAAACATCATTAGAAGGAAAACTTGAGCTATTCCTCTTACAGCTTCATTCTTTCTTTTGATTACATCATTTGCTGACACTCTATTTTCAGTGAGCACATTATTAACTTCTCCAGGGACCAGAAGATGCCTTTTTAAAATAACCATGAAATCTCTGCTAAATCAAAACATTTGAATGGGCATGCTTTTGCGAGGGGGGGGAGTCTGTTTTAGAATAAAATAAAATACAGTGTGTTTTTTAAAGTAATTGTAATAAAAATGGGTACCCCTACAGGCAGAGCTAAATTTGATATTCATTGTCCCAGTGGTATGCCCACTTTCTGAAAAGCTAAATTGACATAAACCTGAAAACATTGCTTTAAAGACTAATGAGAGAATATTGAACTGACATAAAACATAAGCACCGGTAGTTAAAACAAATGAGAAAATATTGTTTTGAGCAACCCCAAAATCATTATATTTTTCAGTTATTATGACAAGTTACATAACTGTATCTCAGGTGTAGGCATTCCATGTTGTGTAAGACAATTAAAGATATTGACCAAAGCCATTTCTGCACTTACTGTGTGTTAATCTGGATTAGTAGGTCAGGAACAATCGGGAGGAGGCGTACAACGGACTAGCACCATCTGCATTGACCATGATGATCTGGCTCATCTCTCCGTGCTGCTGTGAAGCTCATGTGAACTTTGCAACTGCCCTGATGGATAGGAATGAAAGTTGCTGGGAGGGGTGGTTTGGTAGTGTGTTATGGTACGCCACTAAAAATACCTCCCACTAGTTCTGGAACATGGAGGCATGCCATCTACACTAGGGATGTGCACGAACATTTGTAACATTATTTGTACAAATTTGGCTGAATGTGGACATGCATGCACAAATTGAATGTTATGACATTCGTACATTAACGTTCATACGAATACAATTGCTTTGGAACATTTGTACAAATAGCTCGTACATTCGTTAATCTGGGGATACATATAGATACATATGCATTGGTATAGGATATGTATCTGATATGTATCCAATACGTATGCATTGGGATAGGATACATATTTGATATGTATGCGTTTGTATAGGATCTGTATCCAGTATCTGTACCTAGGATCCATATGAATTCATTTAGGATATTCATACAAATTTGTATGAATACATTCGCATCTAATAGAATCCTCCCACATTCAAAGGGGATCTATTTGAATGAATATGAATTTTTTAACATTTGGTTCATCATGAATCGAATGCCAAAAAACCCATCCATGCCCATCCTTAAGCTCCCCACCTCCCTTGTTCCAGAACAAGGCCCTTAGTCCCTCTGGTAGACTCACACACAAACACACATGTGAACCATCACTAAACAATGGGTACTTATTTCTGTGTGAGAGATGTTTGTGAGATAAGTATAGAATAGAGAGACAGTTCGATTATTTAAAAATCTTCTCATTGTGTCTTGAATGCCCACCAGAATACATCCACATAGAGTGTACAGCTGGGACTGATTTTCATATGTTACAATCACAAAGCTCCAAAGCAAGATTGCTACATCATTGGGCTAACTTAGCAAGACATTTAGTTCTGACTTGTTAACTAAAGTAGTTTGCAATGTAGGCTGCTCTTTGTGAATTAAAAATTGAATAGAATCTATGTTGGTGTGATGATGTGGATTTTTAACCCTATGAAGGAAAGAGATTGCTATTGAGCAAGATTGAATAAGGGGCAGGGAGGAGGAGAGCTGCTCAGAACTCTGACAATGGAGGTACATTTTACTTGTTATTTTACTACATGCTGTCCTAGATGATATCAGGGAGACTTATATCACTCCTTCTATCTGGCATTTAAGACTGCTAGGCTGATGTCAAAGATAACGTAGATGGGCTATAAGAAAGCTCTAAATGCCACCTGAAACCAAAGTACCTCTGTAAGTTAAATAACATCATTTTTTTTCCTGGTGCAGTGGCTACTTGTAATATTGTGTTAGGAGCCACAGAGCTGTCTCCAGTTAACTTTAATTTATTGTTGCAACAGCCTGTGTACTGCAACAGCCTAAAGAGCATTTCCCACAGATCAGTTAATAAGACGCAGTTCAGAGAAAGGCCCAATGAATCTGTTTGTTACAGTCTGCTTAGCAATGCTCTGGCTACAATATGTCATTGCTCAAATCACTGAAACGGGACCAGCACACCCAGATCCAAGAAGAATGCAAGCTGATCCTACAAAAGAGATGCTTTGTTTAGAGGTAGCAGAAGTATCTGGCAAGCATCTAAGCAATTGTGCAAAAAACTTAAATGTGACTACAAAACCAACTACAGCCATTATATATTCACACAAGGGCACTCATTTAATTCCCATAAATTGGGCCTACTTAAAGGTAAAGATCTTGGCAAAGAGTGACAGATTTGATGGATAGGTAAGTCCTGGAAAAATAAACATACACTCATCAATTACTTGTTTGGCTCCACTTCAGTAATTTGTATTTGGAAAAGCCACATGCTAGTGTGGTTTTGGCTGCAGGAAATCAGTGGCTGTTAAAGGATATTATTTCACTGATGTGCCTAAGTTTTCTCCTTTTCTGATACAGCTGTTGCTGTGGTGGAAACTCATCCGCTTTTAGGGAAAAGGAATCAGCAGTCTTCTCAGTCTGTTTTCAGTAGTTTGTCTTTCAGTTCGATATTCTTATCCAAAGTTGGGAAAATGTACCCCCACTATGTCACAGTCCCACAACTCAACATGTTTTTTTATCATGCACATTAACCTTGCAGTGGTCTCAGTGCATGGTAACCACATACAGAAAGGGCATCTATAGCAAAGGGCACAACTATTCACAACATTGAAAATTCAACCAGATTCGGCCAAATACAGACATTTGAACTCAAATCAAATGTTATGATATTTCAATGTTAACATTCAAATGAATACAAATGTTTTCAAACATTTGTATGATTAGTTCAGATATTTGTTAGATTGGGGTGTGTGGAAAAATGGAGTGCCAGTCTCATCCGCAATGGATCCAGATTGCATTCAACATGGATCGACACCATATTAAAAGTGAATTAATGTTGGATTTGATGTTTTCAGAGCATGGATATGTTACAGATACATATCAGATATGTATAGATTCATATAGATAAGTATGGTATGTTTGTACGAATACGTACAGATAGATTCGTAGCAAATAGAATTTTGACACATTTGAATGTGATCTATTTATACCAATATGGATTTTTGAACATTCGATTCATTTCTAACTGAATGCCAGAAAAAAACACACACATTATTGCACATCCGTAGACATGTATCATCTCAAAAGGGAAGCACATATTTGCATATAGAGGTTTAGATGAAGTGTGAATATACAGATGCTTAGGTAGATGGGTGGGCTAGTGGACAGAGCAAAATAAAGGTATGGAGACTGAGAACCTTTTCACAGAACTTCCCTGAAACTTACCCCATAGTACAAAAAATGCAAATGCTGCCATCTAGCTGTGTCAACTTTGCCAGAACAACAGCCATGCTCAGCTGGCTGTTGCTGTGATGCTCAGATGGTGTGACATGCAAGTGTGCAACCACAGCTGCCCCACCTGGCCTCTATGCAGCCATTGCATGGAAATAGGTGTAAAAGCTGTGTCTGGAGCTATTCTAGGAGCGTGGTCCACACTTCTAATATAGGTATGTGACAGTTTTTACTGCTCCACAGCTATTGAACATGGGACAGCCATGCATACTTAGAGTCCCTCTGAGATGTACATGACTCCTCAGTATGTGGATGTTCTGTGAAGAAGCATCTTTGGCCATCCGCAAGACCCTGAGTCCCATGGTGCTCAAGGTCTAGAGGGAAACACTGCTGCTTCAAAAATGAATAGCAATGATCTTGGAACCACAGTGAGGTGAATGCCAGTTGTCTGCTATGCCCTCCTGCAGGATGGCACCTGAGTTTATATCACCTGGTACTTGGCCCCTATGGGGTCTTATGTTGATGCAGCCTCATATATCACTGACAGAATCCAAGGAGAACTTGTACTCTAATATATATGTCATCTCCTGTACTATAGCTTAGGATAAGACTGCTACTTCTACTGGAAGCTACTGGATTAGCAGTTAGAATGCTGGGAAACAATTAATCCTGACCAAATTAAATACTTGTTAGAAGAATGCAATCCTTATGTTTGTGATTTGGTCTCTTCTTATTTTGTGTTAATAAACTCAACATTGGAAAGGACTGAGATAGTCTCACCTTTTAAAATGAATGAATTAAATCAAAGTAGGGCCAAATGGGCATTATATTCTATTATGCCTTTCATTGCGTGAGTCACCTTGGGCTTCCTCATTCTCCCACATGCCCTCAAAGAAACAATTCAGTAAAAACTGTTCTTATGAGTTATGTGATCTTCCCTTAGTGCACTGCAGCTGTGGAATGGTTGAACTCTACAACAGCAGTGGTTGTGGCACATTACTATGGCCGAGGTGGGTTTTTCCAGATCTGCGCCATCAGCTTCCACAACTCTAGTAATGGTGCTGTCCAAGAACACCGAGTGCTTCTGGGGAGAACACAAGGCTAGAATCTGCTTCATCTGGAGTTTGCCGAATCCCAGCTCCATTATTCCCATAGTCCACACTTTGATAAACAGACTAAGAGAGAGAAAGGATAGCTACATAGAAGTTTTTCCTTGCATTCAAGCCCTTTATATTATGGGGAAATTGCATCAAAAACTGAGCTTTGAATCCAATATACGGTATTTACCTCAGCTCTGAATCTATGTTCTCGGCAGCATACATTTTTCTGCATAGAAAGAGCATGATTTCTTCCAGTATAGTTCTTTGTTTATTGGGTTGTGTGTTTCTTTGATTGATTGATTGATTGATTGATTGATTGATTGATTGATTGATTGATTGATTGATTGATTGATTGATTGATTGATTGATTGATTGATTGATTGATTGATTGATTGAAGTGCAGGGATTCTAGAGTTCCAGGCCTTTTATGCACCAGCCCTAATTCCAGATTATATCTCAGATTATATCCTCATGCTAGGGCAGACAGCAACAGGTTCTAGGAGGGATCAGCTGTAGTTTGCACCTGCCTGCAGACTGCAGATCCCTACTCCAAGATTTAAAAGAATAGGACCCAGCGCAGCAAGGCCCAGTGTGCAAAGTCAGCTCATTTTCAAATTGGTTCAAAATGAACTGGATAGCTCAAGTGATTTGAATCGAACTGGGTCATGTTGGGTCAAGTTCAAACTGGACAACGCACGGTCCAAACTGAATAAAACTACAGTATTTAGATATGTGCATATTCCCAGTTAAAAGATTTTTGAAGGAGGGTGGGAAGCTACCAGTCATCACCAGCAGCTCAGGATTCCAGCCCCATTTATATTTGCAGTCATGGCTTCAGGGCTTCTTAAAACAAACAAACAAATAAATATCTTAAAGTCATAATCAGGTTTTATAGAAAACAGGGACTGAGAGAACACAGTAATGGATTACACCAAAGAAAGCTTTGTACAAGATTGCTGCATCTTTGGACTTATTTAGCAAGGCATTTATTTCTGTCAAGTTAACAAAAGCAGTTGCAATATAAACTTTTCTGCCCCATTCCCGCACAGTATATAATCAGTTTGGAGACTAGGGATGAGTGTGAATATTTGTAACATTCAAAATTCGGCCAAATTCGGACATTCAAACTCAAATTGAATGTTATGGTATTCATATGCTAACATTCAAACAAATATGAATGTTTCCTGACATTCGTAGAAATAGTTCAGATATTTGTTAAGCTGGGGAAACGTATCAGATATGTATCTGTTCATATCAGATGCATCTCTAGCCGTATCAGATATGTATCTGTTCATATCAGATACATATTGAATGTTCCTACGAATACATACAAATAGATTCATATCAAATAGAATTTTGACACATTCAAATGCAATGTATTCATACAAATATGGATTTTTTAACATTCAATTCGTTTCAAATCGAATGCCAAAAAAAAAATCATGCATATCCCTATTAGAGTCTTCAACATTTCCCACAGTTTTTAAAGAATCTGTACCTTTAGGGAACAAAAGTTCCCAAAAAGCAGCTTTAAATGAGTTCTCAGTGCTGTTCTGAGGATCAGATCACCTTTTTTTTTTTTGCACAGTGGGGATGGCAAAGTGGATGGACCTTTTTGAGGAGGAAACTGTACTTTTAGGGGCATTCTCACCATTTCCTCTTATCCAGTTATCTCCACTGTTATGTGCTGCTTACTAAAAGCTCCATTCTAAAAAAGTTGTTTCCTTCTTTGTTAGGGTTTTTGCCCAAGAACAATACTGTGAAGCACTGAATTTAGAACAGAAGCCCTTCGAGTCTGATAATGTGGATTTTTAACCCTATGAAGGGAAAGGAGAGCTCTTGAGAGACTGAATAAGGAGCAAGGAAAGGGGGGAGGATGAATAACTCCAACAAGACCACACTGGGACTGCAGAAAGTGCTCCCAGAGATATAGTTCACACAAAGTGCAAAAGATAAATTGCCTAATGCTCTCTTTCCCCTAAGTTACTGCACTGGTAAGGGGCAATTTACCTTAGTTGCTTCCTGTCTTTCTGAGATCCAATGAACATATGTGGGAAGTGTGGCATATACAGTTCTGTGGGTCTCTCAGATTTCCAGTAACCCCTGAAGTTTAAGCTCAATGTGACCAAACAGGAAATGTCTGCAGAAGGTGACCATTTTCTGTCCAATATTTTATTGTACTGGCCAAAAAGGTAAATCACCTGTGCTGCCACCTCTAGAGACTGCAGTGGCTGGGGTTCAAGAAGGCAGCAGGTGCCTCCGGAGTAGTTTTAACTCTCCTTGTGAAAACATGCCTCCAAGGACACTTTCGGCCTTGTGGGCTGTTGCCCAAGAACAACAGGAGGTGCTGATATAGAACGACACTCCCTGGTGGTGCTTTCTAGGGGTGTTTTTCCACTGCAGCCCTTAGATCCGGATCTAAGAAGATCCGGATTAAGGGAAGCACCCAATGTGTTTCCACAGGAGGTGTAGCACCCATTAGCAATGGGTGCTAACACCCCTGCTGTGGAAACAGCTTTGCACCCATGTGGGTAATCCAGATTGACCCCCAAGCGGTTGGTCCATTACCCCATGTGTTTCGGGGGGCGGGGAGGGTGCAGGCTTCGAAGCCACTTCGAATTGACTTCAAAGTCATTTCGAAGTCTGTGCAAAATAGCTCCAGAGTGCCTTTGAAGTCTGTGCTGATCTTCGGAGTGAACTTTGAAATGACTTTGGAGTCACTTCGGAGTCACTCCGAAGTTCACTTCCAAGATCAGCACAGACTTCAAAGGCACTCCAGAGCTATTTTGCATAGACTTTGAAATGATTTTGAAATGACTTCGAAATGACTTTGAAATGACTTTGAAGTAACTTTGGATCCTAGGTTTAGGGGGGGGGCAATGGGTGCATCCCCTGCCCCTAGCCTCCTTTGGACCCCATTGCCTGTTTCCAGTGGAAACAGGCTCCCTTTAATCTGGATTTTCTGGCAGAAGACCCTATTGTAGACCGCATTGATGGGGTCTACAGAAAATCCGGATTAAAGGCCAAAATGTACCCATTAGATCCAGATTTCCCCCACTGCAGTGGAAACAATCGGGTCCTAAATGGGTGCCGTGGTGGAAATGGGATCATCCGGCTCACACCCAAATGGGTGCAAAAATGGGTACTTTTTGACAGTGGAAAAACACCCCAAGTATCTGTTTTTGGTCATGTAGAAGCAGCCTATGATCCTTTCTATGTGGGCCTTCCTCAGGTTTAGATCCTTCAACAGAAGCCATCTGCATGCTGGTACAGATTATGACAGGTATCACCCAGAGCCTACCATGATCAGCATCAATATGTAGACGCTAGGGATGTGCATGAATATTTGATACATTTGAAATTTGATCGAATTCAGACATTCGAATATGAATAGAATGTCTCTAAATCTGAAATTAACATTTGAATGAATTTTTGAATCTTTTGAATCATCCTTATGAATTATTCAGACATTCAGATGTGTCTGGATACGTACACATTACATGCGTATCCACCCGCATCTTCTTTGTATCCGTATGCATTTGTACGGATACATACGGGACAAAACCAGGATGCATATGGGATAAAAATGGGATGCGTATGGACACATTCAAATGTTGTGGACATTCGTATCTTCAAATGTGAATCGAAAATTTGTACGAATAGATTTGAACGTATTCAATTCAAGTTGAATGTGAATTGGTTCAAATTTTAAGCATTGAATCGACTTGAATCTTCGGATATTTGATTCAAATCGAATTGAATCCTGAAAATTGCACTTGTGCACATCAATAGTAGTCTGTACTCTGAGATATAACTTGGAATAAGGGCCAGTGCAGAAAGGACCAGAGTGTCTTTTGCCCTAGGTGAATTCCATCCTGCAAAACTCTGCAGCCAGGTTGCTTTCAGTAGTTACTGCCTATCATTTCATTTCCAAGCCCAAATCAAGGTACTGACAGTGGCATTTAATACGCTAAATGACTTGGGTTTCTTTTTCCTTTACAGCTTTACTTCTGTGTATGTGTGTGTAACGCAGGAAAAATCTCATCACTTATCGCCACGTTTCTATTTCCCTTTCCTGGTGGTCCGTAGGGTCACTGTTATTTATCCCAGCGTTTATTATCAGTTATGAATTTTATATATTCACTATGTGAAGTTATTCAACCCTCTGCCACTAAGAATAAAATGCTGCCACCACCAATTTATGAATTGGAACTCTGATATATTGTTTCTCTTTAATGATGTTTTCCTATTTATGTAGCGTGTACTAATATCCTAACCAAGGATATAATGTCAGAACTTCCTTTTAAAAGTATATTTCTTCTCTGCCCCTATGGGCTGAATAATTACGTAACAAGATGGAGTTTAGAATCACCAAACTTCCTTCCCCCACTGGCTCTGCCTAGCCAGTAGAGTTACTGTATCCTTATGCCTTGAGCACAGGCTAGCTTTATGTTACTATTATGACAGCGGAATATACCATCGGAGTCTTCTTAAACAACAGGAAAATGTGTTTATTGTTTACAGTTTAAGTTATAAGTCAACTTCTTCTTAAAGTTACACTTTGTTGCTTCCGTTGTCAAGCAGTTCAGTCTTTAACTTTTACACTAAGCTCAAAGACTCTCAACTTCTTGAAATAAACTTTCAATCAAAACAATATGTGTTTGCTTGCCCTAATATTTCTTCATCAACAGCATCAAACACGTACTAATAGACTCAGGACCCTAACTTTAGCCTCCTCAGCTAAGGGCCCATTTCTCTCCGTCGTTAACCTCCCACCAGGATTAACGACCCAAGGCAGAGAACCGAAATTGTTCCCTCAGGCTCCCTTAAATATGGGCCTGGCTGGCTAGCTTCGCCCTGATTGGCTGAGCTCCTCCAGGATTCTATTTCACCCCTCCTCCTGGAGTGCTCAACTAGCCCCTCCCTTAGGCTACTTACCCTTGTTAAAATACACTTTGGCGACACTTTTAAGCGTCTGGACTTACCGTGTTCGCCACACTTTGTATTTTAAACCAAAAAACTTATCTTTTGGGATTGAGGGGTCCTAGCGGGCATTACAGTGTGCGTGTGCACCTCCCAGTTCCTCTACAGTTGCAGCTGGGTTTTATTTATTTCAGTTACGTCTGTGCACACCAGTGTGTACAAACATGAAGTTCACACTGGTTAATGAACAAGCATTCTATTCATCTACTATCCCTATTGGAAACACCACTCCTTCCAAGCAGCCTCTGAGGACTCATTTGTACTTACACTTTTGCTGAGCTTGCATACATTTTGCAAAAGTTGTGGGGCTTCTATGGGATATTTCTGAAGCATTGCCCAAATTACACAATCTGCACACATTTCTATCAATGTCTGGGTGGAAATGGCAGAAATGGGAAGGACTTTTGTCCAAAAGAGTGTAAAATACAAATGAGCCTTGAACTGTGAGTCTCCAAAGCCAGACCCAGTACTGCAGAAGCAAGAATCATATGATTTTGCCAGAGCTTAGTGGAGAATTCTGCTTTTTACTTCCATGGTTCCCACCACACAACAGCAGCTTCTCAAAGCAGTGTTTCCTTAGCAAAGACAGCATTCTGGTGTTTGATTTCACGTAAGCACTTAATTGCATCCCTGCCCCAAACAATCAAAAAGTTTTTTGTATCGTAGGGTGTTTTTCCATGGTCACTTAGTACCCATTTTAGCGTCCATTAAGGACCCATTTGGGTGAGAGCCAGATGACCCCATTTCCACCACGACATCCATTAGGGACACATTTGTTTCCACCTCGCCTCGGGAAATCCGGATCATATGGGTATTTTTTGGCCTTTAATCTGGATTTTCTGTAGACCCCATTAATGGGGTCTACAATGGGGTCTTCAGCCAGAAAGTCCGGATTAAAGGGAGCCTGTTTCCATGTTAGTTTGGCAATGGGGTCTAGAGGAGGCTAGGGGGAGGGGGCACCCTTGGGGGGGAGCTCCCAAACCTTAGCTTTGAAGTCATTTCAAAGTCTGTGCAAAGTAGCTCCGGAGCGTCTTTGAAATCCGTGCTGATCTTCGGAGTGAACTTCGAAGTGACTCCAAAGTGACTCTGAAGTGACTCTGAAGTCACTCCAAAGTCACTTCGAAGTTGCTTCGAAGTTTACTCCAAAGATCAGCACAGACTTCAAAGATGCTCCAGAGCTATTTTGCACAAACTTCGAAATGACTTCGAAGTGACTTTGGAGCCACTTTGGAGATTGCACTCCCTGTCCCCCCAAATACCTGGGGTGACAGGCAGACCCCTTGTGGGTGGATCCGGATTTCCAAATGGGTGCTCCAGTGTTTCCACAGCAGGGAGGCTAGCACCCATTGCTACTGAGTGCTAAGCCACCCATGGAAACACATTGGGTACTTCCCTTAATCCGGATCTACTAGATCCAGATTAAGGGAAGTACCCATTCCCTAGATCCAGATATTCTTAGATCCGGATTAAAGGAGTGTGGTGGAAAAACACCCATAGTTCCCCAATGCAGAAAAGGTGACAAACACTCCTACTCCCATATCGACCTGACTGTGCCTTAAGATCTGGAGGGGAGGCCCACCACCTTCAGCAACAAAAAGAGTGGGCACCTGGGCAAGGGCCTTCTCGGTGATGGCCCCCAGGCTATGGAATAGTCCCCCCCCCACCCTTGAGCATCAATCTCATTCACTGCATATGTTCAGGAAGGAGGTGAAGATGAACCTCTTTGCTCTGGCCTTCAGTTAAATGTGGACACACTTTCCCTTCCCACTAGTAGACACACTTGTTTTGATATATACTTTTACTGTTTTAATACATTTGTTTTTAGACTTTTTGGTATAGGGCAGGATATAAGTATAAATAAATAAACAAATAATAGGGCTGTGGTCACACCTAAGGCTTAATCCAGCTTCAGTCCACTTTCAGAGTGCAAGAACCCATCAACAAAGTGATCAGTAATTTTCTTTCCACATTATCTATCCCAAAGGTGAATTTTCTGAGTTATTTTACACTGAAAGAAAACAGCTTGTCACTGTGCTGATGGATTATCTCACTCTGAAAGCGAACTGAAGCTGGATTAAAACTTAAGTGTGACCACAACCTAACAGAAATACAGGTGACATGTAATCAAAAATGTTTGAATGCAATTATTTTAAGGAGAAGAGGATAACCTATTTTGGAGACTGCAGTTAATACCACATTGTGGCACAATGACATCATTAGCCATTTGATTGGCTAGATAACTCTGGTTTCCAAACCAAAGGCAAGCCATAAAATTCTGCTCAAACCTACAAGCTCAGCACCCTCTTTGAGCATATGCAACTATCAGCCAACAAAACATGTGCATGATGAACTCTACTTAGACACCCACACACTGCACTAAGCTGGATCAGGGTAAATAGCATTTGATACAAATAGTAACAACTAAACAGCTTTGTTTCTATATTTAAGAGCAAATATTTTCATATGTTTAAAGATGCCAATTAAGCACTGGATCAAAATATTCCATTTCTCATCTGTGTAGAGATATCGATATATTCCTACCTTGTATTAAGAAACATGCTATCAATATACACAAAATTCAGTTACTGCAGAAAAGAAAAGGAACAAGCAGTGTTCCTGAAACACTGGTGGGCCAAACTGGATTGCATGTTACCTTCTAGAGCACCTAGTCTAGCTTTGGGTATTCCTGTAGCTAGCCAGATGGCCTTAAACCTCATCCATCCATCCATCCATCCATCCATCCATCCATCCATCCATCCATCCATCCATCCATCCATCCATCCATCCATCCATCCAAATTATTTGTATGCCACCCTTCCAAAAAATATTGTCCAGGTGGTTTACAGCATTATTAAAATTTACATAGCTCATAATCAAAATAGATCTTTAGAAATGCCATGAAGTCAATAATATTCAAAATAAAATAGTATAGGATATAACATATAGTAAACTATTACAACAAAAATAAACATAATATCCAAAATGGTAAACAGTAGTTCGGCAAGAACAGCTTTCATTTTGTCATTAGGACAACCCTTGGGATGTCCACTTCTTTCATGTTTCTAGTGCTGTCCCTGAACGGCTGCTGATTTGCCTCTTCTGCTTGAATTTCTCATGCACAGCTTCTGACCTTTGGGGAGGGCAAGGCAGAGACATCAAATGTCCATGTGCAGCAACCAGACCAGATCTTCTTCCTCCTTCCAACCAAGAGCAGTCCCAACTTCTTAGACCTTGACGGAGAGCATAGCAGAGGTGACAAATGCTCAGGGGCAGCAGGCAGGCCAGGGCCCTTTCTGCACTTGGACTTATTCTGGAATTTATCACAGAATAGGGACCTGCTATCAGCATGCTAATGCAGACTACGGTAGGCCCCAGGTGAGGCCTGCCATAGGCTGCATTAGCTTGTGGCTAGCAAACCACCATCAAGAGAGATATTCCAGAATAAGGCCAAGTGCAGAAGGAGCCCAGGTCTTCTTCCTCCTACCATCTAAGAGCAGTTCCAACTTAGACCTTGACGGAGGGTAGGGAAGAGGCAAGAAATGCCTAGAAGCAGTAGCCAACACAGGCCATCTTCCTCCTCCCAGTCAAGAGCAGCTACCAGTAATTAATTCCCACCTTGTCTGGATGGTTTGGAAGGGTGCAGTGAGAGGCCAAGACATCTTCTTTTTCCTTCTGTCCTCCTCTTCTTGTATCAGCTGGGGACTTATCTGGGCCCTTTCCCAGCACAACAGGAGCCCTTCCCATTTAGAGCTGGTTACTCCAAAACTGAGTTGTCTATTTCAAAGAGGTAGAGGGGGTGAGGCATGGGTGTGTGTGGATGTGTGTGGATGTCACATGTTCTGCTCCAAGGGTTTGCATTGATCATTTCTGCTTTAAACTGCACAAAGAGGCCAAGTGTGGATGTTGCCTCATTCTCCAGAGACTCAGTTCTGCCAGGCTTCCAGCGGTGCTTGAACTGCAATTGGGGACCTCTTGCATGTCAGGATCAGAAGAGGAATGCTTGGGCCCTTTAGAAGAGTTGGCTTTTCTACCCCAATTTTCTCACCCATTTAAGGGGACTCAAAGCACCTGAGAAACTTTCTGTTCTCCCCACAACAGAACACCCTGAGAGGTGGGTGGGGCTGTGAGAGCTCAGAAGATAGCTGTGACTCACCCAGGATCATCCAGCTGGCTTCGTGGAGGGGTTTGGAGTATTCCCAGATAAGATTCCAGCTCCCTAACCACTAGACCAAACTGTACAGGACACAGAACACAGACCCTGTATTTCCCACTCTGCTAGGAAAAGTGACTCTCTAGAGACCCTGGATGTACCTCTGTGGCACACATTAATAAAATTATGAGTTCCTTTGGCTATCTCTTTACTCTATTGCTGCAATAAATTATAGTAAAGACCCACAAAGTATATTTCTTTGGATTGGAGAGACAACTGAATGCCTACACTCTGGACAGATTCCTTTTTTCTAATATGGAAACTACTTTTGAAGACTCTTTTATGAGATAAAAATGAAAGGTGCATTTTTAAAAGATCCTCCTGAATCCCTGAAAAAAACAACTAACAGCTTCTGTGACATTATCTGAATAGGTTTTATTATTTAAAAGCAAACAAAAAACAGACTTTTCACTACAGCTAAAATTACCTTTCTTCTTCAATAGGTAGGCAGAGATAGAAAGGCAGCAAATTTGACTATTTCTAATTCCACTACACTTAAGAATTCTAGGCCGCATCCCCATTACAAGCTTAATTCGGTTTCGATGCGGTTTCAATCCTTGCAGTCCCCATGTCAGGTTGGCTTCACACGCTTTCTGTGTGTTAAATCGCCCCAAAGCGTTGTAAATGTTAACCCTCATTTCAACAGGTCTCACTCCGGTTGGTGCGCTTGATACATGTTACTTTTTTTACTGTGGGGACGGTACCGTTTTAAGAGATGAGAATCCATGTTTAGGGTTTCCCTCCCCCAATAGCTTGCTTCCAAAGACAGTGATAGTTTATCTGTCTATCTATCTATCTATCTATCTATCTATCTATCTATCTATCTATCTATCTATCTTACTCTATACCCATAAAATGAACAAATTAAAATAATAATATACTAAAATAAGGACTGAAAATGGGTAGGGGAAGATCAACCAAAGGCCCAGGGTAAATCAGTATGTTTTTAACAATTTTCTGAAAATATTTATTGAAGATGCTTGCTACATCTCAGTGGGGAGACGGTTCCACAATCTGGAGGTCACTGTTGAGAAGGCTGTGTCTTGGTCCCCACCCCCTCAACTACTGAAGGTAAAGGTACAGCCAGGGGGGCCTCCCCTGCAGATCTTAAGGTATGGGCAGGTCAATGTGGGAAGATGTAGATATTATTAGGACACAGACATTTTAAAATTACTGTCTCGATGCAGATCTGGATTATACTCCTGTAGTGAATGAAAATGGAATTGTGACTTAAAAAGCTACCATATGGAGAGGGACGATTACTTGGGGAAAGCAAAAGTCATCCCTTCCCCTGGTTTAAGTTCAGTATAGCTGCCCAATCTCATGGCTTTGTCTGTGGGATCTAGGTAAAAACTGGACGCAGGAAATAATAAAAATGAGCGTCCAGAAAATGTTCCCTCTCTGATGGGCCCCAATAGCTGACAATCCAGGTGAAGTGTGCCCTGTCCATCTCTTGGCATGATTCCAGTGAGCTGAGTTAAACTAGGCTGAGGGATCTGGGTTAGGTATTTGGCCTCATCGGGTAAGGTGGCAGCTACAGCAGGATTGGCAGCATCTCCTTTTGGTACTTCCTGCTAATGGGCTCAACCAATGGGCACTTTACTATCTGGCATCCTCTGTGCACTTGGCAAGGACACTGGGTTTATTGAGGCTGGCACTGCACAGCCCCTGTCCCACCCATCCCACCAGGCCCCTCAGAGTGCCTGGAATACAACACAACAAATTGAGGGAACTGAGGCACTGCCCTCCTAAAGGTAGATGAGGCTATTGATTGGAACTGGATGGGGGCTCCCTTGAAAACGCCCTCAGACCTCACCAGTGGTGGGAAGGAGTGAAAGCCTGAGCTCCACTCAAGTACAGAAACTGCACTCCGTAACTACTGCTGTCATTTTACGTCAGTAAATGTAGTGCTGTACCCATGCTTCCAGCTTGTCCCCTCAAATGATATTGAGTCCAGCAGCTGAAAGCCAGTCCTGGGTGCTTGTGCCACTGGGAGCTGAGATAGAAGTAGAGCTGTAATCTAGAGCAAGTGCTTAGCATCACGGTAGAGGCTGGGAAGGTCAACCGAGGAAGTTCAAGCAGGTGGGATTGATGCAGTCTACCCTGCCCTCGCCAAAGGTCCACTGAATCTAGAGGAACCCAAAGCCAAACCTTTAGCTCACTAGTGGGACCAGCTGTGCTAGCGTGCCTGAGAAAGAGAGGGAAAATCTTGCTTGCCTTGCATCAGAGGTGACCTGGTGCACAAAGACACCTTTCCTCAAGACATCTTGTGGAGGGAGTTGCCATTAATGCAGTCTGGCCTTTGAGGAGGCATTACAAAACACCTTTCTTAGCCACTGCAGTCCAAATCAAGTGGGCAGGACTATTTCAGGACAAGATAATCCTACTCTGGAGTAACTCTAGGGATGTGCATGAATATTCGTAGCATTCGTTGTTTGTACAATTCAGATGAATTTGGACATTTGTACACAAATCGAATGTCACAACATTTGTACATTAACACTTGTACGAATAACATTTGTACATTAACAATCATTAAACTGGGAGAAAAAACTGAGGGGGGGGCTCATCAGAGAAACAGAGAGAGGGGGAGGAGCTTGTGTTTAAGACAGAAGGGGAAGCAGGTTTGGAGAAACAGAGAGAGGCAAGGTGTGTGTGTGTGTGTGTGTGTGTGTAAGACAGGAGTGGGATCCTTATCCATTACGTATGCATTTGTATAGGATATGTATCTAGGACACAGGAGCGGCAGGACAGGTCGTTGTCGCCTCTTCACTCCTCCTGACAGCTTGTGCTGGGCGGGGATTGGGAATGGAGGGGGAAAGGGAGCAAGGGGACCCGATGCTGGGGCAGTCAACACAGGGGGAAGGGAATTGAGGGGGTCCATGGTTGCCCGGGGGATTGGGCAGCTAGGAAAATGGAGCAGAGCACTCACCTTACTCAGTCCAGTGGCCAGTAAGAAAATGGCGGCAGCAACATAAGCGTGCAGAGAAGGAAACTGGGTGGGAGGAGCATATCTTTCTTCCACCAATCAGCTTCCTCAGGGCGATGCTCTCAGGTTGCACCCATCCAGCGTTAAAAAAACGTTCCCTGAACCAATAGAGACATGCTATTGAAGTCTGCAAGGCTGCGATTTGTTATGCAGAGCATCATAGTAAGTCAATGTAATTTCTTTCTCCCTCGTGGTGCCTGGGTGTTCGCGTGCCCCGCCGCCCACGATAACGAGCCACCACTGCTAGGATACGTATCCAGGATACATATCCAGGATATGCATCTGATACGTATGCATTTGGATATTCTTACAAATTCATACAAATACATTCATACTAAATAGAATCCTACTACATTCAAAGGAGATCTATTCAAATGAATGCGGATTTTCTAACATTCAATTCCTTACGTATCAAATGCCAAAAAACTCACTCGTGCACAGCCCTAGGGTCTTTCTGCACTGGCCGCTGAAAAACGGATCTAAGAAGATCCATTTTTTGGTGAACCATCCTCCCGAGGATCTGTCCCAAATAGAGATGGATTCTAGGAGGCCCCATGCATCCACGTGAGCGGGGAAGACAGATCTGGCATGACGAATCCTCTGGGTGCTGTGCAGACGCCACAGCACCCATTCAAAAAGTCCGCCAGATTCCCACGCTGTCAACACTGCCCCCAGAGCTGCGGGACTGCAGAGGCAGCTGCCAGTCACCACGTGTTTCCGGTGGCACGTGGCGTGCAGGGGAGGGCGGAAGGAGGCAAACCAGCCTGCTTCTGCCCTCCCCAACATGGCAGCTGCTGGGACATCCATCCTTTCGCCTGTCCATGTGCAGAAGCATCCTGCTTCCACAAGGATCCAGGCAAAGGGACCGATTAAAGACCTAATTTTTTAGGTCTTCAATTTAATCCAGTTTTTAGTGGCAAGACCCATTTTAGAAACGGATCTTGCTCGCTGAAATTCAGAGGCGGCCATCTGGAAGAGGTCTCCAAAAGGTCTCCAGTGCGGAAGCCTCTAAGGTAAGTGTCTTAAATGGGTGTTAATTGGGTGGTTAAATTGGTTTAACCACCCAGTGTGGAAACACCCACATTCTCCCTTCTCAGGCTGCCTTCTGGACTTCTGAAAACCCAACCTGCTGGCTTCACCCTAGTCCTGAAGGTGAACTAAGGTTTGAACGTGACTTTCGCTGCCTGAACTAAGATCAGTTCAGCTCAAATTTACCATCCAGCTCTGTTCAGGGTTACGTTGTACTGCTGGTAGCAGTCAGAGAGCACCTCTAGTTGATAGGTATCTCATTTTCCAAGACACAGCAACATTTGCATAATCAGCAATTGTAAAAAAAATGCAAATTAGGTTCATTTGTCTAAAAATGTAAATCAGGCGGCCTGTTTTGTGGGGGTTGGATTGATGTAGCATCTTCCAATATTAAGGAAATGCAAAGGCAGAAAAGAAACTGTCCTTGTAGAGTGGGGGCTGGGGGGGGGAAATCTATAATAGCCTTAATTCAGAAATGTCTCTTGCCCTTTACTGACTGTAGTGCCCGTGAACTGGGCGTAAGTGGAAATTGTACACAATGTTGATACGGGAGCGAGATGTGAATCAGATCTATATTCAGTGCTCATTCACTCCTCCACTTGTAGACTAATCTTAAGTCACATTAGTGTAAACAGTGTCTGGAATAGTTTGCTTATTCTTTATAATTACAATTTCTGGCTGTTCGCTTTGTAATCATTTAATTCCCAATTAATTAATTCAGGCTCCTCAATTTGCAGTTCTTGACTTCATAATTTATACTTCAAAAAGTGTGACGTGTTGGCTTTTTATATAGTAAATTAACCTTTACTTTGTGGATTTGAAATACTGAAATAAATTATCTTGTAATGCATGATAAATAACTGGTCATGAACTACAAAGTGCCAACTAGATTATTAAATTATGACATCATGGCATCAGCCATATTTGCTTGTAATATTATCACTTTTTTTCTTATTTGCAACATCTTAAAGAAATCTCTGTTATTAGAATACTACAGCAGCTCTAATTGCCTGCAGAACAGTTACATACTATTAAATCACTTGATTAAAAATTATGTAAATTACTATGTTCTCCATTGTTCCTAGAAATTTCTTTGGAATTATCACAAGAGTGATAGGCTGTCAAATAGGGTGTTTTTCCACTGATCTCCCTTAATAGAGATCTAAGATGATCTGGATCTAAGGAATGGGTCCTTCAACTAATCTGGATCTAGTAGATCCGGATTAAGGAAAGTACCCAGTGTGTTTTTACAGGTGGCCTAGCACCCAATAGCAATGGGTGCTATCTTGCTCACAGTGGAAACACTGGAGTACCCATGTGGTGAATCTGGATCTACCCACGGGGGGCCTGCCTGTCACCCCAGTTGTTTTGGGGGACAGGGGGTGCAATCTCCATAGACGCTCCAGAGATTCTTTGAAGATTCTCCAGAGGGGCTCCAGAGAATCTCCAGAGCTTTGCCAGAAACTCCAAAGATTCTCTGGAGCTTTGCTATAAACACCAAAGATTTTCTGCAAACTCCGAAGATTGGAGCCTTAGACAAAGGTCCATAGGAATGGCATTGCTCTTGCGTGGGGTCCTCTTCAAAGCCTGTGCTGTTCTTCAGAGCTGGCTTTGAAGATTGTGCCCAGGCTTTGGAGCTTTGGGTTTTGGGGCACCCCCCCCCCAATGGGGATGCCCTCCCTAGACCCCATTGCCCGGTTGTGGTGGAAACAGGTTCCGTATAATCCAGATTTGATGCTTGAAGGCCCCATTGTAGACCCCTTTAATGGGGTCTACAGGAAATCTGGATTATAGGTCCTGAAGGACCCATATGATCTGGATTTCCCTAGAACAGGTGGAAATAAATGTGGCTCTAATGGGGTCTGTAGTGGAAATGGGGTCTTCCTGCTCTGAGCCTAATGGGTCCCTCATGGGTACTTAGTACTAGTGGAAAAACACTGCTAGTTCTAAACAATGTGGCCCATATTTAACCTCCCTAGTTTGAAAGGTTCGTTTTAAGGATGTGTATGGTATTTTTTGCATTTGATTCATATCAAATTGAACACAAGAAAATTCATATTTGTTCAAATAGATACCCTTTGAATGTGGCAGGATTCAGTTCGATATGAATGTTTGATACGAGTTTGATACGAATTGTATACAAATCCCCTACATATCCCCTATGTATACGCTCTGAAAGCATCAAATCCACCTCAAATGCACTGTGAATACATTCTCAATCCACTTTGAATCCACTCTGGATCCATTGCAGATGTGACTGGTGCAGCTACATTCCCACCTGCCCAGGTTCACAAATGTAACGAAGGATTTGATTTGATTTGAATGTCAATCTTCAAATGTCTCGATATTAAGAAGAGAAAACAATAGTGGCAATGGCTGGGACATAAGGCTTTCTTATCAGCCAAGAACTACCCTGAGCCAGTTTAGTCCAGGCTTCCTTTTTCTAGTCTAGAACGTTCATGGGGGGGGGGGGTGAAGGCAAACTGGCGGGTGCATGATCCCACCTGCAAACTGCCTTTTAAAAGCCCCGCAGCTGCTGTAGAGATGAGACCTATTCTCACGAGGGCCAGAGGAATGCGTGTAGGATACCCTGGGACAGAGCATTCGCTCCATTAGGAACTGCCCCAGCTCATCCCAGGACGCCCACACACATTCAGGGTGTACAGCACGAAATTGTGCTCTACACCCAACGAAGGGTGTTCACTGCCATCCCTGGCTGTCCCGCACTTGGTCAGGAGGGAGCTCATTCTCACGCTCCCTCCCTGATAGCTCTGGGCCCCGCTTCCATCTGCCCCAATTGGGCAGGCCGGTGTCTGGGAAAGCTGGCAGCCACACACCGACACACAGCTGATAAGAAACTGCTTAAGCTTACTTGTCCAGGCTGTTCTAACACACAGCAACCACAGCAAACGTAGTTCAGAGAGCAAGGTCAATAAACAGTCCGAGTCCAGGGTTCCAGAGAGCAACGTCACGGTCCGGTCCGGAGTCACGATAGCCAGGTATTCCAAGTCAGATAGAGCAGCTTTCCCAAAGGGAGAACCAATAGATTCTGACAAAAGTCCTGGGTGTCTGCCCGGTGCTTTATTTACAGTCCCAGCTGCAGGCTATCAGCATGCTTCTCTGCAAGTCTTTTGGATCTTCTTAACCCTTCCTTTGCCGCTCTCCTCTGCCTAAAGCTAGGAATCTCTATGCCCTGCTGTTCCAAGATTCCCTCATCTTGTGCTTCTGCTGAGGTAAGGCTGGGCTGCTGAACCCCAGGTTCCACTGGGGCTGGGAGGTCAGAACTGGGCCCTGACACTACCTCAGGTTCCTCCTGCACCTGAGGAAGTGGGTTCTCCTCATCTTCTGAATCCTCCTCCTGGCTGTCCATGACAGCCGGTTGCGTTCCTTCACAGGGTTCCTGCGGGTTTTAGGGGCTGGATCAGGTCCCCTAGGGCCCACAGGAACCCCCCTGGGCACCCAATGGGCACGGACCTACACAGGGACACATGTGCATGTGAGACACTTACCTCATGCTTGCCAGGTTCCAAAGTAGCTGGCGGGCCGGCGGCGCTGTGCATCTGCACACGCTGGCTGCTCTGATTGGCTAGCTACAATTTGTTTGGGTGTCCGGGGGGGGGGGTCCTGCAGGCCCTAGGAGACCCGATCAGTTCCCCTAGAACCAGCAGGAACCCAGGGAAGGAATGCGACAGGCCTGCCCTCCCCTGGGTCAAATTCAATCCAATGGGGGGGGGGTTGCATCCCACCCCCGCACTAGCCTTTTTGGGCTGGGCCACGTGGATACGGGTTCCCCTTTTGCACATGCCCACGCATTCCTTACCTGCCTAGGTGTGAATGGGGAAAGTATCCCCAAGTGGCCTCACCTTACTGCACTACAGCCATTCAGGTATAGTGCAAAAGGGCCTATGCTTTCTCTCTCTCTCTCTCTCTCTCTCCCCCCCCCCCCCGCTTGTATATGAATGCAGCTTTGGAGAAGCTTCCCATCTTCCTGGGATAGCTATAAAGGCAGAAAGGCATTAAAACCAGGCCGTCTTCCTGACAACAGCATTTCTGTTTGCTTGTTATTTAAAGGTGAGCTAATGAGCAGTCTGGATGGTAATTAGAGAGGTGAACTTGGCAGGAGCAAGAGAGGAATAGGCGGAGGTCGTGGTGCAGGCAATAAAAGGAGGAGGAGATCTTTGTCCACAACTCCCCTGAACCTGGCAATACCGCAGCTCAATCTAAAACACACACACACAACACCTTGAAAAAACTATTACGGAAGACGACCGGGCAAATCTTGTTCCTGCTTTTCATAAAGCTGAATTTCCACTCCTGGGTAGGGATGAGTGATTCGTGTGCAACCCAAAACCACCATTATTATTATTTTTTTATGGTATATAAAGGGTAGAAGGCTTTCTAGACACTCCACCACCCTCTGTAATTTCTCTGCCTAGATCTTAAAAGCTCTGAAATGTCTAGTGAAATACCTGGAGGGAAATACTCCTGTGATATTTAGGTAGTTGAAGGGAGTTGCCCTCTTCCAAGCATCATTTGGAAGCTTGTCGTGTTTGTATTAATGGGAAGAGGCCTGTAGTGTGGGCGTGTTGGTTGGTGCCAAAAGTACTAATTACTCACATACAGAAGACTTGCGAACACACCCTCAATTATTGTACTGCTTACTTTGTGTGTCTCAACTTGCCAAAGCCCAGTTGCGGGACACCATAATTAGGATCAGTTGGCAAATAATAATGCAGGAAGCTTTCAGCAGTGTGGGATTGCTTTCTTTGTACTTGCTTGATAAGCTCAGTTTCATGGCTTAGCAACATTTCTCAGGTTAATGACTTACATTAAAACTATATGATGGCTGGCTGGGAATGAGGCTTTGGCAGCAGGGAGGGCATCAGTGCTGTACTAAAGAAATAGAAAGCTAATTTTATATTATTACTAGGAGAGAACAAGATTCCCCGATGAATTTGCATTTACGCTGAGCATCATTTTAGACGTTCGCTCCAAATCCAGTTTCCAAATGTGACGCAAGTGTGTCTTACGGGTCGTTGCAGAAATGGGTAACTCAGTCTCCATCTACGCAGATTTTAAAAACCTTAGAGGTGGTAGCATGTGGACGCGAGTGTTGCCGTGCCACTTGTAATAGGGATAGAAAATGTGTTTAGGAAGCGTTTTTTACGACCTTTAATGTGAATTGCCTGTGGATGCTACCACCTCTAAACAACTTTTGACCCACTGTGTGTTTGGTTGGTTTGTTTTTTACTGGTTTTTTTTCTTTTTAAAGCACCCATGAAGCAGTTTGGTGTGCCTTCAGATGGTGAGGGGGAAACTGGAGATAAAAGTGAAGCTGACCTGGCATATGTGAAACTTATCAGCTGTTTGGTGGAGTCATTTAACAGAGCATCACAAGGAAATTCAGACAGCTCACCGTATACCTGCCTCCATTGTGTTTTGTATGTTTGCCTGGTGAAATGGGTGAGTTCCCAGAAGTCTCTTCTGTGCTATACTGAAGGACTTCCTCTGATAGTCAATAAGTCTCCAACATGCCAGCTACTAAAAATAGTGTGGGGTACCCAAAATAGCACTTGGGCTGTCTCATGATCCAACCATGATGCTAACAAGCTGGCAGAACTCTGGCCACATCTGGAACCTCCCTTAGTGGCAGCTCAGAGAGGGTTGGCAGGTGAGACCCTTCTTATGCCAATTTGCCCTTCCCCTCTCATGAACACTGAGGGCTAGAAAAGATAGACCAAAGATAGGATAAGAACCCAAATTCCACATGCTAGTGTTTCTAATGCGCTTCTGATGCAGTTTTGCTATATGTGAACACATCCTGTCATACTGAATATTCCAGTGGACACTTTGATTGCATGCATTTTCACATATTTGGATGGAGCTGTTAGTTTAGAGAATAATACCACCATTTTCATATTTTGGTTGCATTAAAAAAGGGGCTTTCAGTTTCGTCATGGACAGCTTTCTGGTAGGGATGTGCACAAATATTCAAAACATTCAAAATTCGATCAAATTTGAACATTTGAACTGAATTGAATGTGTATACATTCAAATTTAAACATTTGAATGAATTTTGAATCTTTCCAAATCATTCAGACAACCGTATGTTTATGGATACGTATGCATTACATACCTATCCGTACATTTCTTATTCATATCCATACGCATTTGTACTAATACATACTGAACAAAAACGGGATGCATACGGGATAAAAATGGGACGTGTACGGATGAGTATGGACACATTCAAATGTTGTCAACATTCGTATCTTCAAGTGCAAATAAAAAATTTGTACAAATAGATTTGAATGTATTTGAATCGAATCGAATGTGAATATATTACAATTTTAAAGATTTGAAATGGGTCCTTAATGGGTACTCTAGTGCTAGTGGAACCCCCCCCCAGTACCCATTAAGGACCCTTAATGGGTACTCTAGTGCTAAGTGGAAAAACACCCCATGTTGGCTAAGGATTATAAAGGTACCATCACACTTCAGGGCTATATTATTCCAACCAGGGTAACATCAGTCACAGGGGCAGACGGCAGGGTGTGTAAGGGTTGTGACCTGAGGAGTGTTCTGTACAACAGACAGCAAGAGCTCCAAGGCCATGTTTAAATCCCTCCCTCACCTAAGGTTCCCATCCAAAGGTCTATGACTCCAATTACCAACTGTCTTGAAGCAGGAGCAATCTTTTGAACTCACATTGTTTGGACACGCGGTGCAAGTGGATGAAGGATTAGAAAAAGTGACTAATGTTTGAAAGGTTAAAAGAAGTACAAAACAGTTGACAAGATGGAAGAATTGGATCAAACAAGCCGAAGGAATGTGCTTGGAAAAGCTATGAGGCTGTATTAAAGATACATCATAATGGGAAACATTTTCCAGTTAGTCACCCGGGCTACATTCACACCTATGTTTTAATCCGGCTTCAGTCCATGTTCAGAGTCACAAAAAAGAAGCCCTTCAGCAAAGTGACAAGCTGCTTTCTTTCAGTGTTGCTTAACTCAACGTTGAGGCTTATTAACATGGAAAGAAACTTGGTTGATGGGTTCTCACTCTAAAAGTGGACTGCAGCTGGATTAAAACTCAGTTTTTAATGCAGCCCCAGAGTCAAACCCCACTTGATGGAACTAAACAGTGAGACTCTTGTGAATACAAGGCTGGGAGGGGTGTATTAATTCTGAGAATTAATGCTTCCTTTGTTTGGTTGTCCTTTTCCAAGTCCCATCTCACAGGAAAAGCTATTCTTTGAGGTCAGTTGAGGGATAACCCCACTAATATGATCCAGTTTGGTCTAGTGGTTAGGGAGCTGGACTCTTACCTGAGAATACCAGGTTTGATTCCACACTCCTCCACGAAGCCAGCTGGGTGACCTTGGGCTAGTCACAGCTCTGTTTCTGAGCTCTCACAGCCCCGCCCACCTCACAGGGTGTCTATTGTGGGGAGAAGAACAGAAAGCTTTGTCAGCCACTTTGAGTCCCCTTAAATGGGTGAGAAAAGCAGGGTAGAAAAGCTAATATGGACCCATGTGTACATTTGGGATAGGGCCATCTCATGGCTGCAGTACACCTTCAAAATTCCCTTCTCTCAGAAGCTTAAATAGGAACATCTCTGGTGTCCTCAGAAAATTCCCTCCATTGGCTCTGTGAAGTGCCATTCTGAACATATTTTTGTACTGATTTTAATTAGAAATGTCATTGGTTTTTACCAGTTTGCAAACCCTTTGGGGGTCCTATATAGCAAAAGCAGTGTATAAATGCTAGAGACATCTGGAACCCACTTGCGTTAGCTTTCCTTGACTTAAACAAATGGGTCACATCTTGTTTGACTCTCAACTACATAAGCAAGCAGCTTTATGGATTAATGTGACATATGAGACCGTGGTATAATCCTTCCAGAGGCTGGAAGGTTAAACTTCAGTTCTTCGAAAGTTGAACCAGGATGCAGATGGACAACTACAAATACAATGCAAAGGCATATTTTTAGTGCTGTGTAAGAAACCCTTTGCTCCATTTGAATATAAAACTCATTTACTTGATGTGTAATTTTACCAGAAGAAACTTTGCATGCAAGGAAATATTATCCTGATAAGCATTTCTACGATACCACCAGGGGGCTGGGGGAGAGAGACATCATCACTAGTATCTCAAAATCTTTGTTTTATTCTGCTACTTATTTCTCCACCTCACCCCCAGGCAATAATTCAGAAGTGTTTACTAAGACTTACAGAAATATGAAACAGCTAGCGAGGGATGCTGTTTCAGTGAGAGAGAGTGAGAGAAAATCTTGCAAGTGCCATTTAACAATGTCCATGTTCCCAAAGCAGTAATAATAAAAGCCTAGATTATGTTTTACCCATAGTCTGTGTTTCTGGTGCCAGTCTGTATCTGCTCCGTGTGAACTCTGCTGTCTTACAATGTTCTCTTTGTTGGGCTTCTGTTGTGTGCCCGTAGACACATGGATATGAACAATAAGTGTGCCTATACAGTGAAGTCGATGAAGACAGGATTTTTTTTTTTAGGGGGGAGCGGGTGCTACACTTTTATTGATTTTTGAAGTACAAATCAAGATACATCCTTTAGAAGCCGTGCAGCACATTGCCTGGGATGTCTTTTTGTGGCTGTCTAGGACCTTCTTTCCTCCCTCTCATATTATCACACCCTCCACAGAGGCGACAACAACAACAGGAATCGAGCCCTAGTTTAAACTACTACTGGGAGATGACTTTATTTTGGGGCAATGAGTGTTGGCTATTGAACAGCCTCCGGGAGTCGCCGCAAAAAATCTTGTTTTATGTCACTTGAAACAGCCGTTACCGCAATGAGCTATCAAGCAATCCGCATGAAAGATACCACTTCCTGTTGGGCTGGTATCTGCCACAACACATCCTGCTCGAGAATCTGGAAGCCCTAACAGTGTGGTGCCAAAACCTGTTCTCTAATACTGCAAAAGCCTTCCCCTCCCTGAGAAAAAGGCTTCTGTCATTCTGCCGTCATTTTCTGGGCACTCCGCTATTCCAGGATTACAGCGTGCGCAAAGTTCAGTTCAGTTCATCCTTCTGATGGAGTCATGGATGAAGTGCCTTTCATTAAATAGTTCTCCTTCCGACACTTCTCCTCCTTATCCTTTCCGAAGAACCAAAGCAGGTCTTCCTTCTGCAAGGTTTGACTGAGCTGTGGCAAGTTGGGAAATGTGTGTGCCCGCTGGGTTCATTTGAAAGGGAAGGGAAATCCTTCCTTTTATGCTTTTCAAAGAAAATATTGCCCAGCTGCTGCCTTTAAAAGCAAAAGAGATAGGGAGTTCACACACAGAACAAACAAATAGCTGTCTCTGCCTTTCCATGCTCAAAGAGGGTGGGGGAGTCCTTAAAGCAAATACACAAGAAGACGGCTGAGGACAAGCGATTTGTAGATTGAGCAAAAGATACTTATGAGTGCCACCATGAACATGAGAGAAAGATAAATGCAACAAAAGTCTGCATCCCATCCATGAACTTGTCATTGGTTTCCCCCACTTTTGATATCATTCAAATCTAGTCTGGAAATAACATTAGGTAATGTTTTTAAAAGTATCTAGTTATGGTACTGCCTCAATTATCCAATAATTGGGAGAGGAAACCATATACTGGGGAAGCATTATGGGGCTATTTCAACTCAGATCAACGATGCTAATATAACAATGTAGGGGATATCACCTTTCCTTTTGAAATTAATTCATTTTGCCTTTTGGAATTTTTTCTTTTGCAGGGTGATTAAAATTAATTAAGAGCCTAAATGGAACCCTGCTGGAGCAGGCCACAACCCATCTAGTCCAGCATCCTGTTTCACACCGTGGCCCACCAATTGCTTCCGGCCATCTCAAGCAGAAGATGAAGAGAAAACCTTCATGTGCTGTTAACTCCCTGCAAATGGCCTTTAGAGGCATCCTGCCTGTCCCATCAACTAGGAGGCAGTACCTAGGCATCCATTGTAGTAGCCACTGATACAGCTCTCCTCCATTAATTTGTTTAATTCTTTCTTAAAGCTATCCAGGTTGGTTGCTGTAGTGAATTCCATAGATGGATAACCCTCTGGGTAAAAAAAACACAAAACTTTTTCTTCTTGGCACTAACTCTCTTGCCCATTAGCTTCATAGAATGCCCTCCAGTTTTAATACTGCATGATAGGAAAAGATAATTTTTCTCTACCTGCTTTCTCACACCATGCATGATTTTATACACTTCAGTCAGATCACCTCTTAATCGCCGCCTTTCAAAGCTGGAAAGACTTAGACATTGCAGCTTAATTTTGTAAGGAAGGTGTTCTACACACACACACAGGCGAATATTCTCGGTTTTTTATGCATTTTTCCAATTCCATATAGCTCATTTTAATTCCACTTTTCATGAAAATCTGTTTACAAGATAGTAAATGTAAAAAGAAAAAAAAATCTTGAAATCTTAAACAATAAGAAATCAGCTAAGGGAAGCCAGATCACTAAGATATTATCACCATAACAAAAACTGAACCACTTCACTTTCATCAAGCCGACAACTGGCTACTAAAACACACACACACACAGGCACACATGGTGGGGAAAAGGTGCTGGTGTGCCCAGTATTAACCAGTCCAACAAATACATGTTTATGCTGCACCCTTGTCACCTTGCAAACCCATATAATCTTGCTTGGAAGTGAATTCTGCAGGATTGAAGCCATCACTAAAAAGGCCCTGCTTATGGACCCTTCCATCTTGAATGGGCACACATGAAGAGCCCCTGATGAAAAAGAGTCCCTGTTGGCGAATGCCCCAGTGTGAGGCAATTTATGTCTTTAAAAGCCACCCTCAGCATGTTGAAACTGAACAAACACGCGTTGGTGACTCCAACCAGTACGATGTTACTCTTTTGTTATTTGCCTGTGGAACAAATTAACAAGCACATACATGTTTATGAATTTTTGCATCTTCGCATATTGCAGACATTCATCTTGGGACTGAAGCCCAAAAGGGAATTTCTCTTCTCCTGACACACATATTTACATGTATAAAGACCTATGCATTCTTTATCTGGAGCATTCACCAGTTTGTGCATGGCGGTGACTGTATTGCAGGTTTGGAGATAGACTAATTACCTGAACCACTGCGGGCATATTTAGAAATACTGGAAGCTACCCTCTTCTCCAGGCAGCTGGTCTATGTAGGTCAGAGCTTCCTACACAGGGAACGTGCAGCTCTCCACAGCTTCAGATAGGAATCTCTACCTGATGCCAGGAAAACAACCTGGAACATATATATATTTTTTTGCAAGCGGAGCAGATAACTCTGCTGGTGAAGCTACGCAGCTCTTTCAACTTTGATGCCTTTAAAGTCAGCCTCACTATATGTTGCCCTATTGCTTACTCCCACGTTGTGTGTTTCGAGGATGGCAAATCCAAAGCTTTCTTGCCAGCTTTACAGCTCCGGGGCCATTGAAGAAGACGCAGTAGGTTAAAGCAATCGAGAAAACAGCAGCACTGGTATCTCATCCCCTGGTCTAGTAATAACCCCGGCATGTGCACCCCCCATGCACACACACACACTACACATCTTCTGTCTGAGATTTCCAATAGTGCTCAGTTGCGCTCGTCTTCCATCTTTGTGTTCTGTGTACTTAAGAAAAACTGCTGCGATTTATTATTATTATTATTATTTTGAAGAAGAGTTGACTTTTCTACCCTGCTTTTCTCACCCATTTAATGGGACTCAAAGTGGCTGACAAGCCTTCTGTTCTTCTCCCCACAACAGAATACCCTGTGAGGTAGGTGGGGTTGTGAGAGCTCAGAAGAGAGCTGTGACTAGCCCAAGGTCACCGAGCCGGCTTCATGACGGAGGGCGGAATCGAACCCGGTATTCCCAGATAAGAGTCCGGCTCCCTAACCACTAGACCAAACTGGCTCACAGTTTTGGGGTGGTGGTGGTGGTAAGGGAGGGTGAGGGCTAAATCCGAAGCGATTCTCCAAGCAGCTTCCCACCCGGTTCCGCTCTCAGAGCGACGACGTGCGGACGGATCCCATCGATCGGAACCCGCTCCGAACCCGAAAGGGGACGGAGAGAGAAAAGCCTTGAATAGGCGATGATTTCTCAATTAACCTCGCGCGAAGCCTCGTTGGCATCGCCGGGGAGTCCCGGTTTTGAACAGGGGAGGCGCCTCTCTCTTTCTCCCCCCCCCCCCCCGAATGACTGAAAAGCTGCCGCCTCGCTGGACGGAGGTCATTGGCTCTGAGTAAATGATCATCCGGATAAATGGGGCGTTTGAACAGCCTCCCTTTCCTCCTGCCGCCGCTTCTGTTCGGGGCCAGCCGTCTTTGGCTGCACAATTAGCAGGCGGCCTTTGATACCGCGGAAAATCATGACAGCTCCGTAAATGGGAGAAAATGAAAAGATCCAAAGCTGCCTGCCTGCCCTTCTCTCTCGCTCTCTTCCTCTCCCTCCCTCCCTCTGTTTTTTGTTGTTGTGAGCCAGTTTGGTCTAGTGGTTAAGGAGCCAGACTCTTATCTGGGAATACCGGGTTTGATTCCACACTCCCCCACGAAGCCAGCAGGGTGACCTTGGGCGAGTCACAGCTCGCTTCTGAGCTCTCACAGCCCCACCCACCTCACAGGGTGTCTGTTGTGGGAAGAAGAATGGGAAAAGCTTTATCAGCCGATTTGAGTCCCCTTAAATGGAGGAGAAAAAGCCAACTCTTCTTCTTTTTCCTCCTCCACGAAGCCAGCAGGGTGACCTTGGGCTAGTCACAGCTCTCTTCTGAGCTCTCATCTACCTCACTGGGTGTCTGTTGTGGGGAGAAGAATAGGGAACTTTGTCAGCTGCTTTGAGTCCCCTTAAATGGGGGAGAATAGCGGGGTAGAAAAGCCAACTCTTCCTCCTCCTCCTCCACGAAGCCAACAGGGTGGCCTTGGGCGAGTCACAGCTCGCTTCTGAGCTCTCACAGCCCCACCCAGCTCACAGGGTGTCTGTTGTGGGGAGAAGACTAGTAGGTTTGCTAGTTGCTTTGAGTCCCCTCAAATGGGGGAGAAAAGCGGGATAGAAAAGCCAACTCTCCTCCTCCTCTTTCCTGCTCCCTCTCCCTCTCTCCACCGCTCGCCCTCTGCAGCGCTTCCGTCCCGTCCACACGGCAATTAACGCGGGCTGCTCCGGCGGCGCGTGAAATGGACGTGAACTGAACGGGCGATCTGCTCTGCTCTGCTCTGCCCTGGCTCGCCTCGACAGGGGGTTCCGGCGCGTTGCACGAGGCCGAGCGTGTCCCTGTAAGGACACATTGGACCCTAATTAGCGCGCGTCGCTCCCGGGGCGGGTGGTGATGAGACAGCCGCGCTGGGTGGGTGGCCCTGGGTGCTGGTGGTGGATCGGGCCCTGGGTGCTGGTGGATCGGGCCCGTGGAGCTCCAGCAGCGCCGGATCCTCTCGCCACCCAGTCCTCCTCTTCCTCCTCCCCCCTCTAACCGCGCCCCTCCCATGTTGTGCCACCACCCAGCCTACAAGAGGCGGCGGCGGCAGCAGCAGTAGCACTAACAGCAGCGGCAGCAACCACCCCACGTTACTTTGATTGACAGGTGAACAAATGTTTCCCCTGTTCGAACGCCGGCGCAATCGAACGTCAGCAATCTCAAAGCTCCACCTCGGGCGGAACGCGGGAGGGGGCGGGGGCGCGGGAGGGGGCGGAGCGGTCCCCTAAGGCGGCTCTCTGATTGGTCAGCCGGCCCGGCGACGTCGGGCGCCCACGTGGGGGGAGAGCCGAGTCGAGCGGGCCCGCCCCGGAGCCGTCAGCCCATTTGTCAGCGGCGAAATGATGGGCATTAATACAGAACGGCGATTAATGAGCGGCCGCCGCCGATTGGTCGCCGCCTACGCCCTCCGCGGGAGGGGCGGGTCGCGGGGGAAGCGGACGGGGCGGCTGGAGACGAGGGGGGCCTCCCCCGGTGCCTGACGGGAGCCGTAGTCCTGCTTGGCCCCGCCGCGCGCGGGAGGGCAAAGGGAGCGGCTCGGGCTGCGACTACGCGTCCCAGGATGCCCCGCGGGGCCCTTGTCTCCGGATTTTTTCCCCCCGTTCTCTGAATATGTATCAGAATGTTAATGATTCGCCGCCGCTGCTAAATTTGGTCAAAGGAGTCGCCGCCTCGCCCGCCAGAGCGCGGGGCTGCCGGAGCGGAGCGTCCGCGTCGCCGTCGCGCTTTGGCTCCGGATTGTTATTTGCGAGAGTTTGCAAGGAAGGAAGCGAGGAAGAGGAAGGGAAATCCAGGGAAATCCACCCGTCGATCCACCGAGATCCCGATCCTCCGTCTGTCTTTTTTAAAGAAGATCTTCTGCTTGCTTTCTTCTTTCTGAGACGGGGGAGGGGAAGGGGGCGCGCGCCGCCGGAGCCCTTTAACGGAGCAAAGCGAAGCGAAGCCGAATCGCCCCGAGACCTTTTTGCCGGAGGATCCGGAGTCACCGCGCGCGGCCGGGCGGCCTCGCTTCCCCTCGGGGGGTCCCGGTGGTCGCTGCGGGGAGACGGAGCCCCTTCGCCCTCCGCCTTCCTCGCGCAGGGCCCGCGGAGGAGACCCGTAAAAGTTTGCAGACGGAAGAGGCGGACGGACGGACGGACGGGGGTCCCCCTTGCTATGAGCGGCGCCCGCCTCGCCTGGCTCTGCGCTGCCCGTCGAGGGAGACCGGCCGAGGCGGAGGGTCAGGCGCGCTGAATCCGAGCCCAGTCAAGCCCCGGAGCCGCCTTCGCATCGCAGCGCATCAGCATCGCATCGGGTCGCCATCGGACTGGCTCGACAGGCAGGCTCGTCCTCGCAGCGCTGAGACGCCGGCGCCGCTCGCTCTCTCGCTCTCTCTGTCGCTCGCTCGGGGCCCTGGGGCTGGGCGTGGGGGGCGCACCGGGAGCCCTGGGCCCCCTTCGGCGGCGATGATCGTCGGCCACCAGTGAGGGGCCCGCCGGGGGATGTGGCACGGGGCCTCCTGCTTCTGGGGGACGTCGCCGGAGGAGCCGCCGCTGCCGCCCGTGGATTCGATCCCGTCGCCGCGGGGCTGAGAAGGGACGGGCGGAGCCGAGCCGAGCCCGTCCGAGCGTCGAGGCAGCCAGCCAGCGGGCAGACGAGCGCCGGGCAGCCCCGTCCTCCTCCTCCTGCCCCCCTGCGCCCCCCCCTTACATCGCTGCCACCCAAATCTATGAGCCGAGTTTCCCGTCTGGCCCGGCGCACCCACTAAATCGGTTTGGATGATTCGCGACCTGAGCAAGATGTACCCTCAGACCAGACACCCGGTGAGTAGAGAGAGAGAGAGACGGGGGGTGGGTGGGTCGGTGGGGGTGGGCCACTTCGCTTAGGGCTGCTCTGCCCCCCCTCGAGCCCCCTCCCTCTCTCGAAAGTCTTGTTTACAAAATGGGAGGGGCTGGACCGCGCCGCGAGAGAAAGAGAGAGAGGAAGGAAGGAAAGAAAGAAAGAGGAGAGAATAGATTAGGGACGAGCAACCAGAGTCGAGACAAATCTCTCCCGCCCCCTCCACTTCGCCCCCCTCCTCCTCCCCCCTTAGGGGGGAGGGGGGAGGAGGAGGAGGGGGCGAAGTGGAGGCGGGGGGAGGGAGAGTTGGGTGAAACAATTGAGTTGTAGCCATTTTCTTATTGTTGTCTTTGGCTTTCCAGGCTTTGCGATGTCAGGGATGCGGTCGGTGCGCGGTGCTCCCCGTCTGGGTAGTTGTTGTGTTTATTTTGTTGTTGTTGTTGTTGTTGTTGTTTTTGAACGATCTGTAGAGCGAGGGGGAAGCGCTGCCCTTTCCGTCGTCAACTCGTGCTTTTGCTGGCCGTTCGGGGCGCGTGTGACCCTCTTTGCGCCCACCTCCACTCCACTCTGTCCTCTTTATTCCTTCTCAGCGCCTAGATAGTAAGAATCAACATCCATTGGGAGGAGGGATCATTGCCTCCTCTTCCCTTCCCCTCCCCACGCCAGTTCCTCTGTGTGTGTGTGTGTGTGTGTGTGTGGTGTGGTGTGTGGTTAGTGGTGGTTCCATTGAAGTGGAAAGATGAGGCAGCCAAAGACCCAGGCGCTCCCTCAATTACAGGCTTAGAGAGGTGTGGACGAGAAGATGACACTTTGTGTGTGTGTGAGAGAGAGTATGTGTGGTTGTGTGTCTGTGTGTGTGCACGCGCAACTAAGGTAATGAGCTGCTGTGATTGAAAGGCAGCAGCGGCAGCAGCAACGTGTGAGCGCAAGTGTGGGTGCGGGCGAACCCCCAAAGTGAGTTTTAATCGCTCTTTTTGTGAGTGATGGATGGGTGACCTCGCCAAACATGCTTGCCTGTACTGGGGGGGGGCAGCTCGGGGACGGGGATGTGTGTGGGGGGCTCAGCTGAAGAGTCATTAACCCATCTCCTTCTGATGACCACTTCTAGGCACCGCATCAGCCTGCTCAGCCCTTCAAATTTACCATCTCCGAATCCTGTGATCGGATTAAAGAGGAATTTCAGTTTTTACAGGCTCAGTACCACAGGTAACGATGTTTACTTTCCCCGGTCCTTATGTTTGCTTATCGCTTGTCACTCTCAGTTCCCCCCCACCCCACCCCCAGCGGGTATATTTGTAGATGCCTCTGGGCTTTCCAAGTGATAATCGGGCTTCTTTGCATTCAGACCCCTCCTAGTATTAAATCCTGCCCTAGGTACGACTGCTTGTTCTCGCCTTTCTCTTCTTTTTTATAATCTGGCCGTAGAGGATGGCGGGAAGCAGCGTTCAAAACAGTATAAATGTGCTTTTTTTAAACACCTTGCTCCGTAATATTAAAAAAATAGGCCGTTGAAGGGTTGGCAGACTGGTTTCAGTGGGCTTTCTCAAGCTGATGAAGGGCAAAGTGTTTTGAAGCGTTGGTCTTGGCAAAATCTGGTATGAAAAAGCAAATAAAAAGCGCTTCCGGGCAAAGCGTGTCCGAAGGAGTCCACTGCAGGCGGCACTTTGGGGGAGCTGGATGGACGACCGGCTCTTCCAACCGCTGCTCTCTAGGATTGTAATGAACAACAGCAACAACAAAAATAGATTAGATGTTCAGAAGTCCATTTTTTACAACCTAATTGCCTCTGTATCTTGCATGCAGCCTTAGATGCTACAAAATGGAATTGAAGTTGGAGGGCTCTCTCAGCATCCTTAAGGCACAAGTGTTTCATGCTCTCCTTGGCCAGCGTTGCCTCTTGAAGATTTTAGCACTGGGTTTAAGAAACTGGGAGGTGTCGTTGCTCACAAGATGCTGTGTGTATATGCTGCTGTGCTGCGTTCTTTAAAAGCATAAAAATCTCTCCGCGCTTTCTGTACCTGGTTGTTCAAATTTATACTGTCCGCTTAAGGGTGAGAAAAATCATAGGAAAAAGAGGTACAAAGGCAGGTGGTTTTAGCCTTTTGCATGTTAGCAGACGTACCAGACACACCATTTTCTGATACCTTTCTTTGCCCACTCCTTGTTCAAACAGGATGCATTTGCCTGAAAACTTTCCTACGTTTTGTCTAAATGCCAGATAAGCATATCTGTCAGCAAGGGAAATTATAGCGACGTGCCAGCTACCTGGTTTTGACTTTTATAAATATGCTGGAAGGTGACCTGCAGGGAATGTTTCCGTTTAGGGAAAATATTTTAAAGAATAGCCCTGACGAATACTCATGGATCTCTTTTGCATGTGTTTTCTTGAACAGTTTAAAGCTAGAATGTGAGAAACTGGCCAGTGAAAAGACAGAGATGCAGCGACATTATGTCATGGTAAGCAAGCAGCGTAACAAATTTAAAATGTCTGTTTCAGTGGTACACAGATGGAGAAAAGTGCTCAGGTTGCTGGAGGCAGCCAGGCAGTGGGCTTGAAGGTACAGTGATGATGAAAGTTGCATTATAAAAGTTTAAGTCTCTGGCTGCTTCATATCAGGACTCGGACATGAAATTTCTTGGAGCAATCCGCCGCCTTATTCCCAAGCTTCTGTTGAAATGGAGACACGTACCCAAATTTGAGTGGAAAGCCGTATGACATTAAGTCATCAAGGATTCTACTTGTTGCATTTAACACTTATGTTTTTTAAAAATCCCTTTTGCATTCTGAGGAAAAGGCATCTAACTGGTTGGAGATATTTTGATTTAATCTCCAAGATTCAGGAGTTTTGATCTATAGCACTTCTTCTGTTCACTTGACTTGTAGGCAATATTACATCTTCGAAGCTGAACAGAACTATATACTTATAATCCTTAAACCTGTTGCTTATCTGCTGCCATTTAGAGACTTCATGCTTAATTGTGGACGTCTGTGACCAGAGATGGAGAAAGGATCACCCTCTCCTATATTTGCACCAATGATTGGCAGGTGCTGCAAGTTTCTAAATGCCTAATTTTCTGATGGATGGTAATGACACCTAAGGAGCTGTTTTCTATCTACCTCTCTGTTCCTGTATGAGAAAATAATTGCTTACTTTATGTGATGGAGTGACTCAGTTTTAAGGAGGACAATAACCTTGAGAGAGGCCACTTTGTAGCCAAAGCACAAACCATCCATCAAAGCTCATATCCGGCCTTCATGTGTCTGATGTGACTACTTCATATGATACTAACTGGCAAAGCTGAGCTACAGTGTAGTACAGGAAAGCAAGAGATTTTAAACAATGGTGTTTCTGTTTTGAGTCTGAAATGTTCTCCTGTTTTTTTGCTGTCTCAATTTGTATCCATTTTATGCTTTTTCAGTTTGAAATACTGAAAAATAAAGTCTCCATGTTGATGACTTTGTAACTGTTTTCTAGCAGTTCTGGCATTTTTGCGTCTTCAAGCAATGCTGAAGAACAAAATGTATCCTGCTCTTTAATAATTGTATTTGTCATTTCCCCTCTGCGCTTTCCCTCACAATCCTTTTTTGGTTGCTGTCTAAACAAATGTAAAATTAGAAACAGTCTTCTCAAGGAATGTGTAAGAACAAAGAATGTGTAGTAACAAAGAAGTTATTTTATCTTTTGTTATATGAACTTGGGGAAGAAAATACAAATTGGTCCTGTTTATCTGATTACAAGCAATTCTAAATTGAATTTTACTTCTTCCCTAGTATTATGAAATGTCCTACGGGTTGAATATAGAGATGCATAAGCAGGTAAGCAAAATATTCTTGTTCCCATGTCAAAGTCAGCATTGATGTCTCAATTTTAATCCATGTAAATGACAGCTCTCCAATTTTCTCAAATGCGGCCAGAAATTCATATTTAGTTTAATAGGGCATAATCTGATTCATTATATGTGTGAAGCAGTAAATATGTGCCTTCTGCAGAATAGGCTACTTTTTTCCTTTCTTTTTTTTTTGCAAACCCTCTTCTCTAAAAAGGCCTAAGAGGAGAGACTCTTGAATTTGGCTATGTTGATGTAATAATTTCTGCTTTCAGGCCATCCCTTGGGTTGCGTAATCAGAATTCTAAGTTCAGATTGTCTGCGTTGAAGATTGCAGCCTTGCAGATGTAGATTAACAGTTGAAAAATGGTCCTGAGATCAGCCTATAGTAAAGGCACCAATCTCTTTATTTCATTATATGATTCATACGCTTGTGATGTAGATTGCAAAAATGAAAATTGGTGAAAAAGAAAGAAGCGGATTCCTGGGGGGCCCATTCAAGTGAAATGTCTTAAGAAATCTGGTGTGTTAGTTTTGAACAAGGCTCTTAGCAATAAAGTCCATACTGAGGTGAAGCTCTCATTGTAGACTTAATATTGTTGCTGCGATTAGTTGATTAAAGTGCAGTGTAGTAAATTAGGCTTCCTTTTTTATATATATATATAATTCCGTCCCTGGCTTGACCTTCCCTGGTGTAATTATGTATTTGATTTTGCTGTGTTCCCACAATGCTACATATTTCCTTCAGAAAATGCAATTAAACATTTTTTTCAGGTTGTTTAATGCTTAAAGCAAAGGGGGGAGATGCCATAAATGTACACTGAAACTGACTGTTTTTTTATTATAATTACGTTCATGAGATATTTAATTTTGGAATCTGGCTGCTCTTTCATAGTATGTTAGCCCTATATACCTTCCACGAATGCACATTTTAATAAGTTTCTATCAACAAGCGCTCTAATGGCTCTTTGCTTAAATTTCCTGTCCTGGAACATAACCGGATTTAAGCCACATGTATTGGATTGTCCATCCACAAATGTTGAAGACATAGAAAACCATTCATAGAGCTGGTAGTTAATATTTATATGGGCTAGAAGAAGGTTGAAGATTATTAGAAGTGTCCGTGGGGAGGAAACGTGTACTCAGTTTTCACCATGACTGCTTTAAGTTGTGTAAACTTATTTCTGCCTAATTAGAAGTGTAGGTGTTGATTCTTTCAAGCCGCTGCAGTTTATAGTATTTTAGTGAATTTGTATTGGAAATGTAGTGACCAAATCCTCTACTTTAGTTCCTGTGTAATAAGTCTGAAGTGACGTGTTGCCAAAAAAAAAAAGTAATTTATTTTCTTCTTAGATTTTAAAAATCTTAAAGTCAAGGTGTAAAGTCAGTGACACATCCACTTTGGGAAAATTTAAAAAAGAAAAGAGGCAGAGACAGAGAGAGAGGGAGGTTTAATTTCAGGTACTTTGCTTGCGAAGCAAATGTGCACTCTGGTATTCTGAGTAAATTTTTATATTTAATTTATAAATGTGCTCCTTTTGAAGGATTGAGTTTAATTAGAATATCACTTTCCCATTACTGTCATTTCTGTTCAGATTAGTAATGTAAATACTCCACCTTCACACTAAACACTGCTTAATACTTTTTTATCACGTGCTGCTGACTCTAATGAAATACTGTACAACAAAGAAAGTTGATCATAGAACTATCATTTTAAAATATCTTTTCATCTCTCTTGCTCCGTGCTGCGTAATAAGGGAACTTGGTAATGAAGTTTATAATGCTCTGCTCAGCAGCCCCAGCTCAGAGACGGCAACAGCATTGCAAAATGTGCCCCATTTGACATTATGGAAATATTGACAGTCGGGCTTCCTCAGATGGGTGTGATTGGCCTGCTACGGCGACAAAGCCTCGAGGCCTCCACCTTAAATCCTTCAGTCTTACATTTCATCTGTTTCCCTCCCCAGCCCCTAACCTCATTCTTCCCAATTGAAGCTGAGTGCTTTTGGGATTATTTCGTGGGGCTTGCTCTTATATTCAATCATATAAAAATCCTGAGGGCAGTTGATCACATTACGGAATACAGACAGCTCTGCAAACCACCTTCTTATTATATTTTCTCCCTGTCCATCCTCCATTTTCTCCCCCTTCTCTCCATTCACTTCACCAGCACAGAGGCCTATCTGTCTTTATTTGTTTTCCTAGGCAGGCGGCACTGACTCCTCTTAGCTCCTTTTCCAGATATAGTTGCTAGATGCCCTTGTAATGGAAAGCAGGCAATAATGCAGCACAGTTGCCCCACGGCGTAATTGGGCTTAGTTCTCAAGATCAGGTTAGGCTTATTCGCTTATTAGATTTGCGTCTAGGAGGGTTCAAAAGTAGGACTCCCTAGAGCCCCCGGAAGTCCCCTAGTAATTGGTGGCCTGATATTTGAAACCTCTGTGTATTTCCTGTTAAAGATTTGTTCGTCTTGGCTGCTTCCAGGCGCAGAGTATTTATTTTTAGAGGAATTTTTCGTTGGAAGGGAAAATGATGGCTGGGATGGAGTCATGACTCTGTGATTTAGCAAATTGGTAAAAGGATAAATGCACATTGCTGGCTGGGGCTGTGTGTGAGGGTACCTCTAGGGTGGGGCGGAGGTGAAGATGATGTGGCAAGGGTCCTTTTATTCCACTTCTTCTCCCTCCCTTCTAGGAAGGCTGATGATCAGTCATCCTGTGTTGATTTTGATAGAAGACTATTAAAGTGAAACCTATGGGGAATTTGTCATTCTGAAAGGAAAGCTAATGTAATTAGTACCAATTAAAGTACATTTAGTAAATTGGATTTAATCTTAATTAAGCCTGCATAATGTTGCCAATTTTTAACAATTATGTTTGAGAACATAATTAATTTAGATTTTGGTAACTGAGTAAATAGCATTAGACTGATAGAATTAGTTCTCTGAATTATTTTTGTTTATTAAGGGGAAAAAAATTACTAACAACTCTGATGTGTGATAGAAAAACCTACAAAAATTTTGAAATGCTGTCTGTTGATCTTGGCAGAGATCACCAAAGAGTTGAAGTGTTTTGCGAGGAAGTGCTGTATGTAAAACTGATATGTGCTTAGTTTGTGATATGCGAAGAAGAAAATCCTTTGTTGTTTTCAGCAGGTTTGAAATACTCTGATACATATACTTTTGGGGGAAAAGTGTGTTGTACTCAGGAGGACTGGTTTTCTAATTAGGTGTCCTTATAATCATTCTACAGAACAGGGAGACCCCCAGGGATACAATCCAGGACATTTAGGAACACGTGAAAAAGCCTGAGTAAACATGGGAAAGGCATTTACAATTGTACAGTTTATGGAAATGATCTGCCAGGGGGTACACAAGTGAAAGGTGGAGATGATAACTGCTATAAAAACATTTAAAAGGTTTGGCTTTTTCTTTCTTGCTAAACATAAGTCAGGCATTGTTGGTGTGTTAAATTCTGTTTTTCTGGTTTCTGTGGATTGCATTTATTGACTTCAGTGCATAATGGTTTCATACCTTGATGGAAGTGATTTTTTTTTTAATTCAAATATTAGTGCTGTGGCCTCTAGAATAAGAACTAAGACTTGGCTGCAGGTAGGACACTTGGACCAGTGGAAAGAAAAATGTGCCCCATTTGACTTCTTTTTTTAAAAAAAATCAGAATTATGAATACAGTGATGTCTTGGTTCTTTTGTGAAGCCTATTTCAACTGACAGGTGTCTTGAATGACCTGATCTCTTCCTATGGATATATGATAAAGATCGGACCTTGAAGCTGGACGTAAAAAAGAATGACATGATTTGTGTGTGTTATAATCTTTACTGTAGTCCCTTCCTCCTTTCACTCCAGCCCATGTAAATTTTATTACAAGTCCTAGGCAACAACCATTTGAGTGCTGCTAAAATATTAATTGAGTCGAAATGAAAGGGCTCTGTCCAGCTGATAGGATATCATAATCGTAGCTTCAGTAGTCGATGGTAAATGATGATAAATGGCATTAGGAACCTTTTAGCAAACTGTAATAACTACAAGGAGGGAAGCGGTATGGATTTGCATTATATCTGATACCCTCTGGTACCAAGTGGATTGCCAATACTGCTTGTTTAGCATTTTCTAAGGGCAATAGGATATTGATTTCAGACTTACAAGGAACAGCTCTATTTTCACCATTGAAAAGTATTGCAGGTTGTTAAGAAGAAATTGACTTGAAGAGGCCTGACTGCTGCCCATCATGGAGCAAATAAAGCAAAACTGTCGAAGCGTGGTGGAGCAGCGAGATGGGGCCCTCAGCAATTTGTTGCTATTAATTTACCACGCGCGACAGCAAATCAATCGGCATCTACTTCATCTGCTGCAGAAAGCGCTGTCCAGGGCAGATAAAAGGCCCTGTGCAGTGCAGGGAATAAGACTGCACTGGCCAAATGGAAGCTGCAGTTAATGTGTAAATAAGTGAAATCAAGGCCGCTCTTGCAGAGGAAGCTGTTTTTAATTAGGTTGGGACTTTATAGCGAGCTATTTAAGAAAGTAGCGGAGAGCCGACAGAGGAAGGGGGCAAATTCATCACCAGCTAGGTTAATATATGGGTCGTATGACATCCCAGCCTTGAGTCTGCTTACTGCTTATGCTTCAGTAAATTATTCTGGTAAAAGACTAAAATGGGAATCCATTTGTTTAATTTAGAGCCAGGTTTGGGCTATTTTTCATCCTCAGGGCCATAGAAAGCTTTTATCATTGAAAGCTTCTGCTATATTAACTTAGGTGGTAATGCTGCAGAGGCCCCGGGGCTTGAATTGGATTCCTCCCTCCCCAAGTGATCAGAAGCAGCAGTCCCTGGTCACTATCCTTGTCTCTGGATTGTAGCATTGTTGGTGAGGCTTGGACTGCCTGCTCCTTTGTTTGCAGACTTAAACCACGTGCTTCTTTCTCCACTTCCTCTGGAAAAATTAACGGTATCTGCTGTTGTTTGTTACTTGCATGTCAATAAGGTGTGAAGATTTATCCAGAAGGCTAGACAAACAACCGTGTACTCCTGAGCCGGCACCTTATTTACAAAGTATCTGCCGCAACTAATGGTAGTGTTTACCTGTATGAACTAGAAACCAGCCATGGCAAACCACTTCTGTATCTCTGCCAAGAAAACGGCCTAGAGGTGCGCATGCAGTCAACTAGAAGTCAGCCACAACCCGGTAGTACAACAATTGCAAGTACTACTGCTGCTTGGGGGCAAAGAAGCTGTCTGCACCATGCTCACATGTGTTAAAGAGGAGTGCGTGTGCGATGGCACAGCGAGTCAGAAAGGGGGTTAGGAGGTTGTGAGTGACATGGCTCAGGTGCTGCGTCAAGACAGTAGAATTGTCAGTGACGCTGGGTGAACCTAAGGTGATGAGCTGCCCGCCTGTGGATTACATGGCTCCTTTGATTGTCTAAATGGCATTCTGATTAGTTACAGATGAGAATCTGGCACATGCGTGATAATCATGTGTTAATCCAAACCATGTTCCACCTGTTTCCCACTACACAACTGCATATTCTTGGCCAGAAGCCACTTCTGCGCAAAACCAAGTTGATGTAGAGAACTAAGCTGATGATAATGACCACCGGCACATTCAAGGCCAAGAGTGAGGAATACTGCTAAGTGATTGTTTAAATAAGCCATATATCTGGTACTTCAAGACTGTGTTTTTGGTGTGTGAATCAGTGTTTCCCAATTGGGGACCTTCCAGATGCTTAATTTTGTAGTTCCTGGCCTTCTGAGCCATCCTAACCTGGGATGTGTGTGGTGGAAATTGTGAACTAAAACAAGGTTTGGATATTTTTCAGTTGCACATTCTTTGTCATTGAAAGTATACTGTGTTAATACACTGTATACATGTGTAAATATTCTCAGTGCATATAGGTCTCTCTGTTCCAATGCTGAGAAGAAATAGAGTTGGCTTTTCTACCCCGCTTTTCCTCACCCATTTAAGGGGACCCAAAGCAGCTGACAAAGCTTTTCTGTTCTTCTCCCCACAACAGACACCTTGTGAGGTGGGTCGGGTTGTGAGAACTCAGAAGAGAGCTGTGACTAGCCCAAGGTCACCCAGCTGGCTTCACGGGGGAGGGCGGAATCGAACCCGGTATTCTCAGAGAAGAGTCCGGCTCCCTAACCACTAGACCAGATGAGAGCAATTTAGTTTGCAAATCTTCTATGCACAGGAAGCTGATCTGTGATTGGGAGTTCTCTCCTTGCTCGTGGAAACGTTCTACATATAATTTGGGTGGCATTCCTGCTTGATATGCTGATTATCTAGCTGAATTGCAAACAGAGTTTCACATTTATTGTGTTATCTAGCCTGCATGTACTATATTGACCAGTAGCTGGAGAAATGCTGCCTTGTTTCGATGGAAAGCTGGAGAACCCACAAAAAGTCACTGCTTCAGTTTTCTCTGCATTTATGAACAGTGGGAAAAATTTAATAGAGAGCAGCGGTGTGCAGTAGTCAGAAGAACTGGGCAGCTGCAATAGCAAATTGATTAGAAGTGAAAATGTAAAGACTCTGGCATCTTGCTGTGTTAGGTAACTGAGTGTCCTAACCTGAAGGTCTCCCATCAAATATCAAAATACAAAAAAATGGCCTGACAAGTGAACATGATAGCCACATCTTACCTATTGTAGCTGAAGATTATCTACCCTACACTGTCAGTCTAGTTTAGCCAAATAGCTCATTTCAGCCACAGCTTCCATGAAACCTGACATTGGGCTTATGAGCCCTGCTGGAGGCACAGTTCTTCTGATGTGGCAGGTTGCTGAGTAGAGGAAGTGAAGATGCAATTCAACCGTCTTGTACTTAGAACAGTGACTTTACAGGGAGGAATACAGAGAGGGTATAAATGTCATGCCATTGCTGTATCATTCCAATTAACATAAGCCTCACGTGCTTGAATGCCTGGAAACTGCAGAATAATTCAAATATTTAGATTTTTCATATAATGGAGAAGAGGTTGTTTATCTGCACGGGGATATATTATGAATGGAGTACCTAGTATGCGTATGTAGGCTTTCCTGAAGGCAGGAGCTTTTGGTTTCCCTTTCAAATCTATCTTCAGGAACACTAGAACTGTTTTCACAGAAGCAGCTAATATAGGAAGGGGTCATGGAGATCATCTAGTCTGGTCCTATTGGACAAAGACAGCTTTATTTTTGAGGATGTTGAGCATGCATGACTAGGTCATTGTTTCAGAAAACAAACAAAATACTGTGTGCTTCTATCTTCAAGTACATAGTGTTTCAGTACTAAATGCACTTGTGTTCTTCATAATTTATGTGTTTGTCTCTGATGGGAGGGAAACTGCTCTGATATTAGGTGTGTGTGCCATATAAAGTATGGAATTGTTCATAGAGTGATGCTGCACTTAAAACAGCTTTGGACATACGGGGTGGGAAGTAGCATATCGATGTAGCAACAGGACTGTGAAGCTTTGTGAGATGTGGGGGTACAACTTACATGTACAGTATAGGCACCCTTGATGATGTGACTCCTTTCCCCATAATAAAGCTTGTCTGGCTGATTTTGTTTTAACTTTTGTTGTACTGCTTTTGCTCTCAAATGCTGAACTGCCAAAAGACCATGAACATTTTCCCTGTTATGTTTAGAACGTAGTAATTCTAAATTCACCAGTTGTTTTAGAGAATATTTGGCTACTTTACTTCATTGCTCTTAGATCTCTGAAAAATGCAATGAATGCCATTTCTTCCTTGCTTTCTTTACACTGTAAGGCAGAACTGATCTCAGCAGGTCTAATGCTAACTGGCAAACATATGTCAACTGATAATGGGAACCTAATAAACAGAGCCTCTAATACTCCTCTTAATGAAAGAATGTCAACACTGGACCAGTTGACACCGCATTGAAGCAAAGACCTAGCCAGCAATATGAGAATAGCTCAGATGACTTAGAGGTGGTTTGCAGGTGGTTTAGTTCGTATGTCCCTTTGTCCTTCCCCCTCTTTTGTGAGCAGTTTAGGCCAAAGGAGTGGATTAGAGGGGAGGTGGGAATGTGAGGGCTACATGTTACTTTCACTAAGGTGCTTTTGAGTTCTTTTTGGCTATGTGTGAATGTAGCCCGTGACTCAGGTAATGTGTGGTATTTCACTAGAGCTGCATCCAGATGTAGTTTACTTACTGTATTTTCTGGCGTATAAGACTACTTTTTAACCCAGGAATATCTTCTCAAAAGTCGGGGGTCGTCTTATACGCTGGGTGTTGTCTTTTTATACGGCGAATATATCCCAAACTCTATATTTTAACTGGAAAGTTGGGGGTCGTCTTATACACCCAGTCGTCTTATACGCCGGAAAATACGGTATTTTGGTTTATTTGATATTCCAGAATAAAGTGTAGATATTCAAAAAATAAGTCATTAATATCTGGATGTAGCCTAGATCAGCAACAAGAAATATCATTCATAACACCCAGCCTCCCTCCAGAGACATGGCGAAACACACAGTCAGTACTATATTGGGGATGCCAGAAATTGCCCTTGCATTTACAATATAGTTCCAATTTAAGCAGCTCAAGACACAATGTATTACTATTATGGGAAGTCCAGCGATGACAATGAGTTTTCTATAAGAGGCATCAAGATGAGTGTTGCTATCAGCAGTTTTCACAACTACTCTAACTGGGACTGTCAGAAGCCAGTCAAATATGCAAAACCCTACAAAAGGAATGAGTCCTTGGTTTGCTTCCAGTTGTCCCAGTTGGGTTGATTTGCAGGATCTGCCAACAGGCACAAGTAAGCATGGAATCGCATCTTGCATGTGGCAGGGAATAGCAGCAAGAGACAATTCGGGAATCTCACTTAGATCTTGCATTCCCTCTTGCTGCCTGCAGTCAGCCATGGTGTACTGTAAATCTTTGAATTTGAATATATCATATAAAGTCAACAGCAATAGCTAAAGATAAAGAAAAGCAACACTAAGATAAACATTGTCTTCTGTTTGTCAGGTATTACAAGTTGTGCTTTTGGGACATAAAAGGTGAAAATTCATTGCTTTGTCTTGAAAATTCATGAATTTTTTTTACCTTCTTTTTTGTTTGTGCTTGAACTGCAGTGTTCTGGAGTAGTTTTATCAAAATTACTGAAGTTGATGGCAGAACAGGTTGGCTACCTGGTGAGATCTGGGTTACAGTAGAGTTCTGTCTAATGATCATCACTCAGCCCGGTGAAGTTTTAGCAGAAAATTGTTCACCTAGTTAATAGGAAATAATATTTTATGTCTGATAATATCTAGGTATTCCATTTCTCATGAATCGTTCATCTTGAGTTTGTTGTGTAACACTGCAAATGGGCTGAAGCATATAAGTGATCCTGTAGCCGTGACACCTTTTCTCCAGAGGTGGCCACAAACGTCCATTTACATGCTGCCAAATTCAGACTCCCATCACTAACTGGAGCTATAAGGAGTTGTAATGTACCAGTTAAATGTTTTTGTCTCACGGTTGATCAAATGTGAAGTGGTTATTATAATTTGCATAATATGGGTGGCATGACTTTACACCTGAGCCAATTTTTTTTAAAAAAAGATCATTTGTATATCCAAATTAAAAATAAGATTTTTGACATTTGTTTTAGCACACCTGCCAAAGGGGAGAAAAAAATAATTGTGGAATTCAAGCCCATGGCATGTTTGTCTCTAGGGATTAAAAACGGAGTACAAACAACTCTTACTGTTCACAAGTTGCATTGTTTTGCCCTTACTGATAGACTAAAAATTTTGTCAAAGACAAGAAAAAAGCACACTAGCTGTGTGTACAAATATGAAGTACCGGCTTTCAATCTGCTTCTTTAGACTAATATTATTGGCTGTAAGAAGGAACTGTACTGATAAACTGGTTTTACACCACTAGGGATAACTCCAAGCAAATTTTATGGCAATACCCATTGGTATAGTGTTGGTATTTTATTAAACCTAATATTCCAGTTGCAGAAACTATGGGGACTTTCTACCTTGATGGGATGTGGAGAAAGAGGAACTCCAGATCAGTGAGCTTAATGTTTGGGCGGGTCAGAGTTATTGAACAGATGATCAAGAAGAAGAAGAAGAGTTGGTTTTTCTACCCCACTTTTCTCACCCATTTAAGGAGACTCAAAGTGGCTGACAAACCTTCTGTTCTTCTCCCCACAGCAGAACACCCTGTGAGGTGGGTGGGGCTGTGAGAGCTCAGAAGAGAGCTGTGACTAGCCCAAGGTCACCCAGCTGGCTTCATGGGGGAGGGTGCTGTTGAACCCGGTATTCCCAGATAAGACTCCAGCTTCCTAACCACTAGACCAAACTGGCTCACATGTTTGTCAAAAATAAATCATGACAGACTAATCTGATTTCTTTTTATGATAAAGTGACTGAGTTAGATGACCAAAGAAATGTTGACATGGTGTACTTTGATCTCAAAAAAGTCTCTTGTAATATACTTACGGAAAAGATGGTAAGATGCATGCTAGAATTATAGGGTGGATTTTCACCTGGCTTGAATGCCTATACCCAGAGACATATATGGATGCTTGTCAACATTTGGGCACATGACATCAATTAAAAAAAAATCTAAAGGACCTTAAAAGGGTTGAGCATTAGAAAAAAGATCTAGGCCGTTCCAAGATGGGTGAAGTGGTACAACTGGTTTTGTCCCAGGCCCCATTGGTCAAATGATACATGGCAGAAGGCATAGCTATGATGCATCTCTGAAGCTGAAAACATGATTCCAAAGAAACTGCACTATCCTCTACTACTTGAGGAGGGTAGAAAAAGAGTGCTGATGCTCCTGCTTATTTTCCACCATTGTCTATACCAGTGATGGCTAACCTTTTGAGCTCGGTGTGTCAAAATTCGCAAGAAAACCTAGCTTAACTTGGGTGCTGTGTCACATCTGGAAATATCTATAGTTTTGTGATATTTGTAGCTCTAGTAAAAAAGTTATATTTTGGATATATGTATTTTATTAAAAGCAAAAACAAATAATTCTTTACATTTGCTAAATCTTCAATTGAAAGTTGGTATTTTGTACACTTCAAGAACAAGCAAGCACCACACGCCCAGGTGCCAGAGTGACCATGTGTGTCACCCAAAAGGAGTTGGCGTGTCACCTATGACACACGTGTCATAGGTTGGCCATCACTGGTCTAGAGTTACCCATGAATGTAAAAAAATGCCTCAATTGTCTTTGGGTAGACAGTTTGTTCCTGAATTTAGACCAGCCAGCGATGTCTAAGAACCATTTAGGCTGTTTGATGAATGGTTTGTGAACCCTCTAAACACATCTGGGACTTCACTCACTGCTCTGATTGTGTTCCACCAACTCCTGAACCATGCCTCACCTATCCCCCATTGGCTCTATTTCATACTTTAGTTGTCTTTCTCAGCAAAAATTAATTTACAGTATTGGGCTTCAATCTGTAGTCGTAAGATGATCAGTAAAGCCATTTCTTCATGTGTGCATTTTGTTTTAGCGTTTTGAGAGATTTTGAAAAGTACTTAGGACATTAAATTTAATATTCATAATTATAATGGGCCATTAGCCTGATATATCTGAAATGTACAACTTTACTAGATGAAATTCAGAAAAAATAACCAGATATTTTTACAGGTTTTCATTTCTCTATGAAAATCCTGAAGCTGTGCATCTGGATTCCTGTTCTGAAAAACATATCGACTGTAGACGTGATGGATGGTAGTCTTTGGGTGTTTTTCCACTGTCACTAGAAGTACCCATTAATGGGTACAAAAATGTCATTACGTACCCATTAATGGGTACTTAATGGGTACTTTTAGTGACAGTGGAAAAACACCCTTTGTTAAGTAAGTTGAATTTGACTCTTAGGACTATACGGACAGTTGATCACCATACTGATCAGTTAAAATATTTTAGCTCTTGATGTTCCAGTGAGCTCTTTCCTTCCATTGAGCCTCCTAGTCCATTATGTTCCTTGCCAAAACATGAATGAATGCCAGATTCTGCTTGCTAATCTGCAGCTCATTGAAATAGTCCAACAGTTGTCTGTCTTACAGCAGGGTTATCTTAGTGGTAGAACTCCCACTCTGGAATGCTATCCCTTTAGATCAGTGATGGCGAACCTTTTGAGCTCGGTGTGTCAGAATTCACAAGAAAACCTAGCTTAACTTGGGTGCTGTGTCACATCTAGAAATATCCATAAAGTTATATTTTTGATATATGTATTTTATTAAAAGCAAAAACAAAACATTCTTTACATTAGTGACCTTTGTTGCTGAATTTCGTTTCCTAAATCTTCAATTGAAAGTTGGTATTTCGTACACTTCAAGAACAAGCAAGCACTGCACCCCCAGGTGCCAGGGTGACCATGTGTGTCACCCAAAGGGGCTTGGCGTGTCACCTGTGACACACGTGTCATAGGTTAGCCATCACTGCTTTAGATGTTTGGGAGCTGTTTACAACTGTATCTTTTCAAAGCAAATATTTGAAGTAGGGATGTGCATTTGAAAGTGTCAAATCTGCCCTGAATCCACTTTGAATATAATCTCAATCCATGTCGAATGTACTCTGGATCCGTTGCAGATGTGGCTGGTTCATCTGCCCGTCTCCTTGGGTTCTTGAATGTTCTGAAGCATTCGTATGAATATGAATGTCAATGTACAAACGTCGTAACATTCGATTAGTATACAAATGTCTGAATTCGTATGGATGTTGAATGTTACGAATGTTTGTACACATCTGTAATTCGAAAGGATACTAATTCACCCATGAATGTTTATACTCTGATGTTTTAAACTGTTTTAAACCTTGAACGGTTCTTCTGTTCAGGGTGATCTTGGTTACTTTGTTCTGATCCATAATTTAAAGACATTATCATCTTTCACTTAATATAGTTTTCAGAGCTAAACATTACAACAGGAAAGCCCATTGCCTTAACAGGCAAGTGAAATGTCCTTATCTCCTATGAGATTGTCTTGGTTTTAATTGGTGACTTCTTTAGTATTATTCACCTGCTTAATTTTCAGCTCACTCTCCATCCTTTACTTCTCTTGTGCTTCATAACAGACAAACTAAATAGACCCATTTTATACACCAAACTTAGCCACTGCTTTTTTTAGATTCTGTTTTCAAAACTATTTCATTATTTTTTTTCCAAGTTTCCTATGGTGAAGATGAACTGAAGATGAACTGATCTGTTTTAGGACAGATCACCCTGTTTCCAATTTTAGTGTGAAATGGATGAACTTAAATGCATATTTAGACCAGAATCTAAAATGTGGTAAAACACAATGCAAAAGCATCCCATGGTTTTCTAAACTGAATTTGTTTTACATATAGGCATACTAGAATAAATTAATTGCCTTTTTCTATGCATACTGGTATCCCAGCACAGTATGAAGCCTAGCCTACTTCTGTACCTCTCTTTTCCACATTTTGATGTTGAATAGAGTGAGACCCTGCCACCTGTTAGTGTGCTGTGTCCACATCAGATGCAGCATAGCCCAGTTGGCTCCATCAAAATGGTCACCTAGACTGGGATACCGGTAGACCTGTCCAGAAGTGGACTAGGCCTCACACTGTATTGGGTTACCAGGTAGACAGCCCAAGAAGGCATGCAGAACAGCACATACCTCCATGGGCTGGTTTAGCAGGGGGAGCCAACTTGCTAGGACAGTGGTAGGCAGACCATGGCTCTTTGGCTCCAGCTTTGGAGTACCCTAATTAAGTTAATAACAGTGTACCTACCTATATAGTTTTAAGTTTTAAAAATTTGGCTCTCAAAAGAAATTTCAGTCGTCGTACTGTTGATATTTGGCTCTTTTGACTAAGGAGTTTGCCGACCACTGCCCTAGGGCTCTGAGCCTTTGCAGTTGTCTGTGAAGCTCTTGTGAGCTTTATTGCTTTGCAGGTGTTTGCGGAGCCTGTCCCAGATCATTCTGTCCAAGTGTGGATGGTCCTTTTCCATGACAGCTGGACTGCTCAGACCAGGTAGTGCTCCACTTGGGGGTGATTGCAGCTGGATTGCGTCAACTCCCAGGTGAAGAAGCACCCTTTGATTTCAGGCAACTTATTCCTCTTTGAGACTTCCTCTGCTGTTTTTCATCTTTAGTCCCTTTGCACAAAAGGGATGGTCCAATTGGCTCTCTTGGCTGCTCATCATTTCTGCATTCTTGGCATAGTATTAACTCAGAAGCATTATTGTCAAAGTCACAAGTGAAAGTGGTGCTCCGCAGAAGCCCATTTGGGATGTATATATAGCCTGTAAATTCATATTACAGTACTTAATTTTAAGTACTTCTACGTTCAAGAGTATTCTTCTGCTACCTTTTTTTCTCTGTTGAGGCAATGGGATTGCAAATAGATTAGCATCTAGATTGCACTGTACACTGCAGTCTTGACTATGCCCATAATCTCGATTTAAAGACTTTGAATGACAGGCAGGACATCCCCAAAAGGAGTAGTTGTGGCAGGTGCTCTTGTTCATTATCTGCTGGACCACAGTCCTCTTTCTGCCAGTTGTAAGTCCCCAGCTGGAACTTGCTTCTAGGTAAGTAGGCAAAAGATAATAGCCTTTTTACATGAAATGAATATTTCTGTGATCCTTGGTTTTCCGAATATTCTGAACTATACCTGCATCCCTCTTCTTTTCTGTTAACACCATGCATTTTCTGTGCTTGCCATGTTGGAAGACTGTAGAGACAGAATATGTGATGTACGAGTTCCACATTCCCTTACAGATTTGTTTCATATACTAGACACACATGTCCAGTATTTGTACCGGAACGGAAGCCTTTATTAGTTCCTGAATCCCAATATGCTATAAGCACATTGCTAAATACACTAAATACATAGAACTCTTCTGGTTTTCCTCCCTCCCTTCCTTCTCCAGTTGTATGCTTAAGTGTCCAAGGGTGTTTTTCCACTAGCACTAAGTGCCCATTGAAGGAACCACTAAGAACCCATTAGGCTCAGAGCAGGATGACCCCCATTTCCACTACAGGCCTCATTAGACCCACATTTGTTTCCCCCAGAGGTAGGGAAATCTGGATCATATGGGTCCTTCAGGACCTATAATCTGGATTTCCTGTAGACCCCATTAAAGGGATCTACAATGGGGTCTTCAGCCATCAAATCTGGATTATAGGGAGCCTGTTTCCACTGCAATTGGGCAATGGGGTCTAGATGAGGCTTGGGGGGACACCCATGAGGATGTGTGTGCCCCAAACTCAAAACTTCGAAGTCCCTCCAAAGTCTCTCTGGAGTCCTTCCAAAGTTGCCTTCAGAGATTAGCACAGGCTCAGAAGATAACCCCTTGCGAGAGCAATGCTGCTGTCAAAGGCTCCGGAGGATCTTCAAAATTAGTGGCAGATTGCTCCGGAGATTCCACGGAGCCACTCTGGAGGATCTTTGAAGATTCTGCGGAGCGTCTCCAGAGATTGCACCCCTAAAACACCTGGGGTAACAGGCAGACCCCTCATGGGTAGATCCAGATTTGCACATGGGTGCTCCAGCGTTTCCACAGCAGGCAGGCTAGCACCCAGATCCAGATTAAGGGAAGTACCCATTCCTTAGATCCGGATCTTCTTAGATCCAGTTTAAAGGAGCTCAGTGGAAAAACACCCCAAATCTTCACGTTATACCATCAGTTGAAATTTTTTCTCTGTTTGGGAAGGCACTGAATGAGAATAACTAACCTGGAACCCAACTCCAAAAGATCTAGACTTTGTGCTACTTGAATTAAAGCACAGAGCCTCCATCAACCCACTACAGACTTTTCACACTGCTAGTACAGCAGAGAATAAATAAGGTGTATGGTAATGCCGTGGTTAATCCATCAACTGTGTTTTCAATTGCATCCTTAAGCCAGGATGTAGATTTACTGTCTTAGAAAAGCACTTCTGAAAGCAGAGGGACTAGTTTCCCCTTGCCTTTTCAGAGTTTGAACCCAGAATCAACAAATCAAAATACAACAAGACCAGCATATGCTCTCGACAAAGACTTAATAAAACATTTTGGTACTTGTAAGCAGTGACAGCAAAAGCTGTTTGGAAATTTAATACTGCAGAGGGATGGTGAAATAAAATAGGTGGTGGTGGTGGTGGGGAAGAGGATAATAATAAAAAGCCACCAAATATAGGTTGGCAGTGTGTATGCAGCTGAAGGGAGAGGGTGTGAGTTGTGATTGCTGCCTGCCTCTTGTAGGAAGGAGAGATTGATCAGAAAGCTGCTCGGCCTTACCACGGCTTCTATGTTGCTATGATAAAATGGGCTACAGAAGATTAATGTTACTGGTGCGGAAGTTGGAATCACTCAGGTTGATGACACTTGATCTTCAGTGATCCTTTGTCTTTATTTTATTTAGCCAAAAGGTGAGAAGTGCAGCAGGTCCAACCTCTTGAATTACTTAGCAGAATTGTTAGAAATTTGGATGTGAGCTGAAAAGTCAGGGTAGAATATTTAAAAAGTGGCACACTTCAGAAGTCTCTAGTGTCTGTTCAAATACGTGGATTTGAAGTGAGATGTTAGTGGCCTTAGTGTCTTACGTGAGCCATGTTTCATACAACTGCTCTTTGCTCTTAGATTTAGAGGCTGACTGGTTTTAATTACCTTTAGACTATATGACTAATTTTGGAAGGAGTTGGTATTTTATATTGATGTGATTAAGATTAGGTGTAGTTTTTAGTGGAAAGGAGTGCTTCTGAAAAGTTCAATATATTTGTCATATTTAGTGTGATTATTGCTGAAATGGACTTTTACCAATATAACTGTAGTGCAATTGTTTTATACTGAAAGATGCTAGATCTGGCCTAGTTCTGTAAGTGGGAAGCCATGACCAATGACAAGTAAAAGTATGCAAAACAGACATGCACCCACTGAGTGGTGGCTAGTGTTTGGATCCAATAGAATGCCCTTTCTAACCCCTTCAAGGACAGAGGAAGCCTTCACAGCATTCTCCTAATAAGATGTCATATCATTCTACCAGGTACCTGATGCCATTCTCCAGGATATAGGGCCTTTCCCACCCATGCTGGACCTTAAGGGAACATATAACAAAGTCCTAAAGTGTTAGCTGCACTTTTTTTTTAACATTTAAACTGTAACTTTATTTAAAGCTTTAGCAGAAATATGTGGCAATACAGCATAAACTTTTACAAAACACATAATCGAAGAACAAATATTACCATGGTACATTGGCAGAAGGATAAACTGATGGGTGTATTTCATTTACAAACAGTTTAAACTAACAAAACAAGGAACAACTAGCTTTATGAATCATTTAAATTTTGAAATAGTCTAACTTGTACCAGGTGTGGGAATGAAACAGTAAGTCTACGTTTAAGAAAAATTTGCACTGTTGGGGAAAGGCTACGAAGATAGGAATTGTTCCTAGCTGATTCTAGAAAAGGAGACCACTTGGATTGGAACCATACCTGTTCTGAGGCATCTGACATTATATTTTGTTGAGCATTTATGCTATCACTTAAAATGTTGATCCAGACTCTGTTAGTTGCACTTTGAAGAGCTGCCATAGACCTTAAGGCCTGGAAATGCAGAGATGTCATCAAATGACATGGCATGATGACATATAGCCCTGACCTCTTGGTTTTGAAGGACCAGGTAGACTCAGGTAAGGGCTTAATCTAGCTCCTAGGGTGCTGGTAAAAGTGTAATAGGGCATCTAGATACCAGTTTCCAGTCAGAAGACTTGTGGCAGAGAACTGTCACCAGTAAAGACCAGGCATTTGGTCATCACCTTGATAGCCTTGACTAGAGGAGGTGTATAGAGAAGGGTTTGATATGTAGATTGTTGGGTCTTGATTCCTTGCAGAAATAAATGGTCTCAAGCTTCTTAAGAGCTTTAAAGTTCATCCGCCAGCATGATAAGCTGAGCTATGCAAACACCTTTTCTCTGTCTGTGCAAGACCTGGTTGCTTTTTGATGCATGTCAGTGTGGAAAGTAGAAATTCCATGGAGATCTTAAAACCATGAAAGGAGAACTTATGGTCCATTAGGTGTTGGCCTTCAGCTTCCATCAAGAGGGATCATTGACCCCAGGAGCTGGTACTGATAGGAAACATTGGAGTCTAGCAATTTCCGGACAGTGAAGGTTTTTCCATACTCTATCTCAAACCAACATCTACAATTTGATTCAAAATTATGGCTTGTTCTGAATTTAGTTTCGAGGAAATGGGAAACTATTTTTATTGAAGATTTCTTAATTTAAGTGAGGAAAGAAACTACCTGGTACAGAGTTTAATAAGCTGAGGTCCAATCTTCTGACTCCAGCCTTATGTTGGAATGCATTGGTGACATTAATTTTTTTTAAAAAAAATCACTTCTGAATACTACTTTGAAGTTCTGCCTCTTCCATGGATTTTTATGTAGTTTCTAGTTAACAACACTAAAGATGTTTTAGCATACATAGTAGAATTCCAGTGATTGTCCCCACCTAGTGTGTTAATCCTTACAGAAGCTGCTTCTGAAGATCAGCAAAACACCAGAGAACAAAATTGTATAGTAGTTTGCTTTGACCATGTTATGGTTCAAAAAGCATAGAAATTGCAGCTGGGTTTAGAAAGTCTGGAGAAAAGCACTTGAGGGGAATGGTTTAGCAAGGATGGAGAATATGATCAGAGAAGAATATTGTAGTCTAATGGTTGTGAATGAAAAGATAAAAATCACTTATCAGTTGAAATAAGAAGGATGGGAGAGTTTAGGTTTGTGGGTGGTGTAGGAGTCTTAAGTGATGCCATTCAAGCTTAAAACAAGATCTGAAACAAATATTGACAGAACTTTGATAAATTAGAGTTCTTATCCAACTAAATGAGTATTTTGATTCTTGAATGAAAAGTGTCATTTGCCTTGTCTCTGCAGTTAAAATAGTATGTCTAGGAAGTCTCTGTGATGAAAGTGATGGTGTATAGAATGCAAATTACTCAGGTATTTAAGTATGTTATTGTGTGCTTTTCTGCATATAGTGTTTATGTTATGTAGAAATCTCTTAACAGTTGCAAGGGTAGGTTCATTCGAATCCTCCTGGATATCAGATGCGGATAGTTTGACTAATGGGATCATATGGGATAATGGGGTTAGGAAACTGAATGCTGAAGTGTTTCTCCTTGGGAAACCTTTATAAATAGGAAAAAAGCAGCCTCAATCAATAGCAGGAGAGGAAAGAATAATAACTGGAAGATGAGTCAAAATATAATTTGAGTGGGTGGGGAAAGTTCTTACCTGGATATCTGGGAGGGGCATAGGAGAAATGAAGAGGCTTTTGTGATAATCTGTTGAGGTTGTGGTGGAGGAAAATTAAGGGTTTTTGTAGTAATCTCCAGGCTGCAGTTTTCCCCTAGGTTCCCTTCCAGCTCATACATTAGTTCTCTAGGCTTGAGAGTAAAAGGAATAAGATTTTTTCCTGTTTCCATAGACTTGTAATACACATTCAGTGCCACTAGGGTGCTGAATTCTTTCCACTCTACAGCTGCCTTTGGGCATTATGGAGTCTGCAAATGCCTGGTGTTAAAAAGCACATGTCTCAAACACATGGCTTAACAGTTTTTCTTCCTGCTACCAGATGAAGTGACATCAGAAGGACCTCTGACCTGGAAGACAGCAGTTTTCCTCCAATCACCTCCCCTGATGTCATTTTCCCCACACCCCTTCGGGTTGCTGTATAAAAAGTGCTGCAAGAATAAACTCTCGGTCTTTTTGCCTGCACCCTGATCTTTTACCATCTCTAGTTGTTCAGGTCTGCCATTAAACACGTGGGGAACCTCAGAGAACAGGGATCACAGATTGACCATCATAGTGAATCTGGCAGCCTCACAGCTGCCCCCCCCTCTGCTTCCCAGTGCCCCTGGATTTTGGCTGCAGAGCTAGACTGTGGCTTCTATAGGTTTTTGGAAGCAAAGAAGGATATGAGCAGATTAGTGAAGGGTTTACAGGTTGAAGAAAACGTATAGGGTCTTGGCAATATGGGGTGTTTTTCCACTTAGCACTAAAGGGCCCATTAAGGAAAAAAAACCTTAGCACTAGAGTACCCATTAAGGACCCATTAAGGGTTCTTAATGGGTCCTTAAAGGATACTCTAATGCTAAGTGGAAAAATACCCATGGGAAGTCCTATTTGAAAGACTCTATACTTTCCCCAGATGTGAATGCACAAAGTGTGCTGGAGTGGTACATGGTGAAAATCTTGGACATATAGTAGTTCCATATCTAGATTTTATTTTCACCTGGTCTGTTGATAGTTATTGAACATTAATAGTTATTGAACATTCAAGCAGAGACTGGACAGCCATCTGTCTGAGATGGTTTAGGAGATCCTGCCTTGAGCAGGGGGTTGGACTCGATGACCCAGGAGGTCCCCTCCAACTCTACCATTCTATGATTCTATGATTAGTTTTTTTGTGTGTGCTTTTAGGCACTCTTTGACATTTTTATATCTCTTTATACTACCCAATTTTATTTTCTTTCTTAATGTTTCTTCTTTTGGAGATGCTATTGGTTGTATGTTGCCAGAGTAGAGTTGCCAGGGACTGAGTGCTGGCAAAATTAGCAGGAGTTGGGCAGTTTGTATTCTTTTGAAATTAGCTGATGGAACAGGATTGTGAGATCTCCGTGAAGCTGAGATTTTTTAATGGCAAACTGTGCTGTATGTGTGAAACGCAGACCACATGTGCATCAGCTAGCTACTGGTTAGTAGTGCCAATGGATATTTAGTAATACACGTGACAGAAACATGACCTGAGTCAGCGACTTATGGATTGCCAAATATCAAGACCTACCCATCTGTTTCTCAAATGTAACTCCTTTTGTTGCTTCCAAGGTTTGATGATCAGCATATATCTTACAATTAGGACAAAGTTTCAGCATGTATTGAAATGCATCACTGATGGTTTGATAATTAAAGAACTTTTAAAAATGAGTCTGTGATTCTGCGAGATGGATTAGGAACTGAACAGTTGGGATATTCAAGTTCTAGGTCTTTAAAGTTGTGAAGATTGAAATAGATGCTGAAACCGAAAGAAGAAATGAATTGCTAAAATGTGGCAATATGCCTAGACAGTTCCGGATTTCTGTAAAGAGAAGGAAAGGCAGTGCGCTCCAGATATGTTTGCCTTGTCAGTTTTTTTAAATTACCAGTTCAGGTCCTGGCATTCGTGTCTCATCCTACATCTCTGCTGGCAACGAAAGATGTATTAGCACTTCAATATTTCTGTTCAGAATATCAAAGCTGTTTGAGGCATGGCGCCTAGAATGTCAGTGTTAATGGTGATGCTTAAGCCATTTGACCCTGTAGACTTCAATCCTCTTGATTTAGCACTTTCCCCATTTTCTCCTCCCACTGCTACTTGTAAAAGAGTCAGTTTTCTTCAAGGAAGAAAAGGAAGGAAGGAAGGAAGGAAGGAGAAAAGGTAGAAGATACATATTGTGTCTTGGAAGTGTGTGAGGGAATATAACAAGAGCACATGTAGCAAAAAAGATGGCTCAAAAGTGGGTTAGAGATGGCAGTGCATGACTCTTGTGTTTTCATACAACGTCTAATCCACCTTTTCTAGGTTAGAAGTTTCACAGGGAGAGGTGCAGACTGGCATATGAGCACTCCTTTCTACCCACCATCTCTAAGCTGCCTCTGATGTGTGGTTCCCCCCCCCCAATTTAACTGAATGGGAACACAGCCTTAGACACAGAGTGGAAAGCAGTAGAGCATGGAGGCCATTTGACGAGGGGTGGGTGATACAGTAGAAGACATTTTGTTTACATTAAGGCTGAGAACAGGAAAGGCCTTGGATGAAGCTAATGTGAGAGCTGATGATGTGATAATAGTTGGGAGAAATATGTTATTTTTATTTTCCCTCTTAATCTGCGCTCTTGTAATGCTAGTAGAAGCAGTTTTGGCAAACTTGTCCACATAGTTCTTCCGGCACAAAAGGCACCACGTATCAGGCTCAAGTCAATCAAAGACTACACTGGAGTCGTGGTCTGAGGGAGGTTTTCAGTGAACAAGGAACAATGGGAAGAAATTACTTAATTAGTTTTCTCTACACGTCTCTGATTTCCCTGCAGTACCATTCAGTCTGTATGACAGCCTTCCCATTTCACAGAGCTCTCTTTGAAAGATGGCAGTGTATTAGCATGTGAGACAACTGAATGTGAGGGGGTGAAAGACTCCACCACAGCAACAGCCTTGTCTGCGCTTTCTGAAAGACTGAGGAGAGACATTAAAAGATTAAGAGGGAGGGCGCATGACACGGTCCAAATGAAGACAGCTATTCTTAAGCAGAAACCTCCAGTTTGGTATACTACCATCTACTGAGCCTGTGTGTATTTTTGGTATTCCTTGAGAGTATCACATATAAAGTTTCAGGAATTTTGGGTGTCTAAAGTTTGGTTTTATATCCTCTTTTCAGTGCTTGTGGTCACATGGCTGGCCTCCAAATTTATGCTTTTTGAAATGAATAATTAAGCTTATATCCAGAGATATAAACGCCACAGGGGTTCATTGGCTGGTGTTGGAGGGAAAGTTAAATTTCATGTTACAGAAGTTTGGGACCCAATTATAGTTTTTGGCAGCATATATAGACTTCGAGTCCGCTCTCGCCACCGTAACAAGCTGAGGAGGGAAAATGGTGAGGGGCAGCACAGCAGAGAAAGGGCAGGTGCCTGTCTAGATCCTACTTTAGTTAGGTTGCATCCAGACAGGGTCAAAACCCTGTCACTGTTTTGTAATTGCACCTGATTTGCCAGATGTCATCACAGTGTTTCCCATGCAGTCTCGGAATATAGACTAGGGACGCACATGAATGAGGTTTGGGCATTTGATTTGTAATGAATGGAATGTTAGAAAATTCATATTTGTTTGAAGAGATCCCCTTTGAATGTGGTAGGATTCTGTTCGATACAAATGAATTTGCATGAGGTCGTATGAATATCCAGAACAAATGCATACGGATCTTGCATATGGACCCTATGTATGAACCATTTGTACGAATGTTCTGGTTAGTGCTGAACCAATTTCTCATATCTGCATCAATATGAAGAGGTTTCTAGTAGCACAAACCCAACTTTTTAACTTCTTTGTTGCTTTGCTTGGTAGACAGGTTATTGCATAATAGATGTATTTCTGTTGGCTGTTAAAGAGCAGAAGTGGCATCTTTTATGAGATGAGATGAACAGAATCCATTTCTGATACTTATGCAGTAAGCTCTTTCTTCATATATATGCCGGAGATTCAAGCGCAGGAGTTGTTAAACTAGTTGGGCTCAAAATGCCCACATTTTTAATCTTATGCAAATGCCCTGGGTACTGTTCCAGACTTTCCCTGTGGTATTTTTTGTTTCTCTCAGGCCATACCTTTTCTCCTCCTGTCCCCTTCCTAAGAGAAACAGGAAAACGTTTTTGACTTTTCCAAGGTAATTATATACAAGTCAGAATCGTAACACAAAATTGAACCTCTGGCCTTGACTTTGCTAGAGTTTGGATTGAAGGAGCATTTAAAGGCAGATTAAAGAGGAATGGAAACTGTGTACCTTTTGTGCTGAGGGGAAAGGTATCCCCTTTTGCTTCCTGAGGACAAGAGGAGAAGTAGTGTCCTGTGGTATTGTACTCAAGTCTTAGAATATTTAGCAAATGTGTAGTGCTATACATAGTATGACCATATCTGAATTGAATTGGGGTTTTTCCATATTTGAAAGGGTCCTCAATGCAAGGTGATTCTAGTTGGACCATAATATTCTAGGGATATGCACAAATGAATTTGCGTTTGAAAATTCAATTAAATGTTTACATTTGTAAATTTTTGCATTAAAGTGAAAGTACAGACTTTTGAACATCTAGACTTTTGAACAAACCAAACAGGGATCGCTGCATACAAATGCAAATATTTGATCAAACTTTAAGTGTTTTTTCTTGTGAAAATTACTTTTTTGACATTCATTTTGATTGTGAATCATTTGTGTTCATTTCTATAATATTTTCTTCTGTGAAGTGTCTTTGCCTCTCTCAGAAGGTGTACAGTGTAGGCTGTGAAAGAGGAACATGGGCTAGCAAAGTGTTGGGCAATTACTTGTGTGTCTCCTGTATTCAAGAGGAGTCAGCGTATGTACTGTTTGCCTGGCACTTCTGTTAACATCTGAATAGTTAAGCTGGTTTTATTCAGTTGGAAATGAGTAGGAGGAAAGGTGGAAAAAAGCAGAACTGCAGAAAGTAGCTAGAGGGTGTTGGAACTACATCCTTGGATAACAGCTTTGGATATTTGTTGATCATATAATGTAGATGTGGACTTGTTGAGATAAGTAGAAAGCACACACACACCTTTTGTCCTCAGGGCCACTTGTAATGAAGAGCAAATTACAGTACCTTTCAGAATTAATTTCTAAGCAACATAAATGGCAGCTGCGAAGCTAGTCTTTCTGAGATTTATTCCACACTATTTTTATTTCCTCCCTCCCCAGCTTGGTTTCTTTCTCTCCCTATTTCTGTCAAAAAGGCAATTAAAGTGAGAGAGGGAAGAGTTGGTTTCTGAAGATCCACTGTCTTTTTAAGTGTAGCGACTTCTTATTTAATCCCAGAAAGTTGCTCTGACATGATCAGGCCTCTGAGGCTCCACTGACTTGCACTGATGAACTGGGGCATCTCAAATGCGAGATGTTTTTATTCCATTCTTTCTTAAATCACTCTTTATGTACAAGACGGGACAGCAAACATGATAAAATAATGATTAAAAAGAGGGGAGGAGTATTAAAATCCACAGTTTTTTTAACTCCTACAATAGCAAGAGAAGGTAAAATCATCAAATGCCTGGATGAAAAGCTGAGGTTTCAACAAGTGCCCAAAAGTGCTTAGTGAGTGGAGTACGGCCCTTAGTGAGGGGATCATGAAACTAGAAGTCCAGGTCTTCCTCCTTTTACCCTTCCAGCTGACTGCCCAAGGGGTCCTGTGGAGACCAGACTTAGGGAGTTTGCACAAGCCTGGATGATATAGTTCAGGGTTGGAAGATGCCAGGTGATGCCCTTCACCACCCGATCTAAGACGCCAGTGTGGGCAGTGTGCACAGATCAAAAAGAATCTGTGCCTATCACCTGCGGTGAAGGAGTTGTGACTTTGATTAGCCTATTTAAGGCAGCACATACTGATAAGCTTTGTTGCAGATAAATGCTTGGAAATCTGCAACTACGGCATTTGTGATCTTGCTTCTTGATTCACTACTGAACGCTCTGACCTTTGATCCTGGAACTCTTTTGGCCACACATTTAACTCTTGAGCCCCCAAGGTACCTTAACTTGGACTTTTGCTATTGCTGACTGTTACTTCTGTTGCTCCTCTGTGCGTACATGTGTGTTTGTTCTCTGCTCTGTACCTCTGAGAAGGTCAAAGGAAATGCACCTCTTTCTGATGCCCCCCCAAAAGGGGGTGGCACACAATCTTAGGCCCCAGGTACCTGAACTAGTTCATCAGGTAGAGAAGGTTCGACATGGAACCTCTGTGCAGTATCAGGGAGCTCCAGTAGAATTGAAAGATGAAAGTCTCACGGATTTAGCCAGGATCATAGGGGTGATGATCTCCTTCACAGACCTGGAGCTTTGGGCCACATGCTACCTCAGACCACTGCAGTGGCATTTTTGTCCTTCCAGCACAGAAGTGCTCTCAGGAAGGCAGTCTGAGTGTACCCCATAGACAAAGTTAGGGTCAGTTTAGGGATTGCCCTTTCTCCCCAAATCTGCCTATGAGATCCAGTTCAAATGGTTTGAGGAGTTTCAGAAGGACGTCAACTGGGATATCAGCTAGCTGGAGATGAAGGTGGTTGTGCTGGTGCTGCATGCGTTTCTGCCCCTTATCAAGGATGATCATGTCTTGGTCATGATGGACAATGACTTACCCAAGGGACATGCCAACAGACAAGGGCTGATATGTTCTTCCCCTTTGCAGGAATTCTCAAATTTTTGAGTGGACTCTTGTGGCTATTCACACTGGGGTAATGGACAATGTTCTGTCATTGTCATTGCCATGACTGGCCTGAAAACAGATTGTTACTGAAATGGAAGCAGTTGCTGTTGCTGCTGTTGTTGTTGTTGTTGGTCTCCCGTGCCAAGCAGCTTCAAGTAGGGTGGAGCCTGGGACGTCACCTCCGCGGCCATTTCCTCATCCGCTGCAGCTGCCCACAATGGCGGCAGGCAGTTAAATGGGAGCAGTTGTTAAACATTTCAGGACCAGGGAAGATTTCTTAAGGAATAGATGCCCTGCACCTCTCTGCCTTCTGCCGCTTACCTTTGCTGCTTGTAAGGAGGGCATCTGAGCATGGTGATTTACTACTTTGTCCCTGGAACTGCTCCAGCTTTCCTATACTTTGGACCTATTTGCATTCTTTCCTGGCCAGCTCCTTAGCTTATAAGAGTTAATAGGGCAAATAATAGAATTACTGCCAAGACTCTTCACTGTGAGATTGCTGGTTGATTGCTTGATACATACCTTCTGGCAAGTGGGCAGAAAGAAAGAAAAAAGCCCATTTAGCTGCATCATCCAGGCAGGCAGAAGGGAGTGTCACCTGGCCCAAAGAAGGAAAGAGAAATCAGCCTACACATGCTAAAGAGAGAGGCAAGCCCCAGCAATGGTGTCTGCAATGACAGCATTTGCATTCCTTCCTTTTCTTGAGTATGGGAGTTCTGGTTTGCACGATAAAGAAGCTCCTCAGTTGCCACTTTGGCTAAAGACCAAGAGAAGTAACAAGAGTGGAGACATCGTAGATGCTTCTCCTGTCAGCATCTCCTGGGTTGTTAATCTGCAGTACTATTACTAGCCATGTGACACATCTTTTTCCCAGCTGCATCAGATGAGGCATATCTCATCTGCAAGAAAAATCAAGTTGAGGTTGGAGCATGTTCTGAGAACTTCTGGCCATTTCAAATTATGGAGAGTGAAAAAAAGAGGAGAGAACTGGATAACTTGTAGGTAACTGACTGGAGGGCAAAATGAATTTCTGTGATTGAAGGATGTCTGAAAGCACTTTTTCTGAATGAAGGTTAGCTCTGCCTGTTCTTTTTGAACCTATGCTTTCCCCAGGTGACAGTACTATCCACTCATTGCCCATTGGATCAGTCTTTCATAATTGGACTATGAAGAGAATGGTCATCCCTTGTATACCAGTATAACTGTGTTCTGTGAGTCATTGTCACCTATGGAAACTGAGGGTTGGAGACCCAAGGTGGTCTAGGCTATCAGTGGCACTTTGGAACGAAGGACCAGAGTATCAGTAAGTCATTGGTGCTTTGGAGAAGAAGCTCAGATTACCAGGGCCGAACCATAGTTTCCAAATTTTTCGTTAAACAAAGACAGTTTTATTTTATCAACCGTGCAAGATATGAGAAATGGCTGCATGTAGGTCAGTATCTGACTCAGTGATTTTCTCTTTGCCTAATATGAATAGGGATGGACAGGGAAAATGTAGTATCCACCAAGTCAATTAAATAATTCCTTTAAGTTGAACTATAAGTATTGTTTTGTGGATCAGTGACCTGTAGTGGTTTAGATGACAGCGTAGGGGTGTCTCAGGATGATAACAACATTTACGTGGCTAATTCTCCTCACAGGATTGCTGTAATAATGAAATTGCAATTGTGTCCACAACTATTAGCTCCTAGTAACAAGAAAACAACGTACAGTACATTGGAATTTGTGTCTTTCATCTTTTATAGACTTCCTTTTGTCTGTGGAGGTCAAAGTTATCTCATGTGGTCATCTGTTTTCTACCTGTGTTTGTGCCTGTAGTCTCTTCAGGGAAAAAATAGCAGTTCAATGATCACGGAACATTTATTAATATATTTAAAATATTTATATGCTGCTCCCCATTTAAAATGCCAAAGTGGATTGCATAAAATACATTTAAAAACATTATTAAAAACAGTGCGTGGGAGAAAGGAGCTATTCACACTGGGAAGGCCCCTTCCTTATATATATTTAGGAGGGCAGTAAAGACGCACCTCTTTGCCCTGGCCTTTGGCTAAGTTGTTAATGTTCCCTCCCTCAGTACAGACATTATTATTTTAAACATGTTGTATATTGTTTTATATGTATGGAAATTTTTAATGTCTTTTAATGTGTATTCGGTTTTAATTTGTTGTTTTAAAGTTGTAACCCGCCCAGAGACCTTCGGGTATGGGGCGGGATATAAATGTAAATAATAAATAAATAAATAAATAAATAAATAAATAAATAAATGTGAAGGATGTGGCTGTAGGCACCTCCTGAATGTTGGCAGAAAAGGCATTTCAGATAATAGGTGTCATTGCAGAGAAGGCCTGGCCCTGGGTAACTGTAATTTGTGGTATCTCCAGCAGGTTTGCCCTCTCTAGTTGATCTTACAGGTCCATACAGGGAAGGTGATTTGTTGAACCACCTGGTCCCAAGTTGTTTACTGCCTTATATACTCATGCTAAAGCAAATTTGTGCTCAGCACCGTGGCTCCTGCACATTCATTAGTTGGAGCTTCTGAAGCAGGTACAGCATAGCCCCGCAGTAAACATTCTACTGAAGTCCAAATATGAGGTTCTTAATGCCAAAATCACAATGGCTGCCCCTGTCCAAATAGGCATGTAATTGACATAGATACACTAGCTGAAACTGGTAATGGGTCTTCCTACCTCAGGCAATCAGCTGAGCTCCTAGTGGTAGCTCTTAGCTATGAGCTTCTTCTTTCTAAATAGTGCTTACCTAGAATGGACAAATTTCCCAGTTCCTGAACTGGTCGGGAACCATGAAACCCACAGCTTTGTCTTGGTTGCTTTTAGCTTTAAGGATCTGAACCTAAACCTAACCTCAGCTCATTTTTTAAAAAGGTTAAAGTAGCTGCAGTGGGTTCATTTATGTGATCAATCTAAAGGGAAGGAAATTTTCATCTTCACTAGGGAACATTTAAATATATCTTTCCACTCCAAGCTCTGCATCTATTCCCTTCCCTTTGTTGTTGTTGTCACAACTGATGAATCCTTGGGAGCCAAATAATTCTTGGTGAAGGAGACAGGAGATAACTGTCTTGGCTCTGATCACTACCACTGTGTATTTTTCCACAGATGGAAGAATTCATTCCATTCATGATAAGGTCCAGGGGCAAGAGGAGATTCCTGCTGGTGATCATTTCCACTGTGGCCCCGTCTCCCTTTCTCTTGATAGTTCCCAGTTATTCTTTTCTTGATGGAACAAGTGAGCCTCCTTGTGAAATGACTGTTGGACGTTGCATTGCAGAATTGTAGCAATTTTCCTGCCTTTTTGGAAGAGTCCCATAGATATAGTTTCACCCACAGGTCACAACAGACTGGATCCAAGCCATAATAAATAAATGTTGTAAAAGTGTAGAGTGCTGTTATAGCTCTAGTAAGTGTTCAAGCTTAAAAGCACTGTTGTGCCTTGTAATGGAAGGGTGTTAACTTTTATTTTTAGTGTCCATTATTTGTCCAGAAGTGTTTCTTCCCCCCCAAAAGGGAAGCCCTTATACTGTATATTAAACAGTGTTTTGGGTAACTGAAATGTCCTGTTTCCTCTGGGCAATAGCTGGTGTGCTTTTATCCGAGTGAATGCATTTATGTATTAAGGGAAGGAAGCTGCAGACATACCAGTATTTGTTAACATTTTTGACAAAGTATGGCAGCACAGGCTATCCTTTTTAAGTTTTGACGTGAACAATTGCCCTTTTATTGGGCCATTAATGCTCTTTCGGAACATTGTGCTGCATCCGCAGGCAATAATTTAGCAGCTGTTTATCAGAGGCTTTCATAAAGCTCTGAATAGTCTTCTAACATTCAGTCACCCGAACATCAGCGTTTCAGAATCCATGCGTGTTTTAAATGGGAGATCTGTGAATGTGGCTGTTCAGGGATGCGTGACCCACATAACCTATAAATTTGATTGGAAGTTACATTGCTGGCCTAGGCTGATGGATAGCAGATTAGAACCCTGATTAACCATGTGATTCACAGGCTGGGAATATATTGTCTAAGGAAGATTCATCAGATGCAATCAGAATTTCAAGTGGTCAGATGAAATTCAAATGTGCCGTGGAGCTCCCCTCCCGTTTCTTTTCTTCGTAGGTTGCCTTTTCTCTTTCTCTCCCCCTTTCCCATTTCCAGAGCTGAAAAATACTTCTTTGATGAATCTGCTCCTCACCCTAAAGCTGTCTGTCTGTTGTTCATCAGAAAGCAGGTCGCAGTTCAGTGAGCAGAAGAAAAGATTTTAATAGAAGCTGTGCCAAGGGCTGTAATGCATCATTTTAGGGCCCTAATTACATTACAATGACAAATATCAATGGTGACAACAGCAATAACCTACATCCTTTAATGGCTGCGCTGGAAAAGGAGTGTGGGCTCTGTGCCATTAGATTAGACTCGGTTTCAAAACAGAGGCCATTAGAAGTGTGTGTCCACAGTATTATTGGCCGATAACTGAAACCCACTGGAAAGGCCTGTAAATAAATGCCTCTCTAAAGCATGGCCCCACGGGACAAAAGAAGCAAAATTAGATGACCAGGGAAGCAGCAGTGTTTCCGAGGCAACTTTAGCTTTCAAAGTGAAGAATTGGCTACTTAATTTTGTGAAATCTTGCTTCTCTGCCCCCTCCCTTTTCTTTGCTTTCTGCTGCCAATTAGGGGGACTCGTACAGACTCTATTGGCAAAGTGTCTGAATGAAGAAAAAGAGCATCTTAAGCAGAGGTAGCTTCCTTAAACGTTTTGTAATACAGTGTGCTTTCCTGGAAAAAGAAATGCAAGTTAACGTGTATACTTGCTCAGACTGACTTTCTTTACCATTGCTGTTTATATTAACATAACTGGAGGGGAACGTGTTACCAGGGGAAGACAGTATGGTGTTCTTCTAGAACGGCTAGGCAACAAATCTCTCTTCACCTCAGAATCCCTCTTCGCCGCTTCTCGTCAGCTTTGCTGGGTGAGATCCACAGAGCATGCATGCAGTCAATCATTTGACCATTCTGGCTCTGAGGGGTGTTTTCCACTTACCTCCCTTAATCCAGATCTAAGATGATCCGGATCTAAGAAGTGGGTTCTTCAACTAATCTGGATTTAGAAGATCCGGATCTAAGGAAATGCATGTTCACAGGCAGTGTAGCACCCAACATCAATGGGTGCTAGGCAAGCTTGCAGTGGGAACGCCAGAGCATCCATGTGGAACATCCATCTGTACCCAAGTGGGAGACGTCTGTCATGCCATGTTTGAGGGGTTGACGTGTCTAATCCGGATTTGATGCCTGAAGAACGGATTGTAGACCCCTTTAATGGGGCACACAGGAAATCCAGATTATAGGTCCTAAAAGACCCATTTAATCTGGATTTCCCTAGTACAGGTGTGAACAAATCGGGTTCTAATGGGGTCTGCACTGGAAATGGGGTCTTCCTGCTCTGAGCCTACTGGGTCCCTACTGGGTGCTTAATGGATACTTAGTGCTAATGGAAAAAAAACCCCTAAATTCCATAAATTTTGTTTCCTTGTTAAGTCTGCTTGATTTTAGATCTGAAGGGCCAGGCTGCCAAAGCTTGGAAGTTCTAGGCTTTGTGTGCAAAGTTGTACTTGACTGCTGTGAACCGTGGTGCTGATCAGAGACCATCACAGAATGCAGCAGTTGCATTAACCTCCAAGTGGTTCAGTCATTTCAACTTGAACAGATTAGTCCAACAGGAACTTCTGCAAGCAACACTTAAGAGAAATCAAGTTGGATAAATAGGCTTGTATGTGAAGCCTGTGTTAAAGAAAAGTATTTTAACCCCTATAGGAGATAAGAATATTTGTAGCCAAGTCATAAAGCTGAACATGTGGTTAGAGTGTTGGACTCCAACTGGTAGTCTCCTGGTTTGATTTTGCACTCCTCCATGGAGCCAGCTAGGTGACTTTGGGCTAGTCACAGCTCTCTTTCTGAGCTGTCACAGCCTCGCCTACCTCAGAGGGTGTCAGAAGATTTGTCAGCTATTTTAAGTCCCCTTAAGGGTGAAAATAACGAGGTATAAATGCCAACTCTTCTTTTTTTAGGCCCTATGAATGCACTAAACATTAGTGTTGTCCTGACGTGTGGCACGGGCTACGTATGGAAATGGGAATATTGTTTCTGTTGATAGATAAAGTTATGGAAGAAAACCATATTAAGTCCCAGTGCTAGTTGCTATCAAAAGTTTACATAATTGAGCCAGCTGTTGTGTCACCCTACTTTTCAGGTCAGTTGTCGAAAAGTAACAGGCAAGGATGCCTGTTTCCTTCTTTCTTTCCTACATCACACATTGTGTCTGTCATTGGGATCAGAATGACTCTGTGCTGCCAAATACCCTTACAAGCCATCTTTGAGACCATCCTACTTTGAGACCATTTGTACTTTAGTCCTGCTTCTGATCTGCCACCCACCTCTGCCCCTTAACTAGACTTTTTTTTTAATTAAATGCAATTATAAAAACTTGGTAGCATTTTAATTTCAAATGTTGGCAACCTTAGACTTTGCATCTGTCCTCTTCCCCCAGGTAAATTGCCTTACTGTCTTGAAATGCAAACAGATGTAAGGATTTAGAGTCAATATAAGCAGTTGGATATCTGCCACTGGCTGGCAAGGGTAACTGTGTTAAGCATACATTGGGCATTTAAAAGGACTTGTTTGGAATTTTAGCCTGAGAGTTCAAGGCATGTTGTAACTCAGATGCATTTACATGTGATTACAATGCAACTAAACAGCCTTAACCACGAAGCTATAGAAGTGTAGCGATTCTGTCATCTTTAATAGGATGTGAAGAAACAACTCATGAATTGTTTCAACTAGCCTGTGACAAGGAACGCTTTGAATACCACTAATGATACCTTTACATGCATGGGACACCCAGAACAAAATGAAGGCTTTTGCTGGGCCTAGGGATTTTGTTTTACCTTTGTGGTGCATCTGTGCCAACCAAAGCATTTAGGTGTTTCAGTTTCAGGGTCGGTTTATTTCTACCCTCTGGGATGGAGCTCCCCCCTTTTTTTTAATCCAGGGAGGGAAGGCATCTTGAGTTTTTCTTTTGTATGAATCTCCTCCTCTTTTAATTATCTGGTTTAGCAGGTGGCAGGCTACAACAGGTTTTGGCTGCACACACAGAACAACCTACTTATTTTCAATAAACATTTATTTGATGGTTAAGATAAATCTTTGGCTTTGAGGGAAAGATTTAGATGGGCTTCTGGGTGGCCAACCTAAACTACTGTAAAAATAATGAGTCAGCCACCATGCATAATCATGTGAATTTAAAAATAAAACAAACTTTTTAGTTATCTTTTGATACTCAAACTTTCAAGGTTTTGGAACCATTTTTGTTGTCTCTGTACTTTTTTTCCTCAGCTGGAAGAAGTATCAGATCTCTAAGATGCTTAAAATAAACTCACAAGGGACCATGTTTCTAGTTCGTTTTGAAAGATTAGGACATAAACTCTTAGGGTATTTTATTTCTCTGACACATGGGAACCAACCAGCTTAGGATGTCAAGGAATAATAACTGGAGTATTTTTTTTTCTTCAGGAAGAATGGAAATGGTAGTGCCTTTTTGAGGAAGCATCTTTGGACCTGCTGTAGTCAGAATGAGCATGTGGATGGCGGGTCCTTTTTCTGGGATATAATCCAGAATAAAGCCCAGTTCAGAAAGGCTCTTTGCTGTTGTTGTTTTTAAATCATATTTGGGTTGCTTCAACATATTATCTTTTGAAAATGGTGAAGGACAGCCAGTTGGTGCCATATAGAAAATTGAGCAGATCTCTGCACCATAGATGTCTAACTAGGCTAGGATCCACATGGGCCTGCTGCTATGCTGCTATGAGACCAGCCTGACACTCATAGTATGGGGAAGAAGTGGTGCCTTTTGAGATTTACCTGCTGCTTATGGTGTGGCTCAGGCATAAGAAATTGCTGCCATATCATTTTGAGCTTGTTTGTTGTTGGAGAACTCCTCTGGATTTGGGGCCTAGACAGTTAAGGCTTGTAAAGTTAAGCCAGATGCAACGTTTGGTCACCAAGATTGGCTAGCCATGTTGTTCTGTTAAACCAGCAGTTCTCAACCTGTGGGTCGTGACCCCTTTGGGGGTCGAATTACCCTTTCAGAGGGGTTGCGACAAGTCTCCCGGCTTCCCGCCCCATCCTCATCTGAGCTGCCCCACCCCCGTGGTTGGGGGTCTCCACAACATGAGGAACTGCATTAAAGGGTCGTGGCATTAGGAAGGTTGAGAACCACTGTGTTAAGAAGACTTTATTTGCTCTACCAGGCAAAGGCATGGTATCCTATCCAAAACTCATCATATTAAACTTCAACCAGTAGTTAAAGTTTACTGAGGACTTTGCATTTTAATGGAAACAAACCTAATTCAGCCCTCAGTGCAGAGGTGAGTGTCAATCAGCTTACTCCTAGGAATGACTACAGTTGTCTTAACTGAAGGGCCTCGAGCTTCTGGAGTACAGAAAAGCCCCAGATCTAAGACCCATATGGTAGTATTGACATCACTTTGACTGTGAAGACCTGAAGCGCTGATGCAACCTGTGGCTGAAAAGTTTGTGGGATGGCTTGAGACAGTTCCTGACATGCTGAGACCATGAACTAGTGCAGTGGTTCTCAACCTGGGGGTCAGGACCCCTTTGGGGGTTGAACTACCCTTTCAGAGGGGTCGTGACAAGTCCCCCGCTGCCCTTTCCTCCCATTTCCCAGCTGCTCTACCCCTGTGGTTGGGGGTCTCAACAACATGAGGAACTCCATTAAGGGGTCGCGGCATTAGGAAGGTTGAGAACTACTGAGGTAATGGCACAGAAGATTCTGTTCTTAACTCACCCATATACTATTTGTGTGGTTTCCATGATTTGCTAAAGGTTACCACCTTGAATGTATGGTTATTGATACGAAGGTTGTTGTCAGAACAGTAGGTGCTAAACTTCTTCATTTGTCAGAACTCATCTATCTCACTGTCACATTGCCTTCTCATAGGTTCTTGTGATTGATGCTCTTATTGATAAGGCAAGTTAGAAGAAGGAAGTATTTTAGTGTTAGTGTATTGGTCAACATCTAATTTTTATATTTTCACTTTCAGATGCAATATTTGTCATAGGATTCAGTTGTATCATAGCTTGTAATTTAGCAACCAAATAATATATATTTTTAATCTATTTTTTTTTAAAGCAGATTTTAAGTGTTGGGACAGTGCTGGTTTGATCTTCTGTTGCTGGCATTGCTCTGTGCTAGGTTTCACAGTTTTGTGACTGTATCTACATTTAAGAAAATTACCATGTGAATTTGATGCTTTAAGCTTTTAGTATAACCTACCTTTGGCTGCTTTTGCACTAGCAATGAAGACCCCATGAGGAACCCGATAGGTACTCAATTGGTATCGATCTCTTACATACCGTCCACACACAAGGCCCCTTAAGGACCCCATTGGGAACCCATTATGAATGTGCTGTGCCCACGAGTGCTGGTGAAATCCTGATTTAATGGGGTCTTCAGGCCCTTGAATCCAGATTAACGCTAGACCCCTTTAACGGTGTCTTCTGTGTGGATGTATGGATCCTCACCATGGGCCTTTTTGCACATACCTCCTTTAATCTGGATTTAGAAGATCCAGATCTTTGGTATCCAGTCCTCATGGAATCTGGTCCTTAACGTTCCACATCATGGTGAGGGCCCCATGCGTCCACACAGGTCATCTAGCACCCAGTGACAATGGGTGCTAAACAGGGCCACTGTGAAGCCACCGTGACACTCATCCTGAGGCTTCGGATTGAAGACATCATTAAAAGGGTCTAGCGTTAATCCAGATTTAAGGGTCTGAAGACCCCATTAAATCTGGATTTCACCAGTGCTTGTGGGTACAGCACATTCAAAATGGGGTCCTTATAGGGTCCTTTTGGGATTGTGTGTGCAAAAGTACATAGATGATCCATGCCATTTGCGTTCCTAATGAGGTCTTTATTGCAAGGACCGGATTCCAACAAGGACCACTTCTCAAAGATCCAGGTCTTCTAAATCCAGATTAACAGAGGTAAGTGCAAAAATAGCCAATAACACATTTTGGAAATCACTTTAATATTTTATGAATGTCAATCACTTTGTTATTTCATATTTAGCTAGTTGTTGGACTGACCGATTGCTTAATGAAAGCATAGGTCCTGTAGATACCATTTTTGGAGGAAACTAAACATGATTGTGGAAAGGGAGTATATTTTGATTATGGTGAGCACTACTGAGAAATATGTATGTATTTTTAACTTACACCTATGTTGTTTTGTTACATTTGTACTTGGCATATGCAAAATTCAGTTTGTGTTCACAAATTCAGTAAAAGTTCATATTGTAGACATATGCATCAAATTGAAAACTTAATTGAAACAAACCAGTCTCCCACTTGCAAAAATGAACATTCATGTTTCGCTGTGCATTTGGCTATGAAAAGGGCTTGTTTCAGTGTAAAAAAGTTACATTCCTCTGAGAAAAACCTCAAAAATGAATGCAGAAAAACTTTTTTTTTGGTTAAATGATTCAACAACAAAATGAATTAATGGATTTTTGCTTCATTGGAGAAACAAAAATGTGAATTTATTTTATGTATATCCATAATTTGTACCTGATTTAATCTGTATGATATTCAGCTCCCACTGGAATAAGGGTCTGAATTTGGCACTATAAGTTCTTTTTGTTTTGAAATAATTTTTTTTAAGCGTGTATGTGAGTGTATTTATGCATTTAGGCCAGAAAACTAATTATCTTTGCAAAATGATTGCATACTATTACATGCCTGTTTCCAAGCCATTTTCTTTTCATCATTGGTCTTTCAAAACACTGTAACTTAAATAAGTGTGAGTATCATGAAACCAAAAGTTATGCTAACAAGGTATAGTTAAAAAGAAGTTTGCAAAGCTCCAGTAGAAATTAAGGGCAGACAGTGATTAAACATGTTATTATCTAAATGTGTGGTTGTTTTCCTAAACTGTCTTGATCTCAACCTTTTTATGCATCTTTTTACCTACCTTAAGGGAAATGATGCCTCAGTGTTGACAAGGAAGATTATTTGAAATCTTCATTTTCTTCTGAACATTCTATCTAATCTTTTATCTTTAAGAAAGATGCTGTCTTAACAAGTGTGTATAACCTGACTTTCCAGCCTGAAATCATGAAAGTAATGATGTTTGGGAGTGGCTTTATCTTCTACGGATAAGCTTGCACAAAGCAATTCATTACTCCTGCCTGTCATTGAAGTGGAATATTATGAAAGTTTTCACTTTTCAGAATGTTAATCCCAGAATCCCAGAATGTTAATGTTAGTTCTAGAAATTGCAAAAGATTTTAGTGGCTGATTTATGCCACTTACCAGAAGACTGTAGTGGCTATTTTATCAACAAGGGAGTACCAATTTCTTAAATTCTGAGAAATTTCTAAAAATACTAAGTGTGCCATTTTTCAAGGGCTGGGAATCTTTCTCTCTCTCACACACAAAACAAAACAAAAAACCAGTTTGGTCTTATTGCTAAGAGTGCCACACTCATATCTCATAGTTACTGAATTTGATTCCACATTCTTCCATGAGTCAGCTGAATGACCTTGGACTAGTCACAGACCTTTTTCTCAGGTCTCACAACATGACCTACCTCACAGGATGCCTGTTGTGGGGAGTCCCCTTAAATGAGAGAGAAAAGTGGGGTAGAAAAGTCAACCTTTCTTTCTTTCTTTCTTTCTTTCTTTCTTTCTTTCGCAACATTCAACACTCGTACAGACTTACTTACTTTGTCTTCATATTCTGAGTCTCCCAGGGTCTACCAAATCTATTCTGGAAATTCTTACAGTTTTCCAGGTCAGCTGAAGAAAGGGGAGAAATTTCATTCCTGCTCTGTTTGTAGCCAGACACACTGGTTTTCGTCCCATTATTCAAATCAATCTCAGTAAAAGTATTGAATTGAGCTCATATTTTACTCACTACATGGTAGCATCTGTTCAGTTTGGTTTGTAACAATCTAACTTGTTTGCCATCATTTCTTCTGGGAAAATGCTGCGGATTGATCCTGGAGTACAGAGTACAGAAATGGCGTACTTAATTTCCCCAAACTTGAAATTTGAGTGCAGAAAAACGGACTTTGCTCAATGATCAGAGATACATGACAGCAAGTATTCTGTAATAATAAAAAGAATAGCAATTTTTTCCATTAAATATATTTTTTTTCTGATGGAAAATCCATTCCTCCTACTGCTTCTACAATATAATTAGCAACATAATTCATATAATAAAAATTACAGCTGGCAGTTTTAGAGTTGCCCCTCACTAATACCAGGTAATTATTTGCATGAAATATGCATATAAGTCTGTATCTCTTATAAAATGGACAGCTCTTGGCTTGTATTTTTATATATTAACAGTTTTTAGTTTTTTTTCAGTTTTATTTAAGCAGTGTGAAAGGAAAATTGCTTGCTGCTCACTTGTTCTGCCTTCATATGCTTCCAGCTATTCTAGTAATATTCCCAAGTAAAAATGTAAATTTGTTTGAGGCGGTTTAAATGCTATATTCTGATTGATTTACTTAATTGTGAATAATATATTTTAAACAGAATTCAAAAGGGAGAAAAGTTATCCAGGGATGGAAAGCTAAAATATACAAACATACTTGTGTTTGACGTCCCCATTCCTCCTCTTACAGCTTTAATTGAATGTAATAGTACTTTTAGTTACTTTGCTCTCCTTTATTTATCTGTAATTACTGGGACTTGTAAATAAAAAAAGATGAAATATGGGTAATGTATGTTTTCAAGTCGTGTATATTTTTTCAAATCCTTATTTTGTATGTTCGTGTAATTTAAGCATCTGTTTGAGCAATTGTTTTAATACATACTGTTACTGTTTTAATGTTTGATTTTAGATGGTGTTACCCATGGGTATAGGGCAGGATAAAAATGTAAATAAATAAATAAATAAACCTTTGAGGAAGAACAAACAATCATAGCTAGGAGGGGGGGGGGGAGCCCAAATCAAAATAAACCAGATGGCAGAATGTTAAACAAATTAGAGGGTTAAGGTGGGAATAAAAATGGCTGACTGAAAAAGCATTACAATAATCCAGTTGGGACAAAATAAGACAATGAACCAGAATGAACAGAAAGAAGAGAACATTTAGCATTATTTGACAACTGAAAATTACACGGGTTTGCTAATGGCTTGAGGAAAGAGGGGAACAATGCCATCAAGAAACAGAATACGGATGAGAAGAGAAGTAATTTGGTCAAATAATGAAAGTGAGGAAATGGCTAAGTGAAAATGATTTTTAAAAAATTAACTATGGAAGAGTGGGTATATAAAAAATTAGGATATAATAACATAATAATTTTAGCACACTACTAGTTAATATAAAAATATTAGACTAGAGCTGGTTCAAGGGTGGACCAGTGGAATAGTTGCTTGGGGCTCTGGTCTAAAATGGCTGGATGGAAACTATGGTGGCTCCTCCAAGCATCCTTCCTGTGAGCCAGTTTGGTCTAGTGGTTATGGAGCCGGACTCTTATTTGGGAATACCAGATTTGATTCCACCCTCCCTCTTGAAGCCAGCTGGGTGACCTTGAGCTAGTCACAGCTCTTTTCTGAGCTCTCATAGCCCCACCTATCTCGCAGGGTGACTGTTGAGGGGAGAAGAATAGAAAGCTCTGTCAGCTGCTTTGAGTCCCCTTAAATGGGTGAGAAAAGTGGGGTAGAAAAGCCAACTTGTCGTCTTCTTCTTCCTCTCCTCCTCCTCCTCCTCTTCTTTGTTTGGCCATGGCCATAGAGGTAAGGGATGTTGCTTCCCTTCTCTGCAGGGCCTTTAAGACTGCAAATCATCCTCATCCTTGTCAGCATTCCTTGGGATTAGGATACATCTGTCCTCAGTCACCTCAACTGCAGAGCATGATTGACTAATTCCAGGAGAAAGAATTGATCACGAAGAATAGGGAGAAGATAAGTGTGTTCTGTGTAAACCCAGACCACCATAGACAGAGATGCAAAAGAACTATGAGAATAGATTAACAGATACAAAAGAACAGCAACAGTAATGAAAACAAGAGCCGTAAATATTAAAATGGCCTTTGTAGAGAATGATTTGGGTAGGGCACAGAATCTGTAAATGGATAACTACATACACCTCCACATTTGAAATGCAAAACTCAGCTAGCTAAATACTGTAAATAAATACTTGGCTTTGGAGATATGAGGAAACTAGTGGCCCCACAAACACCTGAAAGAACACTGAGAGCATCCTTTCCACTTTGTGTTGAGAGTGTCCTTCCTTCCGATGGTAAGTGTTTGGCATAGAGTAGAGTCAAAGTCCAATCCTGTAGATGCCCAATCCAGGGACCCCTAGTAAATTTGGTGGTACTGGAAAGTATGAAGAAGAGAAATCAAGATTATAATTCTGATTAGAAAGTAAAAAATCAGAGTTAATTATATGAAGAAGTAAACACAAGAGGCATGTTAAGTGGCAATAGCTGCAACTGAAGGTTAAACCTTGAATTTCTGCCCAAATTTCACTGTAAAAGAACAAAGGAAGGAATTTTTTTAAAAAAACAGAAGAAATATAAAGAACATTTAAGCTCAAAGCTGGATTTTTTTTTAAAAAAAAGTCAGATCAAAAAGTCCAGGAATATCAAAAGAAAAAGGTCAGTTGGACAATAAATTATGCAGACCATTAATTAGGGTGAATCAGAAAATGTGATACAGAAGATTAACTGCGAGACCCTTTAGTTCAGAGGTTCCCAAACTTTTTTTCTCGTAGACCACTTTTACTGATTTCAGTGTACCCCCTGCTGCTACATTTCTACCATATTCCCAAAACTCATAAAAAAATGTGAAGATCAGATCTAACGATGGAAATTTGCATCATGGCTGAGTTCCAACCCTAAATTCGGAGTGGTAAAAAGAAAAATAGTATTTCGTCCCTTTGCACGTCTGAACAAGTTTCGCGGCGGGTGGGCGGTGCTTTGCAAGTCTCAACACGCATTGTACTGAATATTGAATATGCAAGTTTTTACAAATAACAGTCGCTGACCTTCTTAAAATATTATCTGCCTACATTGATAGGTAAAGCCAAGCCAACATTTTTGTTCTTTACTATCGAAACCAGATAAATTTTCGTGGACCCCCACTTACAACTTGTGAACCCCCATTTTTTTTCACGCCAACGTAGACCCCCGTCGAGTCTCCTGTGGACCCCTGGGGGTCCACCTGGACCACTTTGGGAATCACTCCTTTAGTACAATGCCAGAAAAACAGATCGCTAGACAAATGGAATCAACAGCAACAAAACTTTATTGTGTTAATAAATGGGATAGATGAATCAAATAAGAAAACAAGGTGAGTAGTAACATCAGCCGACCATGGTCTCAGAAAATACATAGTAGTATTCCTAACCGGTGTTAAATTAGTAGTTTGTATTTAAAGCCTAGATACAAGTAAATACGACAGTTGAGCATTAGGTCTGAGGTGTTACTATTTTGCCTACAGGGGGGTAGGTTCTCCTTAAAGTGATACATAATCTCTTTGTAAGGGGATTCACTGTAAGATCATGGACTTAGGCTCCATTCAAACTAACCTCTTGTGATAACATATTTATCTGATGTATAACTGTCAGTTTTCTGGTGTATGACAAATAGTACAGAGCTGCCCTAGAACAGGCAAATGATACGACCTACACAAGCTTTTTGTAGAATGAGGACTTCACTTTCATATTGTTCCATTCATGACCCAACTAATGTAGACAGGACTTCTTCCCATTTGTGGAATCTTGCACAGTGGGGTGCCCTACATTAGGACCACAGTGATCATACGATCCTCAGGAAATCATGGCTGCTTCTTGTGATTCTCTCAAAATTTTAAAAGTATGTATTCCAACTCTGGTATACCTAGTAGGGGTGTGCATGAAGCCCATTTCCCACATTCAGTCAGGGGCTTCATATTCATGCGCAAATATTCAAACAAATATTCATGCACAAAATGAATGCAACCTCCCCCCCATGTATCTGTCCTTGCCACCACCGTTGCCATCTTCTAAAGCCTATTTCAGCCTCCAAAGCTCAGGAAATAGCCCTGCAACATGACTGGAGCATGCTCCAAAAGGTAAGGGGGTGCATGGGAGGTGGGCAGGATGCCTCCGGTGTAATTCCCAGGCCTATTCTGGTGGCCGAAATAGGCCTTCCGTTGGTCAAAACAAGCCTTCTGGTTCTGCACCTGCATGCACAGCCATAATTGGTCCTCCTGACCCTTCAGAAGGAGTTGCACAGCATGCTGAACTGAATGTTCAGGCTAAAAAGGTTGACCACATATTCTTTAACTAGTCTACTATCAGTGTGCTAAATGGTTAACTGGAGAAGTTCTTGAGATGATCCCTTGATCTCCTAAGGGAGGATATTAACTATATGGCAGAGGAAACTTGTTACTGTGGTGCCTTTTATGATCTTTATATTGTAGGGAATCCTTATTTCTTGATTAATATCTACCCTCCACCAGCTGGGAGACCTAGAGAAATCATGGGGAAGGGGTGCGGGCGGTTGGGCACGAGTAGTGGTAAGAAAATGAGCTATGGATGAAATTTGATCAAACAGATATATGTGATTTTAATTTTTTTAAAGTTTCATAAAGAGTTTGCAACATTTTAAATATTTATGTTCCTAGTAAGGATAAATGCAGGTCTTGATATGAAATGGGTTTGGGACTTGTTAAATGCTTGGATTTACCTTTAATTGCCATATTTGGGGTTTGCCAGGTTTTGATAGTAGAAAAAGGACTAGGAAGGGGGGACTGGATTAGATTGGAAACATGGTGGAAATGACTATGGATCCGGGCAAACACAATCCTGCAGATGTGAAACTGTTTCTGTTCATTTGCCTTGTTGAGATCTTCAGTTGCCACTTGGCCCATGAGTGGTGGAGACTGTGGTCTTCTGTGCAGCAGTTCTGAAACAGTGTTTTGGGCTTGTGTTCAAAACCTGTTCAGTGCCAATGTGCCAGCTGCTCAGTTTAAGCACAGTCAGTTAACAGAGGATGCTAATAAAGATTCTGCATTTACTCAGGTAATAGCATACAGTTCTATATAGTAAACCAAGCAAGCAAACCTCTGGAATGCACATATCGTCTGTATCTCTGTATCTCATCAAGAAAATTCAGAGTTGCTGTGTGTTCCTGACTCCTTGAAATACGACACATGGGTGTACTGAGAAATGCACAGGAGATAGGCCGTAATTCGTTTGTTGAGAGGACCTGCTGTAGAGGTGAATGCGTCTCAGGTTCAGTCTGACACGTCTAGTTGAAAGGCTATGGTTGCAAGTGGTGTGACACACTCTGTCTCAAATTCTCACCCCCGAGATTTTGCAGCATTGATGGCATTTAAAGCAAGCTACAGTGCCTAACGCTAGACAAATAAGACAGCTACGTGTTATGATTGGGAGTGATATGGGTTTAATGTGAAAAAGTCTGGGTTCTGCGTTTCTTGGCTTTCATCAACTTACCAGTGGAACTTCACTGTTGCATTAATGAGAATCTTTTCAGGAATGTCACTGTCTTTTCAGTTGCTCCTGTATTCTTTCATGGGTTAGATAGACTTTGCCTTTTAAAAGATTGCACAGTGAGAAGGTCGGAAGGGTGGCTGATGAAAGAAGGAAATCTAAATTACCCAAGTATGAGTGTATCTGTCATTCGGGTAATGACTTTGCATGAAGGAGCATTTTGTCACTGAATGTAATGACAAACTGACCCAAAGTATAATGCAATTTTAAAATCTCCCCGCAGAGGTGGTCTGTTCTTCCTCCCTCTATTAAAGTAAAACACACAGGGTAAATTGCAGGATAGAAAGGTCTGCATGTACAGCATATACCCATATAGATTACTGTATTGTATCTTCAGAACAGAAAGTGCTTGTTTTTATGTTGAGCTTCTCTACTGTCACTCTTTTTCAACATCCTGGCTGTCTAAATGGGGTCTAAAGCTTCATGCTTGGCAAAAAATTGTTGATGCTTTTAGAAGAGGAAGAGTTGGCTTTTATATCCCACTTTCCTCACCCTTAAAGGGGACTCAACATGGCTGACAAAGCTTTCTGTTCTTCTCCCCACCACTGACACCCTGTGAAGTAGGTAGGACTGAGAGCTCAGAAAGAGACCTGTGAGTAGCCCAAGGTCACCCAGCTGGCTTTGTGGAGGAATGTGGAATCAAACCAAAAGACTATCAGATAAGAGTCCAACAATCTAACCGGAAGACCAAACTGGCTCACTTTTAGAGAAGTTGATTAAATTACTGGAAGACTATATAGATAAAGGAAGGGAAAGAAACCTTCAGTAGCCAGTTCCCCCTACCACCCCCCAGAATTTGGAATGCCCCCCACCCAAAAAAACACCATCCCAAGTACAAGCGAAATTCCAAATGATATATTGAGTAGAGCTCTTTGAGTGTTTGGACAAGACAAACTGCAATACTTTTGAATCTGAGAAGTGGGCTCAGAGCGTGTGGTCTGGAAGTTGTTGATTGACTATTCCTGTGCTAGTTGTTTTCTCTTTAAAACGAAGTTACCCTATAGCTTGCATAACATCTTGCCAGCACAACCTCTGTCTTGATTTCATATTAGCATGTTCCAGAAAATGCTGTATATTTTAGATTACTGAATCTGGACAGAGATTGAAATGAGCTACGTAAACACAGGTATAGAAAAACCCATTAATGGAATACATGGTACTGAGTAAGTTGATTTTTTTGTCATGGAAAATAAACCCTTATAATGACTAAGGCCCCATCTACATGCAGTAAAAAGCCTGTTAAAAAGCTTCTTTTGCCACGGAGTGTCTGCATGCAGAGCTTTTCTCTGGGCTTCCAGCACCACAAAGGAGGAAAATCTGGAGCAGGAAAAAACCCCTTCAAACAAGTCTACCAGTGCACTTTTTGGAACCCGCGAGTTTTCTGATCATGTAGACGCTCCATGGCAAAAGAGGAATTGGGGGCGGGGATTTCCAGCTGCGGTATTAGTGGACAGGGGGTTCCTGCAATTCTACATTTCCTGCCCCATCTTTCCTCTTTTTTTCTGCCTTCTCCCTCATCTTCTCTTCAAATAAAAGAAAATAGTAGGCGGACATTTAAATCACATAGGATACATTGTAACGAATTGCTTCCACCTGCAAGTGAAAGTGTGATTCTGCGCATGATTGCACGAGCGCTGCAGCCACTGCAGGCCGGCTGCCTTTGCCGGCAGGGGAGACATTTTGGCGGAAGGAGAACTTGTGAATAATGGATATTTTTCTTTTGGACGTGTTGGAGGTTGTTGCGCTACTTGACCGGCTGACTCCCAACACAGTAAAGGCTTTCTGGTTGTGGCCGCGCAGATCGCAATCCTTCCCCATTCCCGCCTTCTCCCCTATCAACCAGAGAGGGGGTGGGGAGAAAAAGATGCGGGCAAAGAAAACACGGCTTCCATGGGGACAGAAGGTACGTTTTAAATGTGCGTTTTACTGAGCCTCATGGAGACACTTAATTCAGCAATTTGATGCTGGCATTTTTATAAGCCATTTTAAGATGTTGGTACCATCTACAACAGTTTTCTGGAAAAAAAAAGCCAATTGTATAAGAAGTTCCATTTTGACCTAATCATCATCCCTAATAACTCTAATGAAGTATCTCATAGTGTGCAAATGCACTTCAGAAACTAAGGGTATGCACCTATTCTGAAGTAAACAAAAAGACATGCAAACTTCTATCTTCTTCCTTCACTCAAAGCCTGGCAACACCTTTCTAGCAATAGATGCTGATGGGCTGTTACTGACCCATTTTTCAGGGCTTCGTTTGGTCGCTGGTTGGCAGCCTTTGTCTTCATGCTACAGTTTTCTACATTTCACTTCTTTGTTCTCTCCTAATGCAACTTGAGGAAATGAGTCAATGGCAGTCTTCGGGGCTTCTGTCTGAAGGAGGAAGAACTCTTTCAAGACTTTAGGGTGAAGTAAGACACTTACAGGTTAAAACATCCAACATTATCACTCCAACCAGAAGGTGTCTCTTTTATGGATTTTCACTCGCGTGCGCACACACAAAATCACACATTTATTTTGCAGTCGAAGCAAAAACTCATTAGTTCATTTTGCATTTGTTTTCTTGCTTTTTGCAATTTTTTTCATGATCAAAACACAGCAAAACGTGTTTAGTCAGATTGTTCATTTTCACAAGTGGGTGGCTAGTTCATTTCATTTGAAGTTTTGGCGTGTGGAAAGCTGAATTTTCATTTCAATGCAAATATCTGCAAAAATGAAATATTCAATTGAATTTGCAAATGCAAATCAAACTTTGCACAAACCTAGTCTTATCACAGCCTAAGTATTCTGTAGGCCAGTTTGCTGAAGTATCAAATGCTGATGCTGTGGCAACAGTAAACAGTACATTGGCCCATTTGCCGCTATTTTTTATGTTGAAATATGCCTAGGTATTTACACTGTTTTTGGCTTTTGTCATTGTGCATGACGGTATATTCTGAATATTTATTTATGATTTTGCTTCAAAAATAACCCTTTTCTAGTGTCACAATTTTGAGAGACTATATGGTTGGTTAATGTTTCCTTAAGTTAGGGACAGTAAGCAAAGATTTCTGTGGGTTTTTCAGTGGATTAGGCTTAGATCACAATTTCTGTCCTTTACCTTTCTAGGTAAGTCCCTGGGCCTCATTAATGGCTTTTTGAAAGAAAGAAGGAGCTTTTTAAAGTGCTGCTTCCTGTGCAGAATTCTTGGCTACGTTTCTTTGTATTTCGAACAAGACACTTAACAAGGGCTTTGTAGAAAGCTACAATTTTCACAAAAAGGCTATTTTCCTAGAAAAGCTCATATTGTTTTAAGGTCCAATGGACTAGCATAGCTACTATCCTGTGTTTGCTCCTAAAGTAGAAACAAGCTGAGAAATTTGTGATTAAGGTTAATTTCAAGGCCAAAACTTTCATCTTTTATTGGTGTGTTGAATCTCCTGGTGGGACAAAAGTGTTATTTAAAAGAGGAAATACTCATGAACAGGGAACAGCAAAATTAGAATTACTGAAATGCAGGCAATTTTATGGATCTAATCCTGTCATTGCTGAATTCTTGCTCTAATCTGTACTATTTATAGATGATTGTACTAAGTTTGCATAACCCTGGGCTGATGCTTTTAACTGCTTGAAGTTTCTTCGCAGTTTAGCTTCCTGCCAGTGGCCAGCAATTTCAGTGTGATCACATACAGGATTTGGAATCTCTCCCACTGTAGTCAATGTGATCTATGTAATTTGTAATTGTAAAGGAATTTTACTTCCATGTGAAATGATACCGTGGTTGGCAAATCATTAGAGATAGAAACGTAAAGCAATTCTGGAGCAGTGGTGTGATGAGATCATTTCAAAAGCCTTTAATTGGGGTTTTTGAGTATTATTTCTCCATGGTATGCCATTGTGTCAAGTTGGTGACCATCAGCTGTTTCGACTGCAAGTAGAATCAGCCTTAACCATCTTTGTATTTAGCCTTTATCAATGCTAAAGGTTCTCCAATGGGTAAAGAATTATGCAGTTTATAGCTATCGATGTTTTGTACATACTGTGGAGCATAGCATCAGTGCACAAAATGATATCGTGAACCTTTCTAACATAAAATCATTAAAATGACTGGCGTGAACGAAATCTATTTTCCAACTCGAAAAATATCTAGTTCATAAAATTCTCCATCTGTTAAGACAACAATTTACTTATGCACAATTTGAATTAACTGACTCCATGGTGAAGCATGGCAGATACCATCAGGTACCTTACAAAGAAAGATAGTGTGTCTGTGGCACACCAGAGGTTGAAAATCTTCCCTATATTTTGTTCACCTGCCCCCTATATTCTCCATTAAGAACAATGTGCTTGGATCCCCTTTTGCAAAATGTGTCGCATTGGAATACAGATCATAAAGTGACTTACCTTTTACAAGGAGAAAATGTCCAGGTTGCATACAGGGTAGCTTTGTATTTGGTTAAGGCTCCCCAACTTAAGAAATCCTTCATTGAGCAGAATTGGGTGATTTGTAAGGGTGATGGAGACAAATAAGGATGACATATATACAGATTTTGATTTTATTTTTGTGTGTTTTATCTCTGTGTTTCACATGATTTTATCCTTTGTACATTTGAAACTTGATGTGATCAAATGATTAATCAATAAAGTTCATTTCATACAGCATAAGGCAGATTTCAATAGGGATTTTCCCCTGGAGGATATCTTAAAATTGTATAATTTTTTTTAATCTTTTTATTAGTTTTTTATTAAAATTATATAATAGAATTGCATAATCACATTTTTTGTACTGCATACAAAAACAAAAACCTTCACTTCTCACTTGGATTGTAAATGAAGCTTAAACACTAGTCTGGGACTTGTTACTTCCATGTAGGCAGGCAGAAGATAAAAACTGGATGTCTTATCATAGAAGCCACACAAGTTTCTAGAGGAACGTAATTTTTCCATTCTTATCCAACTGCTTAATACTTTTAGCAATGTCCCTCTATGATCAGGTGCCAATCAGTATGAAAGATCAGCATATAGGATCCAGCGTGTACAATTTAAGTTATAAATATACCACAAAATCTGAAGAAAAAGTGGCTATTTTAAATAGACCTGGAATCCCTAAGAATCCCATGGAAAGGGTGTGTGTTTAATTCATTATCAGTTTTATTTTTGTCATCTTTTATTTTCGGCTGTGTATGGAGGGATTGTTCTAATTATCACCGGTAGTTCTTGCTTATTATTTGCTAGGTAATTTGCTAAACTATCTTTGTTACCGTTGTTCTAGTATTTAATTTCCTGTTGGATGTATGCAGTGGAAAAATGTATGGTTCTAATAAATGGTTTGCTTAAGTCTAAAAATGAACTTATGCATTGGCCAAGATTCTAAAGCTTCTTATCCAGCCGCTTTTCACATGATTTTGCCAGTGCATCCATGCATTTGACTAGGCGTCAAAGCTTAGCTGTAAGCCTCTAGGCAGAAGAAAGTTGAAAAACAACAACAACAATAACTGCTACATCAGGCCAAAGATCTATCTAGCCCAGCATTATCATTCCCCAGTGGCCCATCAAATGCCAATGAGAAATTCATGAGTAAAATATTAAGGCTGTTGTCCAACAGCTGATATTCAGTGACAGAGTGAATCTAAACCTGGTGGTGGGATCTAATCTTGTAGTCATGTGATACAAATCTATGTGTCCAATAGCATTTTAAGCCTTCACTACCACCTGAGGTGTAAACTGGGTTAATAAGCTGAGAGTGTGTTGGAAGAGTGCAGGATCTACATGGTCCCCTACTTACCTCTCCCTCAGCACTCTTCAGAACATTGTAAAGGATGGCCAGGAGTAAGTACATCACATAAGAACATAAGAGAAGCCCTGCTGGATCAGGCCACAGCCCATCTAGTCCAGCATCCTGTCACACACGGTGGCCCATCAACAGCTCGTGGGCATATCAAGCAGAGACAAGGACAAACCTATTTCTGCTCTAGAATCCCAGCAAATGGCCTTAGAAGCACCCCGGTCCCCCCCCCCCCAGCCTGAAAGATGCACCTAGGCATTCATTCTAGTAGCCATTGATACATCTGTCATCCATAAATTTGTCTAACCCTGCCTTAAAGCCATCTAGACTGGTAGCTGTCACCACCTCTTCCGGCAGCACATTCCATAAGCCAATGACCCTCTGGGTGAAGAAATACTTCCCCTTGTCGGATCTGACTCTCCTACCCATCAGTTTCATAGAGTGCCCCCTGGTTCTAATATTGTGTGATAAAGAAAAGAAATTTTCTCTATCCACCTTTTCTATACCATGCATAATTTTATATACTTCCATCAGGTCCCCTCTTAAACGCCGTCTCTCCAGACTGAAGAGGCCTAGACGTTGTAGCCTGGTTTCGTAAGGGAGGTGTTCCAGACCCTTAATCATTCTGGTTGCCCTTCTCTGCACCTTCTCTAGTTCTACAATATCCTTTTTGAGGTGTGGTGACCAGAATTGTACACAATATTCCATATGTGGCCTCACCATATAAAGAGGCAAAATGACACTTGCTGTCTTATTTTCTATTCCCTTCCTAATTATTCCCAGCATTGAATTTGCTTTTTTCGCTGCTGCCGTGCACTGGGTTGACACGTTCATTGAACTGTCCACCAAAACCCCGAGATCCCTTTCCTGGTGTGTTGCAGAAAGCTCAGACCCCATCAGTTTATATGTACTTGGATTATTCTTATTGCGGCTCTTCTAGCAGAACTGCACCTCTGTTGCTTGTGCAGACCAGAAAAGGTGGTGGCAGCAACCAGCCTGGATAGCTTTAGGAAAAGGTTAGACAAGGGAGGATCAGTGGTTACTAGAATGCATACCTAGGTACTGCCTCCAGGGTGACGAGTCAGGCAGGATGCTTCTGGCGGCCATTTGCAGGGAGTTGAGAACAGGTTAATGTTTTGTCCTTATCTCCTGCTTGAGAATGCCCAGAAGCAATTGGTGGGCCATTATGTGAGAGAGGATGCTGGACTAGATGGGGTGAGGCCTGATCCAGCAAGGCTCCTCTTATGTTTTTATGATCTACTAGGTCTGCTTTCTCCAGTGTACTTGAAACTATCCAATGCACTTGAGAGAACATCCAAGGTGCGGAGAGGAACTTATTCTGCTGTGATACTTGCCAAATCCAGAAAAGCTCTACATTTATAGCACTCTCATGAGAGTCCTAGCAAAACAATCTGTGATCATTGCTATAATTGCTCAAACCTGGATTTTAGTGTAGTATTATAAAGAAGAAATTTTGGTCATTTCTCTTTCGTGTCACTTTGTGGCAGCTGTGGAGGTGAGGCAACATGAACTATCAAGTTCTTACTCCATATTATATCATATGGGACTTAATCTTACATAATATAAGTACAATACAAACCTAGGAAATGAAGTGTATGCTCGTTTAATCTTGCCAAAACCTCTGCACAAGCCCTATATGTGAAAATAGTCACAGTTTGCAGAGGCATAGTGCAACAGTAGAAGTGCACAATTTAGTGAAAAGGGTGAGTTGCAGTGGAGTAAGAAGGATTTTAAGAGTAGATTCTTTTGACTGCTGAAGCAGTGAAGAATAAGTTTCCCCTGTGGATTAAATTCTTCCACTCTCAATCAGCAATTTCTATACATGAATCTGGCTGCTAGCAATGTCTCTAATTGAGTAAAGTGGATTAAGATGGAGTTACCTACGTTCAACTAAGTTAGGTATATTAAATTGCTGCTACATAGTTAACATAACATTGTAAAGATTGCAGTTTACTAAACAAGGATGGCATCTTAAAATCTGGGACCCGGCGCTATCTGAATTATGCATACAGTGTCTTCCAGCAAAAAAAAAGGCAAGAAATTACAGGCCCTAGTCAGATGAGTCCAACATAGGATGACCTAATCATGAGTTTGAATTGAGATTGCACCAGTGCTGGTCAGACATGGATCGATATAGGTCATCCTGAGGCCATCCCTGCCTTGGGCCTCGTTGGTTACACATTTCTGCACAGATTGGCCTGGGTTTCCTCCATGGAACTCTTGGCCTTCCATCCCTTTTGCTACATCAACTGTATCTCATTTCCTATTGGATGCTGTTCATGTCACTCACAGGAGGCCAGGGTGTATATTTGTAGTTCTTTTTAAAGCCTGCTCCCCCACCTCCTTACTTTTTAATGTGCTTTTCTTCTTGCAATTAATTTTTTTTAAAATAATAAAAATAAATTTGTGTAAAAATGCTAGAGAGAGCAATCATACAAGTAAACTGAGGAGAGAAGGACAGTCTAATGAGTGTAGGCTGGCTTGGAAAATGACTTAAATAAAATTAATGTGAGTAACATGTCCAGGGGACCAACTCGGGTTGACCTAAAACACTAGTGTGACCAGGGCCACAGATTATCTGTGGACATTGCTAAGTGCTCTTCAGTCTCAAGCTACCTTTCTCCAGACATGCTTGCCACCACTCCATTTTAAAACTGAGACCCGAGAAAGTTATTGAATCAAATATATCTGAACTCAGTAATACTCAGAAAAGAGTTTAATCCCACTGTTTAAAAACTATTGACTCCTCAGCTTACCTTTTAGCCAGAGAATGGACATTTGGTTTGGATTTGATTTCTCCTACATTCTAGCTTTTCCAAAAACAGACACAGAGAGTATTATATACAACCTAATCTTCTCATTTGTATATCCCTGTTAAGTATTTTCAGTATTTTTTAAAATGTTCTGTATTTACGCTGGGAGGTGCAAACAGCCATCTGTTTAATAAAGATATTTCCCTGCAGTAATTGCAGATATTGTCAGGTCATAGATTTCAGTCCGTTGGATGCCCCCGTTTGTCCTTGAACAGAAGCTGCTCAAGTGTTAAAAAAGAAAAGCGTGAGACAGTGTTTAAAGCCTGTTTAGAAGGATTGAGTTGTCCATGTGTCCGAACTGCCATTTTAAAAACTACTGTTATCTAATCGCAGTGGGAGGCTTGCAACACATTGCTTATTGACTTCTTCTTTCTCCTCTGCAGGCAGAAATTGTCAAGAGGCTGAATGCCATATGTGCCCAAGTCATTCCCTTCTTATCCCAGGAGGTAAGGATATGTGTGTTTACATATACTGACTTGCAATTGCAAGATAATTCCTTTAACTAAAGCGGAGCTAAGGTAGGTTTCCCCGCAATGTGATCCTTCCAGTATTTATATTTTTTTTCTGCATTTTTACTCTGTTTGAAGTCATTCCTCCTTTAAGTTTATATTTTGCTGAGATGTAACTGCACACACACACATACAGAGAGAGAGAGAGTTTAAAGCAGCAGTCATTGATATCTGTGCCAGGAGCATCTTTGCCCTTGGCACCTGTGTGAAATCAAAAGAAATTTGCTCAGTTTAAGTTAAGGGTCACTTAGCATTCTGTTTCTACTAGCCAGATGCCTGTCAAAGCACAAGGCAAGAAAATTATGGTGACCTTTCTTGTACTGTATCCTCCAACGAATAGTAACTGGAGGCACTGTTCTACTAAAAACAGAGGTTCTCATTAACTGTAATGATAGCTGCCGCGAATAGATGTCTTTTTCCATGAATGTGCCTAACCAGCTTGTTTTTTAATCTGCCCTTAGTCGTAATCAACAGCAAATGCTCGCACAGTGGCTCATGGTAGCAATAGTCTGTGTGCGTATAGCCTGTTGTTGTTCTTTTTCCATCCTGCTGCAGTTAGCATTAGAATTGCGCTGCTAGTTATAAGAAAAGTTTGCCTGTCATGTTGTTACATTGGTGCTCAGAAATATGAGTCTGTCAAGCTGGCATCTAATAGGATATATTGAAAAATTGCTGGAAAGGCATGATTTGTGCAGCATTCTTGACAATTGGTGTTAAGCTTGGCAGAAAAAATATGAACAGCAATCAATTGCAGATGCTCTTGACAGTAAACAGGCTAATGCCCCCTCTTCCCCCTTTGCACGGACCTCCACCTCCCCTTCCTCCACTATCTAACTAGTTTTCCTAAAAAAAAAAGGATTATTAATTATTCTTTCCAATGATAATTGGGTGGTGGTTGGCAGACTGCCTGGGGAATATCCAGTGAGATAAGGTGGTTTTGTAAAACCTTTTCTTGAAATGTGAAACCATGCTTCTCTTGTAGCCTACTATGGGAATGTAATATAGAGATATTTAGTGAGACCCTTTTTGACTTGTAAAGAAATAAATGTGACTGTTAAGCCATTCATTTTTATACTGTCTTAATAGTGGGTCAGGTTCTTACCTGTCTGCAGATAGGTTCACTTCGGGATTTGCTACAACTGCGCTCTAACCATTGGCTCTTCTGCTTCCTCACATGGAGCACTACGCTATACTGAGGTGTCTTACAAGCTCTGCAGAGTCTCTGAGGACACCAAAGAGCAAACGTGTTGATAGCTCTTTTCACCTCATGGTTCCTGAGTTGAGACCAGAGGCTTGGCACCCTTGCTTTGAGGAACAGACACCACCTCCAGATGATCTGCCCAAAGCACATGGGATTGTTACAAGTTCACCTGCTAAGGGAATGTCACTCTTCTATTCTGTAGTAAAGACCAGATCAAGGTTATGTCCTGTGACGTGGGTTGGGCCCATAAATTGCTGAGATAGACCCATGGTTGTCAGGGAGGGAATGAAGTTCTGAAATGGTCTGTTAAAAGCTTCAGTGGGATAGGGAAGATTACTGATGAGGACCATTAAAGAGGTGGTACTAAAAGAAGACCAGATCAAGGTTATGTCCTGTGACGTGGGTTGGGCCCATAAATTGCTGAGATAGACCCATGGTTGTCAGGGAGGGAATGAAGTTCTGAAATGGTCTGTTAAAAGCTTCAGTGGGATAGGGAAGATTACTGATGAGGACCATTAAAGAGGTGGTACTAAAAGAAGACTCAGAAGAATGGAAACAAATGATGTCACATAAATGTATGAGATATTCCATTTGGGAAGGTAGATGTTTTAAGGTTGTATTATAAAATAATTAAAATTAATTTTAAAAAGAGAGAAGTTCTTTGCCAGCATGGTGAATGGTACATCATTAGCAACAATGTTGTGTGTCTCTGGCCTAACACCAGGAACAATACCTTAAACCTTGTCACAGAATGAATAGGGTGCCTTATAGGAGAGAGAGAGTATTCATGGCAACCCCCATGCTACACCACAAACCTGGAATGGTGCTACACCAGGCAAGCTGCCAGACAAATCGGAGTAAGAGGTAGATCTCCCAGCTCTTCCTCACAAGTCTCTGTAATACATATCAATTCAGCCCTTTTCGTCCACAATCAAATCATAGATGAACGATGACTTAATTTTGACTGACCTAGCACTGAACAGTTTCATCAAGCCAGTAGCAAGGTTTATAGAAATCCTCCACATTTAGAAAGTTGGGAAGCAGGGTAGAAGAAGGAGAAGGAGAAGGGAGAAGAAGGAAGAAGAAGAGTTGGGTTTTCTACCCTGCTTTTCTTTTTAAGGGGACTCAAAATGGCTGACAAAGCTTTCTATTTTCCCCACAACAGAACACCCTGTGAGGTAGGTGGGGCTGTGAGAGCTCAGAAGACCTGTGACCAAGGTCACCCAGCTGGCTTAACTGATAGAAGTTGTAGTCTTAACCCTCCAATTCTGAACCCTTCTTCTCTGCCTCCCATCATCAAATCTTCTCCTGGCCTTTAAGACTGAGATGTGACCTCATGATTTCCCTTTCATCTCTCATCTAGGTATATAGCCCATTCTGCTTAGCACCCCCCACCTGGCAAGAAAGCTCTGCTTACCAACTTGGCCACCCAGCTCGAGCAATAGCAGAGTTTTCTGGTTCTCAGCCAGGAAGCAGATGTAATTTTTAAAAAGAGTCAGTGTGGCATGATTTGTTCTTAAGAAAGTTAAAGATTTTATTTAAAGAAATATTTCGATAGCTCTCCATGCTTCCGTGAAAGATCAATGAAGGATCCCATATGTTTTTATGTTCAGATTTGGTTATGTAGGGAGGGTACAGGCTGTCCTTTTTTCAGGAGAAATACATTTTAAAAAAAAATGAGAGCACATTATTTTGGACTCAGTAAAAAGCATTCCTCTACTATTGTTTACTATTTTTATTTGGTTTTATGGTTTTATTTTAGGAATGCTCAGGAACAAACTCACATCCAAAAATTCAATGGAATGTTTGAATTCACAAATTTTTCACAATGAATCAGAAACCAAACAGTGCTCCCAGCTCATGAATACAAACCTTTAATCGTACTTTCACAGTATTTTACTGATGAATATAGGCTTTTTCAATTATAAGAAAAGCTCAAAAAATGTTCACCTGTGGATATGAATGTTCAAACACTCAAATGAATAATTTAACAAACAAATCTTTGGACATTTGCTTCAACTGTGAATTGGAACATGAATTTTTTGTTTGTGCACATCCCTATTTTACTTATTTTGATAAGTATTTTAATCTCCTTGTATCCTGTTTTATATTGCCTCGTTGGGCCGGAGGGCATGAGATGCAAGTAATTGAATGCTCAGGATTTAGTAGTCCAGGGAGGGGAGGAACTATGGCTCTTAAAATTTGTATGTAATTCAGGCTTGTATTATAAATACAGGTTGTGGAGGATATTATCATAATCAACCATGTCATTGGGTTGTGATGCTAAGCGCCTGCTTTCAAATGTGCCCTGTGCTGTTTTCCTTTCTTTGTGATTGCAGCATTAGATGCTTTTCTTTAGAAGTCACAAGGTTTCTGCCACGATGCCCAGCGATCCTGTAAGTGCCTGCCCTCACTAGGAGTGGTTTGGCCCTGTTAGGACGCTGGGTTCGTGCAATGGCCAAGTGAATACAACAGTGTGGACACAAAAAACACTGGTAGCAAGCGTTTCAACAGTAAACTAAAACAAGTTTATTATTATACACAAGCAATACTAAAAAGATTATAAGGTTCAGGTAGTTGTTGGTTTAAATTTGCAAGTCTCTTAAGGCTAGGAGCTACCCCTTTCTCTAAAGGAAAATAGTTCCCCTTTTAAAAGACAAACCTCTCCACGTTCCTTTCCCTCTGGCTTGCTTCTGCCACAGCTCAAGCCAAGCCAGTGTACCAGAACGTGGCCCTAGATGATCACAAGGCCCAGTCCGTCCTTGCTTGACCGATCATCCAGCCTGGTCAGTTGCTAGTGAAGTCTCCCTCAGAGCCACAATCCACCCGATTGCCTCCTTCAGAAATCACTCAGCCCAAAAGACCACTGGTCAGCTACTGGTTCCAGCTCCCTCAGGATTCAGCTCTTTTCCTTTCAGCTCTTGTCCCAGCATGAAGACATAGTCTGCTGTCTTCTGTCTTCCTTTATACTCACATCCCTGACACTGATTGGCTCTAACCGCAATAAAATGCTGCTGGAGATTCCTAACAAAGGCTGCTGTCCCTCCAGCCTGATTGGAGGGAACTCCTATTCTAGCCCCTCCAGTACTCAGATCCCCGGACAGCTTTTCCCTCCAAAACCTTTCTCCAGCCAATCACTGCAACAGGGCCCGCACAGGATTTCCCGCCCTTTTTGCAGCCAAAATCCTGGGTTTGCAACAAGCTGTTTGCAACAAGGCTGGCTATTGCAGCTTGCAAGAAGCCTGCAAAGCCAGAAAGCAAAGCAGTTTGCAGCCTGTACCCAGAAACCGTCACAGTTCCCCCCCTGTTTTCTGCATGACACTCTTTTCTATTTTTTCCCATTTTCTTTCATTGTTTAACTGACATAGGAACTTTGAAATAATTCCTTTTAAGTACGTCAATTGGGATTCCAAGGGCAGTTAATCAATGCAATGAAATTAGTATGGTGACTTTCTGTCATTTTTGCTGATTTTATGAACACATATGGACTAAAACCCCAAATCCCTTTTAAAAATCCCTTGCAATTAATTCGCCGGTGGTCATTTTGTAATCACTGTTTCTTTCTTTTTAAAGAATCATTAGATATTTCTGCCTATAAAGTAACAACATTGATAAAAATAAGGTTTCTATGAGATCCCCCCCTCCTCATAAATAAGGTTTCTATGAGATCCCCCCCTCCTCATAAATACACTTTGACTAAAGTAAATACTCTTAACATGGCAGAACATTGATCACCCATAGTTACTGGTTCACTTTTACTGTCATGTACATAAAGGAGCACAAATTACCCTAAGCCAGATGATGTCCTGTGCGTCGTGTATATTTTACAAATGAAGTAATTTCCACAGTTGTCCAATATATATATATATATATATATATATAAGCCTTATATTTTGTCTTTATGTAGAATGCAAGTGTGCTGTTGGTTCAACACAGAAATGAAGAGAATAGTTCCAATAAAGTTCATAAATTATTACTGATAATTTCTTCAGAAAGGCTTAGAAAGAGGAAGTTAGTCAAGAATTACTATTATCTTTTCTCAACAAGATAATTACATTAAAAATTTTGCTGTACTGTCTCCTCAATTGTGGAGTATATGGGAGGCATTACGGGTATAGGCCAGCTTGGAATATGGCTTAGATTAAATTCATTTGAGTGACACGGCTTGGGGGGGCGGGGGGGGGGGGCAAAAGACCTAAAACTTGTGTGTGACCATAGCCAAGATTAAGTGATGTTGGTCAGGGAAAGAATGTATGCCTAGAATCGAAGTTACTGTAATTAACTCTTGTCAAACTTCCAGTTCAGATGTATTAGCAGTCAAAATACCCTATTATGTATTTTTGTATGTACACTGACTGTGCCCTCCATACATTTTAAAGTTTGAGTCCCAGTTCCTAGCAGCATAGCTGTTGATAAGGCATAATAGCTAGATAGTACCATGTTGCTAATCCAATGCTGCGTTTAAGTTGTGTAAAGGTACACAGGGGTAATGCATTAAAGGACTTTTAAATACTTCTTACTCATCTACAGGCTGTTTTCTCCATGCTCTGTGCTCTCATCCTCCTATTTACTTCCTTGTTTTGAAAATCCTCTGGTCATGCAGAATTAATTGTGCATATTGTTTATAGGCTCCTTTTTTTTCTGATGGCAGCAGCATAAAGATCTGGAGGGATTTGAGATTGTGTACATGGACTATATTCTTGCTACGAATTTGCTCTTTACTTTCAGAAGAAGAAAACTGGAATCATATAAAGCATTACGCGGAAGATCAGTGCATTTAAACATCTCATGAAAGGGTTTCTCCTTTTTTGAATAATCTGGACAAAATTTGTATTTGCAGAAGTTGGCTGTTACAGATAGAATCACTCAAAGGATCCGATAAATGGAGTCAGTTTAGCACTTTTAGTTCTTCATAGAAGCTGCCTAAAATGCGTTGGGGCATAAATCCCAGAACATACTTTGCCTCTTGTCACTTTGGGGAGAGGGCACTCAGTTATTGAAAGTACATAGTTTTCTCAGGCTATAGCTCGACTAAGCTTTTAAATGTATATGATCCCAGACTTTCTTTATACCCAGATCTGAGTTTTGATCAGGTCAGATCACCTGACTTCAGGAATGGTTTAGGACTCCAGTCACCATTTTATTTTCCATAGCACTTGATTTTTAAATAAAGGAAAATAAAATAAAAATAACTCACTGTTATGCTTCTGTTCATGGAAGGCTCTTAAAGATTATTGCATTTTCTTGCACATTGTAAGTTGTATGCAGGCAGTTAGTTTCCAGTGATCGTGGTTTGATGCTACAGAAAAAGAAAAACCAGTATGCTGACAGTATATAAAACAAATTTGAGTTTGTTGTTTTAATGTTTCTTCTGTGGGCCGCTTTGGTCTTGTGGTTTGAGTGCTGAACTCATTTCTCGGAGTCATGTGGTTTGATTCTGCACGCCTCCATGAAGCCACCTGGGTGACCACACCACTCTTCCTGAGCTCTCACAGCCCCACCTACTTCACAGGGTGTCTGTTGTGGGGAGAAGAACAGAAAGCTTTGTCAGCCACTTTGAGTCCCCTTAAATGGGTGAGAAAAGTGGAATGGAAAAGTCGACTCTTCTACTTTTCTTCATTATGTGTTCTTTTTAACTTCCCATGGTGAAATGGAAGCTGGAGAAGTGGGACAGATTTGGGGTTAGCAGGACACACTAAGAAGATGTTGAGCATCAGACATAGCCTGCATCCAGGTGGGAGGAAGAAGAGGAAGAGTTGGCTTTTCTACCCCACTTTTCTCACCCAATTAAGGGTACTCAAAGCGACTGACAAAGCTTTTTTATTCTTCTCCCCATAACAGAACACCCTGTGAGATGGGTGTGGCTATGAGAGCTCAGAAGAGAGCAGTGACTAGCCCAAGGTCACCCAGCTCGCTTCATGGGGCAGGGTGGAATCGAATCCGGTATTCCCAGATAAGAGTCCGGCTCCCTAACCACTAGACCAAACCGGCTCACGGAAAAGGTGTTCTCTGTGAGATGTGCTGTGGCCCAGCAGCCACATGGTTCCACAACTCATTAGAGTGGCAGCCAGGCCCAGAGATGGGGAATCCACCAAGTAAAATGATTCTGAGAGTGGATTTTGCTCATGTGGACACCCACTATCATGTGTAAAAAGATCATGGGAGTCGGGGTAAGGATATTTTCCACCTGGCAGATTTCTTTCATTCTGTAACTCTGAAGACTTTAGTAATGTGTACAAGAAACACCTCCACCTTGGTGCCCACCAAAGAGCTGGACCTTTTCCAGGCTCTCTGGATGTCATCATAGCCAAAGTACCATTTAAGACAATCATCCTTCACAAACCCTGATCAAAGAGGAGATTAGCTAGTAGTCTGAATCAAGACTGGGTCAACAAGTGAATTAAAAAGCAGTGCAAACAAAAATATACAGGTTCTCAGACCTGTTTTGTCCAAGACTTTATATCAGAAAGTATGCAAGGCCTAGTTGAACAAAGAAGCTTATGATGACATAGATACATAACAGTTCAGGTTGGTACCTCTCTCTCTGCCTATATCCCTCTATTGTGTGCATGCTGTGAGATAATGAAATCATATCTTTGTTGAAATCCAGCTCTAGCCTGTGACCCATGGGTAGTGCAGATGCTGACCTGGGGGCTTCAGGGAGACCAAATGTTGGACAGAAGGCTGTTGAGATTGGGATGGTACAAATTATGCAGAGTAGGCTGTGAATGGATGCAGGAGTATGTGTGTGCAAATTATGTACAGAATAATACATGCACTGCAGTTATATTGACTTGTTTTTGCCATGTTTTAAGACAGGTTAGAACTTATGTTAAGATGACAGAGTTTTATGGGGTTGTATAGTGTTATATAAAGGATTATAGAGTTTTATGGGAATTGTATAGTGTTATATTGTACAGTTGCAATTTTTTAAAACATACGTAGAGAGATCAACAGTCTTGAGCATTCAGTGACCGAAATCTCAAAAGTCAGCAAATTTTCTATTTTCGTTAACACCAATACTTAGTAATCTCCTTCGTATATATTATTAGTATTTAAGCTACTGTATGAGAAATCACTTTTCAAGGCCAAAGCACTTATGGTTTCCCTAAAGACTCTCTAACTCACAGAAAAAAATAAATATCCTGATGTGAAATAACTAATGCATTTGGGTAGGCTTCCAGCGTGATATCTTTCAGATCTCTCATGTAATATAGTGACTGAGGCGGGTTTTGAAACAGGATGAATAAGATTTCATAAAAATAGTTTATTGAACATCTCTCTGTTTGGCTTTATATTCATGAGTGTATTGACTCTCTCATTTATGAAGAGTAATTGTGAATTTGACCAAGTAGTCAGGAGTGTAGCCATCACTTACAGGGTGGTGGGTGGTGGGGAAGTCTTCTAAACCATGATGAGAAAGGCAACACAATTATTAGCTATTCTTTCCTGACCTTAGGTATACCAAATGGTAGAATGAACTATTTTAAGGATTATTCCCAGTCTAAGGGTTACTGAGATATAAATGCACAATACTTCTAGTAGTTTATAGTTATTTGTGAACATTATCGCTCCGTGCCTTAGGATGTATGACACCAGAATCCAGACCCTGTTATACTGTATATGGCAATCTTATTTCTTTGATAACAAATTTGTGAAAAAAGTGTTGTGGTAGTAGCACAGAATAATATAAAAATTATGGAAGGATAGATATGTTTTCTATGATGCTGGCAAAAACAAGAGTGATGACTGAGAAGCAACTTAAAAGCATATGATACCGTGAAGGCAGAAGGGTTTTCCCCCCTCTTTAATCCATCCCCTTTGTTCTCTATGTTATGGTGGGAAGGATGAAATGTTGCTACAAAAATCTTGAACTTTGACAAAAGAAGATAATGATGGACTGGCCATAACAAATGTTGTTTGTGGTCACTGTTCCATGGGACTGAGAAGGCTGCTGATTCATATATATACATACATACATACATACATACATACATACATACATACATACATACATACATACATACATACATACATATATATATAAAAATCATAACTAGTAGATATGTTTTCACATGTGATAGACCACAGATCCTAATCTTTTGATAAAAGCTAATTTGGTTTATTTCATTTCTATATGTAAAACAAGAATATCTTTAAAGAAGTGATATTTAATTTAGCTTATTAGGATATGAAGGTCAAGTCTTGTGAAGTAAATATGCCATCTATTTTGTTTTGCATACAACAAAAACATTTTAAAAAAGAAAAAAAGGAAGACAAGGAAGAGTCATCAGTCACTTCTACATTGTGCCTGTGGGAAAAATGAACAAAATACACTAGCGGCATGCTCTGATGGCCGTGTTAGTACCAGATAATAGTGCCAGGTTAAGTCATCTTATTGCTTGTTAACTTTGTAAGAAATCAATGGTGTGCGCTAACATGGTTTGATGAAAGAGATCATCATCAAAGTCACCAGAGATTTCTTACTGAGATTGGAGTTGTGGTATGCCACTACTGCACAATTTATATTCAGAGTGGTTTATTCAGCATGGTGCAGGACATTCTGACCTTGTTATATAATGATCTTGGAGGCACTAGAAAGGTAGACTTTTGTCAGTTTCTTCCCCTTTTAAGAACATAAGAGGAGTTCTGCTGGATCAGGCCATAACCTATCTAGTCCAGCATCCTATCTCACACAGTGGCCTACCAATTGTTTATGGACATCTCAAGCAAAGACAAGGGCAAACCTTCACCTGCTCTCATATCCTAGCAAATGGCCTTAGAGGTGTCCTGCTTGTCCCCCACAGCCTGGAAGATGTAGTTAGGCACCCATTCTAGTAGCCATTGATACATATGTCATCCATAAAGTTGTCTAACCTTCTGGCAGCAAATTCCTTTAACCGATGACCCTCTGAGTGAAGAAATACTTCCCCTTGTCTGATCTGATTCAGCTTCATAGAGTGCCCCCTGACTCTAGTGTTATGGGATAGAGAAAAGAAATTTTCTCTACCCACCTTCTTTATACCATGCATAATTTTATATACTTCAATCAGGTTGATTAGGTCTTGATGTTGCAGTCTGATTTCGTTAAGGGAGGTGTTCCAGCCCCTTAATCATTCTGGTTGCCCTTTTCGGCACCTTTTCCAGTTCTACAATATCCTTTTTGAGGTGTGGCGACCAGAATTGTACACAATATTCCAAATGTAGTTTCACCATAGATTTATAAAGAGGCAAAATGACACTTAGTTTTACTATCCTGAAGAATTTAGTATTATCAGCAAACTTTGCTATTTTACTATGTACCCTTTCTTCTAGATCATTGATGAATAAATTAAAAGGCACTGGTTCCAGTACTGAACCTTGGGGGACCCCACTTTTCACTTCCTTCTACCCCGAGAATTGGCCATTTATTAATACTCTCTGCTTCCTGTCCTTTAAGAAGAAGACAAAGAAGAATTGGCTTTTCCACCCCACTTTTCTCACCCATTTAAGGAGACTCAAAGCGGTTGACAAAGCTTTTCTATTCTTCTCCCCACAACAGAACACGCTGTGAGGTAGGTGGTGCTGTGAGAGTTCAGAAGAGAGCTAAGACTAGCCCAAGGTCACCCAGCTGGCTTCAAAGGGGAGAGCAGAATCCAACCCTGTATTCCCAGATAAAAGTCCGGCTCCTTAACCACTAGACCAAACTAGCCAGCCAGTCACTTATCTAGGACAGAACCTGTCTTTTTATTCCATGGCTGATGAGTTTATTCAGTAGCCTACTGAGTTGACTTTGTGTGGACTTTCAGAAGGCTTTTGACAATACAGTGGTACCTTAACATACGAGTTTAATTCGTTCCGTAACCTTGCTCTTATGTCAAATTGCTCGTATCTCAAAGCAATTTTCCCATTAATCCATTCCAGCTCCCAAAACACCACCTCAGTTGTTTTTGTTATGTACTGTACTGTATTTACATACTCGTATCTCAAATCTTGCTCTCATCTCAAAGCAAAATATCACTCGCTCGGCGGCTTGTATCTCAAAACACTTGTATGTCAGGGCACTTGTATGTCGAGGTACCACTGTATCAACTGGTTCACCTTTATCCGCATGTTTATTGACACTCTCAAAGAATTACAGCAAGTTTGTAAGTTATGTAGCAGCCATTCTGACTTTCGTTCAACAATGCTTGCTCCTCCAAAAATAAGTTTCTTAGACTTTGGGAAAGTGGTTTAAAAATGTTGATAGGAGAAAGCATCATCATGGATTTTGTATTTTCCCCCTTCTCCCTGATCGTGGAAAGATCTGTGCTACAAACCTTTGACTCATCCAAGTTTGAATTTCCTCACTGTGGTGGACCTTCTTTGTCACCAGGTTCCTCAGCAGTTCCATGTGAACATTTTCCAGTACATCCTTTGTGAGTCATATCGTAGAAGATGGCCTTGAACGTATAACTAAGCCATAATGCTGGTTCAGGTATATCACACTGCTTTCTAATGCCCAATTTAAGGTGTTAATGTTAGCCTAAAGTTCAAAGCAACTTAAGATCTACTGGTTGATAGAGTATACCTTCCTGTAATTACATCAAGACTAGAATTGACTGAAGAGTTTGTATGGTTGATTGTATGAACGGTCTTTCTCTGTCCCTTTGTTGTGGAGCTCTCTTCCTCTAATAGCATGAAGAGCAACAGTTTTGAACATCTATGAACACTTATCACTCACTGAAAGCCTGTCTGGTATGGTTTTATTTTCTTAATTTTATACTAAGATTATTGTGTATTTCATTCCACTTTTGTTTGTTGGCTGTGTCTATCTTCTGATACTCCCGTAATTTAGGAGTAGTCTTTAGCTGTTGAAGTTTGTTGATATTAGGTACCACCAAGTCAGGATTGATTCCTGATTACTACATGGAGATATCCATGCAGCATTTTCGACAGATACAGATGTGGTTTACTCTTGAATACTTCTGGGGATCACAAATGTGGCTTATGCTCAAATGCCTCTGGGGAAACACTAGGCGTCAAACATGTGAGTCTCTGTGTTACAGTCAGTTGTTCTATATTATGATGGATTTTTTTCCTGCTGTATCTCAACTTCTTTTCTCCATGGGTTGAGATGAAGACAGTTTTACAGCCTTGCTGTTATCAAAGCATGTGGAGTTTCAAGGATATGAGAACTCCAGGGAAGTTTCAGGGAAGGTGACACCTTAGCCCAGCTTATCAGTTGCCAAGCAACATGGGGCTGATAAGGAAGAAGGATGTGAACTTTTACTGTATAATTCTAAGATCGTATGGAGTGCTGTGTGATTCTGCAACTTTGTAAACAACAGACAACTTCAGTAAAGCAGCCACTAGCTATCTTATGCATGGTTATTGTGTCAAGCTGGTCTCCTGCCAATGTCCACTGCTGGGGTTATTTGGGTTTGAGGCAACGAGCAGACAGAATTTGGATGGAAGAAATTTTGTTTCTTGCATGATAGCTTTGACTAGGAAAGGTAATGGAAACAAATTACCTGATAAGAACAGAAAGATTGCTTCAATTAATTAAGAACCGTAGCTTTTTAGACAGAGGATACATACAACTTTGTACCATTTCTGCTAGCTGGGGATCCCTACAGTTGATGGGGAACACACCCCTTGGCCACAATGCAGGACATCTTCTGAATGTCCAAGGTGACCGATCTCAGGACTCCTTTTCATAGGGACTCCGTTTCTCTGTCTGGTTATAATTGTTTTTGGCTTTTTTTCCTTATCTCTGTTTGCCTTGCTGCCAAGTGTAAGAATTCACTTTATTCAGGGGTGAAAGAAAGGTCATCGCAATTATGGTATCCCAGGTGTTGAGCTATAAACAGAAGAGATGTGTTATGTGTTATGTACTATACACCCCAGAGTACCCAGAACAATATAGTAATTATACACCTACTCTTGCCCAAGGTCAGTATTGACCCTTAAGAAACATAACCAGAATATTTAAAAGATTTTAAAACTGTGCATTGAATGAGTATTGAGTATATTTTGTTCCTCTTTGTGCATCTTCCAATAGGGCCCCAAAACTACAGCTCAGCGAACATCATAATTTACAACTCAACTATGTTGAACTGTGGTTCCCTTTGTTGAACTATGGATTCCATTAACTCTGTTATTGGCCATGCTGGCTCAAGCTGGTGAAATTTTGGGAGGCTCCATGGTACTTAAGGATGGTACGTAGATGTGAGCCAGTTTGGCCTAGTGGTTAAGGAAGTTGGATTCTTCCCTGGGAATACAGGGTTTGATTACACAAACACACCATGATGCCAGCTGGGTGACCTTGGGTTAGTCACAGCTCTCTTCTGAGCTCTCACAGCTCAGTGTTCTGTTGTGGGGAGAAGAATAGAAGAGCTTTGTCAACTGCTTTCAGTCCCCATGAATGGGTGAGAAAAATGGGGTAGAAAAGCCAACTCTTCTTCTTCTGCTACTAAGATAAATATAAAATACATCGATATATTTCCACATCAATATCACACAGAATAAGCCTTGGGCATGTAGCTTATTTGTTACCAGATATATATTTCACTTTAGCACCCCAGTCTCCACCAGCCCCAGTTCTCAACATCTCAACTGAACACTAGGAATCGGTGAAAAATGTTCATTTTTGCAATTCGTACACATTGTGAATGTCTAAATCTTCACATTTGAATTGAATATTGGCTGTATTTAAAGACTGAGTTTTGCATGTGAAGCAAAAGCATTTGCGCCTTTGCTTGAAGCTTTGTTACATTCAAAGCTGCTGCCTAGTGGTGTCCAGAGTGGATTTGGACTGCATTCAGATCAGATTTGGAGGCGCAGCTGGTGATGGTAGGGATTCAAAGTGAATTTGAAGCCTAGCACATTCAAAGTGGCTCTACCTGCATAAATGTTAATTTCTGCCCCATTTCCTTTGAAGGAAATCAAAGGGGGGGGGGGAAATATGAACATCCACATTGAACACTCTGCTGAATGAGTGACTGGAAGGCTTGGAACAATATATCTTGTCACCTCACACCAATTCATGTAGCTGAAATGGCCACACCACTGAACTGGGCATCTAGCAGCTTGGCACAGTGAATGGACAGATCTCGCCAAGCCTTTGATTTGCTTCCTGGCACAGTACAAGCCCAGAACACCCAGAAATGGGATTATTCAGGAGAAGGAGCAATCCAAACCAAAGCTCATGTCTGCTTTGGGAACCGTCAATGCAAAACAGATTTCTCCACTGTGAAAGTTCATGATAGCATCATCCACTGCCAGTGATGTCATCCTCAGCCTTTCAGTAGGAGCTTTGCAATGTGGCAGTAGCTGACTCATGGAGGCATTAACTAGGCAGCTGTATACTTTTCGAGCTCATTAACTGCCTGATGCTAGAAAATGTCCGGAAGGGGCAGCAATTAACCAACTTTGGCTGATCTTAGCAACCTGAGTAGAATTGAGCCTGATTAGCATTTGGGTAGTTGACTACCTGAAAACTGCATACCACAACTGGGCATGGGAAAGCATGGAGGTTTTTCCACTAGTGCTAAGCACCCATTAAAGACCTATTTAGGACCCATTAGGTACTGGTTTGGTATTGATCAGGAAGACCCCATTTCTACTGCAGACCCCATTAGGACTCAATGCGTTCACATCTGTTCAAGGAAAGTCTAGATTGAATGGGGGTCTTCCGGAAGATCAGCACAGACTGTGTAGGTGTCATCCGGAACTCTGCTGCGGTGTTCTCCCTCTCTGCCGCTGGCCCAGAGCTGTTAAATAGCTCTCAATCGACTGTGGTTACCATTGCTGGGTTATGGGTGGACCTGCCGGAGTCCCTCGCTCCCAGCTGGGCAGGGGTACATAGCTACACAGTAACATCTCCATAACTATACTTCGAAGATGTAACCTGGTTTTTTTTTTCGAGTTTCAATTTTTTTTATTTTCATTAGTACATTTCCATACATAGTAACCTGGTTATGGAAATATGTTGCAGAGCTTGGGCCAGGTTCTGAAGAAGCTCCATAGCGGTTTTGGACCTTTGCCCACCTCCCCCAAATTGCCCATCACCCACCTGGAAGTGTTGCTTGACTGACATGTGTATCAGCCAATCGTTCCACACCTCCTTCGCGTCTTCCACTGGGAGACAGACAGATCTTCCACATGGGTGCTCCAGCATTTTCATTGTGAGCATGCCTAGCTCCCATTGCTGTCGGGTCTTACACTGCCCGTGGAAAAGCATTGGGTACTTGCCAGGATCCGGATCTTCTAGGGCCGGATTCGTTGAAGACCCCATTTCTTAGATCCAGATCTTCCTAGATCTGGATTAAGGGAGGTACCGGTAAGTGGAAACAACCCCCCTCCCCAATATAATAGTGTTATCAGTTTAACTAAATGAATGTATCTGTGTGATTATTGCAAGTTGTCTTGACTTGAGAGGGCCTTTACCTTAATTTAAAATATTTCAAAAATAGGTGCCCAGTGAAGAAAGGCTTCCATTGCTTCCAGTCTGAGAAATATGAGATCTGTGATACACAAGATACCAGGAAATCTTGTTCAGCAGATTTTATACTCTTGAAGTAACCATGAATTTCTCAGGAATGAGAACAATGTTACTTTCCTGAAAACGAGCATTAAGAAATGTTACTGGCATTAAGAAAATCTGACATCCCCATTACAGACATCTCTGTTGAGGGACTTGGAGATGGTCAAGAAATCCCAAGCTTGCTTCATTTCAAGTAGATCTGAGAAATTTACGCAGATCACACTTTTTAAAAATGGGTTTCTGTTTCTGTGTGCTTGGCAACTTCTTATTTTATATGTGCAAATGCATATACATCTGTTAGCTCACTCCTAGCCTAAATATATGCTTTGGCGTATGACATGTCTGCTATACACACACATCTATTTGTGTGTGCTGGCAGATGTGTCCATTTGGGCTGGCTGAAAACTGACTGGAATACAGTGGTACCTTGACATACGAGTTTAATTCGTTCCGTAACCTTGCTCTTATGTCAAATCGCTCGTATCTCAAAGCAATTTTCCCATTAATCCATTCCAGCTCTTAAAACACCACCTCAGTTGTTTTTGTTATGTACTGTACTGTATTTACATACTCGTATCTCAAATCTTGCTCTCATATCAAAGCAAAATATCACTCGCTCGGCGGCTTGTATCTCAAAACACTTGTATGTCAGGGCACTTGTATGTCGAGGTACCACTGTATATCTGAATATGGGTTTGTGTAGTTTTTTAGGAACTGGAAAAACGTAGTACAAAGCAGAATCGGAGGCAGAATGGAAATTAATTTTAAAAATTGAACATAATAGTCTTTAAAAGTTTCTATCTCTAGAATAACAAGAAGCCATGCAGCAACTACTTTGTATTGTTTTTAAAATTCTTTAAGCAAACAAAATATTCACAAGGTTTGAGGATACTTGTAGATTCATCTTTGGTACTTAAAGCCCAGGTGATATTGGTAGCTTAAAGTATGTGGCCACCAGACAGTGGATGAAAAACCTGCTATTAAACAATACTCTGGAATAAACTATTCCAGAATAATTGCAAGTTGCCCAAATCAGAGTATTTCAGAGTCTGAAACACCTGGAAGTGTGCAATTATCTGCTCTGTGCATGCACAGTCACCATGGGGGGGGGAGGGGGAACTGACCATACATGGTGACCAACTCCAAGATGGCAACTCCTGTGAGTGGTGTCTGATCATGTAAGTGAATATTGCTGTGATGGGGGAAAGTAGGTGGAATGTCTTTTATCCCACTATAGTGGAACCACAGAATGTCACCCTAGTATCCCACAGCTATGCTGAGATTGCCAAGGAAGTGCCATAATGGTTGAAAGCCTCTTACAGGAACCAAGCCCTGCTCTACTTACCATGTAACCAACCTATTCCAGTTCACATGAGTCTGAAACAAATCCTTGCATTCATAAATATTTATTTCAGCTGGTGTACACTTAAGTTTTTTTTTTTTTTAAAAAAACGATTTGGGCACTGTCATCTTTTAGGAGGAGAAAAAGTGTGCTTTTTAAGTCTCTTTTTAAAAAGCTATCATCAAAGCCTTTCCGGATTCTTAGCGTCTATTCAACTTAATAGTGATTAAATGAAACAGATGCATTTTTTAAAAAAGAAAAGAGAAACCTGGATACTCCTATGTTTCCAGCTAGGATAGAGGCCCTCTTCTCTATATTTTTTTAAATGCCTAGAAAAGATTTAATATTGAAGTGTGGCATTTGCTTTTGTGCTTTTAAGGAAGCTGAATGGAGAAAGCAAGTTCTTTCAAAAGAGGGTATGTTTAATCCTTTCTAGAACATGGGTCCCTGTGTTCATTAAAATTCTTCATGTTGTTTGGATGCAGTTTCGGTGTTGTTTGTGTTGTTTCAAATTGGTGGCCGTGGACTGCAATGTTTGTGGGACTTCATTGATTTTTGTTTTAATTTTCTTATCCACTATAAGTTCATCTATTAAAATGCAGTTTATAAATGAGTGAATTTGGTAAACAACATTCTGAACCAACTGGTCTGTGTATTTATTTTGGATCACTAATGTGAAACAGCAGCATTCTTAACAGACATTGCGTTGTAAAGAGCCCTATAATGATTTTGTTTTCTACAATGGTGATATTGTTGCTACTTAAATGCATCAAAACCAAAGTTTAATTCATTGTGGTCCTTCTGAAGGGCATGGATTACAAATCAGGGAATTGTGTATTTCAAACAAACAAACAAACAAAAAACAATTGGTGGGCCACTGTGTGAGACAGGATGCTGGACTAGATGGACTCTTATGTTTTTAAACAGTAAAAAATACAATAAATATATCAACTTCTTGCTGTGCTTCCAGTGGTTTCTTTTTAAATACATTTTAACCATTCCTTTTCTTTGAATTACTTTCTTAATGTGCTTCAGTTCAATTTATTAGTTCTTTTACACTTTGGGGCAAAACTCCTGCTTATTTGCCACAACCTAAATTGTTTAAACATTTTGATAGCACTAGGCAACAAATAGAATTCATTGTGGTGTGCTTGTTAAAGGTACATGACCTTTGTCTAATTATTGTGGGTTATTTCTTTTGTCTGATGTGATCTATGGAATCACTTATACAGTTGCCATATTTCTTACTCACAGGCCTTGAATGGGAACTGCTATTTAGTATCTTAAGCTTGTAAATTGTTGTTGTTGCTGAAATAATCTGGGCTTGGGAAATTACAGAGGAACGGATGAATGTCGAACTACATTCTTTTGCTGCCTTTTAATTAATTAGGTTTTTAAAAAAAGAAAATCTGGAAAATATCCTGGAATTTTGGGGCTAACTTTCCATTTGTAGCTGTTTCACTTTCATTATTCTAGGGCAGTGATGGCCGACCTATGACACGCGTGTCACAGGTGACACGCCAAGCCCTTTTGGGTGACACACATGGTCACCCTGGCACCTGGGCGTGTAGTGCTTGCTTGTTCTTGAAGTGTACAAAATACCAACTTTCAATTGAAGATTTAGCAAACGAAATTCAGCGAGAAAAGTCACTAATGTAAAGAATTATTTGTTTTTGCTTTTAATAAAATACATATATCAAAAATATAACTTTTTTACTAGAGCTACAAATATCAAAATTATGGCTATTTCTAGGTTTCCTGCGAATTTTGACACACCAAGCTCTAAAGGTTTGCTGTAATTGTTCGGGGGGGGAGGGGGGAATCTAAATTTATTTTATCAGGTGTTTACAGCAACTGTGATTGAATTAAGAATAACTTTTGAACTGGTTGGCATAGGCTGACTCTACACCCTGTTGTAACACAAGCACAATCCCAATATTACAGCATCTTGTCTCTTTTGTTCAAACATGGAGAAAAAGAATACCTAGCAACGCGTCATAACAAGGGCAAAAGGTTGTCTCAGTGTTGTGATACAAAGTCATATTGGTGTTACCTTGCAGCTACAGGTAGGGTTTTCCCCCCTGACATTTTAGAGCCTGGAATTACATTTTATCATAGAACTGTCCAGAGATTGTTACATACCTTGGAAGCTCATCATCAGAACTTTTTCAGTGACTACACATATCTTTTCGGTTTACTGAGGGCAGGTAAAGGTGAAACTAGGTTCTCTTATGGCACACAATGTGCTTTTTATACATGCAAGTCTACTCTTGATTGATTGAATGAATATCGACATGAGTGAGTCAGTAAATATTCAGTGTAGTCATCTCTGTTTCAGTCATGTAACGTTTGCAGAAAACATGCGCTCTCTCTCTCCTTCCTTTAATTGTGGGTTTTAAAAACACGTTTCCAGTGGCATTTTTGCTATTGATCAGGTTTTCAGTGGTTTCCATGTGTTGAAAGCTGTTATTAAGCAAATTGGTATAGGTTGTTGTTAAATTCCAACCCCGAATAGTAATGATGAAAACATTTGTTTACTTTTCATTCACCTGTGCTTTCAAGGTGATGTGCAAGGCAAGCTAAGGTCCTCTCTATTTGTCTTTCTTCTTGACTCTGAGCTAGAGTCCAGGGAGAGGTTCTACTTCAGAGCTTTATTGTGTTCCTTCTGCCTCTTAAGTACTCATTGCATAGAAAAGAATCAGACAAGCCAACTTTTCCTTTCCAACTGAGCAGTCAATCTGAACTCAGAATTCTCCTTATGCTCAGAGTTCTTATCACGCACAGTTCAGAACTGGAGACAGCTATTGGAAGTAAACCCAAAGCGAAAATGAAACCCAGATTTCACTCATGTTTTTTTTTCCCCACTAGCACTAAGTACCCATAAAATACTCATTAGAGACACATTAAGGACCCATTAGGCTCAAAGCAGTAAGACCCCATTTCCACTGCAGACCCCATTAGAGCCACATTTGTTTCCACCAGTTCTAGGGAAATCCAGATTGAATGGGTCTTTCAGGACCTCTAATCCGGATTTCCTGTAGACCCCGTTAAAGGGGTCTACAATGGGGTCTTCAGGCATCAAATCCAAATTATACGGAGAGTGTTTCCACCACAATCGGGCAATGGGGTCTGGGGGGGGGGACTCCGGGGGGAGGGACACCCATTGGAGGGTGCCCAGATACCTAAAGTCCAGAAGCCTGTGCAAAGCTGGCTCCAAAGCTGGCTCCAAAGAATAGCACAGGCTCCGAAGAAGACCCCATGCGAGAGCAATGCCAATCCTATGGACCTTTGTCAAAGGTTCTAGAGAATCTTCAAAGTTTGTGGCATATTGCTCTGGAGAATTTCTGGAGCTTATGACAAAGCTCTGGAGATTCTACAGAGCTACTCCGGAGATCCTCCAGAGCCATTCCGGAGAGTCTTTGAAGAATCCCTGGAGCATCTACAGAGATTGCACCCCCTGTCTCCTAAAAAACCTGGGGTGGTGGGTGGGCCCCATGTGAGTTGATCTGGATTCACCACATGGGTGCTGCAGTGTCTTCACTGCGGGCAGGCTAGCACCCATTGCTACTGGGTGCTGCACTGCCCGTGGGGATGCATCGGGTATCTCCCTTAATCGGGATCAACTAGATTCTACTAGATCCAGATTAGCTGAAGGACTCATTTCTTAGATCCGGATTAAGGGAGGTCAGTGGAAAAACCCTCTTGGTTAGTGTCTAAGATGGAGAGCAAGTCTTAAATATAAAATGATGCTATGGTTAGTAAGAGAAGAAAAATGACTGGATAGAATTTGATTGTTTCCACCTCATCAGTGCTTCACATTTGTAACAGAACCAGAGTCACTCTAAATGTTTCCTATCTACCTTCACCAAACTTATACGTGTAGGTGTTTAGCTGTGTTTTAAGGAGGGAAGAGACTGTGTTTTGTCCATTATTTTGCTGCCATTCTGTGAGCTGAAAGGCAAGAAACACATAGGAAGCCCTTGAAACTTGCTCAAGATATTTATTGGTGTTTTTCCACTGTCAAAAGTATCCATTTTTGCACCCATTTAGGACCCATTTGGGTGTGAGCTAGATGACCACATTTCCACTAGGGCACCCATTTGGGACCCAATTGTTTCCACTGCCATTGGGGAAATCTGGATCTAATGGGTACATTTTGGCCTTTAATCCGGATTTTCTGTAGACCCCATTAAAGGGGTCTACAATGGGGTCTTCTCCCAGAAAATCTGGATTAAAGGGAGCCTGTTTCCACTGGAAACAGGCAATGGGGTCCAAAGGAGGCTAGGGGGAGGGGATGCACCTTTGGGACCCCCTCCCCCAACATTGGCTTCGAAGTCACTTCGAAGTTGCTTCGAAGACTGCACCGCCCTGCCCCCCAAAACACCTGGGGTAATGGACCGACCCCTTGTGGGTCGATCCGTATTCGCCACATGGGTGCAAAGCTGTTTCCACAACAGGGGTGTTAGCACCCATTCCTAATGGGTGCTACACCTCCTGTGGAAACACATTGGGTGCTTCCCTTAATCTGGATCTACTAGATCCAGATTAAGAAATGTACCCATTCCTTAGATCTGGATCTTCTTAGATCCAGATCTAAGGGCTGCAGTGGAAAAACACCCTATGAGTGTGTGTTTGTTCTTGGGTGCAAGACTTTAAGCACAGCTCTTATTCTTCTTGGATCCATCCATGCACTTGGCCACAATGTGGAAATGACTTTCCAGTTCCTCCTTCTGGAAGCCTTTTGCCTGCCTAGAAGCAGCTCCACTACTGAGCATATGATGCTTCCAACCCTTATATCTGTTCACAAGCAACCAGTTCAGGAGAACATTTTTTTTGTGTGTGTGTATTTTTTTTTTTCAGAGTAGAAGACTAATGCTAGGTCATTTGTGCAGTTTCCTCTTTCCCAGGTCGCTGTATCCTTGAATGAGAGAGAACAATGACGAGGGCAGTGCCTAACTCAGTGATAAATGCTAATCTCTGCTAGGTGTGTGCATGGATATTTGAAGGTATTCAAAATTTGATCGAATCTACCTGAATTTCAACATTCGAATTTGAATCTAATGTGCATAAATTTGAATTTAAAGATTCAAACAAATTTTGAATTTTGAATCTATTCATTTGAATTATCTGGACATTTGCATGTGTACCAATTCGTACATGATGTGTACTTGCAGATACACATCTTTCCTGCACCTGTACGCATTTGTACGGGACGAAAATGGGTTGTATACGGGATATCTACGGGATGCACGTGGACATGCATGGATGTGTATGAATGATGCATGCGGGCACACAGGAATGTTGTTGACATTCGTAAGTGCAAATTCAGATAAAAAATTTGAACAAACAGATTCGAATTTGCTTAATTCAAATTGAAGTTGGTTAAATCCAAATTTTAGAGATTCGAATCTATTCAAATTTTTGCGTATTCGATTCAGATTGGATTGAATCCCGAAAATTGCATTCATACACACCCCTAATCTCTACAACTTTGTAAGACTGATTGCAGTATGATTGATCTGTTTGAAAAGGAAACAAAATATAGGCTTCTAAGTTGTGGCAGAGCAGCATAACATGAAGTAGGCAGGTAAGCCCATTTCAGACTTCCATTGTCTTCAGCTCCTTAAATAACTTTGAGTTGATGGTTTATTTATTTATTTATTTATTTATTTATTTATTTATTTATTTATTTATTTATGTTTACATTTATATCTCGCCCTATACCCTAAGGTCTCTGGGCGGGTAACAGCATTTAAAAACAGACATATTTAAAATAGAACCATATATATAACACAATATAAAACAATCATGTCTGTGGTTATGGGAAATTGTGCCACATTTAGCCATTTAGCCAAAGGCAAAGAGGTGCGTCTTCACCCCCTTCCTAACCATATACAGTGAAGGGGATTGACACACCTCGAGGGGGAGACTATTCCACAGCCTGGGGGCTATTATTGAGAAGGCCCTCTCTCGGGTGCCCACCTGTCTTACTATTGAGGGTAGTGGGACAACAAGGAGTGCCTCCCCTCCAGATCTTAGGGCACAGGCAGGTTGGTATGGGAGAAGGTGTTCCTTCAAATATTTCCTTCAGTTTGTTGCCTTAGTGAGGGGATGCGTTTTTTAATACATTGTATAAAGTACAACAATTATATGCTTGCGTCTTCATGCAGTGGAGCCTTTTTTGACTTTACTAGTAGCTGACTGTGTCTTCTGTCAGCAGAGTTGTAACAGTTTTTAATTACCCAGCTTATCTTTGGCATGTTTACTTATAGACAAAAGGGCAGTGTATTTAAGCCATGTTTCCATGTTCTTCCATTACGTTTCATCTTGCTTGCACTTAATAGCTTCAGTCCTGAATTAACCCGTACATTCAAGACTGAAGCAACTTTAGAGATATTTATATCAAAACAAGCAACCATGTATGTATAAAGGGAGTGGGAAGCTCTGAACTATTGCTTGCATATGCTGTGGTGGGTGTGGGTGCAAAATTGCACCTGACAGTTCCAGCACACTATTTCCTTCATAATATCCCATTTGCTTACGTTTGGAGCTCTTGCAGTCCTCTTGAGCAAAATGATGGGGTCCAATGGTTCTGTGATGTGGAACAGAGTTCATTTGCAGTGAATTATTTGGTTTAGATGTGATCAACCCTCTCTCTAAGCTGTTTCACCATTTTCACCCAGAATTCTTGCTCTGCAGGGCATGCAATCTACAGCGGTTCTTTTTGGGTTCTTCCTTAAGGAATCAAATAGCTAGGAAAGTCTATGCTTAATTCACTAGAAAACAAATAATTTTATTCTGTTTCTGATCTTCATTTATAGCACCAGCAACAAGTGGTGCAGGCTGTGGAACGTGCCAAGCAAGTGACCATGGCAGAACTGAACGCAATCATTGGGGTATGTGGTCTTTCCATTTTAGTTTTAATAGTACTTTAAAAAAAACTAGTTCACTTTTTACTTTTACTTTTACTTTTTTTTTTTTGTAAACTCTGATTTTTGTTGTTAAGTTTAGTACTCCCAGTTGGTCAAAAACATACTGGATGGCAATGGACCGTAACAGACAGATTAATAAATTTGGCTGTGACTTGGTCATGCCTGATCTATACTGTTGCCTCTCCTACTGGCCTGTTGAAACTTTCTGATAATTAGCTGACCAAACATAGGGTTTTAACTGACGAGGTAGCATTTCCTCACTTTTATTTTTCCAATAAAAAAGGTATTCTTAAAATGCAGCAGCTCAAAAGATGACTGCTTAAACTTGCATAGCCAGGCCATGGGGCATGGGGTGGGGGCAGTTTGTCATATATATTTAATATATTTTGTATGCATGTTGCATTTGTTTTTGAGGGAGGGTTGCCTGTGCACCCGATTCTGTTTAATAAAAATTGGACACCCGGCAATAAAGGACGAGGAAGGACTGGAGTAGGATAAAAGCAGGATTTGTAGAAATGTAGCTTATTTTATGTTTTTGCAGTCAATACATGCCATTCGTTACTTATGTGTCATCACTGTGATTCATCTTTCCATCTGAAGCTTTTAAGGTGATTGATAAACTGCAGCAAATGAATAAATCTGTTTATATTTGATCTTCTATCAGATGTGTTTTCTGTGTATGCAATAAAGAGTTTAGAATTCTTATATATATATATGAGTAAAGATGCCAAATTTATTTGTTTGCATTTTTATCTCACTCTGTACCCAAGGGTCTCAGAGTGGGTTATTGCAGTAAAAACAAAATATAAAACGATCAGTGACAGTTCCTTAATGTGTGCAGGGCAACTTGTTGCATCAGCCAAAGGCCAGGGCAAATAAGTGAGTTTTCACTCATCTCCTGAACATATAAAGTGAAGATTCCTGGCAAACTTTGGAGGGGAGATGACTTTGCATATGTTGAGACACATTACAAAGTTATGAAAAATTTTCATAGCATATACCAGTTGCTGTTTTTTATGTTTTTATTTATGCTTTTTCGCAATATATCAAATAATATTATACATCAACTACATAGTAAGTACCTATACAAGGACTGAAAACAACAAAAAAGAAATTAAAATCAAAATCCCCCCTCAAATAGTTATTCTAAATACCTTCTATCTCAGACTTATAAGAAATGTATTAATCTTATCTTTCAAATTTTTATTAACATCCGGTTTGGCGATATATCTATATAAGTCTCTCCAGTTCTCTTCAATTAAAATTATTATATTTTCTCCCATATTTCTATTCCTTTTTTGTGTAAGCATATCATATTTGGTCTATTATATAATGACCCCATGTATCTGTTTTGCACATTTCCATCGTCTTCCAGGATACAGCTATGGTTGCTAATGCTGCCTTTAACAGTTGCTCTAACATATATTTCTTATTTTCCTCTATATTTGTCCTTTATACTGCTGCGGTCTAGCTCTGCAGCCTGAATATGAGGGCTCAGGGAAGCAAAGGGGAAGCAGCCTGGAAGCTACTTCGATAGTGGCTACAGCTCTGTAGCTATAGCGATGCAGGCCACAGCTGGAGCTGCTGTGATTCTTTTGCCGACTCTTGACCGGCCCAAGATCTAGAAGCCTGCCACATGTAATGGCGGATTTGGCAGATAAGAAAGGCAGTGAAGGTAAAGAAGAGTCAGGAGACAACTGCAGGTAGAAAGAGATCTAGTTTAATGACGCAAGGGGTTTTTATACAGCACAAGAAGGGGTGTGGAGGAAAGGACATTGATGCAACATCAGGGGAGGTGATTGGAGGAAAATTGCTGTCTTCTGGGTCAGAAGTCCTTCTGATGTCACATCCTTTGGTAGGAAGTAGGGAAAATCTTCAAACAGGAAGAGAAGGGAAATTATCCTTAGAAACATGTGGTTGGAGTCAATAATGCCCAAGGGCCACTGCATGGAGTGGAAAGAATTCAGCACCCTGGTGCTGCTGAATGCATGCTACAATCTTATGGAACAGGAAAATTGTTTGCTTCTTTTCCTCTTTGAGGTCTGTCTTTATCCAGTGAAAGAACTACACGGAGAGAGGCTGAAAATGAGGCTAGGGGATGAGAGGCTGTGCCGCTTAGTGGTTACTCATCCTACAACTGGAACAAAGCCATTCTGGGTACTTTTTAACATCTATTCTCGTTATTTCCTTAATTTTTTAAATACTTGATCTCAAAGGGTATAATTTCATGACATAACCACCACATATGAAAATATGTTCTTTTTAAATCACATCCTCTCCAACAATTAGATGTAAGATTTTTAATTATATAAGATAACTCTGCAGGTGTTTTATACCACTTTGATATTACTTTCATAATTAATTTCATTACTCTCAAGTGTGTGTTTTTTGCGCTCATTCTATTTTATTCTTTATTTCTTCTCTTGTTACATTGACATTAAGTTGCCATGTGCCCGTTGTTGTGTCTATTATAGTATTCCCTTCATCTGTTAACATCTTATATATCTTTCAACTAGTATCCTTCCTATTATTTCTCCATTTTCTAATTATTTCTTCCGTTTATTTCAATGGTTGTCTTACCTGTTCCTGAATTTTATTCTTGATAATAATCAATTTTATTGTAAAAAATTTCTACCAGTTTTCCCTTCCTAGCAGTTCTCTTAGTTGTTGGTCACTTAATAGTTCCTTATTTGGTAAAAATAGGTCTTCCACTAGTACCACTTGTTTCTCCTTTAAATGTTCCAATATCTGTCTTCCCAGTATTATTATTATTTCATTAATATGATCATTTAAGGTACATTTAGAGATTTCTCCTAACAGTTTTCTTTTCCATTTCTTCCAAATACTGATAGTTGTTTTCATTGGCCCAATAAATTCTATAATTTTCTCCTTCATCCAGTGATAAAACGTTATTGATTTATATTCCATTCTGTTCATTACCTTTCCTAATTTTGCCCACTTCAAATTGTTTGAATACATAAAATGTCATAATATTCCAAGTCTAGGATTATAGTTATTTGCAATGCTTCATAGTAATATATGAGAGAGGGCACAGACCATCCTCCTCTATCTCTACTTGCATACAATTTCATTTTATGTATTCAAACTATTGGATAAATATCCAATTAATCAAGGTCGTATCCCATTTCTTTAACTATTTCTGGTAGAACTTGAAACAAGTACACAAACTTGGGCAAAAACATAATTTTTAATGCTCTGATCTTTTGTAGTATACTTAAGTAAGGTTTCTTCTTCCAGTCTTTCATTCCAATGTAGATAATTTTTCCCAAATTGACTTGTATTCGGTACTCCTAATTTATTCAAATTCTTGATTAAATATACTCTCAAATATTTCATTCTTCTTAATCCAGTTTTTAAATATATAAGTAGTCTAAGGGTGTTTTTCCACTGTCACTAAAAGTACCCATTAGTGGGTACTTAATGGGTACTTCTAGTGGCAGTGGAAAAACACCCTAATTCTCCTCTGTTCGTTAGGTGGCATATTCATGTACGTTACCTCCAATTTTTCTATATTTTTTCAGGGTGTCTTCCATACTATATGTTACCATCATTTTTGGCTGTTCAGAAACTACTGTTGCATCATTGGCAGAAAGATTTAATTCAAATTCTTCATTTTTAAAAAATCTTATACCCTTCCCAGCTTATATTGTTTCAAATTTCAGTTGCTAATGGTTCCATTGCTCAAATAAATTGTGCTGGAGACAGTGGGCAACCTTGTTTCGTCCCTTGATTTTTATTTAACTCATCTGATAATACCCCACTAACAAAAAGTTTTGCAGCATATACCAGTTGTTCAACCATTTCTGCAAAATTCACCATTCAGTGTACTTTTTAGTAAAAGTAAGTGAAATGTGGACCATACATATTGGCTCTGGACACACCCATATGAGACAGGACATCCTATTCATAATTCGAACTGAGGTCATACAAGCTCTGTTCTCATCTAGATCATTAAGGATGATCCTCAGGCTGTCCTCTCTTTGGGCTACATTACTCTCAGCTTTCTGCATGATTGATCTAAGCCTCCTCCATGGAACCCTTGGCTCTTCACCCCTTTTGCTCTGTCAAATCTCTTTCTTCTTGGATGCCATTGTGTTGCTCAAGGGTGTGTGTTTGCAGTCCTTATTTAAATCTGCCCCCCCCACCTCCACACATCCCTTCCTTTTTTATGTGTTGTTCCATTCCATGTGATTTTAAAAAAAAAATTGGCAGAAAAATGCTAGATGGAGGAATCATACACACAAACTGAGGAGAGAAAGGGAAGTGCCCCATGAACTCCATACGTGCCACCCTCTCATAGACATCGGCCAAAAGACTGGACCCACCCACTACAGCATGGTTCAGCCTCCTTTAGCATGCCAGGATGGGCTGAGTCCTCTGGAAAGGAGGACTCCAGTTAGAACAATCTGACAGGGATAGGCCAGCTTGGAAAACAAATTGAATAAAAATAATGTGAGTAACGTGACCAGAAGATGACCTGAAGTGATCTTAAATTAAAGGTGTGACCAGGGCTATTTTGTTAGAACCTTGTATGAATTTCTTTGTAACCCCAAAACATTAGAGCATTAAGGTACATCTTGGTTTGCCATTATGCATCTTATTTCACACATACCGTGCTTTTTGGATGTTAATTTATTATCATTGCTGGTGTCTCTGTGCAAATGCCATTTGAGCTTCTCACTGTACAGAATATGACAATTGTACTCAGCACGCTATACTGGGAACCTAAAGGTTGCATTGTTATTTGTATACATCTTGATTTCCCTTCAGCACTACTATGGGAGCATCCCCTTGAGTTCAAAATGTACTTCAAACGGTGCCATCCAAATTGATAATAATTTCACATGAAATCCCATGCACATGGACCACTGTTTGCAGCTCCCTGCTGCAAAGTATGTGCATTTAAAAATACGTTTTATTTAAAAGCCTTGAATCTTCTTCCAAAGAAAATGTGTTTCAGAAATGAAATGTCAGGCTTTGCAGTTAAAGGTGCCCATATAGCATGGCATTTCAGTCGGCTCTTTGTTTTAAGAGCTCATGGTTTCAATATTGACATCATATGAGATAAGTTGTTTTGTGTACTATATATCAAGTACACATAATATCAAATGCTAATTCTATTTTTTTTTTAAAAAAAGAAAAAAATCACCATCCTGAGCGTAAGTCGTTAGAACCAATGTCAATGTTTGATATCTTTTAGGGAAACACAAAACGTGCACACGGTCTTTTTTGCTCACTTCTGAACACTGATAACAATTGATTTTTCAGAAGAGCCATATAAAGGTGAGAAAAATCACTAATAGCCCGTGATTCACATCTGTAATTATTCAGTTAGTCAAGCAGTTGTTTAAGTTACTTAATGAAGACCTTGCTACTGTACCTTCCCCTTTCATGCCCACTCACAAGTCATTCTTGTGCATGTAGAATATACATAAAAGTCTCCCTTTAAAAAAATGAAGTGTATCAAACACGCTTTGAAATGCTAATTATTCCATTTATGTTCATTAAAATTCAAATTGCTGAGTGAAGATGTGGATAAGGGTTGCCGAATAATCAATCTGTAGTGAAGATATTCCTTCATTTATGCCTCTGTCTTTTAACAACGAAATAGGGCTACTGTGATCACTCCTGACAGTAATATAGAGCGTGGTCTGATTGTAGCTTGTTTTTTCTTAATAGGCTATTTTGAGCACTCTTTCCTGTCCTTCTGACCACAAGAAATACCAGCAGTCAATTAAAAAATATAAATGGGAAAGAGTAACCTTTATTTCCTCTGAAGTGCCCCTTAGAAATAAGGGGATGAAGCTGGCAGAGTTGGTTGCCTCAAATCATGAATAATATTTGTTATGTGCTTTTTACACTCCAGTGGGGAGACGAGAAGATGAATAATTTCCCAATTAGTTTTCATTACCTAATAAAACCACTGCTATCTAAATATTCTTTGAATAAAATAAATTGCAAAGGATCTGGGGGCGGGGTAAGAAGGGAAGCAGGCAGTTTTTATGTCGTACAAATGGTATCCTAATGTCCTTTTTGGTTTTTAAACTTTTTAAAAAACTTAATCGCAATATTTAATTAAGCTCCATGGATGTGTCTGTGTTTTTTTCCCTTAAATAAACTCTGTGGAGTTTCAGTTGAAGAACTTTTTTTTTTAATTGCCCCGTATTATTGTGAAATTTAAACTACCCATATTTTCCGGCGTATAAGATGACCCCCAACTTTCCAGTTAAAATATAGAGTTTGGGATATACTTGCCATATAAGAAGACAACACCTGGCGTATAAGACGACCCACGACTTTTGAGAAGATTTTCCTGGGTTAAAAAGTAGTCTTACGCCAGAAAATACAGTATACCAAATATATGCACTCATTGATTTACTCAGAAACTTATTGGAGCAGTTCAAGTTTCTAAACGGATGTAGATACTCTACATTTGTGTATATATATTTAAATGTAGGGAAGGGGGCAGACAGGAAGGGAGAAGGGAAGAGAAAGGAAAAAACAGAAAAAGACATTTAATTTCATTAAGAGAACAGGATGCTTTTTTTGGTAGATGATTTTTATTAAGTTTGGAACTTGGAGAACAGTATGACTTTCTTCTCTCATGTATGCACACAGTTGCTTCATTTGTGTGAATATCTTTGGGCTCTTCAACTTATGTACTACCAAAATTATATTTTAATAATACATACAGGCATCCATGACCAGATGTGTGGGTGAAAGAAAGTACTTCTCTTTGCAGATGCGCTGTACGCAGGTGAAGCACAGAGGACTGTGAAAGGAATTCTGAACCATAGAACTTTGAACCTGTATTTATCATATTCTGTAGGATCTTACTTGGATGCTAGAATTACTTGCAATATAATGAAACACCTTGTTAACTTTGCTATATTCTACCTCCAGTAAATGAACCAAACCACTGATCCATGCTATTTAAATGTGGAATGCCGAAGTGAACTTGAAACAGTGAGAGACAGGTTGTTCTCTTGATAGTAAACTAGTTGTGTTTAATGGAATGAAACACTTATAATGACTTTTTTCACAAATTGTGTTCTGTCAAATGTTACTGACAGATTGACACAGGTTAAATATTAGCAATTCTTAAAATTTCTTTTGGAGCGAAGTCTGATGAGATGTGGAGGGAAGTAGCAGGGCAAGAGGAGGGTTTTTTGGGGGGAACATTAACATCATATAATTACAGCTGAAACTATTTGAAGTTAAATAATTTGGTTGCTCATATTTCAGCCTGTTTATTTTGAAGTGTGATATTGACTGTGCTTCAAAATTACTCTCATTTGTTCTTATCAGTGTGTGTTTTGCAGAATCTCAATGTGATTACAAAATCTTGGGGGCTCACCACTCCCCTCTCTCTGCTTTTCTCTATACCGGTATAGTTTGCACTGAATTTCAAGGAAGAGGTCTACTTCTGGTTATTGAAAAAAGCTGTAGTCAGTTGGAGACTTCTGTCAGAAAATGCCTGTAGAGGGGCAGAAAGAAACCGTTTTTGCTGATTCTCTCCAGACTCCACTGCATGGGCTACCAGTGCTGTTCTGGAGTCTTAACAAGTGTTTTCCAAGCAGATTTTTCAGAAAACAATATAGATAAGTGGGAATCAGTGGGAACTATCTCCTAGATTCCAGACAATTTTGGGTATGACTGATCAAGTGGAAGACATGGTACAGTCAGTAAAATGGACTTGCTACAGCCCGCTTTACGTAATAGTACTCCAGAAGATGAAAAGTCCAAACTACTGAAATAGCATACAATTTCTAACCTTTAATCTGAAATACTGTAATAAAAGTTGCTCTGACTTTTACGTTTTACATAGGTTTTAGGTATATCTTATATTGGTGGTGTTGTGATCTGCCCAGGGACCTTTGGGTAAAGGGTGGGATAAATTTTCTTTTTAAATAAAATGAAACAGTATTGAGAAATTATGCGTGGTTTGAGTTTTTAAAAACTATGTTTGGTGTATACATTTTGGAAGTATAACCAAAGATGCCCAAGGATGGCCTGAACACAGTACTGATTGTCAGGGTAATACCTGATGGGGTTTCCTCCCAGATGTTTGAATGGTTAATTTGGAACTATAGGAGCATTACTTAGAGATTGCACAAATGTGAGGAAATTCATAGTAAACTGGGACTGAAGTCTGTGAGGATAAATCCAAGGACTTAGGGTCATTGCTTAAAGATGCTTTGTAGAAAAATAATGTAGGATAATTTTTTTAAAAAAACTGTCTTTACAAATTATTTACCTTGGGACCTAAGTTAGTCAGTATCCCCACCAATGGAAAGAGTTAATGCTGTCTTCAAAGAAAACCTCTATCAGTAGAGATTCAGTTCCAAGTTACTGGGCATCATACTTAATCACTTTGCCCAAAGCCACAAAAGGCATGTCTGCAGGCTCTCCAGTTAAGGAGATGAAGAGTGTGGAGTTTTTAAAGTTGGAGAAGTTAACAATTAATGGGAGAAAATGAGGCAAACCAGGAGTTTTGGAGATGGTGGGATTTGGGGTAGAGAACAGAAAATAGATTTAAGGTGAGCTTACGTCTGGTTTCACAAATACGGTATCTAGCTTTGTTGGGAGAAAATGGATGAAAGAGATTGGAAAATGGAGACAGAAAGATGCTCTGTCTGAGTGTATACATGTTAGAAAGAAAGAAAAAGGGAATAGACATAAGGAATTAGAATGAGGAAAGAGCTGGTGAAAGAAAGATAATAGACAAGAAGTCAAACTAAACTGACACACTGGGTCTTGATCAAATTAGTCTTTGCCTGACACACACACCCCTTCTACATTTTTGTTCTGTTGTATACCACTGAGTCACAGTGGGTTCCCTTTTTACTGCATGGGCACAGCTCATTTAATCCATGTTAAAAACTATACTTTTATATCAAGAGAAAGATCCTAATGCAGTTTGAGATGATATCTTGTAGAAAGGGTAAAAGGAAGCACTGGAGAAAAAGATCACTGGCCTTAAAATTGCTGAGTAGACAGTTAATCCCACTTTGGTGTTGGTCTCAACAGGGTTTGGGCTGGTGAAGCTTGAAAATTGTTTATGCCTGGTATTTAGGTGGCAGCAGATTTGTTAGTGGCAGCCTCAACATGAAAAAGCTTCAGATATGTGGGATCTCTAGGTCAGCCACTTCCACATCCTTGGCAAACAATGACACCTGAAACAGGGAAGCTATAAATCTTGCATACAGTCCACCATGCTTTTCAACATGAGTTGGCTGATCTTATACTAATCCCAAATTGTGATTTATTTGTGTGTTTGTGAGAGCGAGAGAGAGTCCTTGTAGTTCAGATTATGCGGAAAAGTACTGGGTAAAAATAGTTTTTGGTCCTTCATACTATTCTAAAGGATTTTTAAGCATCTTAAATGTTTAATTTTGTTGACTTGTCTGTTTTATACCTAGTATGTGATTCTTATATATCAAACTGCATTCGTTTTTAAGCCACTTTGAATTAATAAAGCAAAATAGATTTTGGAGCTAACACAGAGCCTGCTAGTAATAGGTGACTCTGTTGAAAAATTATGATCACTTTTCCCATGTAAGGTTAATTCTAGTGCATTAATACCAATGATCAACAAATGACTTTATGCTGAGAGGTAAAGCAAAGTATACAGAGATTCTGTAATAAAGAAATGTAGACTTGATAAAAGCAGAAGTGGTCTCAGTACACATTAAACTAATATTTGTATAATTAATTTCTTTTTTCATGTTGAAGAAGTTTTTCCTATTCATTGTTCTGTCCCTCAAAAGCAAAATGTACAGTTATGGGATAGTTTTTAAAAGGAACTAGTGCTGCCACATATTTGATGAATATACAGTCTTTTCTACCCATCCATTTCCAATTGGCAGCTGCTATTTATTTTTAAATATGTATACAAGTGCATCTGTATGTGTACATATTGCTCCACATGTTATTTACATTGCCTGCAAATGGAGACTTGTGTTCATGTGCCTGTTTATCACAGAGAGAAATGTAACGAAAATGTAAGAACCAGGTATGTAGTGATGTTCCAAAAAAAAAAAATACAATTTTGCACAAGAAGTGCTGAACCTCAATTTTTAGCAGTGACACTTTAATGATAGGAAGCCTGCAAAATTATTTGCTATCAATTGTGAAGGCAATAACAAGCCTTGGTGGTTTTTCACACTCTCTGTGTTAAGTGCTTTCAGTATGACAGCATAAACTGTGTTAGAGAACTCCAAGGAAGTAAAACTGATTAAAATGTTCATGCTTGAATGGTGCTGATGGAATAGTTCATTTGGACTTTCTCTGCCTCCTGCAGCTGAAGCTGAAATATTAAAATTCAGTGGATTTAAATCTCTCTCCCCTCAGCTCAGGGAAAAAAAACATTACATTTTAATAGGTTTTAAACTCATAATTCACTGGTTTGGAGCAGTACTATTAAATCTATTTAAATATTACTTGTATTACTAAGGAAAAGATTTGAATGATTTTGCTACTACTGCTTCTCATTCATACATGAATATGAAATAAATTTGTATATATGCGATATGTAGTGAGAATATGTACACGGATGCATGTATAATTCTTAAAGCAGTTAATTTTTAAGCATTTGGCTTTATTAATGTGATTATATTACACATTTGGAAAATTAAAAATGTGTTTAAGAGGAAATGGTAAGCTTTAGGAAACTGGATGCTTTACTAGGCATATAATTAGCAGTCATATCTTTATTTATTTATTTATTTATTTATTTATTTATTTATTTATTTATTTATTTATTTATTTATTTATTTATTTACCTTTCTATCCTGCCCCATACCTGAAGGTCTCTGGGTGGGTAACAACCTTAAAACAACAGATTAAAAGCAGAATATACATTAAAAGACTTTAAAAATGCAACAAAGCTAAAACAAAAATGTTCTTTTAAAAATCTTTTCTGTTTTGGATAAAAATGCCTCATTCCCTCTTTTTGCAAGACGTTCTTTTAAACAAGGAAAAGCATAGTCGTTGGTCAAATCTTTTTTCATAATGTGACGTTGGAGTGTGAAGCAAAAGAACAATGTGTCACGTTTCATTTATGTTTTCTGAGGTGTTTGAAGTTAGAAAGGATGTCGGAGATCTATGGATAGTCATGTGGTAGAAATAAGTGCATTCAAGTTCTAAGAAAAACTTTGAATTGGTACTGCTAAATGATAATGCATTTTTGCACTGGTGCTTAACACAAGGAGGCGTTTCAGACTATGTGTGTGAGGGGGCCACTTTCTGCCTGTCAAATGAGTTTGCTCCTTAGGTCTTTGGTAGGAAACAAAGGTTTAAAAGAAGAGCTGGGATTTTGGTTGGTATAATTAGGCTCGGCTCCAGTGATTTTCAGTTGGCATACCTTGATTTCTACCAGCCGAATGTGTTTTCTGAATTTGTACTTGGGGAAAGGATTTGGCTTTCCCTGTTGATACTGAACTTTTTGATTTAATGTGCAGGGAGGGGAAGGGCTCATTTTCTGTGTAAATTATGTATGGTTACAATTTCAGTTTGTTCAAGTAAAGTCGTTCCCACCGAAAATGTGTGCGTGTTCAGAACTGCCAAACTCTCAGAAGTAGGGAGGATATTGTATAAATTAGTAATAGACTGTGACCTCTGTGCAGCAATCGCTTATTTTTTTCTGGCTTTTTATTGTTTGATCAAAGGCTCTGCCTATATTAAGCTGTGCTTCAAGCTTAAAGGCTGTAAAACAAATTGGCCACCTGCTGTATACTGTACACAGATTGTTGTGGTGGCAAAACAGAGGCGAGGGACTGCCTTAGCAGCGTCTGTTTCATGTTCTCTTTGTCTCAACATTATAAAAGGTGTTGAGAAACACGGTGACTTATTTTTGTCACTGTATTGGTTTGTGGAACAGTCCTGGTAGTGTGGCTCAAGCACAGTATGATATATATAAATAATTTCTGAGTGTAGATTTAATTATGAATATTGCAGTTACTACAGTGGCATCCAACATTGACTAAATATTTTATTGATCCGTTTCATGTTTTTCGTACCCTATCCTGCCTCCAAAAGGCACAGAGAATGTGTTACAGCGACAGCAGCAGGAACAACAACAATGAAATAGAATTACAGTTAAAGTAGCCAATAAAAGTGACTGTAGAAAAATACTAAATATCATTTAGTTATATCCCAAAGGCTTGAGTGAAGTGAAAATGTTTTAGGATTTCCTAAACACAAGACTGCAGATAACTCCCCCCCCTGTTGAATAGGAGTAAACTGGTCTGTTACTGTGGATAATACTAGAGCACCCCAAAGGCCTTGCCTGTTGGATCTTTAGCAGGCTTGTTGTTGTGTGGTAGTGCTCATTATACAAACAGTGAATGTGTTTCTTCCTTTACTTCTTCCTTGACAACTGTAAGGTAGTGATTGTAGAATGGAAAAGCAATGGCATGCTCATTACGTGGCTCCTTAAATCAAATATGAGGACTTGAGATCTTCAAGATATTTTGTGTGTTCAGTTTCTTTCACAACTAGCCATTGTGTGTTTTTTTGTCTTGTAGTAATAGAAATAGTAACTTGCCTGCAGGCCATAGGGTCCTAACGCATACTTTACAAGGTGAACTAAATGTCATCATTATAATCATCGCAAGTCTGTTTTAATGCAAGGTTAGCTTTTGTATTTTATTTTATTGTAGTTGTACTAGCTGTTTTTGTGCCTGGGTTTATGTTCCCCTGAGCTAATGCATTTTCTTTCATTCACTTTTATTCATTTTCTTTTAAGGCACCTTGAGAATTTGGTTTTAGGAGATGTAATTAAATCATTAGTTAAATTGCATTGTAGTCAAAACAAAGTCAATCCCACCAGACACCATTGCTCTCTGTCACTGATTCAGGGTGCTGTACATCTGGATCCATCTTTTTTGAACCTCTCAGTGTTGACCACCACCAACACTGAATGCACCAAGTGGTAGAAATTATTAGGCCCTTCACTGGGATCGCTGACCCCTGATTTCAGGAGAACAACCATCATTAGCTGGAACACGGAAGTCCAACATGTTAAAGCCTGTGCCATATCTACACTAGGAGCCACAAAACCTAGACAATGTTTCATTAACTAGGCCCTGGTGGTGGAATCACAAAGTCCAACAGGGTGTCAGGCAAATAATTCCTACAAAATCTGTTTTAAGAATAAAAATCACAGATGACCACAAGTACTACAGGAAGTTAAAATCCCCTGCAAAGTGGGAAGTGACCACTGCAAAATCTATTACCAAGACCAGTTTGATAAATTAGGAAGGCTGGATGATATAAACAAGGTCATCTGAATCATGCAAGATTTTCATCAGGGATGAAAATAGGTGGGCACTGTAATAACCAACAGACATGTTGTGTTGATGAAAGAGGTATTTTGAGTCCTATAGATCCGATCACTGTAGAAGAACTGTCACCTCAACAATAGAGTAACTGTTGAAATCTGGAAGCTATTTGGTATACAGGGAAACAGAATGGTTTATGGCACTGTTCAAAAAGTTCAAAAAGAATATCAAACATCAACAATTTGGCAGCCTTAATGCAGTGATCCTGATCTGCTCAAACTACATGTCAGTCCTCCTATTATTTATTTATTTTATTTATTTATTTATTTCCATTTCTATCCCGCCCCATACCCGAAGGTCTCTGGGCGGGTAACAACGGATCAAACAACCTATTTAAAAACATATTAAGAACAAAATACAGATTAAAACATATTAAAAACACAATACAAATTAAAACAAGGTACTTGGTTAAAAATTCTGATATAAGCCGTGCACTCCATAGTGTATTCATAAGAACTATAACTGGGGGGGGGGGGGGAAATGTAGGCCAAGGCAAAAAGGTATGTTTTTACAGCCTTCCTAAATGATAACAAGGAAGGGGCATGGCACACCTCAAGGGGGAGACCATTCCACAGTCTGGGGGCCACCACTGAAAATGCTCTCTCCCGGATGCCCACCAACCTCACTACCGAAGGTGGTGGGACAACCAGGAGGGCCTCGTCTTTGGATCTCAAGGTACGGGCAGGTCAGTATGAGAGAAGGCGTTCCTTTAGTTATTTGGGGCCCAAGTCTTTTAGGGCCTTATAAGTCAGAGTTAACACCTTGAATTGGGCCCGGTAGCGAATTTGCAGCCAATGCAGTTCTTTAAGAACCGGTGTGATATGTGCCCGGTTAGCTGTTCCCGTCAGCACTCTGGCGGCTTTGTTTTGCACTAGCTGCAACTTCCGGACCGTCTTCAAGGGCAGCCCCATGTAGACTGCATTGTAATAGTCCAATCTAGAGGTTACTAGAGCATGGATAACTGTGGCCAGGTCATCTCTATCCAGAAAAGGCTTAAGTTGACGTACCAGCTGTAGATGAGAGTAGGCGCTCCTGGCCACGGCCTCCACCTGAGCTTCAAGTGTAAGCGCAGAGTCCAGGAGTACCCCCAAATTACGTACCTGTCCCTTCCAGGGCATAACCACCCCATTGAGGACAGGGTATCTCCGAACTACCCGGACCCGACACCCTGTGACACACAGCACCTCTGTCTTGTCTGGATTCAGCTTCAATATATTGGCCCTCATCCAGCCCATTACTGCCTCCAGACACCTGTCAGGCACTTCCACCGCCTCTCCTGATTCAGATGGTACAGAGAGATACAGCTGGGTATCATCTGCATATTGATGACACCTCACTCCAAATCTCCTGATGACCTCTCCCAGTGGCTTCATGTAGATGTTAAAGAGCATGGGAGATAAGATCGACCCCTGAGGAACCCCACAAATGAGTTCCCAGGGTGTCGAAACTGTATCTCCCACAGCCACTATCTGGGATCGGTTTTGGAGATAGGAGCGGAACCAATGCCAAGCACTGCCTCCAACTCCTAAGCTCCGTAGCCTTTCCAGAAGGATACCATGGTCAATGGTATCAAAAGCCGCTGAGAGGTCCAGGAGAACCAACAGGCTGGCATTCCCCTTGTCTCTCTCCCAGAGTAGGTCATCAACCAGGGCGACCAAGACGGTTTCTGTGCCACGACCAGGTCTGAAGCTGGGTCTGAAGCCAGAATTATGCCACATAATGAAAATCTTCACATATTAAACGTGTGCCTTCAAGACATCGTCAGTGTTTTGCCAAACTACTGTGTCTCCATGAAGCAGTGTGCAACAACAAACACAATTCATGGGAGCCAGTTTGGTCATGAGGTTAAGGTGCTGGTTGGATTTGTATCTGGAGTTCTCCTGGTTTGATTCCTCACCTTGGGCTCGTCAAAGCTCTCATTCTGAGTTCTCATAGCCCCACCAACTTCACAGGGTGTTCTTTTGTGGGGAAAAGAACAGACGCTATGTCAGCCACTTTGTGTCCCCCTAAAGGGTGAGAAAAGTGGGGTATAAAAGTCAACTCCTCCTCCTCCTCTGATCTCCTATTGGAGAAGTGCCATTTGATGGGGGGGGGGGGAAATCTACATGACTTTCTTTCACCAAGAAAAAATGTTTGTATAAGTACTATATTGTTCAGCCTTTTCTGATTGTTGCTTAGATTGCAATGTCCCTGAGAGGCATGCATTCACTGGACACAGCTACTATGCTGCAATGTTACCAGTTCAGTGCAAAGTGCTGTCAGATGCTTGGAGGGCATCTGCTTTCTCATTGTTACTATTTGTACTTTGCATGGACACAGTGACCAGAAATCCCCAGGTACTGTATGTATTAATCGTGTTAGAAGCCGATGATGATTTGATAGCCAGCAAAACATGAAATGGCTTTGAATATTTATTTATTCACATTTTTATCCCACTCTATACCTGGAGGTCTCCGTGTGGGTAACAACATTTAAAATCAAACATTATTAAAACAATAACAGTATGTATTAAAACAACAGCGGAAGACATACATTCACATTGATTGTTATAGAATGAAATGCAGCATTAAGAACATGGAGTGCTTGGAATACAGGGACCAGGGCAATGATATGCCCAAGATCAGTGGTTCTGAATGAAGCCAGTTGACTAGTTTAAATATTTGAGGTCATAGGTGTCATGCCCAACCAAGCTCAGGTAGGCTAACCGGCCAGGCAAGATGAAGAATGCTTGCCACAAGCAGCTAGTGAGGACACTGAGCCTATACTTCCACGTGACAGCAGCTCAGGCTCAGAACACATTGGGTGACACCCTTTGTCGACTTGTCTGAGACGTGAGCATGAACAGCTGTGTAAATCAACTAGAAACCTCACCCGTCACCTGTGGCAAAGGAGGCATGACTCTGACCTGCCTATTTAAGGCAGAATATTCTGATAAACTTTGTTGCAGACAAATTCTTGTAAAGCCGCAACTCTGGCATTCCGTGACCTTGCTTCTTGATTTACCACTGAACACTCTGACCTTTGACCCTGGAACTCTCTTGACGGCGTGTTTTAACTCTAAAGCCCCCAAGGTACTTTGATTTGGACTTTTGCTATTGCTGACTGTGGCTGCTGCTACTCTTCTGCGTGAGCGTGTGTGTTTGCTCTCCACACCTCGCCAGCTGGAGACACAACAGTACGTGACTTCTGACTGTGACACATTACTGAATGTCCAAACACAGGTCGGTGCTAACTGAATGAAGTTGTGTCAAGTAACCAATACTCTGTACAATAAGAAAATCTTGTGCCTGAAATCCAAAGTCTACTGACTGGTTGTAAGACCATTAAGAATGAATGGAGCAGAATATTGGCCAAGGTCAAAAGAAGATGAACACACACTCCATACTGCAGAGTTGAGGGTGATACAATAGTTACTTTGGAATAATGTGACTAGATGTGAAGAACAAAGATGTGCACAAACTCTCAACGTTGATTGACTCGCCAAAAAATGTCTGAGAAGGGATGGTTTTATGCTACACAACAGTGGCATCTCTGTGGCAAAACAGCTTTGAACTAAGCATAGAAAATCTCTAGCCACAAGGATGACCAAAGAGGTGCTCCTCAACCAAAAGAAACAGGACATGAACCTGGCAAACTTCAGCTAGTAGATCATGTGAAATGACAAGCATAGTGCAAATGAGCTGACCTTGCAATCAAATGAGTCAGACACTAGGAAAACGTTGTTGTACAATATTCTTTGTAAGTCAGCCATTTATGCCTTGTTAATGCCCAAGCAATATCCCCGAGCACAAAGATAAATGGGTCTCTAACTTCCATATCCTAGTTTACGGATATGAGTTTAGAAATTATTAATAAAATGGAAATAAGAATGAAATTCATCTCAATGTTCTGGGAAGGACTGTGGCCAGAAGACCTATTTGTCTGCTGCCAGCATGCTGACTAATGAATAGAGTATTTTCCTCATTAAACTACAGAGCTTAGCAAGACTTGCTAGCAGTTATAAGGACTCACTCAAACACTGGCTTTTTGTCCTCAAGTTTGTTTTAAAGCAAATACAGAGTTGAGCAGCTGAGGCAAAAGCCATTCTGGCAAGCTTTTCTGCTCACCACCAGTTCCAGTGATCAGGTAGAGGAAGAAACTCTTAACAGCCATCCAGTGTAAATATACTTAGTGCATTCTTTTCTGAGATAAGAAACTATACTACATTTTTTGTTTCTAAAAACTTTGTATCTCTGTGTAAAGAATCAATGTTCCCAATTTGATGTGTGAATTTTAAGAGTTGATCTAATTATCTTTATTGATGGACAGTGATGTAATCACTTATTGTAGTAGTCTTTAAGCTGGAGGTTAGCAGTGGTGCTTTCTATCAGGAGTCACCAAAATGGCGTCCAAGGATGCAGTCATTTCCTGGATGGACTTCCCAGGGTTGGCAAAATGTTTGGGCCCTCAATTCATTCCCTAATGGAGACAAGCAACCAGAAGCTGCTGTGCCCATAGGATGCCACAAAACTTTAAATAAGTCCATTGAGCAAACAGTTCTTGGCCTCTAAATGTAATCAAGTAAACGTATGTTGGAATATATGTAATGGATGGATTTCATGTCTGATTCTTTGTGAACTGATGGACTATTGCATGCAGGACCCTTTGTCTTCTATCGCTTCCTGAAGTTCGCACAACTGCATGTTTTAAGAATAAAAACAACCTCATGTTTATGTCTTTAATGAGGCAGTTTTAATATTTTATTTTATTCTTTACTACTGTAACCTGCACTGATAGTTTTTGAAGGGTGGAATATAAATTAATTTATAATCCTCATCCTATTCTGTCCCCTTCTCCTTTTCCTTTTAGTCTTTCACACTATCAGATTTAATATCACTGTAGATTTAATACTGGGTGTTCCAGCATCCTGACAGTGTTGTTATTATTGTTATTATTATTTGTCTTAGTTTATTCTTTCAAATGGTATCTAGATTTGAATGCAGTGTGACTTGAATAGTAACACTAATGAGAATATTTTACTTGGAAGTTGCCGGTTTTCTGGATGCGGTAGAAAGGCTATGTATACAGTTTGCATGAGGACTGAGATATAAAGTGAGATCTTTTAAAGATTAATTTGTCAGTTAATATTAGAAGTGTCTCTGGGTTGGAGGAAGATGCTAGGGCTGTTTGGATAATGGCAATGAGCTTTCAGGCTCTATAAGGGGAAAAGCACTAGATTACTCTGGCATAACACTGCTTGGATGATATCCAGTAGAAACCTGAATCCTTTCCAGGAAAATAGGCTTCTCGATGTGCTGACTCTTAACAAGAGAACATTAGAAGCTAATTTGTCCATGGTTTATAAGCACATTGTGCTTTTAATTTGATCCTTTTTAGATATGTAGGGAGGAGATTTCAGTTTGCCATCAATATTTCATATCCCGCTGTTTGGAAGTGATTATGAAATCAATTTTAAGCTTTAAACTCCTCTAAATCTCCATTTTGCCCACTTAAAATGTGCTAGAAGTCAAGGTAGGTCTCGGTTTTCGTGTTCTACCCACAGGTCGACACAATTCACACAGAATTCAAATATATTTACGGATCTCCACATGTCTTATGTTTGGTATCATGTATTAATGTATATGTGTTTGTGCACACAGGCAGGTAGGGTACTGTGTGGTGCTTCAGCCCAAGAGGACCAGTGTCCTGCTATTGTTGTTGTTGGGTACGAACTCCTGGTTGACCACCTGAGCACCTTCATGTGAGCCAGTTTGGTCTAGTGATTAGGGAGTATCTGGGAATGCCATGTTTGATTCCGCACTCCTCCATGAAGCCAACTGGGTGACCTTAGGCTAGTCACAACTCTCTTCTGAGCTCTCACAGCCCCACCCACTTCACAGGGTGTTCTGTTGTGAGGAGAAGAATCAAAAGTTTTGTCAGCCACTTTTGAGTCCCCTTAAATGGGTGAGAAAGGCAGGGTAGAAAAGCCAACTCTTCTTCTTTTTCTTCCTCTTCCTCTTCATACAGTTTCCTTGGCAGGCATGCAGGAGCAGTTTGCAATTTCCTGCTTCTGGGAGAAGCTGGAGTTTGAACCAGTGACCTGCTGCTTTGAGGCAGTTTGCTCTACCACCGAGCTACAATATTCTGCTTACATTGTTTTAAAAAGAAAGTAGTATACGCCATATTCTATAAACAAGTCTCTTTAATATATAACCACATCGGTATATACTGTAATATTAAAATTGGTCTTTAGTTCAGAAATCTTGATTCCCAGATATTGAACCTGCCTGATTTCACCATGTCCCCCCTGCAAAAAGGTTCACAGCGTGTCAGGATAACAGCAGCCTTTTTCCATTGCTGCTTCTTGTGTATGGAATACTTTGCTTTTTGTAACTTGACTTGCTCTGGCTTAAGATACCGTCCAGCAACATGCCAAGATGCTCAGGGTTTTAAACAAAGCATTGTTGTAAAGGGTTAGGGCTTCCATAGAGTTTCATATTGTTAATATGCTGTTGGGGATTGTTTTCATTCAAAAAAAACCTATGCAATATTCTACTATTTTTATGTTTTGTGTGCAAGCTTCTTTGGAGTGTATACAAGTAGTACAGGAATAATATTATTAATGATAAAGACCCTTTCCCCAATGCCCTTTACTATAGAACAAATTCCAGAATAAGGAGCAGCAGTCTGCACACTCATGTGCACCAGGCCAAAGGCACCCATTATGGTTGTCTGCATTGGATGAAGTGAGACCGAGATAGGGTGCTAAAAGTGTTGACATCTACAGGGTAGTATAGCAGACCCACACTTTTCAGTGGCACTCCACTGGCAGAAATGAGTCTGCTGAAAACTTGAAAGGTCAAGAATGAAGAATTCTCAAGCTTTGGAGTTCTCAAGCCTTGCTGCTGCTTACAAGGCTCTCTGAAAGCAGCACAATGAGGTCTGGGACAGAACAGGCTATCTTAACACAGAGGACCCTATCCTATTCCAGAGACAACCCATTCCAGCTTGGGACAGGTTGTTTGTTCAGTGATGGGTCACCTGAGTGCAGAAAGGCCAAAGTCTTGCTGTTTCTTGTTGGTGCTGCTTTGGGAGGGCCCAGAAACTGTAAGACTATTTAGGATTGAATGAATCTCTGAGACAAATTCCAACATAAGGGAGCATATGCAGAACTCCCAACAAATATTCTCCCAACAAATATGCAGATCAGATCTGGCAGCTTTGTTGTCCATCCCATGCCTCTTTGAGCCAGTAGTGAATGACACTAGTGGTGAAAACACTGGTGTCAGGAGAACTGCACGTGCAAGTAAATCTTCCTTCCTTCCTTCCTTCCTTCCTAACTGATTGATTGATTGATTGCAATCACAGGCCATTTTTATAAAGCCTAAATGGGTTCAGGTTGGGACACAGTTAATGAATTATAGAAGCAGCTTTGCATCAGCCAACATTTAAGAATTTACCATAAGATGCTAGTAAGAGCTTTCTACAGCTAGAAGGTTTTCTATTACCCATGCGGGAAATGTATGCAATTGTATGAGATGCTCTGCTTTCTTCCTCCTATTTTCCATGCAGATTCCAGTGGGGAAGGGAAAAGCCGCCAATTTCCATCTAAACTGGGAAAGGTAGAGGGTGTGTAGAAATTCTAAACTGATTTTGTCCAACATCTTGGAAGACCAGAGAGCAGATAATAATGCTTGCAGGAGTCTGTTTCCATCCTACGATGTGTAACACCTCACAAGAAGTTAGTGTTCTGACGGATGTATGTTAGAAGGCTTTACTCTTTCTGATGGAGGGAGATCTAATTGTGATCAAGACCCTTACCCTTATTTTGTGCTCTGACTGTCATTTAAGCTCAGAGATGCTGTAGTCAAACAGGACATTCCCTGTCACATGGTTTTTTTAAGAAGGCATTTCTTTTGGAATTTTAATTTGGCAATCTCGTTTTGCTTCAGAATGTACTTAAGCCAGCTGTTGATTAGTATTCTGTCCTTACACGCCATTCAAAGATAAATGTTTAGTTTTAATATATGTTAAACATTGGCATTGCTTTCCTCCTACGGCTGTGTGGATTTCAGCATGCTAAAAGCAAAATCTACTTCTTTATTTATTTTTACGTTGTGATGGTACGGAAAAGGTATACGCGTGAATAAAGAAATCAGTCCAGAGTGAAATCAGAAGTGTGACCTTTTCGGATAACAGCTTTTGATTTATGCCATGCAAAAATGCAGCATAGGTACTGAAAGGCCTAGTAATGGTGGGTGGGGTGGCTCTGATGCCTTGTGACAAAACAGGCCGCTTGTCTTTGCTCCTCTGAAAACAGTTTTAAAGACCTGAAAGCGGAGATAATATGATAAGGCCCAATTTGAGCCAGGAAAATGGGTTTCAAACGTGAAAGCCACTTTGAAAAGTCCTTCTGTGAATTGTACGTGAGAGGGGGAACATGGGCTATTGTTGGTGTATGTGTGAAGTGAAACTGTTCTCTGTTGGGATAGATTGAGCATGACACATTTGCCCACCCTATTTCCAACCCTCCTTTCGCATTCAGCAGCATCAACAAACCATCTACCCGACAATGGTTAGTATAGTAGAGAGCTTGATGCAGCCTTGGCTGAGGTCAAGCACTCCAATTCTAACCTCTCAAGGGCTTTCTCTATGTGTTGCCAGTGTGCTGGTAAAAATGACTTTAAACTCTTGTCAGCGCGGTTACTGGTGCATGCATCACAGTCCCACTCAAATAAACCTGTCACAACACAGAGTCAGCAGCTAGAGAAGAGTACAAGGGCAGGCCTCTAGCTTTTCATTCGAGCATCACTAAACGTGCACAGAGTGCCCAATTATTTCAGCATTATTGAGCAAGCCTACAGGAAGACCCAAGCCTTGCTACATTAGATTTTCTTTAGTAATTTGCTCAAGTACCGCTGAGGACACTTAAAGGACTTAAAACGGTGGCTACAACCAGTTTCCTTTTCTGGATTGTTAATTCAGGTTTCCTCTTTCAAATTAACTTTCACTACATGCTGCGCAGCAGCTCTGGGAGAATGGTTTAACGCTAATTTTCTCAATTTTCAGGGTTTATTTTTAAAAAAAGAAAAGAAAAGGGAACTTTGTTTCTGCTTTTATCCCTAACCTGCATGTTTTGCTGACACAATTGTATCTATGTAGTAGGAGCACTTAAGGAATTCATTAGAAAAGTGATCAGTGTTGTCCTGTGAGTACAAAAGGGATAAGTTCCTAACATGAAGCCCCTCCTTCCAAATTTTGGCTTAGGGTAGAGCTGGCACTATGTGTCAGAATGTTTCCAAAACAGTAAGTAAGGGATAGCAGATACGTTTTCCCTACAGGCGTTGTAGATGTAAACTTGCTGCCCTGTTTGCCATTTTCTCTGAGGGTGGTTGGAATTAAAGTCTAACAAAATGTGTGCAAACAGGTTGTACCAAAAATACTTCTTCACTTCAGCAATTACATTTATCAGGTGTAGTGAGATGCTCTCTTTAATTTGCAGCCAGGCAAGACCTTGATTGATTGACAGGCCTTGAAGAGACACACTTGAAAAGCTCTTTGTTGGAACAAATTCAATATCTGTGTTTAATTCTTCACAGCAGCAGCAACTCCAAGCCCAGCATTTATCACATGGACATGGTCTCCCAGTGCCTCTCACTCCACACCCGTCAGGACTACAGCCACCAGCCATTCCACCCATTGGCAGCAGTGCTGGCCTTTTAGCCTTATCGAGTGCCCTTGGGGGACAGTCCCATCTGCCAATCAAAGATGAAAAAAAACATCATGATAATGATCACCAAAGAGGTAAGAGAATGTTCACTGTCTTGAGGGAAGGAAATCAATTGAATATGCAGTCATTCTCTCTGTGAAAAAGGATTGTCGGCGGGGAAAGGGGTTTTATTTTTGTTTTGCATTCCTAGGAGCAAAAGTTTGGAATTCTTCTCTCCCCATCTTCTCTTCCTCTTCTCTTGCAGTTGTTCACAGTGTTTGGGGGCCCATGGGCCCACTAGAAAAAATACATGTGGGTCCCATCCCATTTAGTTGCTTTTATCCTTCTCTCCATCAGTGGTGTATAGTGTAGGAGTACAAAGCTGGGGTGACCTACCAGAATTCTTCTGATGCCTTTGAAGTCACCCATCTGATAGCCTAGTGCATGAAAGCAAAATTTGCCAGTGGTTTTCTTAACTTTAAAGGCTTCAAGGGAATTCCTAGAATGTTCCCCTGTGGCTCCCCTGGATACTTGCCATTATTATCACCCCGAGCAATGAATGGGGGTCCCTCAGAAGATTTATGTTGCTGTGCAGGGCCTGTGGAGACTTTTTCACTTTAGCAAGTTCTATGCAAATTCTGCAAATCAAACTTAAATCTGTTTTGTCTGAAAACCTAAAAGGCACCCATAGTAGTCTTTAGGACTGCCACACAATGGTAAATAAATGTTGCCTTTAAAGAATATGGCTTAAGCATCAGTAATTGAAAATCAAAAGGAATTGGTTTTTGCCTGAATATTGGATGAAAACACCTCATGATAAGTTTTGTTTGGTAACAAAACATCAGGAGAAGAAGGAATTCAGCCATCTGTCAGTGACACTGTGATAGCACTCTATGCTGTGTATCATGTTTTAAATAAATGATTAGACTACATGAATGTCATCTACTGCCAATTTGTATGAAACATGGACTTTGACCTAGTCCAGATGTGGTCCTACACCTTGGTTTAACATTGCAGACATCCGGTTCAATCAAAAATTGGGGTTTCAGACTTCTTCCCAGTTTTTTATTTGAAGTTTTTCTCTATAACATCTAAACCGTCATTCTAAACATCTGATTTTTGGGGGTGCAGTTAGTTTACTATTTAATTTCAACTTATTATATAGCTAAAAGACACTATAACTCACCAAATTAAGATATCAAGGGGCCTGGTGCTTAGTCCTCACTGGAAAGTGTGTGGTTTCAGTATTCTTAAGTTTATGACTGTGGAGTTAAAGTGAGTTTTGATTTTACATGTCATGGGTGTAATATTATATTTGACAGTCTAGAAATATGTAGATTTAAATAAACTAACTGGCATTTCTGTTTCTTTTTTTTCCATCTACTGCTCATGCTAATCCTGCCTTTCTGCCTGAAGACAGAGACTCCATAAAGGTAAGTCTTTCACAGATTAAAGAAGAATCTTTAGTGATTGGTGCTAGATATTATATCAGTATTGATTAGTACAATGTTTTGTAGGCTATTTTGGATACACTTTATAAAGGCAAACTTATAAAAGAACAGATTCCATTATCTGTTGGGCAGCCTATCAATCAAGAAGTATAAAAAAGTGTATTTACCTGGTTGGCTGATTTCTAAGAATCTCATCTACCTTGTGCAAGATTTATTTTTTTCAGGATGAATGAACTGATATACTCAGGCCTTTTTCTTTCTTTCTTTCTTTCTTTTTTTTATGTTTAGCATTTTAGGGAAGACAAAAAAAAAAAACCCATGCTCATTCTGGGCTTCTCCAAATCCAAATAACCACTATATTCCAATTTGCAGTTTTGTGGAGGTTGTAATGGCAGAGGGGAATACACTGTAGACTTGTCTCCCATCTGCTAAATTGTTGTCTGGAGTGGCTCCCATAATTTGAGCCTAGTAATGAATGTTTTCACTGGAATTAGTGATGGTGCCTAGAGGCTTTTTGGTATTTTAACACAAATTAGCTGTACCAAAGCATGGCCTTTCAGAGCTTTGGATTTGAAAAGCAGCCTAAATGTGAGCGCCCAATCCATTGTCAAGCAAATGTCTTTCTAACAGAGTCCCTTAATCACATGCTTGCATTTGTACACCATGGAAAAATATTAGAGCTGTTCTAATATTCTAATAGGTGAGAGGAAGTGTGCATGATTACTGTTTAATTCTTCTTAAAAGTAGGTGTGCTGTCAATAAAAGTTCAGTGGTGGTTGGTAGGACATGATACTATACTATTCCGAATTGGGATAAAACTAAGAAAACAGGTTTTTGTCCTTAGGACAACAAAATTGTTTGAGTTGAAAAGTTTTGTGGAGCGAAATGTTTATCCCCAAACCAATGCTAAGCAGGCATTCTCTTCAGAGCAAACAGATGGTGACAAAAGAAGACTAGCATGTGATATGAGAAGGAAGGTCAGATCTGATTATTATTTGGATGGAAGACCACCTAAGAATAAGCAAATTCTTGCATTGTCCAACTAGACTTGAATTTTGTAATTCTGCCTTTAAAAGGGAATTCCTCACATAGGTCCAGCAAAACAAGGAATCCAAAAAATGGAACCAGTTCTTATAAATAGACCCTCCTGGAATTCTGAGGCATTTACTTATATTTCTAAGAAATTATTTGGGGCTGCATCCAGACATCACTTTTTCTGCCGTATTTGGATATTTATCTGTTATTTGCATTTTTATCCTGCCCTATACCCAAAGGATCTCATGGTGGGTTACAACCTTAAAACCAAATATAAACATATTAAAATAATAAAAGTATCTGAAAAATGGGGAGAAAAAGCTATATCCCTTTTAGCTAAAGACGAGGGCAAAGAGGTGCATATTCACTGCCCTCCTGAACATGTAAAGTAAGGGTGCCTGGTGCACCTCCAGGGGGAGACCGTGCCATAGCCTGAGGACCATCACTGAGACCCTGTCCCTTTTGCTGCAGAAATCACTGATACAACTAAGACGGTCTCCCCTCCAGATCTCAAGGCACGGGCAGGTTGGTATAGAAGGTGTTCCTTTAGATGTTTTGGGCCCAAAACACCTTGAATTGGGCTTGGTAGCAAATTGGCAGCCAGTGCAGCTCTTTTAAGACTGACATGGTGTCCTGGTCTAGCATAAGTCTAGCATAGCTTTATTCTGGAATATTCAAGTACAGCGAAATAAGTAAGTGATGCCTGGATACATCATAAGTTATGGATTGATACTACTCTCTCTGGTTACAGGGCAAGATAGAATCCATTCTCTTTTGAACACACTTATTCTCCATCTTCAAGGGTCCATACTTTTGCATTTCCAGAAGCTGTAGCAGTTGGATGGTGCAAGAACAGCAAATAGCCTATTAGAAGCATAGCTATATTTATTACACTATAAACTCTTGATGATTATTCATCAAAAAGCTTTACACCTTTATAAAAATGTGATGAATTTTAGGACACAAACACATTTTCATTTTTGTTTATGTACTGGAGAGAGGGATGAATGGACACTATTCTTTCTAGAGACCCATAGCCTGTTGAGCCACGTGGCACAGTCTGCTTGTTTGCTTGAGACGTAGGTTGAAGCTCAACACTGTCTGACAAAGTTGTTGCAAATCTCTCTATTTTTTTTTATGGAGGAGAGAAAGTTGACATCCTCCTTAGTGCCCTAATATCCTTGGAAGGAAGGAAGGGCAAAAACACCTCACAGACTTCTTTGTCAGAAGCACCCTTTCCTTCCTGACATTCACACCATCTCCTCAAGCCTTAGAAGTCCTCTAAAGCCTTGAGAAGGATTGCCTCAGGCAGAAGGGCATGAATAAAGGGATTAAAAGGAGTGGACAGGAAGGGAAGAGACTGCTGTGGGAGACAAGGAGGAAAAGGTCTCCCTGAGCAAGGTTCTCCCACACAATCAACACCGTCTTGCCTTGTAGCTCGGGGCCAGTTTGGTCTAGAGGGTTAGAGGGTTTGATTCCGTGCTCCACCACAAAACCAGCTGGGGGACCTTGGGCTAGTTACAGGTCTCTTCTGAGCTCTCACAGCCCCACCCACCTCACAGGGTGTTCTGTTGTGGAGAGAAGAATCGAAAGCTTTGCCAGCCGCTTTGAGTCCCCTTAAATGGGTGAGAAAAGCAGGGTAGAAAAGGCAACCCTTCTTCTTCTTCCAAATGTGTCCATGTTCAAGTGTACCTCTGTATTCTTCACCTGTGTGAAAGCACGCGGAGTCAGTGTGCACTGTACTACAATATGCTTGGCTGCTATAAAGCCACAACTCCAACCCCAACCCTTCTTGGAACAGATGTCTCCGTGCAAAGAGTAGGAAAGAAGAAGTGGGGAACTGTGATATGAAGCCAGGAGTTGAAAACTGAACAGACATTGTGACTATCACAGGGTCTCGGGTCTGGGTAGTTGGGAGATACCCTGTCCTTGATGGGGTTGCAATAGCCTGAAAGGGACAGGTGCGTAACTTGGGGGTACTCCTGGACTCTGCGCTAACACTTGAAGCTCAGGTGGAGGCCGTGGCCAGGTGTGCCTACTCTCAACTACGGCTAGTCCATCAACTGAAGCCTCTTCTGGATAGAGATGACCTGGCCACAGTTATCCATGCTCCGGTAACCTCTAGATTGGACTATTGTAATGCTCTCTACATGGGGCTGCCCTTGAAGACGGTTCGGAAGTTGCAGCTAGTGCAAAATGCAGCTGCTAGAGTGCTGACCGGAACATCTAGCCAGATGCACATCACGCCATTTCTAAAAGAATTGCACTGGCTGCCAATTCACTACCGAGGCCAATTCAAGGTTTTGACTTTGACTTATAAGGCCCTAAATGACTTGGGCCCCAAATATCTAAAGGAACGCCTACTCCCATATCGACCTGCCCATGCCTTAAGATCTGGAGGGGAGGCCCTCCTGGTTGTCCCACCACCTTCAGCAGCTAGGCAGGTGGGCACCCAGGAGAGAGCCTTCTCTGTGATGGCCCCTAGACTATAGAATAGCCTCCCCCTCGGGGTGCGTCTTGCCCCTTCCTTATATATATTCAGGAGGGCAGTGAAGACGCACCTCTTTGCCCTGGCCTTTGGCTGAGTTGACTATCTTTCCCACCCAGGACACACACTATCATTTTAAACATAAATGTGTACTGTTTTAAAGTTGTTGAATTTTTAAAGTCTTGTAATGTACAGTCTGTTTTAATCTGTTGCTTCAAGGTTGTAACCCACCCAGAGACCTTCGGGTATGGGACGGGATATAAATGTAAATAATAATAATAATATTGGTAGATTAGTGCTGTTGGTGGGCAAATTTGTGGTTCAGAGCTCAAGAACAAAGTGGCAGCAGCATGTATATTTGATTTTAGATCATCATATCCATGGACATCTTCTATCGTTCAGGGCAGGGAGAGACTGCTTTGGTTATCCAAACAAAATAATGGATCTCTGGCCCTGAACTTGCAAAGAAAGAAAGAAACCTTTGACCTTATCTAGGATAAATTTACAGTGTATGATATTAAGAACCTGTGGTTAAGGATTGCATTCCAGATGGAGTGTAAATCTGTCTTTCCTGAGGACAGTAGCATAAGAGAAGACAAACAAATTAAGATTCTTAAGATTTCTTAAAAACTTGATGAGGACTACAGTTGTGGAGATTGTGGCCGTATGGAATCAGGGAGGTGACATGTAGAATTGGAATGGCATTTGAGATGTTACATTCCAACACCCATCAGTTTCAACCAGTGTCATGAGTCACCAAGGATAATGAAAATTACATTTCAATATTGCTTGGAAACAGTTCCATTAATGAGGTGGCCAAGAGGGCCATTTGGCCTTGGTCGCCATCTCCGGGGAACCTCTGGGCTCGACCCATGCTTGCTGCATGTGCGTTGGTGGCTAAACAGACCAATGCAGGATAGACAAGTCTGGTTGCAGAAGGTACAGGGAAAGATCCTAGAGATGTGCCCTGCCCTGTGCACCTGTGTCCTCAGCAACATGGCCTCGATACTGGTGGCCTCTGCTAGTTCAAGGACGGCAACGTTTGTCACATAGTCATACCAGTGGATGTTTAGGATTGTGCGGAGGCAATACTGATGGAAACATTTAAGGAGTCGCAGATGATGATGATAGATAACCCATGATTTGGAACCGTATAAGAGGGGATAGTACAATGGCTCTGTAGACAGCTCTGTGAGTAGACAGTACAATGGGTCTGCAATAAACACACAATGTTTATTAATAAATTCATTATAGTTGATCCTACCTTGTGCTAGTTGTGCATATCTAGTTTGTCAGTTTTGGAGGTAGAATTTACCGTAAACAATAGGCTATTGTACCAAGGTAGGCATGAGCTTGCAAAACCTGAAGCCTTTTTATGGTGAATAAATGGCTTCATTTTTAAAACCATCCTTCCCTCTTTCACAAATATGAGGGGGCTGGCCCTCTGAACCTTATCCCAATCTACTGCTGGTGCTGTTCACAGCTTTGTCACATTGCAGTGGAGTGAAGTTGACCTTGTTCTTGTCAGTTTCGCAGCTACCCTCAGGGTTCTTAACAGCTGCAAACTGACATGAACTGTCAGTTTCCTAGATTAGTTTTCATTGTGTGTAGCAGTGGAAGTAGAACTGACTTTCTGGAAATTGAAAGTATCAGTACTAAATCAATTTGCATGTGGCTCAGTTTCCATAAGGATAAAGTCTAGAAATTTACTGCATTAAGAACAGGGGGTTGGGCTTATGAATGGGTTCCCCCTCTTTCCCCCCACTTCTCATGCCCATACAGCTGCCTAAAGTAAGTTCATCTGGAAACTGATGAACCGATACATTTTGGTTATGTGTTTAAAACAAGACCCATGTCACCCAGAATGTGTCCTGAAATGGTGAAATGTTGACTTCTGGACTTCATGAGCTAGGTAGAGTATGACTGAAAAATAAAGCATGCAATGAATGCTAAATTCGTTGCTCCTGGATTTTCTAAAATGTTGATAGTGTTCTCATTGGGCCCAAAGCCTCTTGTTTGAGTCTCCAGCAATGTATGGTGGCCATATTTGTGCTGCAAGCATGAAACAGGAAAACCAGTGGAAGCTTGAAAACTGATTTCAGGCAGCTTATGATAAATGTTTGGAGGCCTGCATGTAATCTTGAAAACCCCAAACAGGATATATATATATATATGGGATAATTGTAGTTTATACACTGTGCTGATCTCGGCTTTGTTTTTGTGCTTTTGCATAGTATTGTACGTTTGAGTACACTATTAGAATATTGAACTTCTAAGAGGTTTTTTTTGTAATGCTTTTATTTTATTCCCCTTTCTGGGAACACTGAGAATTTATAGCTTCAGGAGTTTTTGAATATAATCACCAACCTAAAAGCAGCATGTTAACAAACCCTGTGTGAACTGTGAATGTGTGTAATTGATCTTGTACCCTGGCCAGCTCAAAAACTCGAGAAGAAAGGGCCATAGAGATTAACCAATGAGGTGTGTCATTGTTCAGTAGATGAGACTAATTCACCTGTAATTATTGGGGGTTACTTCTTTCTAAGCCATTAGGTAGGCGTCTGGAGTGACAGCCCGCAAGGTGCGACTCTTCTTTGCTCTGATTTATTGGACAGTGATAAAGTGTTTGCCTTGTACAGCTATCAGGTTGCTAGTTGGATTGTGTCAGTAGCCAGGGCTCCTTGCCAGTTTTGCAAGGTGAAATAGTTTGCTAATTTCCTTAAATGTTATCCATGATGCCCAGAGTAGCAGTTAGTTGCTTGTTCTATTGATCTGCCCTCTCTTAAGTGGCTCCTGGTTAAGAGAGGCTTTTTTATGATTGTCTGCTATGTGATTTGAGATGGTTTTTTATCAGCCAAAACGTGCCAGTTGCCAGCAGCTGGAGACTCTGAGCTTGTATGAAATAATTTATTCATGCAAGATAATGCTCCTTAACATTTAACAGGTAATGAACGTGACATAAATTTCCTCCTTGCTTTTAATTTTTCCCTTTCCTCTTCTAATGTGCAAACAGGCAGCTCTGGCGCTCTAAATAATAAGTAATTTTTGGCCATCTGTCAAAAGGAAATTTCAATACAAATTTAAATTAATGGTGCCTGAAATTTTTTATAGCTCCTCTAAAAGCCTCTAATGTGCAGAAAAATCTGAATCTGCTGGTAGTAATTAGTGTAGCATGTAATGAGGATGTGGGCAGCGTTATGCAGCCCCAGTGTAACGTTTTGATATGGTAGCAAAAGTTTGATTTATACAAGGTTGTGGCTGGGTTTAATTGTGAGAGACGCTTTCAAGTGTTTTCTTGGAAGACACAGATTATTAAGCTGGGTAGATTTTAGAATAGCTCATAAAATGTAAATTTGGGTGTTGCTGTAAGAATGAGATAATTAAGGTAACCTATTCAGTGATGTAAAGAGGAGAAAAATGTGTCCAACTGTATTTTTTATTCCTATATTTTTGAAAAAGGCATGACCGCTATTCAGTGTGCTATAAATTTCTTAATTCAATCTTCTTGTTCAATGTTTTCTGAAATAATATCACTGTTTCTGATCTGTTCTTTCTCTTTCTCTCCAAACTCTCACGGGAGTAAAAGATTCACTAAATATAGAAAACTACTAGATCAATGTTTTGGGGAAAATGTAAACCAGAAATCGAGAGCACTGGAGGGAATGTTTTCCATGTAGCTAACGCAGATGAAAATGTTATTTACACATTTTCTAAACTTTTGAAATCAAGGTGGCATGAATGAAAGTGCAGAACGTAACAGATGGACTTAAAAGGCTAGTTAACTTAAATATCATTTGCATAAATTACATGCCCATGATGAGGAATTAGCTTCCGAAAAGAGTGGCATTAATTTAGGGCATAATTCTAAACAGACTTAAATATCCAACAGGCATTTAAAAAGGATGGGAAATAGTCCCTCAGGCTAACATGTCCCATCCCTGTAGTAGCAATGGTGGACAGAGGTTGTGACAATTCAAAACCTGTAAATTTTGTGGGCTGGGTCAGGTATAAATCAAAGAGTAAAGTAAAGTAAAATGCCTCAGGTTATTATTTGGTGGCATAGTTTTATTGGTTAATGTTTATTTCCAAAATAAATGAAAGTTGAGATTTGAGGGTTCCCTTACCTTACTAATAGGTTACTTTACAGGGTTCCCGTACCTTATTAATAGGTCTAGCTCTTGTATGAAGAGTGGCTTGGGAGTTTCTTTTCACAAAAATGTCACACATCTTTTGGGGAAAGATAATGAGAAGGCCACTTATTCTATAATATTTGTTAACTATCAGTTTGTTTTCCCTTCTGGCTTATTACCTGAATAAACAGATTGAGTGCTTTTACAACTACCACTGGTTGGTAATTATTCTATCCCCTTACTTTATACTCTGTCTCTTCTGGGTCTGTAAGTTTTATCAACATACTGGATTCAGTCACCAGAGTGTATTATAGCAAGAGCAACAATTTTCCACCTCACCCAAGAGAAGTTGTAAAGCTGAAAATAGTAGAAGTCTACTGGCCACTCCAACCTAAATGTTGATAGGCGTCCAGGGCAGTTTTCCTGGGATAAAATTGATACAGTGTAAGTATTTATGGGGAAGGGTTGTGGGAAATATTTTCATTGCTTTGTAATTGTAAAATCTTGTAGGTCTGGCACTACCGTTTGTTCTATATCAGTGGGTTCCTGCTTTTGGACATGTAGGCTGTGGGGAATGCAACAGGTGCTCTGGTTGCAGAAAACTGGTTGTAATTGTTTGTGGATCAGATTAATAAATACCTGTGGGATGGGGCTTATCCTCCGGTGGTAGAAATAGAGTGGACCGATGGTCTCGTTGGATGAGACAGGGGTCCTGTGTACAGTCAGGTTCACGAATTGCTGAAGCAAAACAAATATTAATTAGTAGAGCCGTGTTTGCTGCCATGCCCAGACTTGAGGGATTGATTGCTCTTTTTGCTAACCTTTTCTGATCATTAAGGCAGCTTCCAGTTTAGTGGATTAAATCTGCAGTTATATAAAAATACACAGCTTACCTGCTGCGAAGCGACAGCGCCTCATCCCCACTCCAAATGGAGGTCTGCAGCTTCCTCCTCGGTGGCTGCAAGAGTTCTGTAGTGTGTGCGGTGAGGTGCATATCACATGGGAAGAGGCAGCCAATGGGAGCTGAACTGTTTCTTACTGTCCTGTCAGGACAAAGGGAAACTGCAAATTCACCTTGTACTGTGGCGCAAGTGTTGATTGTCCCTCGATAGGTAAATTCACAGTACTGATGGCAGTACTAAGCAGGATTGGACATCAGGTGCGATGCCCACGCCACGGCTGCGCATTCCGATGTGCAGCTTTACTAAGTCTGGACACACCCTAACATTTTACTTGTATATTTACACTGAGTAGGTTTGACTCTAGGCAATTACTCTTCAACCCAGTTTGATGACACTATATTAATCAAGTTCCCAAACCACATCCTTTTTTCCTGGCACTAACTTCCTGAGGTTATGAAACCAGCTGATTTATGCCCACAGAATGTGCAAAATTCAATTTGTATCCCAAAATTTGATAGATTATTTTGTATTCGCAGATACTCAAATTTAAACGAAACTTTGGTTTTTCACACCTTCAAAACTTCAATCAAAACAAACTGGTCTCCCACTTATAAAAACGAACCATCAAACTTTAATGTTTTCTGGGGGGTTTTACTCATGAGAAGGGCTTTTTTCTTTGTAAAAAAAAGTCTGGAAATGAATGTGAAAAACCAGTCTTCTAATTAAATTACTTGACAACAAAACAAACTAATGGATTTTCATTTCTGTGGCAAATCAAGCATGCATTTTTTTTAAAAAAAATGAGAATCCCTCCTAGGCTCTAGCTACACACAAGACTTACTTCATCATTTAGAATGAAATCCACTTCAATTCTGCATCATGAGAGAATAGACCAAAAATAGAAAATGCACATCAAGTGTGTTTGTTTTCCTTACACGCTAAGAGTAGTGTCATGTATAATATAAAATGGGTTGATTTGCCATCTGCCATATTGTATTTTGAACACAAAATTTCACATTTTCATGTGATTTCTCCCCCACATAAACTGATACAATACGAAGTAAGATTTATGGGCAGCTTCCCCTTCAGGTGGCAACTTATCTTCAGCTGCTGGAACATAGTAGAAAAGGGACTACAATGAAGAGTTTGGAATAGAGATATGCCAGAATAGGCTCTCGGCAACCCAAATAGCTGACTTTTAAATTGAGACTGGCGTTGCACTTGAGGATCATTTCAAACTTCACTGGGTTCAGTAAGCTGGCTCAATGAGATCTCCTAAAAGCCTGTGGTACTACTTGGTGGTCACTCTGCAATGATGCAGAGGCAGCAGCTGCTAAAGTGCAATGAAGTGCCTGTAAAAGACCCCTGTGGTCTTTTACAGTAACAACAAAAAGCCTGTGTGGTGCTCATTTCCCCCCTAATTTATTTATTTTTATTTATATCCTGCCCTATAACCGAGGGTCTCCAGGCAGGCAACAACCTTTAAAATTGAACGTATCAAAACTACATCAAAACAATAATAACCAGTACAACATTTAAAAAACAACATGATAAAAAAATGCAGAATCAGTTAAAACACTACTGTTTTAACTGATTCTGCATTTTTTTTATCATGTTTGCAGTGGGGGGAAACGTAAGCAACATTTAACCAAAGGCCTGAGTGAAGAAGTGCATCTTCACCGCCTTCCTGAACACAGAGAAGGGGCCAGACGCACCTCCAGGGGGAGACCATTCCATAATGTGGGGGCCACTACTGAAAAGGCCCTATCCTGGGTGCCCACCTGCCTAGCTGCTGAAGGTGGTGGGACAACCAGGAGGGCCTCCCCCCCATATCTTAAGACACGGGCAGGTCGATATGGGAGGCGAGCTTGGGTACGTGATGCTGGAAATGGGACTCGTGAACCTATCTAGCTAAGATCCTTGGATTTTGGTGTCAGGAGAAAAGAATAAGGAGAAACCAAGTCAAACCAACTTACCTGCTCCTTCTTATTGCACATTGATAGACTTGCTTGCTTCTTTTGCTTAGCTGAGTAGGAAAAAAAATGTAAATTCAGATGATGAGAATATCCTTAAGGGGTTCTGTAAAATCACTAGGCAGCTGCAGAGCAATTAAGTCAAGAGGCAACAACATGATCAAGAGTGTGGAGTCAGGATTAACAACTAGCAATAGGTGTCCGGATTAAAGATAAACAACACTTTGGTTATTCTTTTGCTTTTGCAATGTTTCTGAGGCAATGCGTCTCGTGTTCCAAACGAGAACATTCTAAAAAGACTCTTGTTTTAAGACAAATATTAACAATAAATAAACAAATACATAAAAAAAAATTAAAAAACCTCGAAGCATAAAATCGTACAATCACTTCCAAGACATTGTGATCAATAAAAGTGGTTCAGACCATGGTACTTTGCACAATAGAAAAAGCTACTCTTGCTGTATTGCTCTGAACCTCAGGATAATATGTGCGTGGTTGCTTTCAGGCCAGTAAAACATGTTACTTGCTAAAAGCGGAGAACACACTCTCACACACTCTCACACACTCACACGTACATAATACTTTATACAAGTGGCAGTCAAGAAGGAAATTTATTGAATCTTCACAGACACAGGAACTTTTATAACATGGGATGTTCTGATATCAAGTTGGTCAAATCTGGCTTTTATAAAGACGTTGTGGACATGTGTTGGCTTCTTAAATGATAGATACTCCCTCTCAATTTATTTGCTATTTAGAGGAGACAAGATAAGATAACCTCCTTATGAAATGAAATAAACTTTATTGATTAGTCATTTCATATCAAGTTTCAAATTTACAGAAGATAAATCATACAAAACATACAAGGATAAAATTATGAAACAAAATAAAAACATCATCATTATTTGTCCCCATCCCCCTTACAAGGCATCCAGTTCAACTCAATGAATGATTTCCTAAGTCGGGCAGCCTTATCAAAAAACAAAGCTACATTATTATTTCCTCCCTGCAGAAGGTAAGTCACCTTATGTTCCACATTCCAGTGGGACTCATTTTGTAAAAGAGCGCCCAAACAGGTTGTTCTTATTGAGGAATACAAAGGACAGATAAACAAGATATGAAAAAAGATCCTCAACCATTGCTCGCCAGAAATGCATATTCTTTCTTCATAAGGTACCTGATGGTATCTCCAATACTTCACCATGGAGTCAATAAGTTCAAAACATGCATAAGGAAACCGTTGCCTTTACTGATGGGGAAACGACCTCATTATATATCAGTGCTGTAAAAAAAGAAAAACAATCCTTGTAGTATAGAGAAAGCTGATTTGAATTATAGGGAACATCCATGCAGCCTTAAGACAGGACCTAATATTTTGGTGTCCTATTGTGTCTCCCATTAGGCCTCTCAGAGGGCAGAAGAACCCTTGCCTAGGAATCTTGAGTCTATTTTTCTACCTGCACCGGCCAGGTGAACATGTTATTTCTCATTTATAGGTTTCCCCAGGCCTGTGCCAGCCACAGAAAGCACAGAGAAATAGGAGACATTTTCAGTGTGTGTTTTTCTTTCAGCGAAGTGGTCCAGCCCTTAGAGCTACATGCATGTTATGTACACACACACCCCTTCTCAGCCATGAAGACATTAAAGCCTGGAAACTTTTGTTCTCCAGCTTTGATGTTTCTGGCTGGGATTGTTTTGAAAAGCACAGGAAATGGCCCCAGGAGTCAGCCATTTTTATGTGCCTTCCAAAATAGGACCATGAAGCCACGTCAACAGGATGGAGACTGGGAGAAAATGTTTTGAGTGCTTGCTCCCACCCTGGCATTATGCTGAAATGTTTGCTCAGTGGCTTTGGAGACTTGTGGTTTTTATGCCCTCTAAGTGTTTCATGGCATCATATTCTGCTTCAGATTGGTTGTAGAAAATAAATGCCATTTCAGTTTTTATTAACAGGAATTTGTAGGTGGGCAGGCCACTGTTTACTTACACTAACATTGTTCAGTGGCCCATCTAATGTAGTTATTACCCGTATTTTCCGGCGCATAAGACGACTGGGTGTATAAGACGGCCTCCAACTTTTCCAGTTAAAATATAGAGTTTGGGATATACTGGCCGTATAAGAAGACGACACCCGGCGTATAAGACGACCCCTGACTTTTGAGAAGATTTTCCTGGGTTAAAAAGTAGTCTTATACGCCAGAAAATACAGTAAGTATTCCAATGCCGTGCTGGTGTCAGGTATAGTACAAAAGTATTTTCTACCACTCAAACACATGATGCTTGTTGCTACTTATGGTGCATTTAGCAGTGGTTTAAAGCTGAGGATAACTGTACATGCATCTCATAGAGCAAAAGGCTTGCAACCTTTTGCACAGTTATGGGTGTGTCCAGACTTAAGAAAGCTTCACATCGGAATGTGCAGCTGAGGTGTGGGAGTCACACCTGACATCTGATCCTGCTGCCGCTACTGCAAATTTACGAACTCCCGCGGCAGTATAAGGTAAATTTGAAGTTTTCCGGTGTCCTGACAGGATAGCGAGAAACAGCCAATGAGAACTGAACCTATAGTTCAGCTCTGTTGGCTGCCCCTTCCCATGTGATGCACGCCTCACCACGTGCACCATGGAAGTCTCGCAGCCACTGAAGAGGAAGCCGCGGACCTCCGTTGAGAGTGGGGACAAGGAGTTGTTGCCTTGTAGAAGGTAAGCTGCGTATTTTTTTTTTATATCGGTGGATTTAATTCTCTAATCTGGAAGTTGCCTATGAGACCCTTTCTGCAGTAGGCCTCATTCTGGATTATATCTTGGAATAGGGTTCTGCTGTTCACATGCTGGTGCTGACTTGGATGCAGATGGCAAGTTCCTATTCTGGGATATAATCCCAAAAAAGGCCTAGTGTGGAAGGGGTCAGAGAGTAATACAGGAATTAGTTGCCCCCTTAATTATGACATGGGAAATAGAATTGTGGTGAGTTTGGGTCTGTTGAGTATTGGCTATTTGTGGTAGTATCCAACATTAGTGGTTTTGGGTCAGTGAGTGGTTCTTGGAACCAAACCTTGTCTAAGTCGCATCCTGAGATTTAGTGGAGATAGTGAAAACACTAAGGCTGAGTCCCCAAAAGACTTATTTGCCTCTATAGTCTCCCTCTACTGTCACTCTAATCAAGCGGACTTTAAAAGTGCCCTGCACTTCTGGAATAAGCATCCGCATGAGGATCAGCAAAACACGCATTTAAAACACACCCTCTGTCCCCACAGAAGCATGTTTTCTTTCCCCGCATCGTTTTCTTCCCACCCCTCTCTTGTTCAAAGGAAAAATAGCCAGATCTCCGTCCCCCGAAATGGCTTCCCGTGCCGGCAAAGGGAGTGATCGCTCACTCATTCACTCTCAGCACTTACTTTCACTCTGTTCTCTGTTCGAAATGGCTTGGTTGCAGCCATCAGCCGCACGATTGTGCGCTCATTTACTCTTAACACTTTCACAGATTACCCACTTCACACCTGATAACAATGTTGCAATTCTGAGCAATTCTGGCTCTTTGAAAGTTCTGACCTTTACAAAGGAAAGGAAGGGAAGCTGCAGCATTTCTGGGAGATGTGTGAATGCTTTATGGCTGTGTGTGCAGGCAGCAATCCCCGCCCCCTTTGCCACAGAGCGTCCCCAAGGTAAACATTGCGAGGAAAACTCGCGACTTCCAGAAAGAGCGCTGAAACTCTTCTTTAAAGGGCACGTATTTTGTTGCGGGTTTTCCTGCTTTTGTAGCACTGGAAGCTCGTTAAAAACCCTGGCATGGGGGCGCTCAGAGGCAAAAAAAGATTTTTAGCAGACTTTAAATTGCTTGGGGACAGGCCCTAAGCAGACTTTGTGAGAAGACAGGAGCATGCAGTAGCAATCCAGCACCAATAGGAAGCTTTCAGTGGAAGCTGAAAGGCAACAACGGTAGCCTAGGTTGCACGGACCACATAAGAAGATTAAATGAGGGCTCAGGGAATTATAAGTTGGCTCAGTAAGTGCATGATTATTCCCATTATATTATTTCATTTTTCATTATTTATAAAGTGATTTATGTTGTAACCGCCTTGAGCAATATTTGGAAAGGTGGTATATAAATAAGTTGACTGAATGATTGAGTGATGGATTTATTAGACATATTTACTGAGGTCCAATTTGTTGATTTTAAAACACTGCTTAACACCTCATGTCAGAGACTAGCTGTCTCCTAAATTCCCTTAATTGTGAATAACTGATCTCTGGATTTGATTACTACTAGAAATGTCGTCTTTCCTTCTTCTTTCTTTCTTTTTCTTTCTTTCTTAGAAAGCTAATCATTTCAGCATAAGTTTTCATGATTTGTTTTAAAGTAAAAGTGAGAAAATTGGTGGTTATGATAAGTAGAGATGTGTATGAATATTGTTTTTTTCTACTCTGATACAAATTGTATCTGGAAGTGCTGCAGCAGCACCCAATTGCATGATGTGGATCCTGGTGTCTGGCTGCTTTCACCAGCAGCACCCAGCTGGACCCGAATCCGTTGTGGAAGCAACTAAGCAGCCACTTCTGCTGATAATGGTCCCCTAGTGAAAGCGGCGAGCGGCAACCAGCAAGATTCACATCATGTGATTGGGTGCTGCAGCAGTGCCTCCAAATATGATTTGTGTATACAGATTTTCTATGTAGGCATTCATATTCAGTACATAGCCATTCATATCCGCCAAACATTCACAGGAGTTATGAACTGAATGTGAATTTTGCCACATTCGACATCATTACATTTGTACAAATGCAAATTTCCTTTGCATGTAATTCAATTGGAATCAAATGCATGCCCAAAAATTGTGCACATCTCTACTGATAAGAAATTGGTAACAAATGGAAACTGTTCTTCATCTTTACATGGCTTATTCTCTTAATTAGACTAAACAAACAAATACATTTGGGTAACCCATTGCACACAGCAATTTTTAAACTTTTGTGTCTTCTTAAGCAACATTTTTGTCCTTTTGAGGAACAAAATAAAATTGGAAATGGTAATTTATTTCCCCAACCAACTAAGGGAAGAAAATAAAAATGTCACCATGGTAACAAAGCTGCTTTCTAGATGGCTTCCTAAGATATTCCTGAACTAGAAGCAGATGTCTGGTTTGAGAATCTTGCCTCCTTCAATGTAAACAAATAACTTCTAGGCAGGTGTTTGAAATAATATGGAAATCCTATTAAGGGGCCCTGAGTTCCTGTCAGTCAGGAAGCCCCAGCAACAAAAGGGCTGGTTGTCTGAAGAAAAGAGACAGAGTAAATTCTCATTAGGCTTTAGCTTTCCCAGGAAATAATTGTCTCTGCGTGTTATTTCTCCTGTGAATCTGAATGTAAGCTGTTTCTTCTATTGATCTATTCTGCTTGCCGTCTCTTTTTCTATGCCCCCCTCTTTTTGGATTAGCACTTGATATGTGCTGCTACTCAGAGATTTGTGACACTTGTTATTTTAACCCCAGCCTCCTCAGAAAAGAGAGGAAAATACTCAGACAAGACCTCTTTAAGAGTTGCTGGTCTCTGAGCATGAAGAAATGCAAAGGTGTTGAAATCAAAATCTGCTTGAGGAAAGAATAGGAAGTGTCCTTGCTAAATGCATTGAATGAAGCTTATTTGTGTAACATTTATATGAGATTTGCACACTGAAGCTCTATAGCCACGCAGTAATGCTTAGTGAAAATATTCTGATGTTGGACAACTGCAGAGTTTGAAGAAGAAGAAGAGGATGATACGAAAGGAATGGAAAGGTTGGCTCAGTTTGCATGACAGTAACCTTCTTGTCTGGGACCAATGTCTAATTTATACATGAATGTGTTCACATGTGTACACATCTATCCTCACAAGAGATTCCGTATCAAAATTCAGTGAACTTAAAAATTCCTTTAATATTCTTCTCAGCTTTATCACAAGCACACTGGTACTAACTTCAGGAAGTGTGCCTTCATGGCCCCTTTCATACTTGTGGAAAAATCCACAGCTATAGGAAAAATTACATCTTACGTGCTACAAAGTAATGATGTGCCATCCGGACTAAAGGCAGCCTCCGTAGCTTCCTCATTGGAAGCTGCGAGAGTTGAGTCGGGGGGTGCTGTCACGTGGGATGAAGCGGCCAATCAGGGTTGAGGTGCCATCCTGCTCTCGTTCGTCTGTTGACGCCATCCTGCCCAGACTGGTGGGAAGATTGACATTTTCTTAATACTGCGCAGCGAGTGTCCTTAATCCTGGATTAAGGTAAATGCACAGTAGCAGTCGAATAATGCGATGCCACAACAATGCAGCAATTGTCGTGTGTGACGCCTCAGTCGCAACTGCGCATTCCGCTATGCAGTATTAACGTGTCTGGACTTTGTGGTTGGGCCCAGAAAAAAGAGCCTGTCCCTCTCCCCTCTCCTGCTTATTGGAGAAGGTTTGGGGCCACAAGGGCCACACAGTACTCTCTTTGAGTCGTCCCCCTTTTGTTCTGTCCAAACACAGCCTTGGGTTTAGAAGCTGTGTGTTTTCTCCATCCTCTGTGTGCATTTGTGTATGTTATGTGTGTGAAGAGAGTACCATGGCTGTGCATAGGAATGTGCTTAATAATACTCTGAGGGTTAAATGTGGATAAACACAAAACAAGGCTTCTGAAAAGGCTTGCTATTATCATGCAGCATTTCTTGGACTATAGTCCCTGATACGCACTTCATAAAGCCAATAAAGAGCACACTGGTGGTCTCTTGTTGCCCTAGCAACGGGCCATAGGGCACTGTGTATGTGAAATGCATGAACATCTGTGAATTAATCTTTTTTAAGTTTATTCTTTTCTTGGCACTGATTGGGCCACTCTGGCTTGTGCTTGTGACATTGCGTGAGGAGGGATAAGCTGAAGAGTTCCCCTGGGCCCTGCCCTAAGTGGTTGGCAGAATGGAAAGTGAAGTGAGATTTATCCAGCCTGTGCTTTCAGGAGTTGAGGGATTTAGTCTGACAGCCCTCTCGGTGGGACGTTATTAGCTTACTTTCTGCTGCGTTGGGGAAATGAATAAAAAATTTTCTAGTAAATCTAGGCATTATTGGGTTTATTGGTCTGCCACGAAAGCATAATCTGAGGAGAAAATTGAAATAATCACTTGTGTTTATACTACAGTTTACTGGACCCTGCCACTTCTTTGCTTGGCTCTTACTGAGTTAGGGAGAAAATGAGGGAGAGAAAAAGGTTTACAGACAGGCAAATGGAATTGGGAAGGAGGGGTGGACCAATATTATAGGCATATTAGAATATGAGGGCAATTTTCCAGATCGCCAATGTGAAAGTCAAGATAGCAGCAGCAATGTGGTATGATAGTTAAGTGATTGCAATGGATGCTGATATCAGCCTGCAGTTAGCGTCTGAGATGCGTCTTGAGTGTTGATATGTAGGGCTTGTTTCACTGCAGCCCATGGGCACACTACAACGCAGAGTCTGTGTTCATCTTCTAATGTCAATACCAGATGCTCACTTGTAAACTGCTTGGCTTACCCTTGTTGTTTCCACGGTGTCTCTGAGAGGACTGCAGGGGGAACACTGTGTACGTCATATAATCAGTTAATGCTGCGTGCAGTCAGTATCTTAATGAAGTGAAATACTGCTTTAATCTGCTAATTGCATTAAGAGGGCAACAGATTGTTCTGTATTTCTCCTTCTTTTTGAGCTACGGGTTTATTAAAGAATACTGAAGTGCTTTTAAGTGATGTGTGTTACAGCCAGTGAATCTTTTAACCGTTTATGCTGAAGTATGAACTGAGAAGCTCGACGCTTTGACTTTTGCTTTTTGGTGGTAGGGAGGATGGAGAAAGCTGCTCACTTGTGAGGGTTAATTTGTACAGAGATTCTTTATAGGGCTTGTTCATGTACACTGAATCCTATGCAAATGTACTCAGGAGTGTGTTCATCTACGTTTAATCAGACTTGTTCCCTGTGAAGTGGGTCAGATTCTATGAAGTGGATCAAAGACTACAGGGCTATGTTGTTGTTGAAGAAGCAGAATTGGTTTTTATACACCCCTTTCTCACCCTTGTGAGGGGACTCAAAGTGGCTGACAAAGCATCCTGTTCTACTTCTCACAACAGGCACTCCTCACAACAGGTAGAGCTGTGAGAGCTCAGAAAGAGCTGTGACTAGCCCGAGGTCAGCTAGCTGGCTTCATGTAGGGGTGTGGAATGGATGAATCATTCAAAATATCTTACTTTGCAGATAAATAGAGTGGGAATCGAAGATTCCCTTACAATTTCTGTCTTAAAAGCAACCTAAGGGTGAAGTAAATAGATTTTTATAAAAGGCCAGGCAATAAAGAATTGGTGAGTAATTTTACTAGTGATGGCTCTTTAGATCTTTTGGTGCCGTGTGGAAGACCTGAGCAGGGTCCAGACAGGAGGGAGAAGAGTGTTATAAGCATAACACTCTATTCTTTGCCCGTTAGGTATGATGCTACACTTGTACCTCTGTTCTTAAAATGGTGGCTTGCTATTTGCATCCTTTCGTCTTCCTTTGCGGGCAGTAACTTTGCAGCTGAAGAACTTTTGTTCCCAGCTCTGATGTTGACAGCTGGCAAGAGGAGGGGGACTTGCTGAACAAGGGGAATAGTTTGATTTCTAGAAATGGCTGCCCAGGAGGTAGCCAGGCCTCCTTGAGCAGTGGCATCTGGGACTGTTCTGTGATGCCATGCTTGTTCAGTGCACTTAATGTGCCACAGGGAAGTACGAGCAAACTGTTTCTTTATGGCACATTCACAATGTCAAGAGGGTGGCTGTATGGATCTTGCCATAAAATAACACATTACTGTGGCTGTTTCTTCATTTTTGACACTGTTTGTTGTATAATCTCAAAAAACGTCTGGTGAATACTGTGTGTGGATCATTTTGAGTGTGGTGGCCCTTTAGATCTTGTGTAGTCTGGCAGTAGACTGGGTGGCATAAATGTTACCTTACTGTGGGATCTCTTCCCAGTGCAAAGGCCAAGAAAGTCACATTACTTGTCAGGAAGTGGGGAACAGGAAAAGCAAAGTGAGGTTATACAATATCCACACCCAGTGGCCCCAGTCTCTAGTAAAATGTCAGTAAAAGGTGCAGTGCAGCTCAATTAGCACTTTCCCAACAGTAGTCAGAATACAGAAGTTGGAATACTGCCCAGTCTACACTGAACCAACTTGCATATATGCCACTGTCAACAGGATGGTTCAGGCTGCACTGTTAGGGTGCTTCCGCACTTACCTCAGTAAATCTGGATCTACCTCTTCTGGATTTAGTAAATCCAGTTTCCAGTAGATCCGAATTTACTAAATCTGGATGCAGGGTAGATCCGGATTTACGATAGATACAGATCTACCCACCCCCTGTCCTTCCGTACACGCGGCGGAAGGACGACTTAGATCTGGATTTGAGGTGGGTGCTGTGTGGACACTTCACATCCGTGCTCCGGGGGCCCTGACCAATCAGGAGGCACGCAGGCGCACAGCCTCCTGGGACCCAGCGGCCAGAATCAGGGCGACAACGTAGAGGTAAGGAGGAGACCGCTCGTGCTCTCCCCGGGGGGGCTTGGGAGGGCTTCGGAGAAGTTCCCCCTGGCTCCAGAAGCACAGAGAACAAGCTGTGAGAGCAGAGTCCCCCGGCTCGCCATGCTCGGCTCCAAGGAGCCAATCATGGCGGGCCAGGGGAGGGCCCTGGGTAGGCACAATTTCACTGTGCAGACGCATCCTAAATGGATGCGTTTTCACAGTGAAACACCCATTAAGACTACCTTGTATGTAGTCTTTTTTTTAACACATTAAGCACACATTAGAGACAGATAGGGGCAGATATCTCTCTAATGGGTACCGCTGTGCGGACGCGGTCTACCCGTTCTGTTCTTAATTGGTGCCGCTGTGTTTCCCACATGTTTGCTTAATGGGTGTTACTGTGCAGATGCTGAGGACTAAAAGCTTCCTAAAAAGGTGCCGCTGTGCGGCTGCGTGCTTCCACATGTGTCCTTAATGGGTGTTCAAGGGCATGAGCGGAAGCACCCTTAATGACTTTACTTCTGATACTTTATTCTACTAATGTTTTCATAGCTTAAGCTGCATGGAGCAGTTGATTTAAATAGCAGTGGGTTTGTCCTAAATCTAAGATTTTACAAAATTGTACTGCTTGGTCATGTGAAGTTATATGTGCACTTTTTTTCTTCTTTATCATTTAATGAGTTGGTTGCTGTTTTACCTGAAACCTTCACTTTGTACAGTTTAGTCCCCTTCAAAATTATTAACATATTATTCTACAAAAAAAAAGTTAAATAATTTTATAATGTCTGAGCTAACTGTTGAACAGTGCCTTTTATGTCAGAATTCTGTGCCACTTAAACAATGTCAACATGCCTGTCCAAAATAATTATGTGCCAGGAAAAGTGTGCACATACTACACAAATAAACAGCCTTTGCTCCAGGGAGTTCAAGACAGGCTACATAGTGTTACTAGATGTGGGTTTCTTGTGAGCGTTATCACTTTTTAGGTACAACTTAAAAGGTGGTTGAAGGCAGTTATTCTGTATGTGTCATTACACTATAAGGTATGTCATTAAAGATACAATCCATGTCTAGTGCCATACTGAAAGTGGCTATAGAAGATGAAAAATTCATGCTCTTCTACTAAAAGGAACTTTGTGAAGTGTTTTCTTCAGAATGACTCTTAAATGTTTCCATCTTTCTAAAATTAGCTAGATTTATTCTAAAATTAGTCAGATTTATGCTTCCGTTCAGTGAAGAAAAGAGGAAACTGAGAATACTCACTACCAGAAAGAAGTTAGCCTTACCTAAGTAGCACTAAACTATGGTTTGCCAAAAGGGATGCCAATCTTTTGAGGCCTGAAGCTACATTTAGGATTCTGAGGTATGCTGTGAAACATCTCCCTTCTCAGAGTTGTCTCCTTCCACCCCAGCTCCTGATGAGACTACAAAGCTTTATGGACTGTTTGCTGTTTGGTTGAAAGTGGACTGTTAGGTAACTTCCTCTCTTTCCCATCCACGATAAAGACCAATGTTAAATGTTTCTGGTACAGTAAAAGGGAATGATATATAGCAAAGCTGATCCAAATTCTCCTACTTACAGAGGCTACAAAAGAATTCTTCAAAAATGAAATCACTGGCAAAATAAATCAGCCTCACTTACTGTATTGTCCTGTCTTGGATGCAAATCTTAATTTTCTTGTCTGAAAGCATCATTAGTAATCAAGGTGGGTCTTTTCACCTTGACTACTAATGGTGCTTTCAGACTAGAAAATTATCTTTTCCTGGAAAACAAGACTGCTAGGCAGGATAAAATAATGACACAGACCAATACATATAAACAAACATACATTGCAGATATCACTTAGGCTGCCAAGAAGTGCTCATGAAGTCAACCAGAAGTCGGCCACAACTCTGTGGTATCCAACAAGAACACTGAGAAACTTATAAACTTGCCTTGCTGGAGGTTTGAATCTGTATATCCCACTATTTACAGGGTTTTCCCAAGGTTGTTTTTGCTAATTATCCATTCCTAGATGTTAAGGAAAAGAGCTTATATAAGAAAGAGCTTAACCATGAGAGTTCTTATCAAACTGAAATATGCAAATATAACCTCAGCATTATGGGCATCCATCACAGTTTCACACCCCAGAGTTTTTCTCTGTTACAAGCGTGCTAGGGAATCTTTTGATGAGAAACAGAACTAGTCCATTAAACATTAACTGACAAATGTGTGGCATAGCACTAGGCTCTGAGATTTGTGTGGTGTGTGTGAGAGAGAATGCACATGTGTGCATATATCTCATGTATATGCAGGCATCCAAAATATACATATGTGTGTTGATAGGTTTACTTCTGTCCTGTGTGTCAGGATTTGCCTAATGTGCCTTTCATTTAACAAATTGGACAGCTGGTACTTCCTCTGAAATATTTGAGGAGCCATCCTTTAAGCAGTTTATGTGACGAGGCTTGAATAATTCATGCACGACAAATGATTAGACAAGCCCTCGTCTATCTGGCTGAATTATTCTGCATGTTTGCTGAAGCAGTAAAGCGGGAGAAGAGCATTTCCTCCTCCAGAGGGTTTTACAGTGGTAGTATTGACCCACCCTAGTTATTGGGTTTCAGCCTTTTGTTGACATTGTTGTAAATGAAAGCGGCCTGGACAGGCCTTGAGCAGCTGGAGTTGGATAATTGTGAAAGATTCCCGCTCGCTCATTGCTGTTACCCTCAGTGTTTGTAGTGGGTTGTTTGCTTTGCCTTGTGTTGAACTGTTGACAAAAGCATTAGATACAAATGGGAACAAATAAAGCGGTGAGGTGCCAGGAGACCTTGGCAGACATGGCAGTTTGCAGGCTGACTGAAATGAGGGTTGTCGGCACTTAATCTGGATGGGAAAGTGCCTAGAAGGTGGCTAGAGTGTTTGTGTTTCCTCTTTCTCCCTGCCCATTTCAATTGCTGTTCGCAAACAAAGGTGTTAATAAAACAAAGGAGAAGTGTTCCTATCACAGCCTAACTGTTTGCCCCTCCACAGCAGTTTTCACTTCTGCAAAGTTTCTGGCTGATGTTCTTTGGGGCAAAATCCAGTTTGCACGTGAAAGGGTTAAGCGTAAAAATGGAGTGGAGGAACTGGGAAGACAGAATGGCAGGAGGGAATTGCAGGAGGGTTACAGGATTAGACTAGTATCCACTAGAACGGTGTAGGCCAGCAAAATTGAAGTCATTTACTGGAACGTTTTTAATTTGGTTTAAACAAAATGCTCTTTTGTATATTCAAATAGGGAGTAGCTCAGCTGTTGTGAAGCCAGAAAATTAATGGTATTTGTGTGTGTGTGTGTGTGTGTGTGTGTGTGAAATCGCAAAAAAGCATGTCAACAACATAACTGTGGATGATAATGCTGGAATTTTTATTCATGAGGAATTATCAGTGAAGGTTACTGGACAGCATCGTGTGACTGTGAAAGACTATGTGTGGGGAAATGACTGTCTTCCTTCTGTAAGATGATTTCATTTAGTCTTTCCAAATAGTCGGGAATTTTAATTTCTCCTCCTCATTATTCCCTTCCGTCCGCCTGCACTTTTCATAGTCATTGGGGAGAAGAGGAGGCCCCCCAGTAGGATTATAGCTTTTTCTCTAAGGACATTAAAGGGTCCAACTGGTAGTCTTTGGGGATCTATTGGGAAAACAGGTAGACCTGATGGATTTCAAGCAGCAAAAAAACAGCACCATGGATTTTTTTAAAAGCACACCTGACATTTAGAGAAGCATTCCCAACACAAGAAAACGCTCCCTTGGGATGCAAGGAGGAAGATGCAGAGCAACACATAGGGAATTTGTTATTGTTTAGAAGTTATTAGGCTCTATCTTACACCAGACTCAATTTGTGTTGGAATGATGGGAAGCTGCAGTCTATTGCCAGGGTCACAGAGAGCTTTTAAAACTCCCTGTGCATCTATAAAGCACTAGGTTCAAGCTGCAAACTGGGAGAGAAGAATAGTTTTCAGGATTCAGCTTTCTCCCATAAAAGAACTGGCACTTTTTTTTTTTTTTTACAAATGCACTGCATTACCTCTAGATCTCTTTTCTGAATCACTACATTTTTAACACAGTTCATGTACCAAAATATGACTAAGGCTTCATCCACACAGCCCCTCACAGAGCAGGGAACTTAGAAGCTGCCAAGGGGTGACCAAGGCCCTATAGCAGCAAGTAGAGTATCATTGTGTTGGTATATTACAAGTGTATATCACTTCATCCTAAAAAGGGTTAATTTTCTATGTATGTTAGTGTTGCACTGTGGGAACTGCTGATTGGTTGACTCTGCTATAATAGTTTGTATGTCACATGCTCTCACTTTCTCTTCAAGTAAGAATAGATGGACTCGAGTATTTCTAGACATTAGGGATGTGCATGAATGGTTTTTTTGGCAATCGATTCATAGCAAATTGAATGTTAGAAAATTCATCACCTTCAAATGTGATAGGATTCTATTCAATACAAATGTATTCGTGCAAATTTGTATGAATATCCAATACAAACAGAATCAGATACAAAAGGAGACATATCCAAGATGAACACACACATATCCAATACCTATCCCATATCTCCAGTTTAACTAATGTCTAAACTATTCGTACAAATGTTTTGAAACATTCATGCTTGTACGAATGTTGTACAATATTTATAGAAATATTTGTACAAATTCATACGAATATTGCATGTCGTGACTATCTGTGCACATCCCTACTAGACATGTATATCTGATGTAAATAAGTTACAAGACTCACAAGTTAAGTAAAGTTATGATAAAGAAACCAAGAAGTTGTATGCTTCAAGTCTGTTTCTTCAACATGCTCTCTGCTACTAGTATAGTTTTCTGAGTGTGAAAGAAAACAACACATTGCAGGGGAAACTCCATTTGTAGGCGTGAGGATCGCTGCTGAAATTGTTATTGAGAGCTGCAAGCAGGGCTACATGCCTGCCATCTTTGATCATCCACCCAGAAATTTCAGGGGCAATTTTTACCTGAGTTGCTACCTCCTCTCTCCTTCTCCCCATGAGCAATTTGAACAGGATTAAGGGAAGGAAACCTTGGTCAGGATTGGGGTGCCCCAAAGGGCAGTAGCGGATGGAACCTCAGAGATGTGCACAAATGTTCTAAACATTCAAAATTCAATCAAATTTGATCAAATGTGGACATTTGAATTCTAATAGAATGTCTACATGTTCAAATTTAAAAATTCAAATGAATTTTGAATGTTCAGAAACATTCGTTCAAATGATTTGAAACATTCATATGTACAGATACATATGTGCACACATACATATCTGTACGAATCTCATACATATCTGTACACATTTGTGCTGATAGTATGGTACAAACAATGGGATGCATACAGAATAAAACGGGATGCATACGAAATGCATACAGATACGTATAGCACATACAAATGCTGTCGACATTCGTATCTTCAGATTCAAATCTAACATTTGAACAAATAGTTTCAAATGTATTTGATTCAAATCGGATTTTGTTGCATTTGGATTCTAAATATTGAAATTGAATTGAATGTTTGGATTTTTGATTTTATTTGAATTTGAATGCAAAAAAAATAAATAAAAACACCCCAAAACATTTGTGCAAATCGCTAATATGACTGCCCTCTCCTTGGTTGCCCAGAATGCTGTCTTAGATGCTGAAGCTTACAGCAAAAAGAATAAAGGCAAAAGAGTGTTGTTGGTGATATATCATAGTGGCATGTGAAGTGTTTGCTCAAGACAAGGTGTGATCTGGGCATTGCAAAATGATTTCCAGCCTTATCCAAATGCCCACAACATTAAAAAATGGAACAGCAGGCACTGTTTTGCAGCATGAATACTATTGGATAGGGATTCAAGTCTTCCTGATGGTTCATAATTGTCCTCTTATTTTTATCCACTAACTTTGTGCCTAGCTCCACTTAATTGTTCAGTTCAGTTCAGTAACTTTAGAAAGTGGATAAATGTATTGCTGCAACAGTAATGAATACCGTGTACTTAACAATACATAAAGTAATCTATTCTTATTTCAAAGCAACTCTAAACCAGTTCTAGGTTAAAGTAAGGGTCTTACTTTCAGTGTGCCACATACCTCCATAGGTATGTTTCTTTCACACCCACACAATATGCTTAAGTCACAGCTAGATACGTCTAGCAATCAGCATGTTTTGTAACTGAAGGCAATCAGTCTGCATTGGTTAACTTCATGTTGTTAATCACTTTATGAGAACTGTCTTGTACTGTTCCTCTTACATATATGTCTACATAAGCATTAGCACTCATACGTGAGCACCAGCAGTAGCAGGAACAATATTGGGTTACAGGTGCGGTATTTGTATGGCTTGAAATGCTAGACCTACTCAAGAGCAGTTCACATGATCCACTTGAGGTGACTCTTATTAATTAATACAATTACTTCCTTGGTAATAACCTAGAAAGGACCTGGTCATTGATTTATCTGGTCCAGCAGCCAGCTTTCACAGTTGCATGAGAACATAAGAAGACCTCTGCTGCATTGGTCCACTGATCACCTAGGCCAGCGTCCTCACAGAGTGGCCCGCCAAGTGCTTCTGGGTAACCTCAAGCAGAAGACAAAGGCAAAACCTTCACACATCACAAGCAGAGTATGACAGAATTCTTTTTTTGGCCGGTTTCATTAGGCAGTTCGCAGCCTTTTTGAGGTAAGTACAGGTATTCCATTATTTCTCCCCCAAATCCCCTGAGCTGTAGAAGAATGGCACTGAAATTTACCACAGTCCCCTAGGAATCATTTGGAATGAATCGAGATTTCTTGATATATAGTTAAGGGCAGCCTTGGGGTGAGTCCTTTAGCAGTATAGCTCATGATCAAGTGTATTTTCTCCGGGTAATTAGAAGATGAAACTGGGCCTTCTCAGATAAATAGTAATTAGTGTACTCTTAAATTACCCTTGTAGCCTAGAAGCATTTCAAGCAGCATCCCAAACTAGGATAGATACTGCTCACATTTGAAGGCAGATAACTAGGGATGTGGTTTCCTAGACAACCTTGATGAAATGTTAGCTTTTGCAAAGATCTAAACCCACACCAGAGACATTGTTATCTTTGTCCCTGCTGGGTAATTTGTACACTGCAATAGTTTGTTTGGAAACATGCCTGTTGTTCTTTAAAATGGTGCTTAATGCTAGATTAGAGAACAGAAACTGAGCCCCCCATTTCTGTTGATATCATTTCATCTCTGAACTGTTTAAAATGAAAAACCTTGAAGATGATTATTATTTAAGCAATACATTTCAACATAGAACGTGTTGCTGATGGTGAGAAGAGCTCAGATCAGTTAGTAGAACTGTCACGATAATGTATGATAGCCCTTTTCCTGGAAAGCGATTTTAACATGAATTGACCCTGCTGGATTACATAATTTAGAAAAGTAGTCCAGAACACTGTTTTAGTTTGCCATAGTCTTATCTTCACTGAAAGCTAAATAAAATACTTAATGTACTCTATTATTAATCGTTTCAATATCCCTTCCCCCTCCATTGTGTATCTAAAGATAACTCGTTTGAATAGAACAGAAGGTTACATGTTTGAATATCAGTTATCACACTTAATCTGCTGCCAGTGTGGTAGAGCTCTAGACACTAAAACCTGTTTTTCAGCTGCTGTAGCTTGATTTTTTTTTAATTGGCTACTCATTGTTAATGTTAAAATAGTTCCAGCTAAGCAGGCTTGATCATGGTTTTAACATCTAAAGGTTTAATGGTGCACTCTGTTCTTTACCGACAATGAAAAGAAAGATAGGAGAGTGTTGTTGTCAAATACCAGGACAGAGGAATAGAGGTGGTTGTGACCTATCCTGGGAACTTTGAGTGAAGGAGGGGACATAAATGTAAAAAAATACTAGGATTAGTACCAAGCTAATTTATTTTGATTCAGAAGATCCATTTGATGGACTTTCAAGTGGGTGAAATTGCCAACTGACATCTCACATGGGGAAAGCTTTTGTAGCAGAAATACCGGTAGGGAAGACATTCTGGGCATCAGATCTACCCAGGTAAAATGAGAGTGTTAGGATCACCCACTTGTGCTTTGGAATGCTGCTCCTTGTGAGTACCCCACAGGGCCCCCAGGGTTTCTGCAAGCAGAGTGCTGAGAAGCCAAGGGTTTGCTAGCACTGCCAACCAACCAAGTAAATCTCCCAAAGGATACTAGATCTGCAAAAGCCCCACCTCCTTAAACTACTATGGGTCATCATTTTAAAGCTCAAGAGGTCTTCCTTTGGCAGTTTAACTGTAGCTCTAGTAAGTTGTTCTCTTTGGGCAGTGAAGAAAGAAGGGAAGGAAAAGCTTATTTAAAACACTTAATTTACCGTAACTATGGAAAACCTATGAAGAGTCTAGACTAACAAAAGTGTTTTAGCTATGGAACTAATGAAACTGTCTGGACTAGGGATGTGCACGAATGCAGATTTTCAATTCGATTTGTAAAGAATCTAATATTCAAAAAGCAGAATGTATCCAAATAATGAAAAAATGAATGTCTGGACATTCAGTTTGATACAAATACATTTGTATATATTCGTAAAAATGATTTAGACATTTGTATCTGTACGGGTACATATGCATCTCGTACACATTCGTAGGCAACCCATGCAGATATGTGCAGATGTGTACAGATGCATACAGGATGCAAACGGGTGGTGGTGGTGGTGGTGACATGCATCACCCATGTCATCTAGTAGCTATATTGGATTCTAGTCTGACCAAACTCCAGTGTGTTCACTCATTTCTTGTGTTTTCTAATCCAGATTCTTGCATTTCTGCTACATGTGCCCAGTTCACATTCTTTTTGAGTCTCCTTTCTCTACCCGCTTTGTCCCATTGGTCAAAGGAAGCCATATTCTCCTCCCTGACCATACTGAAATTATTAGGACCCATCTCCCACCAGTCTCTTTTTTGTGCCTTTTGGGTCCCCCCCCCTTGCTGGACCATCTAGTTATGCATGTGTTTATGTATAAATATCTTGCATCTTTCATGATAGGACTAGAAATCTATGTACATTGGTTGTGATTTGTTCATGGTGGCTTGATTCTCTCCATTACTGATATATGACTACCAGCTGCTTACCCATAAAAGAATTCAACTGGCCTTAACCCTGTGAGGTAAGCGTACAGCTTGTCAGTTCTCTGAAATTATACTGGTCATTATGCTGTTCTGTTTTAAGGTAACTGGAACATCACCTTGTCACTAGGATGACAGAGTGTTATGCCAAGCGTTTGGTCTTGATTTATCAGTATAAAGTGTAAACAACCCAGAGATCCTCAGTGAAGCATTCACCTTCTCTTAGCTTCAGTTGCCAGACCAACCACAGCAGTTCTGGGTGGCCAGGATAAGCAAGGATCTATGCTAGGTCATGCTATTCTGAATTATCCACATCTTGAATGAATAAGTATTTTTTATTGATGGAAGTACACAACGCGATCATTGTTCCACTCATCCTCACCACATCTGTAGCTTGCAGACTGTCACAGATGATGAAGAAGAAGAGTTGGCTTTTCTACCCCGCTTTTCTCATCCATTTAAGGAGACTCAAAGCAGCTGACAAAGCTTTCTGTTTTCCCCACAACAGAACACCCTGTGAGGCGGGTGGGGCTGTGAGAGCTCAGAAAACAGCTGTGACCAGCCCAAGGTCACCCAGCTGGCTTCATGGGGGAGGGTGGAATCGAACCCAGTATTCCCAGATAACAGTCTGGCTCCCTAACCACTAGACAGTGATGATGAAAGCTTTTTATTATTTTTGCTGACCACTTTTATAAATTTATTGAGTACCAGTAGCAAGTACAATGTTAACAAGCTGTTGAAGTTTTATATAACAAATTCTTGTGTGTGTGTGTGTATGTCATTTACAAGTGTGTGTGGGGGGGGGCAGAATTAAAAATGATAATCTAGCATTTCACCAGGAGTATTGAATTTGATTTCTTTAAAATGCGTGTATGTTGACTTCTTTTTGAAACACAATTAGAGAGGCAGTATAACAAAAATAATTCAAAGTAAAAATAGCAATATTAACTGAACTCATTGTGCACATCAAACCAAAAAAGAAGAGAAAAAATTAATATAAGACAGCATGTGAAGGCAACATCGCACTGAAACAATGATTGAATGTTTTTACTTTTAGTGTCAGCAGTAGACTCCAAAAAGAAGTGTTGCCTATATTCTCTTAAAGTTATTTGTATAAAATCTATTAACTTTTCAAAAATAGTATAATTGATTACTCTGTGATGAAATAATCATAAAATAGCATCAAACAAAATATAACCATAATTGAAACAAAACATACTTCCTAACATAAAAATGGCAAACACATGTTGAATATATGTGAATTTCCACTTCTGTAATTCCAAATTCAGATTACTTATTTATCTATTTACCCAAAAGTTCCAGGGTGCATCACAACAATAAACAGATAAAAACAACAAATCAGTATACAGCACACATTAAAATATACTACTGAGACACAAAATTTCAATTTAATCAAGACCTTTTTTAAAAAAATTACAAAAATAAGCATCTTAAATTTTGGGACAGAATATTTTCCAAATTGAATGCAAGCAAAATCTATAGTAGGGCTTTGAGACTTCAGTGTTTAAGCCTTGAATGACCTAGTCCATGGGAAATACATTTCCTGAATAGGGAAGCGCACAAATATTTGAATGCATTCGAAATTTGATCAAATCGACCAAAGTTCAACATTCGAATTCAAATCGAATGTCCTTAAATGTGAATTTAAAGATTCAGTTTGAATTCTGAATTTCAGATCTATTCGTTCGAGTTATTCTGACATTCGTATGCATACGGGTTCCTACATGATGCGTACTTGAAGATCCGCATCTTTCCCGCATTTGTACGGATCTGTATGGGATGGATACAGATGTGTATGAATGCATACAGATGTGTACGGGTCCGGGGAAGATGCGTACGGGAATCTACAAATTTTGTCAACATTCATAAATGCACATTCGAATAAAAAAATTCAAATTAATAGATTCAAATTTGGTTAATTCAAATTGAATTTGGTTAAATTTGAACTTTAAACATTTGAATTGGATTTTTGGGTATATGATTCAATTCGAATCCTGAAAATTGCATTCGTGCACACCCCTATTCCTGGATGACGTTGAGCTGCCGTAATATTGATAGAAAAATAATACTGTTACACTAAAAAATAAAGATGTAAATGCTGTGCTTGTTGGGAATTTTCTGGCATTTTACAGTGTAGCTGTTGGCCCTGCCACTGCATTGATCTCATCTTCTTGTAATACCCATTTGTTGACAAACCTTTATGTGCCACATATTGAAAACATGGTTATATTGACCAAAGAAATTGTCCAAACATTTCATTTATTTTAATCGTTGACCATGGTTTCCAGTGTTGTATTCATGTTTTATATATAGAGTCTGTATGAATAGATATCAGTAAAGAATTTCGTAACTGTCAGTTGAATGAACAGAATAATTTATTTATTAAAGGCCATTAATAAGAGCAAGAAATTGCTTAAATGAACCCCAGAATGAGAAATGTTATTGCACGGTAACAAAGTAATCACAGCAGTTTATTAACAGAATACGCTGGGGGGAAAAAAGCTCTCCCGTAGGCTGTTTCAGGAAAGTAAAAAAGTATTTATAAAAAAAAAAAAGCAGTTATTCCCCAAAGTAAAATAGAATCAGTTGTGTAAGAGTAAAAGTAGAACAAAAAAAAGGAAAACACCTGTGAAATCCTGTAGAGCTCAATACTCCAGTTCAAAAGGATTATGGGCCATCATATTGATATCCTGGAAAAAGACAAGAGTCCTCTGGGGAAAGTCCCTAAGCATGTCTTTCCCTAGAGAAAACTAAAATGGAGCTGTGCTGTGTTCCTTTGTTCTGCCTGGAACAGAGACTTCACACCTGGGAGGAGTCAGACATTCAACAAAACAAAAAGTATAGCATGTAAAGAGCCACATTGTCTACATTTAGATACAAAATATTACTGTTCTGTGAATTCCCCCCCCTTACATGCTGTGTTAACAGCTCAGGGAAACAAGGAAATAGTGATTCCATCAAGAAGTAGTTCACTCTCCAAAATTATTGAAGTATGTAGCCTCTAGATGTCTGAATAGTTATCAGGATTTTGTTTCTTTTTTAAAGGAAACCACTGTATTTTTTAAACCAACTTTTTGATTTTCTGGATAATATGTGGGAGTTGAAGTTGCATCTTCCACAGAGCAGACAGGAGAAGACTAGGGAAATGCACGAATATTCATAATTTGGACTTTTGTATTCAAATGGAATGTTACAACATTTGTGCATTAACATTTGTATGAATACGAGTGTTTTGGTCATTCGTACAAGTAGTTTGGACATTTGTTAAACTGGAGAGGATTTGTTAAGGATTTGTAGAAAAGGGTGCAACTGTGTTGAAATTTACTTCACTAGGCCATTCATCCTGCAAAACATCAGGTGTTGTGCTATTCTTGTAACATGGACAAAACTAGTGTTCCTGTGGGGAGCTAATGATGTTATGGGAACTAAAACTCTGAGACACAGAGCAATCCGCCAACTTATGCACATGAGGTCTCTGCTGTTCTGTGACATCATGGAATCCTACAATTATAATTGTATTCTATAATGTCTTCAAGTTTGTAACAGGAGAGAGACATGGGGTGTTTTTCCACGGTCACTTAGTGCCCATTTTAGCACCCATTAAGGGACCCATTTGGGTGAGAGCCAGATGACCCCCATTTCTACCACGGCACCCATTAGGGACACACGCCTCGGGAAATCGGATCATATGGGTATTTTTTGGCCTTTAATCCGGATGGGGTCTTCAGCCAGAAAATCTGGATTAAAGGGAGCCTGTTCCCATGTTAGTTTGGCAATGGGGTCTAGAGGAGGCTAGGGGGAGGGGTCACCCTTGGAGGAGAGCCCCAAAACCTAAGCTTTGAAGTCATTTCAAAATCATTTCGAAGTCATTTTGAAGACACTTCGAAGTCTGTGCAAAATAACTTCGGAGCGTCTTTGAAGTCTGTGCTGATATTCGGAGTAAACTTCGAAGTGACTCTGAAGTGACTTCAAAATGACTTCGAAGTGACTTCAGAGCTGCTTCGGAGATTGCACCCCCTGTCCCCCCAAGCACCTGGGGTGACAGGGAGACCCCTTCTGGGTGCTCTGGTGTTTCCATGGCAGGGAGGCTAGCACCCATTGCTATTGGGTGCTAGACCACCCATGGAAACACATTGGGTACTTCCCTTAATCCGGATCTACTAGATCTGGATTAAGGAAAGTACCCATTCCCTAGATCCGGATCTTCTTAGATCCAGATTAAAGGAGCGCGGTGGGAAAACACCCATGAAGAAGTGTACCTGTACTTATATATTAGTGGCTAAGTTGTTATCTGTATTCTTTTCATATATTCATGCATTTATCCTATATATCCATGTATTTAGTCAGTGCTCAATCTGCAATCATAAAGCAATAAAACCTTCCTTTTGGAATGACACCAAGTCTCTGTGCATGTGAACTCTAAGCTCATATGCCTTTTGCTGTGCTTTTTGCCAAGGGTAAGCTCTGCTGCCTTTTAAAATTGTAACAAAGCAGAGTGCTGTTTACATCTGCAACAGTTCCAGATTGCATTTGACATGGATCAAGAGTGGACTAAAAGTGGATTCAGGTCAGATTTGATGCTTTCAGAGTGCAGATATGTTATGGATACATATCAGATATGTATGTGTTCATATCGGAAAAGTATTGGATATTCATACAAATTTGTATCAATAGATTCCTACCACATTCAAAGGGGATCGATTTGAAGTAATACAAATTTTGCAACATTCAGTTTGTTGCAAATCCAGTGTCAAAAAACCCATTCATGCACATCCCTAGAGAAGAATGATTGGAGCAATGCATTAGATAGTGGTGAAATTTCTTTTGATCCACTGTAGATCGAAACCCAGTTCAGAATGGTCAAAGGTGAGGTGTTAATCTCTGTCTCTCTCAACCTCACCGCATGAACAAATGCTGGTTAACTGATGTTGCACAACTTGAAGGAGAACAAGTTTCCAACCCCTTCTCTGTGGCAGTGCACAGTTATACTAGCATTTGGACAACTGTGAATATATATTAAAGAACATCTGACTTCATGTATGATGTAGTGAGTGGTACCTATGGAGAATAGCCAAATTGTTGAATAATTTCAGAAGTGTAGATTTTGGTCTTATCACAGTTTAAATTCTTTGATCTGCAAGAGTAATTTTTTTAGATTCATTTTATTGTATTATTTTCAAACCAGTCAGCCTATTCCACAAGTTTAAATTAGGAAGAGAAAGAAGTTGTTTCTTTTCAAGTGGGTGTAAAGTTAGGTATTATTTTTGTTCCATCTTTTTTCCCTTACTTATTCTGATGCTCATTTTTTATTTGATACCTCGACTGCCAGTTTGGGGAGTTCTTTCTTCGGTTTTTCACGAAGCCAAGTCATGAAAATGCCACACGCCACAAAGTAACAAACATAAGAAGAGCAAAGATGCTAGAAATTTCACCTCTCAGACCCCTAGTATTTGTTCTTTTTCCAGTACTACTGGAATAAGCATTTTTGACCCCCATAAAAGTGTGCAGTCCTCTGCAACTCAGTTACAGCTTTACGTTTCTTTGTTGTATTGTGGCTTTGGTTTTCATTGCCACAAGCTTCCCCTCTTTATATTCACATAGCCTGCTTATTTCTATTCTGATGGACATTCTGTGCTCGTATTGTTCAGGAATGTGTGACATTTGTTCTAAATAAACTAAAAGAATCATAAGATACCCATGTTGAAATGATTTCCAAATTTCTCTTGCATTTTTTTCTGGAAAATATATATTTCGACCATGTCTATGTATACGTTGATTGGAGTCTGTTCCCAGCTAATCAGCAAAGAGAGGTGCAAGAGTATATTTGTTATGATGTATGTTTTCATAATTCAGACACATGTAGTAGATGTACAAGGAATCTGACTGGAAGGGGCAAGTGACCTCTGAAACAGGGTCCTTGGCTCTAGAGCAGAATCCATCTTGACTGCACAAGGATATGACTAGGAGTATTCCCACACTTACACCTTGATCAATTGACTCTATGAAGAACTCTTCAACACTTGCTCGTTCCCAACAGAAGAAGAAGAGTTGGTTTTTATAGCCTGCTCACCATTAAGGGGACTCAAAGCAATTGACATACCTCTGTTATTCCCCCTACAACAGTCACCCTGTGAGGTTGGTGGGGCTGAGGGAGCTCAGAAAGAGAGCTGTAACTAGCCCAAGGTCACCCAGCTGGCTTTGTCTAGGAGAGCGGACTCAAACCAGGAAACTACAGATAAGAGTCCAAGGGTGTTTCCACATTGGCTGCCGAGAAACGGATTTAAGAAAATCCGTTTCCTGGCAATTCGTTCTCCCAAGGATCTGTCCGAAATAGGGACAGATCCAAGGAGGCCCTGCACATCCGCACATGCGTGGGGAGGATGGATTCTGCTGGCTGGATCGTCTGGGTGCTGTGCAGAGGCCACAGCACTCATTCCAAAAGGCATCCAGCCTCCCGCGCTGCTGACACCGCCCCCAGAGCTGTGGGACTGGAGCATGCAGCTGTCAGTCACCACATGTTTCTGCTGGTGTGCGGTGCACAGGGGAAGGGCAGAAGGAGACAGACTGGCCTCCTCCCACCCTTAAGATGGCGGCCGCCGGCACATGCAGCCCCTCTCCTCTCCATGTGTAGAAGCGTCCTGCTTCCGAATGGATTGAGTCGAGGGGCCAAATGGAAGAGGTCTTCCCAGAGGCCGGATCTTTTGGCGGTGAGACCCCATTAAGAACGGGTCTCACGCACCGCGAAGTGTTCTGGATCAGGCCTCCAGTGTGGAAGATAAGTTTTCTATGTGTGCTTAATGTGTCTTTAATGTGTTGTTAATGTGATCTTACGGCCAGTGCGGAAGCACCCCAACACTCTAGCCACAAGACGAAACTGGCTCACAAGAACAGCTTCGTCCTGTCAGCTTGCGACAGGAAAATGGTGCTTGAACTAGCAGTGTTCATGCCCCATGCAGGCTGTAAGATTTAATGGCTATTCCTTGTTTACCATTCATGGAACACCTGAATGATACAAATCTTTTGTTTACCCCCGTTTCCTCATAAACATCTGGCCCTGCACCTTGAGGGTAAACTTTAAAGTACCCTGCACCTTGTGGAGTGAAACACACACACACACTAAGTAAAGAAGAAATTATTTTAACTGTGAATTTTGAACAATTCGCTGTAGAATGAATGCATTCATTATTGCATTCATTCATTCATCCATTTTATTTGTATTCCGCCTTTCTAGTCAATTACTCAAGGCGGTTTCCAGCGACCATGAAAAAATGCAATACAAAGTAATACATCATATGTTAAATAAATACACTAATACATTAAGTAAATAATGTATTATTCCATTTATATATAATTTTATAATACATTATGAGAATTATATAAAACATTGGGGGAGGGGAAAGAGAGACAACAATACCGGTTCCTCCTCCTTTCCCCTCTCCAAGCTCAGTTTTGTTTCTATGCACAGCGACCGACCAGGGTTGGTAGAGATGGTACTTCCCTCTTCTGGATGGCTTCATGGCTACCAGAGAGGGCTGCACAAACACATACTGACTGGCCTGGCAGGCATGGTACTTGCACATATTGTGTTTCTTTCTTGCACTTTTATGCTATTTAGTACTCTTAAGGTCTCATGGCAGATTACAGAAATCCAACAAGTAAAATAAATTGAGAATTTCTCACATTTCTTTTTTATTTTGACGTCTACACATTCTTTCCCCCCCCCCTCCTGTTGTACCTTCTGCTTGTATTCTGTATTAGCCTGTGGTAACATTCTAGTAACCTTCCTCCCCAACTTTGCTGCCATTCTCTTTGCTTTCCTGAACTTGAACAAGGTTGGTTTACTTTCACCCTCCACTGATCCTTGCCGTTTCAGTGGCTGCTAGGCCTCACCTATGTTAGAGCCCCTTAGTCAATGATTGCAGAGGAAGCTATATGTTAAAGGATTAATTTTAAACATCCGCCTGTGCAGCCCAAGGTAGCTGCCCTGGCTGTTGCTTTAAATACCTGTTAAGGTTGCCTTTGTGCACTTGGTATCCAGAGGGGCCAGAGAAAAAGAAGCCCATGCTGATAGAGTTATACTTCAAAATAACTGGTATGTTTGACTTCCGCTGTGCAGCCTGATCCGTCCGTACAAATGTGTGCTCTGTGTCTGTGTTTTAACTGCACGTATTGAAGCAAACTGGCAGAAAGCTTAGCAAGGCCCTACAAATTAGTTTAATGTTTATATGTCACCAATCTTACAACTATGATTTAGCATTTACGCTTTCAATTTGCTTTTTCACAGAACCCTGCATCAATTTAGGTAATAGTCTAATTACATCAATTCACGATTTAAGAGCAAACGGAATGGCCTGTGAATCTTACATTTGGCAAGATTTTTTTTTTAAAGTGAAAAGTTAGTATTACAACTGTTGACAAACTAGATGGGCAATTACTGGGGAAGGGAACATCCTGATTTCTTTTATATCTTTAAGTACCATAGGAGTTCTTTCCATTTAGGCCTCTTCTTTAAATGTGTTCCTTCTCTCTCTCCCATCCTCCGTTCTTACAGCATATTCTTTTAACACCTATTAGTTATACATATTTTCTAAACAAATCAAATGATATGGACTTCTCTGGGATTAAAATGTCCTTGATGTAACCTATAATCCCCCCATTAGGTAATGTTCATGCTTGTGTTTATTGCTTTTATGGAGGCTTCTGTGTAAAATAAAAGGTACATTTTTTAAAAAAAACATTGTTAAATACTCAAATGAAACATTTATATTCAGCTATGTTACATAAGACACAATTTCTGTTAATTAACTTCATTTAATCAGCAATTAGTGAAGTTAATTAGTGGATTAAATGCCATATAAACATCAAGCACTGCCTGTTAAAATCATTGTTTCCATTAAAAAGTAACAATTGGGCCCTTGAATTACCAATGTCAATCTAATTATCTGAAAAGCACCATGTTAGGGAGAATGTTGTGTTTGGCTGTGGTATCAAAATTAGGGAAGTGCACAAATAGTCATTACATTTGTTATTCGAAGGAATTCGTGCAAATTTGGACATTCGTAGATGAACTGAATGTTACAATATTCGTAAATTGACATTCGTTTGAATATGAATGTTTTCCGATATTTGTATGAATAGTTTGGACATTCGTTAAACTGGGGAAATGGGAAAGCGGCTGCATCAGTCACATCTGCAATGGATCTAGAGTGCATTCAGCATGGATTGAGAGAGTATTAAAAGTGGATTCAGGTCAGATTTGAGGCTTTCAGAGTGGATTGGTGATGGGATATGTATCACATACGCATCTCGGGTACAGTTCGGATATATATTCATTTGTATCGGATACGTATTTGTTCGTATTCGTTTGTATTGAATATTCATATTAATTTGTACTAATACATTTGTATTGAATAGAATTTTGTGACATTTGAAAGGGTCTTTTCATATGAGCAGGAATTTTCTAACGTTCAATTCGTTATGAATCAAATGACAAAAACCACATTTGTGCACATTCCTAATCAAAATGCATAGCTCATGTTGGTTAGTATATATAGGATCCAGAGTACAGCGGGTGGATTTAAGCCTTGTGGGAAATTAGGCTACAATCCTAAGTACACTTTTGGTAGGGATGGAGGACACTTGAATTAAGTGAGATTCTGCCATGCACAGTGCCGTGAAAAAGTTTTTACACCATTTCTGGTTTGTAATAATTTTTCATATTTGTCACATTTAGTTGTTTTAGACCTTCAAGTAAAGTTTAATATGATGCAAAGACAATCTCAGTACACACAAAATGATCATTTCATTTGTTGAAGGAATCAAGTTATCCAACACCTGTTATCACCAATGTTTAAAAACTTAATTGCCCCTAAGTCACTCAGCCAACCAATGAACCAACTTTGATCAGACTAGTCACAACCAAGCTTGAGTACTGTCCAGTTCTGTTCAATGCAAATATCACTTAGGCTGCTTTCAGACATTTATTTATTCCATTATATTTGGATATTCCAGAATAAAACACATCCAGACACACTGTATTCTGGGAAAATCCATGCTTTATTCTGGAATATGCAAATATAGTTGAATAAGTAAATGATGTTTAGATGAACCTTTAAATAGAACCTTTGCAGCAGTGTGGAGTAAGCTAGGGGTGGTATTCCACTAGCACTAAGTACCCATTGAAGGACCCATTAAGGATTATAGGTCCTGAGGGATCCATATGGCTTGGATTTCCCTAGCTGTGGTGGAAACAGATGTGTCTCTAATAGGGTGTATAGTGGAAATGGAGTCATCTGGCTCTCAGCCAAATGAGTCCTTAATGGGTGCTTCAATGGGTACTTAGTGCTAGTGGAAAAACTCCCACTGGGTCCTTCCCTTAATCCGGATCTACTAGATCCTGATTAAGGGAAGTACCCATTCCTTAGATCGAGATCTTCTTAGATCTGGATTAAAGGAGCTCAGTGGAAAAACACCCCATGTCTTAACAAGCAGCACATAATGGTGCAGTAAAAATAAATTCTGGAATAGAAAGAAAAGTATTGTAATATATTCATTTGGAAAGGATTACAAAGCCATTCCTTAGGTTCCAAAACTCCAATGAGCCACAGTGAGAGCTGTTATCTCCAAATGGAGAAAAATGGAAACAGTAATGATTCTTCCCAAAAATGAACAGCCTACCAAGTTTTCTTCAGGAATGCCTTGACGATTTACCCAGAAGTCACAAAATAATGCAGACTAGCATTTAAGCAAGTGTAGGCTATGCTTACTACAGAGAGGGTCATCTTTCAGGATTCCACAGTTGGAAAGACACTGGGCAAATATGGTATCTCTCAGACAGCTGCAAGGATGGGGTCTACAGAAAATCTGGATTAAAAGCCAGAAAGTACCCATTGGATCCAGCAGTCGAAACAATCGGGTCCCAAATGGGTGCCGTGGTGGAAATGGGATATCTGGCTCACGCCCAAATGGGTCCTTAATGGTTGCAAAAATGGGTACTTTCTGACAGTGGAAAAACAACCATACTAGCATTCAGTGCACAATATAAGAAAATTCAAAGTTTCGCACCAGTCTGGACAGATTGGCGAGAACTGCTTGTGAGAACTGGGGTGACAGCTCAACTGCGATTGGCTGCCTCATCATATGTGACATGCATGCCAGTAATGGCCCCCAGGCTATGGAACAGGCTCCTCTGATTAGGTTCAGGAAGGTGGTGGAGACACACCTCTTCACTGAGGCCTTTGACTAAATGTTGGTTATGTTTGCCCCCACCCACTGCAAACACTACTATTTTAAGTGATATTGTGCTTTTTTTTATGTGTTGGTTTAAAATTTTAATATTGTTTCTTTTAATGTGCTGGTTTTAAAAGTTGTTACCCGCCCTGAGACCTTCAGGTATAGGGCGGGATAGAAATATAAATATAAATTAATAAATTAAGAGTGTCCCTATTCCCTCCCACACCATTTCCCTTTTGTCTCTTTAGATTGTAAGCCTGAGGGCAGGGACCTGTCTAAGATTTTTATAATATTGTGACCCACCCTGGGACCAAAGTTACTGTACAGAAATCTCTGTGTAGCCATATCGTTCTGGCCAACCTTACTGCAGAATCAGCCAAGAAGCCTTCCATGGTCATTTTCCTTCAGTGCCTACTGCATCAATTTTTATTGTTTCTTTTGTGCTTTGAGCAGACTTTATAACCGCAATAATGTCATTCAGATAATTATATTATAATTGACCACGGCGATGAGCATCCTTGGCTTTTACTATGGTTTGTTTAATATCTCAGGATGGTCAATTATCTCATAATCCCCACTTTGTTGGGAATTATTGTTTTAATTATTGCACTCAAAATACATCATTGTTTCTGTATTATAAAGTTTCACATGGGAATGATCACATTTTGCAGAGGTTCTGAATTTCCAGTCTTATTGCGTGGGAGGGTTCCTGGTTGTCATTACTCATTATTTTCTAGCACTAATTTTGCTGAATTACTTCTTTTTTTTTTCTTGGCCCACCTGAGGTAATTTCTCTAATTTGCTTTATCAAATGGTGAACAGTGTTGCTTGGCAAAGACAAGCTTGCTACTGCTAATTCTTTATTTCACTCTATTGCCTTCCTCCGTGGTTGCACTTTGAGCCACACATGCTAATATAAGTAATCTTCAATGGACATAGGGGGTTGAAGGGTAATAATAATTCTTGGCTTGTTCAAGTAATCTGAAGTACTAATTACTCCAAGCAGACGGCACACTGATACTTGCCCTCTTGCTGGTGAGATATTTATGGCTTTCTAAGAGAGTTTCTATTACGTTCTTTATGATCAGTAAAGCTGAACATGGTCAAGTATGATATTTTAGGCCACAGCAGACATCTGCTTTCAAAAATGTCTGCATGCTATAATTATATTGAAGAAAATCATACTGACTTTCTGTTGGTTTGTAACCAGCCTGCTGTGCTCCCCCGCTTTCTCAAATTAGTGGAGGCTCTAGATGAAGGTTGTTGGGTGCCACTGAATTGTGGCCAACCCCTGTTTGACTGCATAGGCACTTTCATGGGCAGCTCGGTGGAATTTTCTTGGCAGAGGTGCAGAGGTGGTCTGCCATTGCTTACTTCCAGGCATAGGCTAGAGACCAAACCAGTGACTTCTTGCAGATTAGACCTGGGGTAAATCACTCAGGCGCAAACACAACAGGCTGGGACAGCTTGGCAGATCAAAAAAAATGGAATGAAGATGCCTTTCCATTGGAAGGTGCTTTATTGCTTAGTTGAAGTATATAGCATAACATATTAAAGCAAGCAGTATAACTGTTGAATGATTAAATACATGGATATATAGATAGATACATTACAAGTGAATGTCAGAAGAAGAGAAAGAGAAGGTTGGAAACGTGTGCTTGAGTGAAAGGATATGATTCTCAACACACAAGAACACATGACTTCTCAGGTCCAGTTGTGTTGTGTGATTTGTTTCTGAGGTCAGGATGACATTTCTCTGGAACTGAAAGATTCTCATAACGTCATGGCCATGTTTAGACTATACCATTAGGATAACAACAGAATATAAAATAACAGCATCTGCTGATAGTGGTTCTCAGCAAACTTGGCCTTGAGGCCTAGCATTAGATTTCCGTTCCTGCCTGTCGTGACTTTCTACTATTCAAGCACTTTGCTCTACCATTAAACTACAGCCACTCCCACTTTTAAGATACTGATGCATTAATACATCTACAGAAATGGCAGCAGCTGTACTGTTGAAGCGACATGATGCAGGTCCCTGAGGGACTTACAAATAGATGACTTATAAATGCCAGTGTTCCTGGCATCCTGTGAGTTCAGCTGACAGGCCCAATGCTGAGTTAGGCCTCTCAGTTCTTCTGCCTGAGAGAACACATTAAAGAAAGTTTGGGAGTTTCTGGACTTTCTTAAAAGTGACAGTGTAGTTTTGCCACTGCTGTTGTCTGGCACAATCTGTGCTGGCATAGTATCAGATCATTCATCTGGGAACTTGGCTCTGATGCAAAAAGGACAAAAGAAGAGCTGTTCCAGTGCATGCTGTGGAAATCTGGTGGCCTCTTTTATGCCAGCAAGGGGAAATGCCAATTTAAAAAACAAAACAAAAAAAACTGAAGCGTCCTTAATCCTGTCAGGTTTAGGAGCCGGTCTTGCTATAATGCAAGTTGCAGGGATTTACTAAAAGTTATTTTCACCTTCATCTTCCCTGAGTATAAGATTGATGAGTGGCAAAGTAAGAAGTAGTGATTGGCTACAAAGTAGTGCCTAGAAAAGTAGTAGTGGAGAAGAAGGTGAAGACAAGTAGACAGATGCAAGCAGGAGACCAAGATAAGAGATAAAGTAGAGCTGGAAACAGCAGTTGTTCACTTAGGTGTAAAACAACTGCAGCATTGCATAAAGCTTTGCTCCTGGAGAATTGATATTATCACACACAGAATCATAGAATCATAGAATCATAGAATCATAGAATGGTAGAATTTGGCCTCCATGAAAGAGAAGAATGTTTTACAGCTACTTCCTCTTGCTGATGCTTGTATCTTCTTTTGCCCAGTTCACTATCCTCAGGGCTCTAGGATAGAGATGTTCAAAATGACATCCGGATTTGCAAGTTTGATTGAATTTTGCATCAAATAAAAAATCCAGTTGCTTGAAAATCCGAAAATTTAATTGAAATGAACAAAGCTCCTACTTACAAAAATGAACATTTTTAAATCGGGAAAAGTCACAAAACGTTGGGAAAAAAATTGAATAGGGATGTGCAAGAATATTCTAAATATTCAAAAGTCAGTTGAATTCGATTGAATGTAGACACATTCAAATTTAAACATTCAAATTTCGTACATTCTGAAACACTTGTTCAGATGATTTGAAACATTTGAATGTACAGATACGAATGTACAGATACATATCTTTATGCGTCTCATACGGATCTTTATGCATTTGCCTACGAAATGCATACAGATATGTATGACACATACGAATGTTGTCAACATATCTTCAAATACAAATATTGTCACCAGTCATATCTTCAGATTCAAATCTAGCATTCAGATGAGTAGATTCAAATGTATTTGATTCGAGTTGGATTTTGTTGCATTTGGATACTAAACATTGAAATCAAATTGAATGTTTTGACATTTGAATCAAATTCGAATGCAAAAAAAAAATGTTCACATCCCTACATTTTAATATAGTTTTGAGATTTGAAGATTCAATTATGAACAGAATTTTTGTATGTTTGATTCAATCTGGGGATTTGTGTGTGTGTGTGTGTGTACACATCCCTGCTCTAGGACTCCACTAAGGCTAAAAAGATGTATTTCTCTATTTGTTCAGAGAAGGCTTTGAGATGGAACTGTTCACAAACCAGTCTGCCCCTCCTCCCACTCCTGAATTATCTGTGCAAGAAAAGGTGAAATTTAGAAGGCTTGGGAATGTACAGACCACACCCTACTGCTTCTGAGGTGCCTCTTTTGTTATCTCTGCCTCGTGTCACTGTTCCATGCCCTCAGACTGTTCCTGACATTTTATAAATGTTTACGTACAACTATAAAAGTGGCCCACAGTGACTGTAAAGTGCCATTGTGGCCAAGTGCAGGGATTCATCAAGCCAATTGGTTGAATTTTCCTTTAAGGTGAAAGCCAAATTGAAAATTCACAGATCAGCCAGCTCACCATGAACATGGCTCAAACATCCTTAACCGGAACTGTCTGGATCTTGTTTAGCAGTCAGTTGTATGAAGAAACAAACTTGTGCTTTGTTGTAATACCTGGAAACACATATCACTTAGATAGTAATGCAGATTTTCCTTTTCTCTGTTCTGAAAATTAGCTGCAGTATCATATTGTATTACTGATTTAATGCACACCAACAATCAGTTCTCAAAGGAGATGAAATGCCTACTAAAGGCGTGTTACTATGAACTCACGGTTTGTCTTCATTTTTTGTAAGAATGTCTACTACTGTTCTTCAGACTTGGAGTTCTGTAACAAGGGATCAGTAAGAGCTATAATTGCAAGTCTGTGTTGTGTCTATTTAGGTTCTGTAAAACAATTCTTCAGTAAGACGAAGTATGCATTGTCTCAGTGAATGCATCATCTTTTTAAGAACTAGTCATAATTAGCTTCTATGTCACACTACTAGAGTGCTCCAAATTATAGCTTTATTAAGTGCCAGAATCAAAGATTAAAAGAGTATTTGTAGCACTGAGGCTAACTAGATTGAGAAAAATGTGATTTGAAATTATGAAAATAAATACTTTGGTTTAAGTCACTGCAGTAACTCACTGTTTGATTCTCAGCCTATTATCCTAATTGTCATTTGGTAATTTTAGTTTTGTCCTTTATTGAAGTCAATTGCTTTTTAAAAACAGAGATGAGTCATAATGAATTGAATTCAAGTTGTAATAAGCCTGATTTCCATTTGTGGAATGAATATATACTGGTGTATTCTTAAGGCTATTTATAAGGATTTGCAAAATACTTTCAGTTTTGAAAATAATTGGACATAAAGATAAATGCTGTGGTCCTCATCCTCAATATTGCTACTTACAGGTGAATTGGAGTACATCTTCTAGTTGTTTTCCATCGGAACATCAATCCTTGGCAAAAAAAAAAAAAGAGAAAGAAAGGACTAGATACATGTACTTAGGTGAACTAACTCTTGTGGTTCTTACTGTGCAGTCATTAAAAGGAGATTGATATCAGAACAGTAACACAAGAGTTGTAGAGGTAGCCAGCACAGCTTTTTTGTGCATCAAGGGGCCTTTTTCCACTTAGAACCCTTCCAAGACCCCATTAGGAACCCAATTGGTACCATCTGTCTCCACCTGGACCCCATTGAAGGCCCCATCAACAAGGCCCTGTTCCCACAAGGGCAGTGGATATCCGGATTTAATGGGTCCTTCAAGCCCTTAAATCTGGATTTTCTGAGGACCTGATGACTTCATGTTCCAGATGTCTTCAAGATGTCTTCAAGACCCAGATCTCCAGGAGGACCCCTTCTCAAAGATCTGGATCTTGAAGATCCAGATCTTTGACTGCACATGGAAAAGGGGGATTATATTTCTTTTGGATTTCAGTTTTCAGTACGGATGCTCAGCTGCACACACAGTCTTCTTACCGGTAGGAAATAAAATCAAGAACTACATGTATAAATGTGCAAACAGATAGTTTTGTTTTCAAAACATGTTATGATTTCAGTGGGAGTAATACTCAGTTTTATGAAGAAAAATTTAAAAGATTACCATAGTGAAAATAGTGTTCTCTGTAGTCCTTTTTTTTTCTTTTTGAGATCTCTGTGAAATGAATTTGCAGAAATTTGACTTTGGCATTAGTAATAGCAGGAAATCTGTGAGTACAGTGGGACTGTAGGCCATGTTCTTTTCATTAGGGCTCATTACACACATACAAACAATTTTTAGCACATACAGACATCCAAAGAAAGCTCTACAAATTTGTGTATGAAAAGATTACTAAGGCTTTAGATGGTACCATCTTGTGCAAGATATTCTATCCTGCTGCTCCAAGTGCTACAGTGATGTACACACTCATATGTGTGACTACTCAGAATGGCAACCTCTTTATACAATAATATTAGGAAGCTATTTTTATTTTATTTTATTTATTAGTTACATTTATGTACCACTTTTCACATTAGGTCCCGAAGTGGTTTATACAGCAAAACTTATTTCAAATCAAATATTTAAGCATTGTAGAATCCTGCATTCGTGTTACCTATGTTCCTGCAGCATCTGTGTTCCAAACAGGCCTCACAAAGATGGCAAAGCCATTCCCTTGTGCTCTTCGGTAACTTAGCTGGAATTCTATTTTTTTCCTTCTTCTTCAAGCATGGGTTACTCTAGACTTGCATCTCTTGGTTGAGTTACTGCCACTCTTCCTGGTGGATGAGTGGCCCTGCTTCCCATCTGTCCAGCTTGTGCATCAATTATAAACTAAAATGCAAACTAGTGAGTGTATTTTCTGAGGACCATGTACGTACAAAGGTAGCCTTTCAGTAGACTTGTTCTTAGAAATGTTTGTCAACCTGCCCTTGTGACTCAACCTTGTGAATAGATAGGAATGGGAAGGTGGGGTGTATTCCCATAGCCAAGGCAGTCTGAGCGCACCATGCACAAATGGAATAGCAGGAGGCATTTAGTGCAATATGTAGCATATTGTTCAGTAGGGACACGCATAAAAAAGTATGTTCATTTCACCATTGAAGTGAAAAACAGTTTATTTCACTGTCGAATCATTTACCGTATATTCCAGCGCATAAGATGACTGGGCGTATCCACTGCCCTTTCCAGTTAAAATATAGAGTTTGGGATATACTCGGCGTATAAGAAGACGACACCCGGCGTATAAGACGACCCCCGACTTCAGAGAAGATTTTCCTGGGTTAAAAAGTAGTCTTATACGCCAGAATATACAGTAATTAAAAAAAACCTGGGGGGTTTTCACATTTGTTTTTGCACTTATTAGTAAAGAAAAACACCGTTTTTCCATTGAGAAAAAAAGAAAGCTTTTCATGACAAAAAGCACAGTGAAATGTAACTGTTTGCCCGAGTTATTCATTTCCACTAGTCCGAGAGTGTTCATTTTGATCAGCATTTTAGATCAGTGAATGATGAATTTTCATTTTCATGCAGATATCCACAAATATGAAATATTTAAACAAACATGTGAATACAGATTGGATTTTGCACATTTTGCCTTATATGCTGTGGTACATTCACAGCCTGACCAGCAGCTAACTGTCTACATGTCATTGAAACAGTCACGGTTGGGGGGAAGCATCTGCTTAAAAATAGTGGCCGGAAAAATATCTTAACTGCTTTCAAGACTATGATAATCAGCATAGAAACAGATGCTTAAAATATTGTAACCTAAGGTGTGTTCCTGCACCTACACATCATGTCGCAAGGCAGTATTTGTATCTGTATCTTACACAACTCAGATTGATTCTACTGTGTACACGTATCCTTGATAGGTTACAGCTGCCACTTACTTTATGTACCCTAGAAATTCTACACTGCAGGTGTTGGGTAGGATTAAAGGGAATTATAGGTGAGAACTTCTGGAGGACACCAAGTTGATGAAAGCTGAGCTAGAGTATTTCCAAATCATTCTTGTGTGGATCTTGTACTGAGTCACAAGCAGGGTCGGGAGGGAAAGCTTGCCTATACCTCTTTCTAAAGGAAATTTGAGACTATTTGTGCAGCTTTAGCATTAGCTTGTTAGTTATCTTCTCAAACAGAAGTCGATAAGCCTGTAAAACCTCCCCAAATGAAGACTGGAAAAAATGTGTCAGCTTTTTGTATCTTCTCTCACTTTCAGAGCTCATCTGTGTCTCCATCAGCCAGTTTCAGAACCTCAGAAAAGCACAGGAACTCAACCGACTATTCTTCTGAAAGCAAAAAGCAAAAAACAGAAGAAAAAGAAATTGCAACTCGCTATGTGAGTGTGTGTTTGTTGCCTCTGTTTGCCATTTAAGGAAATTCATAAGCATGTTTGTATTACTGCAAAAGCAACTTGAAAATTAGCAGGTACGTGAATACCTCCTCCTTCCTGGGTCCCTGAAGGTTCTTCCTCTTACATTCAGGACAAAGGAAGGTAGATGTGGTGAGAAAGGGGCGGTGGGAGACTCGTCGCAACTCCCCTGAAAGGATAGTTCAACCCCCAGAGGCGTTCAACCCACAGGTTGAGAACCGCTGATGTATGAGATTTTGTATTGTTTTGATATTAAACCTTGTTTTTTCTTCTTCAATCTAGGACAGTGACGGTGAAAAAAGTGACGATAACTTGGTGGTTGATGTTTCTAATGAGGTATATACATTATGTCCCCTTCGGTTTCATAGTTGCTATCAGAATCCTGAATGTTCTCCTTGTACTACTGAACTCACGTGCATAGAATTAGTTCTGTTGCACTTAGTAGGAGATGGCTTTTCACATGATCCACTGAATGTTCTCTTTATCAGCCCCATCATTATAGTTTTGTGCTCATCCCATAGAGCAGAAGCCGTGCATAGGTTTTGACAAAAACCCAACTGTGCTTATCCGAGCTTGAAAAAATAGCATGCCCTCTTAGTAATCACAGTTTGTTTTTAGGATCCTTCATCTCCACGAGGAAGCCCAGCGCATTCTCCAAGGGAGAATGGCTTAGACAAGGCCCGTCTTCTCAAGAAAGATGCACCAATTAGTCCAGCCTCAATAGCATCTTCCAGCAGCACTCCATCCTCCAAATCCAAAGAACTTAGCCTTGTGAGTTAATAGATAATCTCTGTTCATGTTTTTATGTGGAGACTGGAATTTCAGTGTCTAAATACTGGGAGAAAGTTGATTATGTGTGCCACAGTTGCACATCGTCATAGAAAGCTGTCTGTAATATACCTCCACTCCTAAAAAACAAAAAAAAACACACCCTAATAATTGGAAGCCCAGGTTATTTTTGGAGAGGGATAGAAAGGGTTTATTCAGTCAGCCGTTTCTGGAAATGATGTATATGCCTTTATTGTGATATATTCTTTTCATGTCAGGAAGCTTGCCATTCTGTGGATAAATAAAAGCACACAGGGGTTCTTTGAATATTTTTTGTATGGCAGTTTACAGTAAATTCAGCTTCCTACTTGGACATAATTTGGTTTTTGGCTTTATTTGTATTACTGGGCTATGTTCAACTACAATCATTTTCTATCTAAAAAATAATCTGTCATTTACAAGAGCCTTTCTTGACTTGCATAACAAGTCACAATTCAGAGAAAGACTGCTTGCCAGCCCAAAGTAATGTTCCCTTTGATTCGTTTCTGTGCCAATACACCACATACATACACAGAATATCATTAAGACGGAGATTTTATGTTTGTATGTTGCTACAAACTGGAGAGATGGGGAGCGGGATTGTAGATATACTCCTAAGCTGAGGCTGTTGTGGTTGTTCAAATCCTTTTCTTTGGAAATATCTCACACTAGGGAAGGTGAAGGCTCAAAAGAAACCTTAGTAGTAGACCCTGGAGGGGTGGAAGAAAATTATTTATTCCAGAGCCATGTGAATGTAGTTTCATTGTATCTCAGCCTGTGAAAAGCTGAGGTAATGGCTCTCAGCTATAGGAAACCTTCTTCTTTGCATAGTTTGTTACCCATGCCACAAATATCCAAAGCTTCTGGCCTGCTCCAGAACTACTTCCTCTAAGTAACAACTTGGCCTGTGCTTGTTGTCCAGCACCATACCTGTATTTCTGTCCTCAGGTTACTAACTGTAGTACAGACAGAATTGCATTGCCTATTTATAAAGAAACAATAAGGTCCGTTGTCCTAAACCCTTTGAAATACACACATACATATACATGCTAAGCATCTGTGAACTGACTGATTCAAAGAGGGTCAGACAGGAGTGGGCTATACAGCTGAGTAACTGATAGAAAGAAACAGAAGAAAATAAAATCAGAAAGGCAAGAAGATATCAAGGGAATGTTTCCAGCAAAAGTGGGTGTGATAAAAGACAAAATAGTAGAAGAAATGAAGATGATGTGGCAAGAACACACAGAAGAACTATTCAGGAAAGATCTTAACATTGCAGATAACCACCATGGTGTGGTCGGTGATCTAGTGCCAGACATCCTGGAGAGTGAAGTCAAATGGGCCTTAGGAAGAAGCTTTGCTAAGGTTAACAAAGGTGATGGAATTTTAGCTAAGCCCTTTCAAATTCTAAAAGATGATGCTGTTAAAGTGCTGCAGTTAATATGAAAGACTCAACAGTGGTCACAGGACTGGAAAAGGTTTAAAGTTCTAATCCTGAAGATGGGAAATGCTGAAGAATGTTAAAACTACCCAACGGTTGTGCTCATTCCAGGCACTAGTAAAGTTATGCTCAAGATCCAACAAGCTAGGCTCAGCAATATGGGAACTGAGAGCTATCAGAAATGTAAGTTGGTTTACAAAGAAGCAGAAGAAATAAATAGCAAATTTCCAATATTCACATGGAGAAAGCAAGGGAGTTCCAGAAAACGTCTGCTGGTTCATTTACTATGCTAAAGCCTTTGTGTGAATCATAGCAAATTGTGGCAGGTTCTTAAATAGATGGAAGTACTGGACAACCTTACCTGCTCTCTGAGGAACCTGTTTGAGGGTCAAGAAGCAACCGTTAAAACTGAACACAAACAACTAATTGGTTCAGGACTGGGAAAGGAGAAGAACAAGACTGCATATTGTCACCCTGTTTATTTAACTTATATGCAGGGTAAATTTTATGAAATGCCAAGATGGATAAAGCCTGAATTAATATTGCTGTGAGAAATATCAATAACCCCAGACATGCAGATGATATTACTCTGATGGCAGAAAGTGAAGACCACCTAAGGAGCTTCTTGATGATGTTGAAAGAGGAGAGTACAAAACCTGGCTTGAAATTGAACATGAAAAAAACCCCTAAGATCATGGTATCTGGTCCCATCACTTTCTGACAAATAGAAGGGGAAGAAATGGAATTCAGATTATATTTTCTTGGGCTCAGTGATCACTACAGACAATGAGTATAGCCATTAAATTAAAATATGCTTGTTCTTTTGGAGGAAAGCTATGGCAAACCCGGACAGCAGACTAAAAAGCAGAGATGTCACCTTGCAAACAAACGTCCATATAATCAAAGCTATAGTTTTCCCAGTAGTAATGTGTGACTGTGAAACCATAAGGAAGTTTGCATGTAAAAGGACTGTCCCTTTTGAACTGTGGTGTTGGAGAAGCCTGTTCATTGGAAGGAGAAATGTTGAAGCTGAAGCAAAAACATTTTGGCCACATGATGACAAGACAGAAGATGCTGAGAAAGATTAAAAGCAAAAGGTGAACGAGATAATTTAGAATGAGATGGATAGATAGCTTCTCATTCTCAATTATCTCATTCACCTTTTGCAAATTCTGGGAGATAGTGGAAGACAGGAGGGCCTGGTATGCTAGAGTTGAGGGGGATCAGAGTTTGGCACAACAGCTGAACAAAAACAATCAGTGAACATTAAGTGTGTCACTGATACCTGATGCAGACCAGCCCCAAGCAGTTAGCTATAACTGTAAATAAAAAGTAAATAGTAAATAAAGTATTGAGTAACTTTGCAGCTGTGTTGTTTTGTTTTTTGGTAAAGATGATTGAGTTAGTAAGTATAGTAATTCTGTAGTTTAACCAATAAATTATATAAGTCCCAGTGCCTGAAAACACTGTCACATGCTTTCTGGCCTTTATCTTTCCCATGAAAATGTTAATTATCCAAATGGAATTACTGTTGCCTTCTATTAAGAACTATAAATGTGTTTCCTATGTAGCTTTCTAAAAAGTAATACGTACATATGTGTCAGCCCTCTGTTTACGTGTTGTCTACTGAAAAGTTAAAACTCTGCTAAAGTAATCTGTTTCTTCAAATTAGAATGAGAAATCTACCACTCCTGTGTCTAAATCAAGTACTCCAACTCCACGGACAGATGCCCCAACCCCAGGAAGTAACTCTACACCCGGATTGAGGCCTGTTCCTGGCAAACCACCTGGAGTTGATCCTTTAGGTTAGTAGACACCAGATACTGTATATTTTTGAACTCATCCTGCTCCTTTATAGTTGCAGATTGCCAGTTCCAAAATTTAGTCTGTGTTTGCAAGGTCACCTTAAGGAGATCTCAACATTTTTTGGAAAAAGTAATGTGATTGTTTACTGGAGATGAATATGGTGCAGTGCTCTAAATGTATAATAAAGCTCTTATGAGAAATCAGCCACATGGGAATCTGGCTTACATTTAATGGTATTCAAAGCTGCAAACATCATAGGGCTGGGCATGAATATTTGAAGGTGTTCGAAATTCAATTGAATCTGGCCAAATTTTGACATTCGAATTCAAATAAAATGTCCATAAATTCAAATTTAAAGATTTGAACGAATTTTGGATCTATTCATTCGAATTATCTGGACATTTGCTTGTGTACTTGCAGATTCGCGTCTTTCCCTCATCCGTACGCATTTCTATGAATCTGTACAGGATGAAAATGGGTTGCATACGGGATAACTATAAGATGCACGCAGATGTGTATGGATGCGTACGAGCACATACGAATGTTGTCGACATTCGTAAGTGCAAATTCAAATCAAAAATTCAAATGGATAGATTCGAATTTGCTTAATTTGAATCAAATTTGGTTAAATTTAAATTTTAAAGATTCAAGTCGAATTTTTGGATATTTGATTCAAATCAAATCCCAAAAATTGCATTCGTGCACACCCCTACAACATGATTTCTTGGTTCTTTGTGAATTTTCTCAATAATATTATTGTCGTTAAGGAAGTGGGAATCCAGTTCTTGCTAGGAGTTTAGAAGGGCGGTATATGTTACAGTTGTCAATCAAACAGTTTAGTTTGTTTTCTGAAATGATCAAGCTTAAGAAAGCCATGGACTATTTCTGCAAATTCACAGCAGTCTTTAGAAAAGGAATGAGTATTTCTTTGTGCAGTCTTGCATAGTCCTTTCCTGACAAGCCACCTCTCTTTCCTCCAAAATTTATAGGCCAACATTTTTTTTTAGGATATTATTTGTTTCGTTCTGCTCTTGTAGCTTCGGGCCTAAGAACACCAATGGCAGTACCTTGCCCTTATCCTGCCCCATTTGGCATAGTGCCCCATGCTGGAATGAATGGTGAATTGACAAGTCCTGGAGCTGCGTATGCAGGTCTGCATAACATCTCTCCTCAAATGAGTGCTGCCGCTGCTGCCGCTGCCGCTGCTGCGGCTTATGGAAGGTCTCCAGTGGTACGTATGTCTCAGTCTGTTGTCTGAAGTACCAGTTGTGTTCCGATTGGGCTTGAGGTGGGAGTTTTGTTATTGCTTATGGGTTTTCCATGTCAAGCTAATTAGTCACTGTGAGAGTAGGTAACTGAGTGAGAATATGTGGTTCAGGTCTTGCAATGTATTTCTTATGTTGTATTCCATAGAGAAGACCAGACATAAGAATGCTTGAGGAGCCCTGTTGGATGAAGCCCATCTAGTCCAGCATCCTATCTCACACAGTGGCCCACTTGCTCTTGACCTTTTGCCTGTCTCCACAAGCTGGAGATGGGTTTTTTAGACATCAGTCCTAGCAGCCATTAATACACCTGTTCTCCATGAATTTGTCTTTTTTTTTTTTTAAAGCTACCATAGATGGATGACCCTCTGGGTGGGTGGGGGAAGCCATTCCCCTTGTCAGTCCTAGCTTCCAAGGACTGGAAGCTTCATAGAGCGCCCTTTGATTCTAGCATTGTGCAATAGAGAAAAGAATTATTCTTTATCCACCTTTTCCACATCATGCATGACTTACTATACTTCAATCATGTCACCTTATAAACACCATATTTCAGAGCTGAAGAGGCCTAGGCATTGCAGCCTCATTTCCTAAGGAAGATGCTCAGCCCCCTGATCTTTCTAGTTACCCTTTTCTGCATGTTTTCCAGTTCCACAATAGAACTGACAGTCAAGCTGTGGAAGACTAAAGTGGTTCGTGAACCTTTTCGATAAGCCTTTTTTTTCGCAAGCCCCTCTTCCTTTCTTCCTTCCAAGCCCCCTCCTATTAGTGAGTGCTTTCAAGTATGCACAGATTTGCTTATGCGCTTGTACATAACCGTAAGGAGTTTGCACTGCCAGGCAGACTTGGTTATATAATGCTTCAGTGGTTCATGGGGAATTGGAAAAAGTCATCATTGAAGAGGACCCTGAATTGCTGCTTATAGCAAAACCCTCTAGATTATGAGCAAGGCATGAACCTCACAGCCCATCTCACTAGTGCTCAGTTGTCCCAATTATTCTATTTCTGAATGAAAGTCAGAGAGCCAGGACGTGCCTTTCAAAGCCCTGCATAGTTTGAGACCTCAGTCCTTGTGGTAACCTCTTCTGTCCACGCATGAAGTCCTTTTACAAAAGCATTCCTCTTGGTATCTTGTCTCTCCATTCTGATGGCTGGAGGTCAGAGGGGGGAAAGCATCTTTTAGGTTTGTGGAACTTTGTTCCCAGGACAACCTGGCACATAACATCAACATTTTTTTAGAACCAGTTTTATTTAGTAGGGCTTTGAACCTCACTGTATTTCTTTTATTATTCTTAATATTATCTTTAGTGAATATTGCTTTTTGTGTGTGTGCGTGTGCATTTGATGAGATACTGGAAAGTGCCCTCGGGTGGACTGAATAAATAAGCAAAGTTTCCAGGTTTGGAAGCCACCTATCCCTGAATATCTTTTCTTTGTCTTTCTCTCCTCCTTCTTTTAACAGAAAGGGGGTTGGAAAGGTTTGGAAGGAATGTTTCCCCATTGTTGGAATTAGGATGCTTGACTAAGGACCGCAGCAGGGCTGCGCTTATGTTCTTAAACGGCAGGGAAGGCTTTCTCTAATAGTGTGTTTGAACTTTCTGATTTGAGACAAAGGAGTAGAATTCTAGCAGTTTACAATAATGCTTTGAACTTTCTTTGTTCTGTTTGTGGGAAAACTTTAGGTTGGTTTTGATCCACATCATCACATGCGGGTTCCAGGCATCCCTCCGAATCTGACAGGCATCCCAGGAGGAAAACCGTAAGTGTTAAATGAGCAAACTCAATCATATTATTAAGCCATTGTTCCTGTGCTTCCTCTGTGATACTGAATTCCATGTGTGGCAGAGGGTGGTTAATCCTTCTTTTAATCTTAAAAGCTTATTTGGCAATTTTTCCCATAGGTGAATATGCGCCAAGGGTATCAGATGCTCTGGATAAAAGAGGGCACGGGGAAGGGGTTATACTTCTGCAATGAGATGTGCTGGACTATGGCAGATCAACTTGGCACAGAAATACAAATTGCAAAGGGTTCTCTGGTGTGCATGTCTTCAGCGTTCTGCCTCTCCGTTTTAAGAAATAATTCCTTTGTGCACAAAAGAAGGTTTGCAATCATCTGTAGACTTACTGGATTCCATAAACAGCATTGCACAAAGAAACACTGAACTGCTATGTTTGAATGAAAAATACTGAAAATAATTACAGTATTATAATGCACAAATGCTTCCTTAGCAGAACGGATCAGAAATGGTGACATACTGTTAACAACCCTGGTTCACTGATAGGTACCATAGATATGAATGAATTATGTAACTAATATGGAGTCTCCACTTAATTTCTATTTTAGTGCAAAGAAAAACATCACACTAATTCCGTTATTTCTATTTGTATTTTAGCACTGTCAGTACCCTAGTGCAAAGGGTTTTTTTTTCTTTTTAAAGTAATATGACAAAGCTGTTAATGTTGGTCTTCCAACTCTTCCCCATTTCCTTTTTGGCAAACCTGACAGATTTACCATTTTAAATCTGCTTTGTTTCTTCAAAGCCACAAATATTTACAAGTATTAAAAGAAAACAGAAACTCATAACTTTATAATGCTTACTTTGGTCATCAATTTAAAGGAAGCGTATAAGGCAAAATAGTCTAGTTGGGAATTATATTTGTGAAGCACACTCAGTCATTTGTACAAAATTTCACCCTGCATCTTCTGTGAATTTCCTAGCTGCTCCCCTCTCCGTTATTCACATATTTCTATATAATGTGTTCCAGATGTATCTTCAGTAAATATATGTGGCATGATAGGAATATTTTAGCATGTCGCATCTTGAAACAAAATAATTCTGAGCATTTAAGTGCTCTTCTGCCCCGGCCATTGGAGATGAAGTTGCTGATAGATTATTCACACATACTGTCACTGACAGTTGCGTAGCATGTTTCTGATGGCATTTACTCTTGGCATGTCTGCCATTTTGGCATTTTGGTTTGGTTTTTCCCTGAAAAAGGTGACTCTTAGGTGTGCATCACCCAACAAGGAGCCAAGAAAAAGAAAAATTAGGCATATTGATAGTGTCTAAGCTTGGAACAATTTCTGTTATTTCACAGATTGTGCTCTAGCGTGGTTATTTTTGACTGATAAAAGAGGAAGGAAGAGACACTCTGGACCTGTACTGCTCTTTTTTCTTGACTGTGTGCCATAAATTCTTCATTAAAACATGTTTTCTGCCTTCCTTTCACAGAGCATACTCATTTCATGTCAGTGCTGACGGTCAAATGCAGCCTGTACCTTTCCCTCCCGATGCTCTCATTGGACCAGGAATCCCGCGCCATGCTCGACAGATTAACACTTTGAACCACGGCGAAGTGGTTTGTGCAGTTACTATCAGCAATCCTACTAGGCATGTGTATACAGGAGGAAAAGGCTGCGTCAAAGTCTGGGATATCAGTCATCCAGGGAACAAAAGTCCTGTGTCGCAGCTGGATTGTCTGGTGAGTAGGGGTGGCAAGAAGCCTTTAATGAGTGGTCTGTCTATAGGCCAATGATGGCCCTACTTCGAAGGGAAGGCTGATCATTTGGTGGTTAGCAGCTCTGCAAATTACTCATCTGCTTTCTGCCTGGATGTAGTGTTCAGAAGAACTAAAAAAAACTCGCATCTTGCCAACTGCTTTTGTTATTATTATTAGAGATGTGCACTGATATTCATAACATTCAACATTCATACAAATACAGACATCTGTATATGAATCAAATGTTATGACATTCTTATACTGACATTGGTATTCGTACACATTATTTTGAACATTTATATGAGGGCTTTGGAACAGTCAGATCTGCAGTGGATCCAGAGTGCATTCGACATGGATTGAGAGCAGATTCAAAGTGGATTCAGAGTGGATTTGATGCTTTCAGAGTGGATATGTTACAGGATTCATATTGAATACGTATGGATACGTATTGGATGTGTATCGGAAATGTATGTGTTTGTATCGAGTGTTCATATGTATTCATATTGAATAGAATCCTACCACTTTTGAAGGGGATCTATTTGAATGAATATGAATTTTCTTACATTCAATTCAATACAAATCAAATGCAAAAAACTCATTCGTGCACATCCCTAATTCTTCTTCTTCTTCCTCCTTCTCCTTCTTCCTTCTCCTCCTCCTTCTTTCTCCTTCTTTCTTCTCCTTCTTCTTTCAGTAGAACGACCTTGTTGTTGCTTCAGATTTTTTGCTTCAGAGTTGTCTTGTTTTATTTATTATTGGTATGTCTCTTAATTCCAGTGAAACTGCAGTAGAAAACCATTTAAAAATTTAATATGTGGATTTTTTTTTTTTTACTATAATATGGGAAGAAGGCCATATTATCTTAGGCTGTGATCAGAAGCAACAGCAATAATATCATAAATCATTATTACCACCACCACCATCATCTTTAAGGTGCTCTGGAGTCAGGATTGTTCACACACCAGTCTTCAACTGTGGGTATGTCCAGACTTACAGATACTGGGCATTCCGATGCGCAGGGGGCATGGGTTTCACACCTGATGCCTGATATTGCATAGCAGTGGAGAATTATGCCACCGCTACTTCGAATTTACCTACTGTGGAATGATGAGCACTTGCTCTGCAGTATCAGGTAAATTTTAATGTTCCCGCCAGTCCAGACAGGACAGCGAGAACAGCGAACAAGAGCTGAGCCTGCAGCTCAGCTCCCATTGGCTGCCCCATCCCTCGTGACGCGCGCCTCACTGCACACACCACAGAAGTATCACAGCTTTCTCTGAGAAAGCTGCAAGGAGGCTGCTGGAGTCCAGACGGTGCAGATAAGCTGCACTTTTTTCTCTAACAGTGGATTTTATTCCGCTAATCTGGATATACAGCCTTTGTCTCCCAAACATTCTATACTAGAAAAGGTAGTTAGAGAAGGTCTTGGAAAACAGGGGCCACACACTGTCTTTCTGAGGTGCCTCTGAGGTGCCTCTGAGCCCCCCTTTTGTTACGTCTGAACACAGTCTGTCTTTAGGGATTCTGTAAGTCAGTGGTGGAGGAAGAGGTGTTCATGTCTGAAGGATAGTAGATACCTGGATAAACAATGTTCTCTGTTTAAAGTTATTTGTGTATATTATATCTGTATTATAAATATGATCATTTAATTTATCCAAATCTACTCTTGGTCTATTTCACATTGGGACCCAGTTGGAGTAGATGAAATCTAGTTTTTCTGTCTTGCTGCTATCTTCTGGCTTCTGACTTGTGGCCTTAGTAATACAGTGTTGTTGTTTGCTGAAATGATGCTAAATAAAAGTGTATATAAAGTTCAGCCAGCAGATTATGAAACACTGGAAAACACTTGCCCGATCTCTTGGTCTCCGAATTTGCATAATTTCTGGGCAGCAGTGGTGGACCTTTTGAAAAATTGGCTTATTGACAGTTATCTTAGATTTGTTTCCTTCAGAGAAGTTAAAACATAAACAAAGATGTTTTCTTGAAGAAAAAAAAATAGCTTTCCACAGAAGCAGTGAAATGGCTCATGAGCTTTGAACTGCTTGGGTCTGTGCATTTTGATGCTAATTAAGATTAAATATCTCTCAGTGCTGAATTTTGTAGATCAAGTTTAAGTACTTCCTTAATGTCATGTAATTTTCTGGCATTAATCTACTTTATCATTGTCATAAGTATAAATGGCTCATTAAAACCAAGAGGGAATACAATACTTTTATGGATTTCTGCTCTCGTGTTAATGCTGTTTTCCTTTCCTCATGAGTAATGTCTTGATGGCTTCTGTCTCCACAGAACAGAGATAACTACATCCGCTCCTGTAGATTGCTCCCAGATGGCCGCACCCTGATCGTTGGTGGGGAAGCCAGCACGTTATCCATTTGGGACCTTGCAGCTCCGACTCCACGCATAAAAGCAGAGCTGACATCTTCTGCTCCAGCCTGCTATGCACTGGCAATCAGCCCCGATTCTAAGGTCTGCTTCTCCTGCTGTAGTGATGGAAATATAGCAGTGTGGGATCTGCATAATCAGACTTTAGTCAGGTAAGTCAAACAAGCTGGTGTGTCAGGCTGCAAATAAATCTGTTATTTTAATTTGTCCTGCTGGCATCATGTCATCACAGCAATAACAGTGAAGTGCCATTTATTAATTTATGCATGCGTGTATTTGTTCTGCAGCTCAAGGTGGCAAAAATGATTCTCCTGAGCCAGTTTGGTTTAGTGGTTAGGGAGCCAAACTCTTATCTGGGAACACCAGGTTTGATTCTGCCCTTCCTCATCAAGCCAACTGGGTGTCCTTGGGCTAGTCACAGCTCTCTTCTGAGCTCTCACAGCCCCACCTACCTCACAGGGCATCTGTTGTGGGGAGAAGAATATAAAAGCTTTGTCAGCTGCTTTGAGTCCCCTTAAATGAGTGAGAAAAGTGGGGTAGAAAAGCCAACTCTTCTTCTTCTTCACTTTAACCTCATAAAACCCCTGTGAGATGAGTTGGGCTAAGAGGCAGTAGTTGGTCCAAGGTCATTCAATGAGTTTACATAACCAAGTCAAGACTTGAACTCTGGTTGTACCAAGTCTAGTGCAACATGGCAGACACTAGATTTTTAGTGTCTTTCCCCCGTCTTTCCTCTACTGTCATCTGCATCCTTCAGACAAGGAAAGTCTTTCAGCAGCTAAATATGGACTATTTCAGACTCCTTTATCCAAAATAAGTAGATGTGTGCAAACCTGCTTTAAATCAAACAAGTTTGATTTGAATGAAACCAGCTTCTGGTTTTTTTAAGGGGCTGGTTTGATTGGAACTGAATCAGGGTTGCTCCATCATACAGAATGGTTTGATTGGAACCATTTGACCATGCCTTGCCCTTTAAATAGGACTTATTTAGTTTATTTCCAATGTTTTGTTTGCTCTAGATTGAATGAACTGTACCAACCCTCCCTCCCCTTAAAAAGTTCATACACATCTCTAAAAATGAGCTTTCATTATCCAAAGTTTATTCTACTAAGAAAATGAATACTCAGATATCTGTCATTTCTTATGTATTGGTGCAAGGATGCTAATGTTCCATCTGTGTGTAATCATAAGAGAACAATTGCATATGACAGAATTCAGATTCTTGGGAAATGATCACTTTGACGCTTAAGTGCTCTAGCCATGTGTGTGACTGCCAAAGGGTGCTGTTGAAAAGGGCTTCCCTCTTGTGGTCTCAATTCCTCTTTTCATTGGCTTACTAGGAATTTTTAGGGGTTAGGAAGAGAATCCAATTCAGGTTGCTTTAGTATTCCTACATTTAATTACCTAATTTGCTCCTGATAGTTGAGGATAGATCATGCTGTTCAGAAAAGAGCTTGAACACCTTTAAGCTGTATATTTTATGTCCAGATGGAGAGAACAAAGGAAAACTAATATCCTATTCCTTTTTGGAAGAAGAAGGATACATTAAAACAAAAGGGTTTATGCAAAACATATTCAAGTTTTTTATCTCTCTAGAGATGTTCAGTGTACAATGATGTTCTAAACAGATTTGAGGAAAAACCCTGAGTTGTCTAGGCATCAGAGTGTGGCCCCAAAAGGTGTATGCATGACATTTGGCTTTTGGTTAACATCAGGAGCTGCAAGAGACATTACGCTTGGTCCATCCAGCTATTTTAGGGGATCCACTCCAGGTTTTATGTTAAGGGTTTAATCTTTTTAGTCTTTCATTGCTTCAATGCAATGATAGCTGAAAAGGCCCTGTGAGCTACCCTGGTAGACCATGGATTCAAACCAAGAAACATCTAGGTTCTAGCCTAGTGTTCTTAAGAACATTCAAAATCCTGGAAAGTCTACATTATGTGTGTTTACTTAGGACAAAAGGTTGGGGTTACTTTTATACCTTACTTTTATCCTGTTTTGCCATCTTCAGGCAATTCCAAGGACACACTGATGGAGCCAGCTGTATTGACATTTCTAATGATGGTACCAAACTCTGGACAGGAGGCCTGGACAATACAGTGAGATCCTGGGACCTGAGGGAAGGAAGGCAGCTGCAACAGCATGACTTCACATCACAGGTACTTTTCCAAGAAACTTTTCAGAGTTGAGCAGCTTTCCTTGGCTTTCACATGGTGGCTAAGGCAGGCTTAAAGAAACTATGAAAGAATCATTTCTTTTATAGACTTCTATAGTGAATCAGGATCCCCTCTCCCTCTTCCCAGTTACCACTCCATTATTCTTGTCCCAAAATCTGCTGTCACTATTCAAGCCACAGCTTCCACAGTTCAGCTCTTTTGATTAGTTTGGTTATTGACTCACACCTGTTCAAACCATGTCACACTGGGGAAACAGCAGCTTAGCATGGCACAAGGGTTGATTACGTCAATCATTTTCTCCACTCTCTAACACACCACGTGCTTGGGACCAGAATAACAAAGCAGTTGGGGGAGAGAGAGCAAACAGAGCCAAAACTCTCCCCTTTTCTTTTGTCTTCTGCATGCTTTAATCAGGGAAGTAAAGGAGGAGAAATTTCCCTATCTCATTGGTCTCCCTAGTCCAAAGAATTGACAGCATCTTATTAATTACTTGTAATATGAGACTGAAAGATTCTTATAGATGATCTAAAAAGATATTAAAATGCTACTTCAGAAATAACATTATGATATTGTGGGGGGGGGGATTCTCTGCTGTAGACGGAATTGGTTTATGTACCTTCTGAACGGGAGTACGGTCGGACCCCCGTATCTGCTGGGGATATGTTATGGCTCCTACCATGGTTACTTGAAACCGTGGGTAATTGTGAACAGGCCTTCTGGTTCTTGGGTCATGCAACCCCAGAACTGAAAGTGATTTTGTGGCCTCCAGAAGGCCTATTTTGGCCTCCAGAGAGTGTTGGAATAGACATGCGACACCACCAGATGCCTCCTGCCCACCACTCCCATGCCCCCTTATATTTTGGGAAAGGCTCCGGTGGTGTCATGCACCTATTCCAACATTCTATGGAGGCCGAAATAGGCCTTCTGGTTCTGGCTGCTTTCCCCTTATGGCACCCGTGGGGGGCCTGATCCAGTAATCAGAGTTAACTGAAACTGTGGTTACCAAATCAGTGGATACGGGGGTCCAACTGTAATTGTGTTGTCAAGATCAGCCTCAGAAGAGTGCAAATGGTGTTTTGGGTAATTCAAAACAGACACATACTCTCACAATGGAGTGAGGAGATTAATCGTGCTAGCTCACCTTTATCAGGTCTTTTAGACTGGGAAGGAGTCCTTTCCAGCTTCAAGAGTGGAAAGAAGGTCCATTATAGGCACAAGCATACAGGTCTTCCAGGATTCCCTGAAGACATGTACCAGCCCTGCAAAATATGTGTGGTATTAATTTGGGGCATTGCACATGCTTTCTGGGACCAGCCTGGACCATGAGAAGCCGTGAAGGCTAAAAGGGGTGTGCTATGCTGGAAAGGACCAGGTTTGCCATAACTGTGCTCAGGAAAGGGCTACCACCTCTTCCTAAACACCATCAATGTGCAGAAATTCCAGGCCACTTTGCCATTTTATGAAGGTGCGTGGCCACTTTGAGTTACTCAAAACAGCAGTACAACTTTTACTATAAATGTATGTTTAAAAGGCCTTTGGGAACTAGACTGTGATATAAATATTAACAGGGAAGAATGGCTCAAGATACCAAATAAGATATAGTCTTCTTTTAAATCACAAGCCGAAAGGGAACTTTCTTCTAAGGTCCTATTTCGGTGGTACTATACTCCCATTGCTCTTCATAGAATTAACAATAATCTCTCCCCCCCCCCCCCCCCAATGTGTTGGAACAATTGTGGAAACAAGGGTTCTTATCTACACATGTGGTGGCAATGCCCCAAGTTTGAAAAATTCTGGAAAATAGTTCAAACAACACTTTGCGAAATTACATCCCAGAATATTGTGCTCTCCCCAGCTATAGTTTTTTTATTATGTTTTAAGGACGATTCAGTACCTAAATGTAGCAGGGATTTGATTAGGTCTATGATAACAGCAGCTAAGGCTGAAATAGCACTCCATTGGAAGAACCCTGATCTTCTGTCGAAGGAGAAATGGATCACTCCTCTTCGGTCCCTCATTGTCAATGAGCTGATTACAGCTCAGCAAAAAAAAGTGCAGGCCTTGGAACAGGAAGCTCAATTTATTAAAAAATGGGCACCCTTTATTGTTCAGGCCCAGGTCAATCCCGCTTTACGTCCCTCTGCTTCTTTTTCCCTTTCAGTTATAAAATATAAATTATTATCTTTGTTCCCGGATTTAATTATTTAATTCTTGTATACAGGAGAAACGACACTGTAACACAGAAATTGTTCTTCAAATGTCTTCAGGCAATGTAGTTAATGGTTGATTTTCTTATTATATGTTGGCTGTCGTGTTATTTGTTGGTTGTGGATTATGTTATTTATAATTTCAATAAAAAAAAGCTTTAAAAAATGTATGTGTGTGTACATAGTGCCTCTAGGTTGGAGAGACAAGCAGGTTGTTTCTGAACGTCGTTTGCAGGGAGTCGACAGCAGGCAAAGATTTTCCTTTGTCTTCTGCTTGAGATGCCCAGAAGCAATTGGTGGGCCACTGTATGAGACAGGATCCTGGAAGAGATGAGCTGATCCAGCAGGATGCCTCTTATGTTCTAATGCAGAAAGAGAGAGATACCTATATTAACGATCGACGTGTATGATGTTTTAATTCCAGATCTTCTCACTGGGTTATTGCCCAACAGGAGAATGGTTGGCTGTAGGGATGGAGAACAGCAATGTTGAAGTGTTGCATGTTACAAAGCCAGACAAGTATCAACTACATCTTCATGAGAGTTGTGTACTATCTCTGAAATTTGCTCATTGTGGTAAGCCATTTATTACACACTGTCATTTTCTTTCCTTTGCCAAAAGCAATTTCCATTAAAAAAAGAAAAGAAAACTAGGCAGCACTTACACCTGTGGCTGAATTTCTGTTTTAGTGAAAAAATCTTGCTGCAGATTATTATTTTGATAAGGAACAAAGTGTCTAAATGAATACAACTTCATACACTATTTTTTCTTTTCTTTTAAAAATTATTTTAGGCAAATGGTTTGTAAGCACTGGAAAAGATAATCTTCTGAATGCTTGGAGAACACCTTATGGAGCCAGTATATTCCAGGTAAAAGAAAGAAAGCAAAATAAATCCTAATATTGAAATATTATCTACTGTTCCAAATTGGGTCCATATTATCAATCTGGCAACCCAGACTAGTTGCAATCCTGGAAGAAAATGCCTTAGTGAGTTTTTTTGTATTGGGTAGTAATTGTGTTACCTTCAGCTTCTGTGAGTCTTAGTTCCAATTAGATTTAAAAAAAGAAAAAAGGAAAGTACCCTTTAATTTTTATCCTGTTTGAATAGTTGTAGCCTGGCTGGTTTAATTATTTTAAAAACTTAATGGCCCTTTGATTATTTTTACAGTTTACACAGTAGCAGTATGGGATGTTGTAAGCCAGTCCCTAATCGAAGAATCTTTTCCTTAGTGTTCTGCATTCTAAAAAAGTTTTCTGAGCATCCAGTGAAAATATGTTCTAAACAGATCACCCAAAGGTCTCAGGGTGTGATAACAATAAGAAAAAAGATAAAACTTATAATCCTCAACTGGCAAACAAGGAGAAGGGTTGGCATTTTTAGCCCACTTTTCTCACCCATTTAAGGGTAGTCAAAGCATTATATTCTTCTCCCCACAACAGAACACCCCATGAGGTAGGAAGGGCTGTGAGAGCTCAGAAGAGAGCTATAACTAGCCCAAGGTCACATAACTGGCTTCAGGGAGGAGTGCGGAATCAAACCCGGCATTCTGAGTTAAGAGTCCGGCTCCTTAACCACTAGACCAAACTGGCTCAAGTTTGTTAACAGTGCAAAACTGGTGTGACAGTTAAAGCAGATGAAAGTGCAAAATAGCAAGGAAATGTCTTATTCGTTTCCTATCCTGTGGTAATCCCGCAAAGATCACTTTATCAGCTGCACACATTCACATTTTGGTTGGGAATTTACTGTACTACTAAGGACATCAATGGCACTAACAGTAACCAAAACTGACACTCTTATGGTTGGGTAAGATTTGATAATACCCTTTTACAGCCATTTATTGATGTTCAGCATGAAATCATGGCAAGCATCATGCATGCCATGAACAGTGGGTAGTGGAATGATCTGCCACCAGCTGTATTTATAAGTCTGTTGTTATGTGAATTGTAGTGTAATTTTAGTAGTAATAGTATTAATATTATTATTACTTAATAATGATGATGATGATGACCTAGAAGGAAGGCAGAGGGAGTGAAGAGAACAATGTAGAGGTATCTCAGTGGGCCCTTTCCACAGATAATGTCCGGCCATTCCTTGTGACATCTGATGAAACTGTATTATCCCTTTATGGAGGCAGCCGGAACTTATCTCACCTGCCACCAGCAACTTCCTTCTCATCTACGTTGCTTTTCCTTTCCTCATTGCAGAGTTTGGCACTACAAAGCCTCATTACTGTAACTGGGTTGCAAAATTGTACATTAGTAATACACTCGTTTAGCTGTACATAATGCTGTGATGCTTGGCTACATGGAGCATAATAATAATAATAATAATAATAATAATAATAATAATAATAATAATAATAATAATAATAATAATAATAATAATAATAATAATAATAATAATAATAATAATAATAATAATAATATTTATTTGTATACTGCCCTGTGGTGAACCAATCTGGGCGGTTAACAACAATAAATATAAAAAACATCATATATAAGAGCATGACTTCATACATAACATGAGTATGTGTGACTTTCTTTTGCTCTGTGGCTATATACGTTAAATTGCACTTTAGGAGTATTTCCTTTCACAAATGCCCCTTCAGCGCTAGAAGTTACTATGGGGGAAATAACACACTTTCTGTATTGTATAAATTATGAAAATAATCCAAAACTACAAGAAAGTAGGAGTATCTGTGTCTTAGGTTGTCTGGACTAGCCTCATTTTAATATCTACAGGAAAGTTCATGCAAGCAATAGTAATTTCTCAAGTCTGCCAAGTTAGCTTCAATTAAATATGATGCAAAGAGGAGTAAAGGAATGCCTTTAAGTAGGAAGCAATAGTAATAAAACTGAAAATATCCCTGTATATTATTGAAAAGAAAGAATGTAATATTGTGTATGATTTGTATAAGTAATGGTTAGTTCTCTTTTCTCTTTCTTCCCTCACATTCCCCCCCCCCCCCGCTTCCTTTAGTCCAAAGAGTCATCTTCTGTGCTTAGCTGTGATATCTCTGTGGATGACAAATACATTGTCACCGGTTCTGGGGACAAGAAGGCTACAGTCTACGAAGTTATTTATTAGAGACAAATCTGAATGGAAAGAAATACTCCTCTTTGTAGCACTTTGCTGTATATTACTACTTTTTTTCTCCTTCCCAACCTGAGAACTGAACGTGTTCACCGCAGTGGTGGAATTTCTCCACCAGGCTTGCTGTGTAAAGTCATTAAGACCTTGTAATACCAAATCTCCAGCTATCTACTTGGAAGAAGATGGAATAAGCATACTTAACAGGGAACTGACTCTTTTAATTATGTATCATAGCTGTAATGTATTTATTTTGTTTAAAGAAATCTTTCTAACAAGGAACTGACTAAATAAAGTAGTCTTCTGCTTTGGATTTGAAGGTACGTTTTATTCTTGTTCTTTGTTTTTCCTGAGTTCGGGTTACTGGAAAAGAGGGGACGTTATCTATTACCCAGTGTCTGCTCTGAATAAACACTTCATTAAGTGCTACTGTTTAACAAGCAATGCATAATTTATTGTAACAAGTAATGACCTTGTTCAGATGAACTTATACGAATATGGACACAGGAGGAAGAAGCAGAATTATGTTGGTTTCAGTCATCAGACTCGCCTCATTCACATTTTAGTCTTGTATGAAACTGATGGATGGGATTTCTCAACCCAAGGCTATATGTGCATTGACCCTAAACATCCAGTGCTGCAGCAAGTCTCAGCCTAAGGACTTCCCCACCTCCTTCTCCTTCGCTGTAGTTTTAAAGATATCATGAGATTCTATTTTTCCATTCCTTCTCCAATTAAACTGTGTTTCATTTGAATTACAACTTTGGAACACATTGTTCACATCTCCTTCTAACCACATGGGAGGATGGAATACTGCAAGTCTGACACCCCCCAAGGCTCATATTCTTACTGCTATATTGAGGTTTAAGAATATATGCTGAGAAATTTCTGCTCGAGTCACTCATTCCTAACAATGGGGTGCATCCAGACAAAGCTGAAAATTCACTTACCTTTTATCTGAAGCAAAAAAGTTTGCAGGGAGAGTGAATCGTCTCCATGTTCTCCTAATCCTCTGAAGGAGGAGGCAAGGATCTTCTGACCATGTGGCCAGCCCCTCCTTATCTTAGAGGCCTGCTGTTTCCTGGCAAGGGTGAACTCATGGGTATATATGTGTCAAAAACATAAGATTGTTCTTAATTCTGATGTTAATTATCTATTTTACAATATTTGGTAAACAAGACCATGTACGATGTTGTGCTTTCTTTTAAAAAAAAGCTTAAGTACAGTTTGATCATCAGTATTCGTAACGTGGCTTCTCTTGTGTGTTTCAGAGAGAAATACAATAACGTGTTTGAAAGGATCATCTTCATCCCTTCTGGACATTTTTACTGCATTTCTTTTCAAAAGGAGGCTCACACCCTTGGCCAATTTTGCAGTTACAAAGATTACAAAAGGAATATTTGATATATTCATTGGAAATGGCACTGAGAACAGAATGAATTCCTACAAGTGTAGAAAATATAGAAAAGAGGTAGGATTCAGACGAGCACTCACTCTGAAGTGAAGAACAGAATGGATTTTCACTTGGGAGAAGGGCTTGCTTTATTTACTGCCAGTTCTGACCCAAGTCTTAGTTAAACGTCCCTAAAATGGACGCAGGCTGAGCCATTGTGCCAGAAAGATTGTTATCTTTTTATGTTGTTGTTGTTGCTGTTAAACTATGACCTGTGACTTTTTTTTTCCTGAATGCTTTTTAAAAAAAAATCTTTTAAGTCTGTGGATCTGCTGATGTACAGTGCCTTTGCTGCTATGGATCAAAATCAAAAGAACTGTGTAGATAAACCTTTATTGTGTAAGTAGAAAATTACTTAATTTCATACTAGAAATGGGTTAATGCTGCAAGTTGAAATGGACTGTTCATTAAAGTTCCAAATGTGGTAGCAAAAAAAATGTGTTAAGTGCTCAGTGTTTGATGTTATTAACAGTTTCGTAATCCTCTACAGTGTAGAAAGATTTTGATACTAAACTGTCTCATTGTACATAGTTCTAATGCATTGTATTGACCACAAGTACTTCTATAATGGTAGATTCTTGTTTGTGCATTCAAACTTTTAAGCATTAAACATAAGTAACTTGTAAGATGTGGTTTTTCTTTTTTCCCCCCACTTTTCTGCTTTGCAAAATAAGAACAGCTGGTGAAAGAGAAAGCTTCTTTTTTAAAAAATTACACTACAAATTATGTATGTGTTAGAATGAACTTCTTCATGCATGTGTTTTTTTATATGACAGCAATTTGTTAACAGAAACATCTTATGAAAATGTTAATTTCAGTTTCGGTTTCTTTTGCTGTTGCTAATGCTAGGAAAGGTGGGGTGTCAACTTTACAGACTTAAGTTTCGTAATCATCTCCCAAGAACCCGAGGAACTGAAAGCTTATAAATTCATCTTACAGAACATTACCAGCATCGTAGCCAAACTGTGATTGCCATTTTGGTGATCATTCTTGAACTGTGGAAGTTTCAACACTTTGTGAGAAATAATTTTAAGAAGAATGAAATTGACAGTTTGTGGTCTAGTAACATCCTTACTTTAAAATCTACCCCCAGCTTCAGATACTGTATTGTTATAGTATGCTTATTTTTATATTTGGTTTTTAAAGTTGTACCCTGAGATCTTTTGGGTATAGAGTGGGATAAAAATGCAAATAAAGAAATTTCCAATAGATTGGAGAAGCTGAGTGTCCAAAGCTAATTGGCTTATCTAGTAAGCACAAAATATAGATGTATAAGATACATCTGAAAGCTAATGCATATGAAACCATCTAACGTGGATTGTTATATCCAAAAAATTCAAGTGCTTTGAAATTATGTAATGATCAATGTGTCAGTACTTACCTGGGCATTCCTCCTTCACTCACCAAGACAGAATCCTAAAGTTGGATGCAGAATGTTTTTACAACATCAAACAATATAACATACCTCCTTCAGACGAAGCAAGGTTACAGTCCCCAGAGAATAACAACTTATTCTAAATACTAAACAATGCTATTTAAAACACACACACATACGCATAAAGCACATATTCAAGCAAAAACGTTGTATAAACATACATATACAATCAAATAAAGATTGAAATATATGTCACAAACATATATTGGTTAGAGTCCCAAATCTCAATTAGGTCAAGGGTTCAAAATTTCAAGGGTTCAAACATTTTGACTGTGTTGGTGTCTCCTTCAGTGGACATCCTGATATCAATCAAATTCTAAGCTATAAATATAAGTAGGACATAAAACAGCATGCCCTAACAACATATTTCCACAACAAGTAAAGATTACTTTCATCCTTGAATTCCTTACTTGAATATCCAAGCATGAGCAAACACAGAAAACTAAAATATACAAGCTAATAATATAACAACTATATTGTAATAGACAAATGGAAACAATCTGTAAGATTTACTGCTTGTAATAAAAGCAGTAACGATAGTAAAAAATATATTCCCACCATTCCTACATTGAGTGAGGCCTGAAATAATGTCTTGTTTTGTCTGTAAGGGTAACGTTCTCTGGTTTGCTTTCCATGCCTCATCGTACGACAAGCACAGCATTTGCCACCATTTATTTCCAGCAGTAGGAAAACTGTATTACTGAATGAAATATAATTCTTTCTCTCCTCCACCCCATCTCTGTATAGCATTAGGATGATAGCCCTTATACCTAAGTTTTAATCTGGCTTCAGTTCACTTTCAGAGTAAGAGAACACACCAACAAAGTAACAATCTGTTTTCCTGCAGCATTATATAATCTAGAAAGTCCACCTTTGAGTTAACATAATGTGGAATGAAATGACAAGTCACGTTTGCTGATATGTTGTCTCACTCTGAAAAGTGCACTGAGGCTAAATCCACATTTTCCTCTACGGGTTTCTCTCTCTCTTTCTCTGGGGGAAAAAAACAGATCTTCATGGAATGACAACATTTCCCTAAATCATGGTTCATACATGCAGAGCTCCTTTGGCATCACAGCAGAAGCAGCATGGGGAAGGTTTCCCTGACCAGCCCTTTGCTCTGTTATTTTTCCTTCATGGGGAAGCTCTTGGAGATCGCTTTGGGTGCAATGCTGAAGGAGCCTCACCAGATATCTGTCAATTCAACAACGTATTAGAGCAGTAAATATAGTGCAGGAGTTCCCATCTTATCTGGCCAGCAGAGCTCCAGCAATGCAACAGGGCTGTCTGGTGGTCTCAGCAACCTGCCAGTGCTTTTACCACATCTGGAAATAGCCGCTCTCTCTTCCTGTGCAAATTTGCATTGACAGCCATAATTTAAACTTGCCCAGGACAAAGTGATGATTGTGGGTTCTTTAGCTTTCTTCTTAACTACTCCAAAATTTTGACTTTTAAATTTATTTGAGCTACATTATGGTGTAGTTCATTAAGTTACCGTGATTGCTTTTCGTTTGCCCTTGCAGATTTCACCGTAGACTTATAATCAGAATGGGGCGGGGGGAGCAGTCTATCGCACACTTCCAGCTGTTTACCAGTCTGAGCTGAGTTTAAAGGCTTGACCATCAAAGCCAGCCCTTTAATTGCTTTGTTGTCTGCATTCACAGTGCATCATCTTTTGGGTGCTTTTCCCCTGGGAACCTCTTTTGACAGTGTTTGGATGTCAGGGCTGATTGTTCTCTCCCATCACATTAACTGCATTTGAGGTGAAATGTGTTTCTCCTTTTCCATTATTTCATCATTTTTCAAATAGAATGCATCTCAAATCCAGACTTCTATTAACCATTACTGGCAGTGACGGATTCTCCCCAGCATGGCTTACGCACTGGAACTTGCATGAAGTTTCTCTCTGTGTGTAGAATATGTCACAGGCATAAATACTTGGCATCATGTTGGGTGCTGTGATTCTTAGTTGGCAATGTTTTTTGTTTGTTTGTTTTTTAATGGCTCCAGTCCACAAGGCTGATGAATTACCAGTGATTATGCATTACTGTTTGGGGCCACAGTCAGGTTTGTATTGAAATGAAGCGATGGGATGGAAGTCCCACATTTTCCACCACATGCCCCTTTCACATTTATTGGGAGAGATGAAGCTTGAAGAAATGTGCTGTAGAAGATCATCTTTGACAAGCTCTTAAATAATGCACCTGCCGCATCTGCTTTTGAACCAAGACTTACTGAACATAACCCCCGAGACTTCTTGTTTCTTCCAGTATTTGGAGTACAATGTCTCCTACCTCACCATGTGATTTTTTTTAATGTCAAAACCAATAAATGTTTTTACTTTTACCAAATGATTTTCTGTCCTGGTTTTGAGGAAACAGTATTATAGTATCCTTTTATTATTAAAAATGGCGTAGCCTGACATTTACAAGATGTCCATAAATCTACTCCTGACTGAAGTGGAGTATACCTGTGGGCCACTTGGCTTCATGTGGATTCAGTAAAATGTTACTTGCATTTTTCATGTTCCAGAATTTTGTGATGTTTTTGTGTAGTGACCAACAGAGCTGCCTCAACAGTCAACTCGAGAATCACTCATTCTCTCAGAATGGGAAGCTGTAGTAGAACATATTAGAATGCCACTTCAAAAGTGGTTCAAAACTTAAAGCAACTAACTTTACAGTGTGTGGCAACCCCACACGCCTCTCCTCTACTCGTCCTCCGCAGAGAAACGCAGCCTGGAAGCAAGCTGCAAAGTGCCACAGGCCACTGCCAGACCCCCTGGGTCCCTTGCAAGTAATGCACCCTCTCTGGTGTCCTGCTTTATCAGCCCTGAATACAGTCTTCCCCTTAAAAGCAGCAAACAGACTCCGCTTTATAGGAAAACTCTACAAGTTTATTGTTACAACAACTGAAAAGAATTAAGAAGCAAGCTTAACGTCAGCTCCAATGTCCTTAATGGTTTGAAATGAAAAATGACTCCCTCATGATCCTCTCTTAGGCTCCAGTAGCCCAACTGTAGAAATTAGCTCTTGGTAAATTCAGCGTTTGAGTCTTTAGGCTGTTTCCCTCCATTTCTCCAAAAGAAGAGAACTCATGCACACACTTAGAGGAATGTCCCTTGATCCGCCTCTAACCAGACGAGAGATGTGGAAGGTGCTATTGCAAGCCTTTATATAGTCTGTGTTCTCTGGCTCACCATTGGTCCATTTTGGCAGGCTCCGACTGGTGGACACGCCCCCGGTGTCACTCAAAGCCCTCTGCAAGCCTACGCCAAGCTTCCTGGTTTGCCCGGGAATGCCACACAATGCAACAGTTTTGGTTGTGAGTACACAATGTTGTAATAGGATTGATCTGGTTACCTAACCAGCATAGTTCTGAACCAATAGTGTAAGATGTTCGAATAGAGCGGCAGCATTGTAGATAGCCATAGCGCATTCACTACTAAAGGTAGTAGTAGTAGAAGACTTGGTTTTTCTACCCTGCTTTTCTCACCCATTTAAAGGGCCTCAAAGTGGCTGACAAAGCTTTCTATTCTTCTCCCCACAACAGAACACCATGTGAGGCAGGTGGGGCTGTGAGAGCTCAGAAGAGAGCTGTGACTAGCCCAAGGTCACCCAGCTGGCTTCATGGGGGAGGGCGGAATGAAAGCCAATATTCTCAGATAAGAGTCCGGCTCCCTAATCACTGGACCAAACTGGTAGCCAATGCCCTCTTAGCAATGTCACCCCCTCCAGCATTTAAGGGGATGGGGTGTATGGGAGGATCTTCTCAGGTATAGCTATAAAATATTCCCCTCTCTCAGGTGCATCAGGAAACTTCATTGTGAGATGAAGATATACCTCTTTACCTTGGCTTTTGGTTTTGGGAACAGCATTCCCCCAGCCCCAATGCAGGTGCTGTCATTGTTTTACCTAATTTGTTGTATCTGTATTCATACTTATTTTATTGTAGTCCGTCCTGAAATCTTCAGGTATGGGGTGGGATAGAAATATAAACAAACTGCTGATCTGCCCATCTGCTGTGGCCAGTGGTGCGTCAAGGAGAAGGGCCTTGCTCTTCTCCAAACCTTATCCAGATAAACAGCAATGGGAACACCAAAGAGAATTTAGGAGGGGCCAGAAACCATTGACAGGAGGAGAATGTTTCTGCCACAGAAGTGTGGTATAGAAGTAACATTTCTAGCAAATAGAGATGTACACAATTTGTTTTTTACATTATATTCAAATCAAATTGAATACCTGAAAATCCAATTTGATTTGAATCTTTTAAATCAAATTTAACAAGATTCGATTCGTTTTTACCAAATTCAAATTATTCGCTCAATTTTTTTATTTGAATATGTACATACGAAGGTCGACAACATTCATATGTGCCTGTACGCATCTTCCCCACATCTGTATGCATCCATACACATCGGTATGCATCCCGTAGTTGTCCCATATGCAACCCGTTTTCATCCCGTACAAATGCATATGGAAGTGGAAAAGATGCGGGTCTTCAAGTGCACATCGTGTACAAACATGTACGCATATGAATGTCCGGATAATTCAAATGAAAAGATCCAAAATTTGACATTCAATTTGAATGTTTACATTGAAAGTTCGGGACATTCTATTCGAGTTTGAATGTCAAAATTCAGCACATTTCAATCAAGTTTCGAATACGTACTAATATTTGTGCACATCCAAACTCTGCTTTTTTTTTTTTTAAAGAATCAAGCCATAAGGTCAGAAGTGTGGTATAGAAGTAACATTTGTAGCAAATTGTTCTCCTGTATTGCTGTGTGTAAAATGTGTTCCGCATAGTAGCACACAGCAATAAAATGAAGCTAAAAAATGGAGGTAACAAGGGAATAAATCTTTCATATTAGAGACTGAAGTACCATTGAGTTGTCGTAGAATAGATACACAGTAAGTTTCTGAGAGGACAATTAACCTAAGCACAAAGCATTAAAATATATTTGAAAAATCAGTGGCTTAAAGTGTATCGAGAAGCTGTGTAGCTTCTCACAAGTGCCACGTAGCCGTGTGATTTTACAAAGTCAAAGTCTTGTGAAGTATGCTCAGTTATCTAGTCTTGTTCTCTCAGGGGTGGGTAACATTTAAACCCAGGAACTGAAGGGAAAAAACAAACACTTTTTTTTTCCTGAGGATAATAAATCTCTTTATTCTTCGAAATCTGCCTACTCAATGTTTTTTCTTCCTATTGAGCTCCTAAAATCATGAGTTGCTTTTGAAAAATTAGGTATGTAGTGCACTTTTGACTTCTAAAATACATTGAACAATAGTACAGGAGTACGTAGAGTCATTCCACTAATGGGTAATATGCTGAGAGAGACTCCTTCAGAATCAAGCTTCTCTTCCTGTGGAGAGCAGGATTTTGTATAATTAAAATCAAGCCACGCTATATGATTCTCCATCCTAAATAGACTTCCTGGGCAGGCTGCCGTTGCATTTAGGTGATTGGAACTGAAGTGGAAAGCTCTTTGCCAAGCTGATGGACTAGAGGAAGGGAGAAGTGGAGGCAGGTAAAAGGTTTTCTTTTTTAACTCCATGGAGAAGCAGGCAAATAATTCAAAAAACACATTCCTCATCATGAGTGCAGCCATTGGATTAAAAATCAGACCTCACGGTGAATGGAAGCATGAACTGGGGAGGTAGTTTGTGGGCTATTTTTCAATGGTTTCCTACTTGATGGACTTGGTCAGACTTGATGAATTTGGTCAGAGTGAACCGTATAGTTTCCTTTCCCCTTTCATTTTGCTGTCCTGGCTTGTGAGAGGAGGCCACTGAGTATATCACTATGACAATTTGATAGCAGCTTTCCCTTGGGGAATCACCTACGGAAAATAGTGACATTTATCCAGCACTTTTTTCATCCAAAGACCTTGACAAGGTAAAAGGAGCAGTAGAGAGGGTGTTTTATTTTGTGTTTTTGCCAATTTCCAGCCTCTGCCTCTTTTTTTAGAGAGTAGCCATTGCATTTCATAGTAATAAAATAAAATAAAAGGAAAAATCTATGGAAATGCAATAGAATGTGGAAGATGAAGAGAACGGCCAAGTTCCCAATTCCGTTGAACCTGGTTGCTGGATAAATGCAGAAACATGGCAGGCCAAACTCTTTGCATTTTTGTCCCAGCTGATAGAGATATTTGAGATAGAAAACACTTGAATGGTTCCGAGTTACTGATGCCTTGATTCTGTTGTCTATTGCCTTTTGCTGTCTAGGTATCGCGTATCGATGAAATGTGAGGGCTCCGGGAAATGGGGAGCAGCAGCTGATTGCTGCTGCCCCTGAACGCCAGCTGTTACGAAAGTTTTCCAGTTATCTGACTGGCCCAGATAACCAGGGATCAGGCCCATGTATCTTGCCTGACCCTGAGTAGCTAGAAAATGGAGGATGGTGGGAGAGAAGAGATGAGGCAGTAGGCAGGGATCAGCTGGAGAAGAGAGCAAAGTTTAATTTTTCCGGGCTTAAATACAGCGGTCAGTGGAGATGTGGCGGAAATGATGTAAAGGCACAATCCAGCGAGGTGATTGGTGGAACTCGGTCAGGTGAGCAGGTCAGAAGTCCTTCTGATGTCACATCCTGTGGTGGGAGGCGGGGAGAATTCTCAAACAGGAAAAGAAAGGGTTGTTGTCTTTTGGGACCATGCAGTTGCAAATGCCATTATGCCCCAAGGCTAAGACTCCAGCACCCTGCTGCTGCTGAGTGTGTACTGCAAGTTTATGGGACAGAAAAATAGTTTCTTTATACTCTTGAGGCTTGAGAAAACCTGTGCAGCCTTTGCAGTTACCACATAAAGGCTTGGGAAAAAAGGAAGGCAAATGGAGATAGAAGAACCAAAGACCACAGTGTTACAGGCTGTGTTTAGACATAACAAAGGGGAACCTCAGACCACCTCAGAGAAACAGTGTATGTCTCACAATCTCACCTCAAAACCTTCCCTAACCTGCTTCAGAGGTCCCTTGGAGAATGAGTGTGTGTGTGTTGTATCTGATCACAGCCTTAATTGTGACAGCATCCTTGAAATTTAGCTCAGCATTCTACTAGCTTTTAACCACTTCCTTATATAAAACAAATGAAAGCAATTCTATTATGAGGGGTCATTGTTATGGACAATGACCTGACTGGCCCTGGACAAACTATGTCAAAGGTCAAGTTGCCATTCATAGAAACATAGAGTTGGAAGGGACCTCTTGGGTCATTGAGTCCAACTCCCCTGCTCGGTGCAGGATTTCCTAAACCACCCCAGACAGATGTAGGTCCAGCCTCTGCTTGAAGACCTCCAGTGAAGGAGAGCTCACTACCTCCTGTGGCAACATATTCCACTGACAGATTGCCCTCACTGTCAGGAAGTATTTCCTAATATCTAATCTGTATTGACTCCCTTGAAGTTTCATGCCCTTGCTTCTAGTCCTCCCTTCTTGTGCAGGTGAGAATAGGGACAATCTGTCTGCACTGTGACAGCCCTTCAGGCACTTCAAGACCGTGATCATGTCTACTCTCAGTCTTCTCTTCTGTAGGATAAACATTCCTAGAACCTTCAACCTTTCATCATAGGACATGGTTTCCAGACCACTAACCATTTTGGTAGCTCTCCTTTGGACTTGCTCTAATAAATCTTTCATGTTTGAATAACTCAAGTTAGCAGCCACTAACGCCCCCCCCCCACCGTAAAAGGACTACTAAATAATGCATCCAGAGGAATTAATGTTATTTATAGTGGAATTGATGTAATCATTCAAGAAGGAGAAGAAGAAGAGTTGGCTTTTCTACCCCACTTTTCACACCCATTTAAGGGGACTCAAAGTGACTGACAAAAGTTTCTATTCTTCTCCCCACAACAGACATCCTGTGAGGTAGGTGGGACTGTGAGAGCTCAGAAGAGAGCTGTGACTAGCCCAAGGTCACCCAGCTGGCTTGATGGAGGAGGACAGAATCAAAACCCGCTATTCCTAGATAAGAGTCCAACTCCCTAGCTCATAGAGCAGAGGAAGGCATGGACAGGAGATGAAAAACCTCTTTCTTTCCCTGGCTGACCCAGAACATTAACATTTCCCAACAACTTCTTGAAGTAAAAAGTCTCTGACTCCCATTATTTATATATTCAGATAAATTTGATCAATCTAAGCAGAGCAAACCAATCAAAACCAATCATTAAAAATAAAAGATAAGATTTCAACTGAAAGAATCTAAAATTGGATGAAGTGGAAAGATAGAAAAATAACAAACACCAAACTCCTGAGTGTTTTTGCCAGGCACTGAAAAGCACTCAGTGTTGGTATCTGGTGTGTTTCCAAGGAGAAAGGTGTTTCACAGCCTGGGGACCAACACAGAGAAAACCCTCCTCCTAGATGCTTGAGGATCTGAGGCTGGGGAGGTTTGGTAGTGGCATGGCAGAATGTCTGTTGTATCAACTGTTGTACTTTAAGATATCCAGTTGTTTTAATCTGTATTATTTATTGTGGTAGATACACCTGCATCAAGCAATTATCAGATTCACACACAAATTATCTTCCAAGATGTCTATAAGCATCGCATGCTAAGGCATTCTCTTATGTGGAGATAGTTCCACAAAACTTGTTCTGTAACTATGAAATGAGAAATGATAAACTTTTGTTTCATCTTGGCAAGAGTAAGTGATTTATGGGAACTTTTAATGTACTAATATGCCATAGACTATTTGTCACAGATGAAGAGCCTGAACCACTTTCATGTAAACATATCGTACACTTTTCTTCTCAAGAGCAGTTAAAAGGCTGTTTGACACCTCTTGTAAGAGGCAAGGAATAACAGAGGATCCGTTTTCTAGTTAATCTCACAGCTAGGAAACCTGCTCCATTATACACACATCTCAGCTTTGAAGCCGTAACTTTCTCATATTCACCTAAATAACACTGAGACTCAGTACTTTGCATAAACAAAAGATTCAATAAACTACAGCATAGCTTAACTAGCCACATAAAAACGGGCTGGACGAAGAAGACAAGCAGAAAGTATCCATAGATTAATCTGATTTCTACAATATCTGTGTCGGAGTATTTTCAGTCAAGCGCTGTACTTTTTCTTTTCTTTTTTGAGGTATATTAATTCACCAAGCTGGAATTTTAATGGACTGAAAAAGCCATATGACCAGCAGAAATCCAGAGCTAACAAACCCTATTACTTTAGGTGATGAATGCAGGGTGGACTGGTGGACAGACATGATTATAAATTTGCGTTGCACTCACTGTCTTTGTATTTGCAGCGAATCTGAACTTCATGAACCAGAGCAGAAAACCTAAAGAGTAAATCCTTGTAATTCACAGTTCTAATGAAATTATTCAAGTGATAGCCCATCTGTGACTAAAGCTACAATCCTATGCACAATTACTTTGCAGAGTTTTCTTTTCTTGTTTAAATTTCCCAGAACTCTCTTAATTTGAAAAGCATCTTTATATCATTCACAACCCCCCGAGTTTTACATACATTTTATTAACAGTCCTTACAACCACCCTGCATGGAAGATCAATATCGGATTGGAAAAAGGAACACATCTAAATCTATTTAAATTACCAAATGCTGAGTTAACATCATATGGGGATGTATTTATGAATGTACATTCCAAAAACCCCAGGTTAAACAAAACAAGCAATAGTTTTCCCTTTCTCATTGGTAAGAAAACTATAATACTAGGTTCTGTTGTGGGGAGAAGAACAGAAGCTTTGTCAGCTGCTTTGAGTCCCCTTAAATGGGTGAGAAAAGTGGCGTAGAAAAGCCAACTCTTCTTCGTCTTGAATGATCACAGTCATGCATCAGTCTGCCTAATGGCGCTTGGAAAATCATCTTGGTAAAATTGCTATACAATCACAGCAGAAAACCAGAGGATACTCTGTGAAGATGATGGGCAGGAGCATTTGGACCTACAAGGAGAAGTTTATTGTTGTTGTTGTTGTTGTTGTTTCCCACCAGGGGGTCTATGGAATTTACTGCCAGAGGAGGTGGTGAATAGCAGCCAGTCTAGATAGTTTTAAGAAAGTGTTAGACAAATTGATGGAGGACAGATGTATCAATGGCTGCTAGAATGAATGCCTAGGTACTGCCTCCAGGCAGGTTGGAGAGACAGGCAGGATGCCTGTAAAGGCCGTTTGCAAGAAATTGAGAGCAGGTAAAGGCTTTGCATTTGTCTCCCACTTGAGAATGCTAAGAAGCAATTGGTGGGCCACTTTGTGAGACAAGATGTTGGATTAGCCCCCTTTTCCACAACCAGTCATCAAAGACCTGGAATTTCAAGATCTTGATCTTTGAGATGAGGTCCTCCTAGTGATCCAGATCTTGAAGCGCCTGAAGACCCCACTGTGGACACCTTTAATCAGGTCCACATGAAATCTGGATTTAAGGGCCTGAAAGACCCATTGAATCTGGATTTCTCCTGCCCTTGTTGGGACAGAATCTTGCAGATGGCACCTTCAATGGGGTCTAGGTGGGGACAGAGCCTTCCCAATTGGTACCAATCAGGTACCAATCAGTTTCCTAATGGGGTCTTAGAAGGGTTCTAAACCCTAGTGGGAAAAGGCCCTAGATGTGCTGTGGTCTAATCCAGCAGGCCTCTTCTTAAGTTCTTATGTACCAGAAAGCCGTCTGTGAGCTCTTACATTGGTGGACTGAAGTGCTAAACCCTTGGGGGTTTTTTCTGGCATAATGGAAGGGAACCCTGAGAATACTTGTGCTTTGAACCATCGATGGAGGAGTTCTAAGGAGCCTGTGTAGAAACTGAGCTCCACAGCTTGGGTCCCTCTGCTTCCCCTGCATTGCAAATTGCCATTTTCTCTAGCTTCCTCTATGTGCTTTTACAAAATATGAGATGGCTCCGGAGCAACTGCTCCTTTTGGAAGCAATCACCCTTCACCCCTGCTCACACTGAAATTCAATCTCAGATATTGCCAAATCAAATAATAGTGGGGGATGGAGGAAAATATGGCGCTCATTATGACAAAAGGGGTCACAATTCCCAGGATGTGTACAACTGAAAACTCTATGAAATATCCTGTGGGAGATCCCATTGTAATTTAAAACAAAATAAATTTCTAACACAATAAGACTTACAAATAGTTAGAACTTAGGTCCAGAACTGGAAGAAAGTGGGCTCTCTCAGAGTCAGAATTTTTATTTATTTATTTTATATTTATATTTCTATCCCACCTTATACCCAAAGGTCTCAGGGCGGGTAACAACCTTTAAAACCCAGCATAAAAAAAACCAGGATAATATATATTAAAACAATGAGACACCATAATAAATATATATTATAATATATAATAATAAAAGTTTATTTATATTGCCCTTTCCACCAAAGGGTGGTACAGGGATACAATTTAAAATTACAGACAACAAAATCCAGTCTAATACTAGAAAATCCAGGTTACATAATAAATAATAGCCTACCAGTATAACTCCTTCTATTCCTAGGATCTATCTTATCAAAATCTATCTACTAATGGGTAAGACTGAACAGTGACCGTACGTTTCCAGTCCTCCTTTACTAAATAAAGGCTGAATAATAGTTGTTCCAAGGAGTAAACTGTTTCAGGTGTTAAAAAGAAAGGTCTTCAGACCCTTACGAAATTTGACTAGCTCCTTTTCTGATCTAAGGGCTAGTGGTAGACTATTCCAGAGATGTGGAACCAGATCTTGAAAAGCTCGGAGCCTCGAGGTTGCAATATGTGTTTGAAATACACCCAGAAGGGCTTTATCAGTTGACCGCAGATTCCTAGCTGGGGTATACCACTGCCTCCCTGAACATAACCAGAGAAGAAGCCTAACACATCTCAAGGGGGAGACTATTCCACAGCCTGGGGGCCATTTCTGAGAAGGCCCTTTCCTGGGTGCCCACCGGTTTCACTACTGAGGGTGGTGGGACAACCAGGAAGGCCTCAGCTCCAGATCTTAAGGCACAGCCAGGTCATTATGGGAGAAGTCGTTCCTTTAGATATTTGAGGCCCAGTCATTTAGGGTCTTATAAGTCAGTGTTAAAGTATTGTTAGAACAGTGACTATAGCTGGCACATTCCTACCTCATTCACAGGAATATCCTGAAGAACTCAAATCTTGCAAATATTGGCATTTTCTTACATGTCTTGTATCCCTGATTGTACTCCCTATTCACTTTAGCTGTCTTGCTAACAACAAAAGTGTATATGTGTGTTTTCATTGCTTCAGATGTATATACAGATACAACATGTGAGATTTATGCTAGAGGAATCACCTTTGCTCTTTCTAAACAGTGTTTTGATCTGAAGTTCACCACCACCGTGTGGAAACTCTGGATCTATAGGAAATGCATGCTCTCCCTCCACCCCATGGGAGACAAGGCTTCTGCTTGGATGCCTGGGAGGAGGCACCATGATCAATGTTCCAAAAGATGTCTCAGTTTTGGAGAGTAGAGGCAAAATTTGAAGCAGTGAACCAAGGCATTTGAGGTGAAGATGGGAAAGCTTGCCGTGCTGAAAATTAACCTTGGTCAGAGATCACACTTGAAAATGGAGTGGCATGAGTTTTATTTTGCATTTATATTTATATTTCCCTCCCCCCCCCCATACCCAAAGGTCTCAGCGGGTGACAACCTTTAAAACCACAAATTAAAACCAATTTTAAAACCAATAATATACATAAAAACATTTAAAAGATCCAGCATATTAAAATACTATGGAGAGAGAAAATATATACTCACATCAGCCAAAGGCCAAGGCAAAGAGGTGCGTCTTCACTGCCTTCCTGAATATATACAGAGAAGGGGCATGACACACCTCAGGAAGGAGACCATTCCATAGCCTGGGGGCCAATTCTGAGAAGGTCCTTTCCCGGGTGCCCACCTGTTTCACTACTGGGGGTGGTGGGACAATCAGGAGGACCTCAGCTCCAGATCTTAAGGCATGGGCAGGTCAGTATGGGAGAAGGCATTCTTTTAGATATTTGGGGCCAAAGTCATTTAGGGCCTTGTAAGTGTTAACACCTTTACCTGCCTTCCAAAGGTAAGTGGAGACCTGGCCACTGATGCTATGTTCTTGTGCTGAATAAAATAGTTTAGAATTCATGCTCTGAAGAACATTTCAAATAAATACTCAAGTGACAATGAATAAAAGAATGGTTGTGCATATACTACTCTGTTGCTACCTGAAGCACACATTGGATGAGAACGTGTGCCCAGCAAATGGTACCATTTGGGCTGACAGCCTGCAGTTGAAGCACACAGAAAACTTAGTTCCACTCATCCAAACTGATTCTAGAGAGAAGAACCAAAATGGCTTCCCTGCCATGATTGATTGCTGCGGAAAACTGGCTGAGGGTGCTTGTCTCAAAATGTGCCCATTCATGTACCCAAACCTCCTGGACTCTAAAAGGCTTGGCCGAGTCCAAAGATCAGATGCAGTTTGATTGTGATGGGAAACCAAGGCAAGTCCAACAATATGGGCTTGCCTCAAATTTCCAATTTGTGTCCATTCTCACTGCTCAGCCACAGATGTCCCCAGCAAAGAGAATGAGTGTGTTTAAGTTTGTGCCCAGTGTGATCTCTGCTCTGTTTCCCCCGTGGCTCTCAGGCATCAGAAAACCGGATTAGAAAGAAGTGGGCAAGGCTTCAGAAACTTCATGGCGTATCAGCTCCATAATCAAGACATGCTATGCAAACTTGCAATAACTAAGCACAGAAACATTCACCACAACTGTGCTGGGAGAGCACCTTTCAATTTTCCTCTCCGCCTAAGCAAGCAACTGCATTAGAGAGCAATTTCTTACAATAGGCCTAATATCTTTGCTGGCTGCCTGCCAGGGGACAAGCATTTCTTGGCAGCTCTGAAAAAGAGAGCCACAAAAGAAAGTCTGTTAGCACAAGGCACATAAGACTAGCCTTGGGAAACAGAAATTCTGCTGGGTGGAAACCCAATTAAACACAATCGCTGATCCCGTCTGCTTTTTTTTTAAAAAAAATGGTATTAATTGCATTAGCAACATTTCTAACAGTTTTAACAGAAGAAGCAGTATTTTTGTCGGGATGAACTAATCCTCTGCGCCGTGGAATATGTGCTAAAGGTTCAAAAAACTGTAAATGCTGAATGACAATTGGATATAAATGAATAGATATTACAGTAATGTTGTGGCAGATTGGGCAATATGCTGCAGTGTTATTTTTTTCAGTCAGAAAATAGGTGCATTAGGGAGAACTCAATAATGAAATACAGTTCTACTGCATTTAGTTCTAACATCTGGGCTCAAAAAGTCTCTGTTTGTAACACAGAAAAACATCTTTGCCTCAAGCTTAGCTGATGCCAGGGAGATTGAACTATGATATTTAAAATTGCCCTGGCAGTCTGATGAAGTTTCCACAATTATTCTGTTTTTTTTTCTTTTTTAAATACATCTTTAACCCTTTTCATTTCAGCCAGCATTTTAAAAGCATTTTTTTCCCTCCAGATCTGCATCTTTTCCTACGAGATGCGGACAGGTAGGAAGACACGTGGGTGACTGAGTAGCTCAAATGCCATTTTTGCCAAATGTGCTGGGTTACATCAGAAGATGCATCCTTAATACTCCATATTTCTAGGGCACATGTGACAAAACTTTTTTTCTAGACAGCACTTTTTTTTGTGTGTGACATGACTTGCCATGACTCCCTATATTCAAACAGCCAATTATAATTAATCCTTGCAACACTGCTGAGCTTTAGGTTTCATCTAGTTGCCAGTTACTTACTCTGGTATATTTGGATATTCTGGAATAAAGCACACATATTCCAAAATGTCCATGCTTTATTCTGGAATAGCCAAAATATAGCAGAATAAATGAATGATGTCTGTATGAAGCTTTTAGAATGTCAGCTATCCATAAGCAGAACATGTAAGGATAAAAAGTGTCATATAGAGGCAGCTAATTCAATGCACTTCAAATCTGATGGTCCTACATTTCACGTCATCTCTACTCAGTAGTCAAGGCCACTGGAGCTGATGGAGACTTGTACCAACAATAGCTAGAAAATTATGGGCTAGTCTAAGACAACCAAACATGATGTTAGCAGAACTTCTGGAAGAATCTTGAAGAGTTTTCAGTTCTAGGGTGTTTCTGCACAGGCCCTCAAGACTCCATTAAGCACCCAATAAGGATCCATATGGCACACATCCACAAGGTGCCTTCCGCACTGCGGGACAGAATACGGCCCCTTCAAGGATGCTGCTTCCACATAGCCTCGCGTGAGATCCATCTCTAATGGGGTCTAGAGGATGCACAATCCAGTTTTCTGGAAGACCTGAAAAATTAGGTCTTCAAACCATTCCTGCTTACAAATTCTGGATCAAAGGATGACGTTTCTGCACAGGGGCAGAATAGGAAATGGATGTGGGCAGGACAGGAAGTCACCATGTTGAGCAAGGCAGCAGCACCACATTCTGGCTACGTAGTCCATCCCACAATTTCTTCGCATTGGACATGCGCCAAGTTACGTCTGATCCTTCTGGATATCAGTGGTGCGGCATCCACACAGCAGCCACAAGATGCGTTCCTCAGTAACCATTCTCCCAATGCATGTGCGGATGAGTTAGGCCACATTTGGATCCATCCCTATTTCAGATGGATTTTCCCAGGGACGGATTTCAGAAATCCGGATTTCCTTAATCGGGATTTCAAGCAGTAAGCGTGGAAACATCCCTACACTCTATATCAAAGACAGCATAGCTACTATGAGAACAAATCAAGGGATGAAGCTAATGTTGAAGCCTGTGAAACCAGCTCACTATTTTTAGTAAGATTGGTGCTCCTTGATCAAGGTTGAGTAACCTTTGACCATCCAGTTTTTGCTGTACTGCACTTCTCATCATTCCTGAAAACTGATCATGATGGCTTAGCCTGATGGAAGTTGAAGTCTAACAACATCTGGAAGTCTACCGGTAAGCTATTCCTTTTATTGCAATTGCTCAGGAAATTCTTATAAGAAAGTATCACAGAAATACATGTTTTTTGGTTCCTGGTTAAAACATCTTTCCTCATCCATGCCTTTGATGCTTAGCTTCCTCTGAGTGGTGTCCTGCCAGAAGAGAGAGGATGGAAAGAAAATAAGATTTTGATGTATGCTTGACACTGTTTTATAGATTTTACATTTTCATCGTTGCAGTCCACCCCAGAACTCTTGGATGCACAGTAGGATATAAATAATCAAATCAAATAAAAATAATTTGACCAATTGCCTATCTTCTCTTTCTTTGTATGGTCAAGAGGATAGGAGCTAGAAATATAGTATTTTCCCATCTGACAGAGCTAGATAAGAATATAGTTCTTTTCCAAGGCCTTCAAAAGAGGGTCAGGTTGAGAGAATACTTCTGCTGAGAAGATTAGTAGACTAGTTGCCCCAACTGGTCCACAGAGTTGCCCAGCTGTCTGGGTAACTAGCAGTTATTGTGGAAGTACTTTCTTCTGGAATATCACTCAATAGCATTATAATTAGGCATCATCTGGAGACAGCCACACTATGGTTCTTCCAAAGTATTTCAATGCATTTTGTATTGTATACTTCAGGGGCATTTGCTGTTTTATTAGTTAAGAATGGTTTATTGTGTTGTATGTTTATATATGTTTCAATGTCTTTGGGGTTACTGCATTAAAGTAATATCACACTGGATTCAACACAAGTATCTATTTCCCATTCTGTCTTTCTGTCCATTTATATCACTGGCTTCAGCAAAAAGATGCATCCAACCACATGCTCAGAATACACAGTTTTATCACACAGCTGTTCTAACATACATTGGGCATTACTCAGTGAAAGTATGACATTGTAATTGTCAACCATAATAGAAACTGCCGTGTTAGTCCAAAAGTTGCAAAATACAAGGAGTTAAGAGAGGACATACTCTTTTTCTACACTAAACTGGAGGGGTTCTTCTAGAGTACAGACAATGCAATCTGAAAAGAGAAAGTAGATACTTAACAATGGACTGAAACTGATGCTGAGAGGAAGTGATCAGGAGGCAACATGTCTGCTTTGATCTGCTCTTCTTCAATTGCATAGATATACAATCCCTTCATGCCCAAGGGCATGAACTTCATACAATCTATTCCAACTGTTTTCTTTGGCTTTCTGGAATTACCTGAGTGTTTGTCAGATGGCTACTAGTATCCAGTTGTGATAGACAGTAAAAATACACCAAGGGCATTTATTCAATTAACAGATGGTACAGGATTTGCTTCACTTAGCAAATCAAATTTCAGCCACTCACGTTTCCGTTTTCCGCTTAACGTGCCATTGGCATTTCTGGAAGGCAGATTCCATCACTTTCCCTATTCCTCACAACAACAACACTTGTGGGGAAGTCAAAACCTCCACTTGTGTTGTTCTTTGCTCTAACCCTAACCCAAACTCAACACCCCCATTTTAAGGTCTGTTCTGGGGCATCTACGTAACTTCTGTTTCAAGCTTCTTTTGGAGAACAAATTTACTTTGATCTCATAGGCTTACAGACTTTGCAATTAATTTTTAATAATTTTTAAATGATTATATCTAAAGCTAGTACATAATTGTCTGTTTTTCCTTATGTGCTATTGCCTGTTTTAAACCTCATGTGCTATACATATTTTGTTTCTTTTATTGTTAATGATAGGTTTTTGACTATAATAAAGCTTTTACTATCTTACTCATTTTTTTACCTCTGAGAATGGAAAATTATCAAGGGTGTTTTTTTAACCCCCTCCTCCCTTCTCATCAGTTTTGGACAGAAACTACATACTTGCCACAATGATTTTAATAACACAGTCTTCCCCAAATCACTCATGGATCCTGCCTCATTTGCCTCTTCCTAAACTTGCCTCAAACAGTGGTGATGATAGGTCCTAGGGGGGTTAGACCTGGATGTCATGAACCATGTGCTCTCCTGTCCAGAAGGTCCTTGTGCTTCCCATCTCAAGCAGAAGACAAGGGTAAAACCTTCACCTGATCTCGAATCCCAGGAATTGGCCTTTAGAGGCATTGTGCCTGTCTCCCTAGTCTGGAGGATGCATGTAGGCATCCATTTTAGTAGCCATTGATACACACTGGTTGTCAAAGAATTTATCTAACCCTCTTAAAAAGCTATTTAGCCTGGTTGCTGTTACCACCTCTTCTGGCAGCAAATTCCATAGACCAATGACCCTATGGGTGAAGAAATACTTCCCCTTATCTGATCTAACTTTCCTATCAATCAGCTTTATAGAATGCCCCCTGGTTCTAGTGTTGCATGATAGGGAAAATATTTTTTCTCTATCCACCTTTTCAATATGATGCATGATTTATTTTTTTTTACCCTTCAATTGGGTTCTGTCTTAAAAGCCATCTTTCAAGATGTTGCATTCTAATTTCATAAGGGTGGTGTTCCAGCCCCTGAATCTTTTTAGTTGCCCTTTTCTGTACCCTTTCCAGTTCTACAATATCCTTTCTGAGGTATGGTATGATCAGAATTGTTCACAATATTAAAAATGGAGCCTCACCATAGATTGATGAAGAGGCAAAATAACACTTGCTGACTTGTTCCCTTCCTAATTATTCCTAGCATTGAATTAGCTTTTTTGCTGCTACTGCAGCACACAGGGCTGATATCTTACCAGAACCCTGAGATCCCTTTCCTGGTATGATGTAGAAAGCCGCATATTCAGTAGAAGTCCAAGTGTAGTTGTTTCATGTTTGGATGCCAAATTTGATGTTGACAGCTAAAAGAGAGACTTGGCACTCAGCAGCCACCAGATACCTATACAATGGCATCTGAATGCAATAATATTTAACCAACTGTGCCTCATTCTTTCAGTCCTTGATCAAGAAAAGTCTTGCATCTGGCTTTCCTTCTTGCAAGTTCCTAGCAGGTAGGGATGTGCACGAATGCAATTTTCGGCATTTATTCCGTTCAATTCAAATCTGTTAAATTTGAATGTAACAAACTATGATTCGAATTAAGCAAATTTGCATTTTTCATTCGAATTTGCATTTATGAATGTCGACAACATTCGTAGAAGCCTGTACGCATCTTCCCCGGATCGGTATGCATCCATACACATCCCTATGCATCCCATAGTTATCCCGTATGCAACCCGTTTTCATCCCGTACAGATCTGTACAAATGTGTACGGATGTGGGAAAGGTGTGGATCTTCAAGTACGCATAGTGTACTAACTCAAATAATTTGAATGAATAGATCTGAAATTCAAATAAAAACTTCAGATTTAAGGACATTCGATTCAAATTCAAATGTTGAAATTCAGTTGATTCGATCAAATTTTGAATGCATTTGAATATTCCTGCACATCCCTACTAGGAGGCACCTATTCCTTCTCTGAATGCAAAAACAAACAAACACAAAAAAACACAACCCCCCCCCAAAAAAATCATTTAGCAGCATCAGACGTCTGTCAAAGCACCAGACACCCATTTGAGAATTTTAAGGTGGGGGGTAAGGAAACGCTCAGGGAGTGATTGCTTTAGCTTACCTATCTTTGTCATGGATTCACAGTGCCACATGGAACTGGGGAATCACCTGGCAATCTCACCGGGAGTGGACTTCAGCAGAGCTCTCAGACACTTGCCCCCCATTCTCATGGAGACATAGCCTCTGTCTTTTCTGACCCAGCAATCGCTTCCCCAAAACTCTTGTTCTTCCTCTAAATCTGCTATGTGGTAGCCGGACCACAAAACTCACTTTCTACCCACCCTCATATATGCGGCCATAAAAATGGTAGATTTCTCCATAAAATCATGTCCCCCCACCCCGAAAATGCCTCAGAAATAAGGGAGCATGAGAAAAAAGATCAGTTTTGGTTTTAATAATGGTACAAAACTGAACTTGATTGAGTAATTATAGGTATCAGATCTGATTTATTTTCTAGTAGCGATGGCACTAGCTTTTGGTGATGTTCCTCTCAGAAAACACTGCTGGTTATCATGACATTCTGAGATTGTCATAGTGAGTTACCTTATGTGTTTAAAAATACCATAGGTTCACTAATGCACTGGAATGATACTCTTAAACTTCCATTAGCCTTCAACTCTGCACCAGGGAAAAGTGTAAAGTTACAACAAGATGTCAGACTGTACTAACTGGGAACTTGGTATACAATTTAGGTGAAAGTGATTCTAATATAAACCCCTTTGAACTCTTTGCTTTAAAGCACACTGCACTTAAAGGAGCAGGAAAGGGCCATTGTACTGGTCAAGGACAGATGTGGAATACATTTCCATTAAGAATTGTGTCAATGATCCTAAAGACTTTTAATTCTGTGTAAAATGATACAGAGTAGACATAAATGCAAGGTCTATTAAGGCAGCACTCTAAATGATGCAGTAAACAAGCCTACTTGGATCATTCTTATTAAATGAGGCATTATTTGAAAGAAAGCAGTTATTGTTTGGACAAGGTGACACACTGTTTGTGACTAGAAAGGTACAGCCGCAGCTTTATTCACAAAGTGCACTCCATATGTGAGGATGCCTGAAAACACAGGCTTGAGTATTCTGGCTACCTTTTTAATAAATGAAAATACTGGCACAGCTTTGTCTAGATTAGACACATCGGCTGGCGGATGATAGTTCTATTCTGCAAAAGTTCCTTTTACAGATGAAGTGTCCATGCGAAGGAAGAACAATTATGCTACAATTAACCTTGAGTGCGGTTTGTTAATTCTATTGTATGCCTCCATAAGTTCTTCTCTCACAAGAACCCTTCAAGAGTCCAGGACCAAAACTATCTCTGTGGCACTTTCCAAGCTACTTCCCTCCCTCCCTCCCTCCCTCACACACACACTAGACAACACAACAGAACAGTAACACACAAAGCACAACACAGTGCAACACACCCAGGCCTTTCATGCTTAACTTCTTCAGAGTATTGTCCCATCAGGCCTTGAGTGTTGTATTTAAATATATTTTAAGTATATTTTATATTTGGATGAAGGGCGGAATATACATTCTTAAATAAATAAATTCTAAATAATTCTTGTGTGCAAAGGAAGGATGTACAGCTCTCCAGGTCATGGGAAGGCAAGTGTCAAAGCTGGGGAATTTTTGTTCCCCAGCTTCGATTTCTTAAAAGATCCCAGAAGAGGCTGTGGAAGACACCCATGTTCAACAAGGAAAGCTATGAAGGCAGGATGGCAGAGTGGGAAGAGCACATCAAGGTGCTTCCTCTGGCTCTGTGGACAAGTTGCTTTTTGTGGCAGCATTTTTCATCCCAATGTGACTCCTTCCAGTTTTCATGCTTTTTAGCTGAGATGGTTTTATTTATTGCAAGATTCATGTATGCACAGCAAAGTAGGAATGTGCACAAATGTTTTTTTGACAATCTATTCCAACCAAATACCCCAAAATCCAATCAGATTCAAATCTTTTAAATTCAAATTTAACAAGATTCGAGCCATATTTGCCAAATTGGAATCTATTTGTTTGAATTTTTTATTCAAAAATCTGCACATACGAATATCAACAACATTCGTATGTGCACGTACACATCTTCTCCACATCCGTACGTATCCATACATATCTGCCTGCATCCTGTAGTTATCCCATATGCAACCTGTTTTCATCCCATATGGATCTGTACAAATGTGTATGGATGCGGGAAAGATGCAGATCTTCAAGTACGCATCATGTATGAACCTGTGCACATACGAATGTCCAGATAATTTGAACAAATAGATCCTAAGTTCAAAATTTGATTAGAATGTTTACATTCAAATTTTGGGACATTCTATTGGAGTTTGAATGTTGAAATTCGGCACATTCGATCAGATTTCGAATGCCTACAAATATTTGTGCACATCCCTACAGTGGAGCATTTCAGAACATGCAGTTTCTGGTTTTGTGAAATAGTGCAAAATTGTGGCATCCGTGTGTAGCTCTGTGAGCTTTTGGACATTTTTCCACAGATGGGAGAACAAGAGAATAAGGGTGTTTTGAAGATCCAGAGAGAGAGAGAAGAATAAAATAAAGAGTTATGACTCAGGAGATCCCTCTTGAAATTTCCACCAGTTACTGGAGTTTCTTCAAGATACACAAGAATACAAAGGTGTCTCTCATTCATAGGAACTCATGAGTGCTGTAAATAATGTATAAAAATGATGGGAAAATGTTTATAGTTTGAAAAGACTGCGCAGAGAGGAGGAGACACAGCTCTTGGCTCCCTCCTCCCCCACCTACAATGACAAAGGTGCAAATCTTGCCTGAGAAGAATGGAGAGAAAGCCTTTCTACTTTTCTCTCCTTATTCCCTTCTGCTCACCTGTCATGTCTATTCTCTTGGATTGTAAGCTTGAGGGCAAGAACCTGCCTTATTAAAAGTGTGTAAGCCACTCTGACAGCCTTTAGAGTAAGGGGGCATGATTAAATATACAGTAAATAAATACATGATACAAGAACTAAAAGAAAACACTTTTTTCTGTTTCTTTTTAAAGGATGCTTAGACTGGTAGAAAACTGGAGAAACACAATTTTCCTATCTATTAATTAACAGCTATATTCCCTGCTCACATCTGAGGCTTACATAGGTTTGCAAATGATTCCCCCCTCCAAGAATTTGCCTTAAAAATTCTTACTAGAATGGCCCTTCCATGCATGGATGTTGATGTCACTGATTATCAGAAAAGATAGCCTGGAACTTAGGATCTTTCCTTGTGTGGAATGAGAAGGTGTAGTTGGTGTAGTTTAAGGAAGGTCCCACCCCCTCCTAGCATGTTCCATCTCCACAAGATGGGACATAAACCAGGGCTGAATTTTCACTTAGGCCTCTGGTATGCAATTAAGACAGCTCTGGTACAGCTCTGGTACAGAGTAGACCAGAGGCCTAACTAAGTGCAAATTCAGCATAGGTTAAGGTGACTGAAATGGCATCCTGATCTGGTGTCCTGGTAGACTTCTGTTTGAAGTGTACTAGAGTACTAGAAGGTGGTATGCCAGATAATAAATGCATGCAGATATCTTGCCTCCATGGTTTAGTATACCATGGGGAACCCCCTTCAATGGTGCAATGAAGTGTACCACTGAAATTCCCAAACCCCTCCAGGAGCTGTCAAGGCCAGAAACTCTCATTTCTGGTCTGTGAAGTATTCAGAGCCCTCTGCACCAGCTTTGAAGGTGCTGTGAGCTTCAGAGTTGGGTGCTGATCTGTCCATCCCATTGTGGACAGCTTTGTTCATGAATTGCTTATTCTGGTACAAGGTGGTATGGAAGCCGCAGTCTAGCTCTGCAGCTGAAATCCAGGGGCCTTGGAAAGCAGAGGGGGGCAGCTGATGGGCTGCCAAATTCGGGGTAGCAGCTTGAGAGCCGCTACGACGGTCAATCTGTGATCCCTGTTCTCTGAGGTTCCCCATGTGTGTAATGGTGGACGTGAAGAGCTAGAGATGGTAAATGATCAGGCTGGAGGCAGGGTGCAGGCAGAAAGACATTTTAAATTTCCCGGGTATAAATACAGTTCCAAAAAAGGAGGAAATGATGTCAAGGCAAAATTGAGAAGGAGATTGGAGGAGCTGGCCATGGAACCTCCTGACATCACATCTGGCAGTAGCTGGAAAAGGAGGAGGAGACCTACCATTTAGGAAAGAGGGGATCGGAATCCGCTTGTTGGAGAGACTCCGTCATGGCAGAGGGCAGCCCCATGGACAATCCTGCTGCTGCTGAAGCCTCCCCACTGTGGCCGCCTGGCTGCTCCCCAAAGCTCTATTCCCTTGCCAGCAGCTCCAACTGACACCACCTCTCCCTTCCTCCGCAGATTGTGCCGTTGTCTTTCTCTCCTTGCATCACTGCTTCGCTCTGAGGGACAGCAGAAGCAGCCTTTGCCACTGTCCACTTTTTCCATCTGTCTGCCTCCATCTTTAGGTCCTGGCCATAAGGTAAGGAGGCCCTTGGGGGGGCTCGGGGGGGCAGTGTCCCTTGTCCTCAGCAGCTGCAGCATCAGGGCTTCTCGCGGGCCCATCACTGGCTGGGCAAAGGGCCTGTCTTACATCAGGGCTTGTCTGCCTCCTCCTTTACTGCTGCTGGTTGCCCTGCCTGGGCTGGACATGGCTGGTACCGGTGCAGCCTGAGGGCCTCCGGCTGTAGTGGCGGCCGTGCTGCTCCTCTTTCCTGCCATCTGTCACTACTGCCTCCTTTCTCCTGCCGTCCATCTTCTCCAGAGGGAGCAAGGAATGGCTGCCAGCCAGCTGCAGGGGGCTCTACTTTCTGGTGAGCCACTCCTTGCTGCTGGCCTGGCAGCTTAGTGATTACTACAAGGTTGTAAGTATAGAAGCAGGCTTACTTTTTTGCAAGGTTTTCATAGAAGAACAGCTAGAGCATAGCAGATTGGCAGATCCATCAACACCACTGCTGGTTTGCAAAGGAGAAAAATACAACCCACATTAAATGTGAAATGTATTGTGTTTTGATGGAATATATGTAACAGGATGCAGTTTGCAAGAGATCCTACCTTGTCTGAATTGTAGCTCTGTTCTTTTTCAGTTTTAGAAAGTGTTTATAACTGTTAAAATAAGAATGAAAAAATAGACATGTGAAACAGACCTAATCCTGCCAGACCTAATCCTGCCCATTTCCTATACACAGATCACCATTTCAAAATGGAAAAAAAAAGAGTATGAAATGCATCACAAAAGCAGTTTCGATGCAGGAACAACTAGAGTGACACAATGGCACAGCTTATGTTCCCATCCTGACACATTTAAAAGTTATAACATCCACAATCCCCAAAATAAAACCTAACAGCAAATTAACAGAAGATTTATGAATTGTGGACAAAACCATTTCAACTTTGCTGGACATGTGATTGTAGCATGTGTTTTGGATCTGAACTCTCATAGGCAGTTGTAGTGAAGGTTTATATGCATTTGCCAAAGTCCAAAAGCTCTTAGCCAGTACAGCTAGAGTTTTACCATTTTAGTTCCACACTTGGAATACCTTGCTTTCCAAAGCTGATACAAATAGCTTATTTATTTGGGGTAACTGCATTTGTAAATAAATGCTTCAGGATAAAGAAATGCAAAGAACTGGACTTGCATACCATATGGTTTTGTCATCGTGAGCAAAATATTGGGTTTGAGTTAATGACATGTCAGTTCAGGTATGTCTGTATATGTCTGCAGTTCATCTGACTAACATTAGAACTCCAAATGTTTCATCTGAGATATTTCCCTTTACAGCATTTCTAGGACTTTTGAGGCAAATGATTGCCATGCTAATGGGCACATGCGACATCGTTATTTGGCATCTGGGCAATGTGGCATGAATCCACACCTCTGCTACCTGGCCAAATACACCTGGCCTTCATTTAACCTTTTCCACCCCAAAGAGGTTGTGAACGGCGCTTCCTAGCCAGTGACTAGGTAAGTTGTGTAGCATGAACAGCACAAATGGAGACACTTCAAGTATTGAAGCATCTCTGCACAGTGTGTATGATCCATCTGGGAACATACCCTGAGGGTCTCTTTTCACCAAATGTAAAAAAGGCCCATAGTGCTGTGCACCTAAATTAGTCAAGATAACTCAGGTTGTGGTCACACCTATGTTTAATCAGTTTATGGACCTTCTATTCTCAGGGATTGCAGATGAAAATATGTTTCCATTTCTTCTCAGAACTATCCCCCCACTCCCAGTTTGGACTATCCTTTATTTGGAGGACTATTTTGAGTTCAAGATCTGGATGCAATACCCATCGAGCTGCCTTGCCTCACTCCAGGAACAGTGTCCCGTTACGTTCAAGTGCAATTTGGAAGACAACCTGTGGGCTCTGGGGCCTGGAGCTGAAGAGGGTGACATGATACGGCCTGCCTGGCCTGCCCTGGCCTGCCCTCATGCACCCATTGCCAGTCATGACTTGGCTGTGCCACCCCTGGAATCACCACATCTTATGCTGGGTAGGTGCAAACAGGCTGAAATTGGCCCGAGTTCCTGAGCTGCCCTAAAACATTCATTCCCTGACTTTGATATTTCTGTTTGCATTCATTGCAGAGGCACAGGAAGTAATTGTGAAAGTTGGCCAATGTGCCTTCTGAAAGAAGAAGAAGAAGAAGAGTTGGCTTTTCTACCTCACTTTTCTCATCAAACTGGCTCACCACAAGGCTATGCTGTTTGGACCCTTGAAGCAGTTACATGGTGGCAGTATGGAGTGGCTGCCAGAGTGCCTTCTCCTGTTAAGCAGGGAAAGCACCATTGCTGTACTTGATGGTATTTTGCCATGCAATCCTCACACTCTCTATTTCACCTCTTCCACCTGGAGGTACAAATGGAGCATGCAGAAGTTTCCTGGCCAGCAGCTAGGGAAATGTTGTCCACAGCTATTGGGGCCACGGGACACTCCAGCATGCCTGGATCCTGCATTCTAAGGGAACGATTTGGCCACACAGATATGTGGCTAGTGCATCTCTGGAGTGATCCAACTGTGATCTAAATGTCCTGTGAAGATTCTAGCTGTGTAGCAAGCAAGTCAGAAAAAGAACTGAAATAATCTCTTAGGATATGTTGAGGAATATTACTATTTTTATATGTAATCTCAATATTTAGCATGGAGAGCCCATAAACCTACAGTTTTAATTGTCCTTCTCTGCTGTCATTACTCACATTACACACTTTTGCTTAATTTATCATATGTTTGAATTTTCTGCTTCCCTGCTATGTTTTCCTCTCTTTTGTTTCCTATAGATTTAGATGTGACATGAAGCTGTGAAGCCCATTTGTTATTCTTGAATGCTCGCTGAGAGCATTTTATAACCCAGGAGAATACACATAATTTTCTGCTTTAAAGTCATAAGAACTTATTTGTCACTCAATCAAAATAAAAATGTCACTTCAGTATGGATTTGCAGAAATGACAAAATTTTATTTTCCTGAGCAAAACAGACAAATCCCTATTCCTAGCTCAGTTTATATTTGCAGCTTTTGCTAACTCTTTCCTTCTCTGGCTTGCCAGAAAATGTCATGTAATGGAAGTTTTACAACAGATGTGGTAGCAGTATTAGCTTCACACAAAGAAAGTGGCAAAATTAACGCTCCAGGCAAATGGTTTGGATTTTTAAAAATAGTTGGGAAGGTCTTTTCCTTCCAGGTCACCATTTGCCAGCTGGTCACTCATTCATTTTAAAAGAAATTGCATCACTGTGTGAATGCCCAAGAAAATTCCTAGCCTTGGACTCCCCAGGAAATCCATTGCAGTGGTGTGGTTTGGTGCCCCATCAAAATGCCCCACCTGGTAGTCTGGAAAAGGTAAATGTGCTGTCTGCATGGCTCTGTGATCCATACCAATGTTCTCAATGTCAAGGACTACCAGTAACCTAGATCAAGAGGGTCTTGATCCGGACTGGCTGTGGATGGAGCATATCAGCAGTTGGTGGGACCTCTCTGATCTGCAGTAATATGTAGCCCAATAAGGCCCTGAAGAGGACCATGAGAACTTATGAATATCTGCCATGATCCACCTTTTCTTAGCTAGCACTTCCATGTCTAAATGCTATTAGCCCAGTTCCTCTGATGCTTAACACAAATCCTCCAGTCATAAGAACATAAAAATATAAGAGGAGCCTCACTGGATCAGGCCACAGCCCATCTAGTCCAGCATCCTGCCTCACACAGTGGCCCACCAATTGCCCAAGGCATCTCAAGCAGAGACAAGGGCAAACCTTCTCCTGCTCTTGAATCCCATCAAATGGCCTTAGAGGCACCCTGCCTGTCCTAATTCAAGAGAGACAGGTATGGACTGGATGTTGCCTACACACCCCACTCCAAAATACCCATCCTTGGAACCTCATCTGTTCATTTCCTTTAATGTGTTTCTAATATTTGAATTAATTCTTGATAGAAGTTGCCTGAATGGTTTTTTTCAATCCTATGCATCCTTATTGAATTGAATACAGCTTAACTTCTGAATTAGCATTCTGTTAAGACACCTTTAAATGCAGTCCTACTCAAGTTCATTTATTATGATGATTTAGCAATCAAGGAGGAGGCCACAGGCTATTTGCATATGATTGCTGATGAGCATCCTTTCACCTTTCTTTCCTTATAGCACCTTAAAAATAGATACAATCATCTCTCATTATTCATGGTTTTAATAACCATGACTTTTTGCTTATTCATAACTAAACAAATGTGCAGTGTTTCTGGTGTCTTTGGACCATGGGAGGTATGCATTTAGTCAGTCAGTGCCCCAAGATCACTGCTTTTCTGTATTTTTGAAACACTCTCCAGTGTTAATTATTTCTCCTCCCTCATTATTTACAATATTTATATTCATGGGGTTTTCCTAGTATCTAACCTAAAAATATACTCACATTTGATTAGTTTCAATTTTAGGAAAGCTCCATGAATTTAGACATTGTAAATAATGGAAATTGGATACCAAGCATCTGTGGTTTCTAGATGTTCCTGGTTACTGGCCTACTCTGAGGCCAAATTAAAGTGTTAGCATTAAACTACGAAGTTTTGCAATGTATGTTTCAAACAGCAAAAAAGAGTATGCTTGCAGGTAGCTGATTATCTGATTATCTGAAACCATTTCAGTCTGACTTCAGGCCTGGTTATACACAGAAAAATGGCTTGGTTGCTCTGGCTGATGACATTCTCCAGGGGAAAGACACGGGGTGTTTTTCCACTGTCAAAAGTACCCATTTTTGCTCCCATTTAGGACCCATTTGGGTGTAAGCTGGATGACCCCATTTCCACTACAGCACATATTTGGGACCCAATTGTTTCCACTGCCATTGGGGAAATCCGGATCTAATGAGTATATTTTGGCCTTTAACCCAGATTTTCTGTAGACCCCATTAAAGGGGTCTACAATGGGGTCTTCTCCCAGAAAATCCAGATTAAAGGGAGCCTGTTTTCACTGGAAACAGGCAATGGGGTCCAAAGAAGGCTAGGGGGAGGGGATGCACCTTTCGGAACCCCCCAACATTGGCTTTGAAGTCACTTCGAAGTCACTTCGAAGCTGACTTTGAAGTGACTTCGAAATCACTTTGAATTTGCTTCGAAGACTGCCCCCCCGCCCCCCAAAACACCTGGGGTAATGGACCGACCCCTTGTGGGTCGATCCGGATTCCCCAGAATCACCTCCCGTGGAATCACATTGGGTGCTTCCCTTAATCCGGATCTACTAGATCCTGATTAAGAAATGTACCCTTTCCTTAGATCTGGATCTTCTTAGATCCAGATCTAAGGGCTGCAGTGGAAAAACACCCCAGGAGTAATGTTACTCTGTTAGTTCTGGATTTCTCAGGAGCTTTTGATACCAATGACTTTGGTATCCTTCTGGAAAGGCTACAGAGTTTGGGAGTCAGAGGTGCTGTATTGCAGTAGTTCTATTATCTCCAAAGTCAATGCCAGAGAGTAGCTGTGGGGGAGTTTTGGTCGATGTCCTGGGATCTTCCGTGCTCTTTAACATCTATATGAAGCCACTAGGATAGGTCATCAGAAGTTTTGGAGTGAAATATCATCAATATACAGTAATAACCAGCTCTGTCTCTCCATGCCATCAGAATCAGGAGAGGCTGTCAGTACTTGGAGCAGTAATGAATTGGGGGGCAGGCGGTGGTAATGAATTGAAGCAAGATGGAGCTGCTGTGTGTTACAGGGTCTCAGTGTCCTTAGAGAAAGGAGGTGTTCTGTCCTTGATGGGATTTCTTTGTCACAGAAGGGGTAAGTGCATAATTTGAAGCTCAGGTGAAGGTGATGGCCAGAAACACCTATTTTCCTGATTAGTTCACTAGCTATGATCTTTTTGGATGGAGACAGTCTGGCCACAGTGATCCATGGTCTGATAACTTCCTGTTTGGGCTATTGTAATCCACTCCAGTTGGGGCTGCCCTTGAAGATGATTCAGAAGATGCAGCTGATACAGAATGCAGCAGCTAAACTGCTAAGTGACACCACAAGCCAGATGCACATCATATGGGTCCTAAAATAACTGCAGTAGCTGGTTATTTGCTACTAAGCCCTATAGTTTGGAGCCCAAATATTTAAGGGAATACCTCCTCCTACCCATACCCTAAGATTTGCTGATGAGGCCCTCTCAGTGGTCCTGACACCACCTGCAGTAGTTAGGGGGTAGGAACACATAGGAGGACATTCTCAGTAGTAACCCTCAGGTTATGGACTCGTCTCCCCTCTGAGGTGGGTAAAACACTGGTAAGAGCACATTATCATGTCTACCATGTGGTGGTGGCAGTGGCAAAGAAGGCTTATTTATCCACTTCCATTGTGTCTTCAAGTGGCCAGCCAGCAGAGTTGCTCTGGGTGGATTTTGAATGTTTTGAATCATTCATACAAATGATTTGGACATATGTATGTGTGTGGATACGTATGTATTACATACGTATCTATACGTATCTTATTCGTATCCTTACCCATTTGTATGGATATGTACATGACAAAAACGGATGCATATGGGCTAAAAATGGGATGTGTATGGATGTGTACGGGGCATATGGATGCGTATGGACACATACAAATGTAGATATTCACATCTTCAAATATGAATTGAATATTCGTATGAATAAATACGAATATATTCGAATCAGATTCAAATTTGAATACATACTTTTTTCTCCATTCATTTCATTCATGCACACCCTTGGTGACTACCCCTTTTTAAAAATTCACACTTCCTCTGAGGCCTGAATCAGGACTACACTTGGAGAAAGGAATATGTTTCACATGGGAACTTTAGAAATGAGCTTACCTCTTTTACCCTGCAATGGAGCAGAATGAACATTTTTACACCTTAAAGTTGCTCTTACAAAGCAAAGCCTACTAAAGGTCAGACAAACAGGCATAGTTGAAAAATGGATCTTCCAAAGAACCATCTATAAGCCCTAAAATAATTTTGGTAGAATTGATGCATTCATGGTTTTGAGGCTATGGATATTGCCAAGTTTCAAAAGGATAGATGTAAGTAGTTCTCCAAACCATTATACTTTGTTTCCCCCTTACCAGATCTCTGTGTGAAAACGACCATAAATTGTCTCCAAGGTAAGAAAACAATCTTGATCAATTTTAGAATGATCCCAATTTTAGAAGGATAGGAACAAAGCTGTTTTGCAGGGAGGAAAGACTTAAAAGAATGCCTTGCTTCCCTGTGGGAAGTGTAGACATTCACCCAAGCACGTAACCTGCAAAATGTTAGAAGGACTTGTATAGTTGTAAAGAAATTATGATGAAGAAGAAACAGTTCACAGGAAAAGAGTTTCTTAAGACACATTCTTTGCTCAACAAGCAATGAGTCATTTCCTTCTTTCTATGTTCATCTTGGTGAGGGTGGGGAAGATTAGAAGAGTCCTAGAAAAGTTGTTCCTTGTTGCTAAGCTAGAAATGGAAATTATATCCCTCCACAGTCTCCAGTCTTTCCTTAATTTTGGGGCAATATATTGAGAGAGGTGCTCTCTCATTTCTCTGCGATCTCTGAATTTTGAGGCAGCCCCAAAGGATCTTAAAGGATACTTGCTTTGAGTTTTGCCTGAGTTTACCTAATCAATGAGATCTGCATGTCATCCTTTCAGTTCAGGATCCATCTGAAAAATAAAGGCAATTTCACATTGTATGTCAGAAGGATCAAGAAAATAAAGGTGTGCATGAATACAATTTTCAGATTTGATTCGATTAGAATATTCAAATGTTCAAATTTGAACAAATAGAGAAAAAATGAATGTATTCAAATTCGATTCAAATATATTCATATCTATTCGTATGAATATTTGATTCATATCTGAAGATACAAATGTTGACAACATTTGTATGTTTGTGTACACACCCGTACGCACCTGTATGCATTCGGACACATCCTGTTTTTATCCCATATGTATCCCATTTTCATCCCATACATATCTATACAAAAGTGTACATGTATGAATTTGTTTGAGTTGAAAAATGAATGTATAGATATTCAATTTAAATTCAAATGTCCCAATTTAAATGAATTCAATTGAATTTTGAATGTTTTCAATATTCTTGCCCATCCCTAGAAGAAACAAAGGTTTTTAGAATTATACCCTTGACTAGTCATTTACAATGGGTCTCCGGAGTAGGAACGCCTAACATAAACTTTTGCCTTCTATTCTTTCTCAATCTACAGACTTTCTGCTTCATGCTCTATAACTTCCCTTCTGCAGTAAACAACATGCTCCGTTCTGGGTAAGGCAGGCCACTATCCCAACATAGCACAATGACACTCCTGTAATTTACAGATTTTCTAGCACATTGTGGGTATTAATTGTGCTTTAGTTGAGCATTTCCCCCCCTTCTTATTCCTTCAGTCAAGCATTTCAGCTCCATTTAATTTGGGTTAAAGAATGGCTATAGATCACTGGTAGAGCAAACTACCTGAAAAGCAAGATTGCTAGGTTGTAGGGATGTGCACATTTTTGTGTGTGTTCACTTTGTATTGAAGCAAAGCAAATGTGAATTTGTATTCATGTGGATAGATCCACTTCAAATATGGTAGGATTCAATCCACTGTGAATGTTCTTTTAATGTTATTCAAATCAACATCAAATCCTTGCTGCCAGTCACGCCTCCAAATCTCCTCCAAATTTGTTCTGAATCTGCTGTGAATCCATTCCAAACCCTCTAGACATGTGGCTGGGCTGCCTGTCTGTCTTCATGCTTCAGATTCAAATGTCGATATTTGAATATAGCCGATATTCAATTTGAATGTGAAAGTTCAAGTTTGTATGAATTTGTACCAATGCAAACCTGACAAATAATTCTTGCACATCCCTACTATTTGTTTGAAGAAATTCCCTTCGAATGTGGTAGGAATCTATTTGATATGAAAGTATTTGTGCAAATTTGTATGAATATCTGATACAAACCAGGAATGTGCACAAATGCAGTTTTTGGGATTCAATTCAATTCAAATAGAATATCCAAAGATTCAAATTGATTCAAATGCTTAAAATTCAAATGTATTCACATTCCATTTGAATGGAATACATTTGAATATATTCATACAAATTTTTATTTGTATTCAAAGATACGAATGTCAACAACATTCAATGTGTCCGTACGCATCCGTACACATCCCATTTTTATCCCATTTTTTACCCCATTTTTGTCCTGTATGTATCTGTACAAATGTGTACGGATATGAATAAGATGCATATGGATACATATGCAATGCATACGTATCCGCACACACATGAATGGCTGAATAATTCATATGAATTATTCAAAAGATTAAAAAATTCATTCAAATGTTAAATTCAATTTTACAGACATTTTATTTGAATTCAAATGTCTGAATTTGATCAAATTCGATCAAATTTTGAAAGTTTTGAATATTTGTGCACATCCCTAATATGAACACATATATTTTTATTTTTATTTTTTTAGACTAGAATAAACTTTATTGATTAGACGCTAGACCGTATTGAGTATATGAACACACACATATATATCAGATATGTATCAGATAACATAGCCATATGTATCTGATTCCTATCCAATACGTACCTGATATGTATCCTGTAAGATATCTTCTATGAAAGCATCAAATCTGCCCTGAATCCACTTTGAATCACTGCTGAGTCTCACTGCTGAGACTGCTTATGTTTTTTATGGATGTAATCAAATTAATTTCTTCTTGCACAGTGGGGAAATCCTTGGAAACATAAGGCATCCAGAGTTGCCAACATCAACACATATTGCAGATGTGTGCATGAATCCCTTACAGTAACTCCTTAGTTAACTATCTGTAGAACTTTTTCAGTTGACCCCTTGAAAATCTCATTTTGGTAATAGAAGAAAAATTCTGAGATACTCTATGTGAGAATAGGGTTGACACATCTGTCAACAAATATCCAAATATAACCTCTTGGAGTTCAGGTAAAACACTAGACTTTGGGTACAGTTCTGCTGGTCTTTCACACCTGTCAAAATATATATTTTTATTCAATTTTTGCTACCCAGTAATTGTTTTCTTCTGCTGGGGCTTTCTCATTTTGGCTATGTAGAAAGCTGAGCTTTTTCTCATCAATGTACATTTTCTTTATCCTTGAGTTGTTGGCATTCTCTTTCAGGCCCCTTGCCCTTCTGCTATATTTTATTCCTTTTGTGCAATCTGTCATTTTTTATAACCTCTGCAGCTCTTCACCAGATGTGACATCTGCAAGCTTCAGATCCATTAACTGTTGTACTTCATCCCAGTTGATTCTGAAGCACTTTGCAAGTTCTCCATTCCACAGCACTTAATCAATGGAGACACCAAACAATAGAGGCGGATGGCAGACATTAACACAAATTGAGTACAAACTGCTTTCCTTCCTTCCCTCAGTGCTACACTCTTGTAAGTTATTTACTCACTCATAGTCATGCCTATAAATCAGAGTGGTGTTCATCAGAATGAACATATATTGCCACTGGTCAGTCATATGAAAGTGATGTTTGTTGATTTAAGGTATTTCTTCCACCTCTTCTGAAGTTGAAATGGCTTGCAAGAGTTTAGGAGAACAAAACAGACCAATGGTAGCTCAAACTATTTATCAACCATGCATATCTATTGAATAATCCAACTTAACTATGGCTGCCTCGAGACATCACTTGTTTATTCCAAAGTTTACTGATTTAGGGTATTTTTCCAGTGTCAAAAAGCACCCATTTTTGCACCCATTTGGGACCCATTTGGGTGTGAGACGGATGATCCCATTTCCACCACGGCACCCATTTGGGACCCAATTGTTTCCACTGCCGTGGGGGAAATCCAAATCTAATGGGTACATTTTGGTCTTTAATCTGGATTTTCTGTAGACCTCATTAATGGGGTCTACAATGGGGTCTTCTGCCAGAAAATCCGGATTAAAGGGAGCCTGTTTCCACTGGAAACAGGCAATGGGGTCCAAAGGAGGCTAGAGGGAGAGGATGCACCCATTGGGGGCCCCCTAAACCTAGGCTCCGAAGTCACTTCGAAGCCACTTCAAAGTCATTTCGAAGTCTGTGCAAAATAGCTCCGGAGTGCCTTTGAAGTCTGTGCTGATCTTCGGAGTGAACTTCGGAGTGACTCCAAAGTGATTCCAAGGTGACTCTGAAGTCATTTCAAAGTTCACTCCGACGATCAGCACAGACTTCAAAGGCATTCCAGAGCTATTTTGCACAGACTTCAAAATGACTTCAAAATGACTTTGAAATGACTTCGAAGTCAATTCAAAGTGGCTTCGAAGACTGCACCCCCTGGCCCCCAAAACACCTGGGGTAACGGACCAACCCCTTGGGGGTCGATCCGGATTCCCCACATGGGTGCAAAGCTGTTTCCACAGCAGGGGTGTTAGCCCCCATTGCTAATGGGTGCTACACCTCCCGTGGAATCACATTGGGTGCTTCCCTTAATCCGGATCTACTAGATCTGGATTAAGGAATATACCCATTCCTTAGCAAAACACCCTTGAATCACATCTGGAACTATCACCCATTGTCTGTACCAGAGATGTGCACGAATAATTGAAATATTTGTTATTCATACAAATTTGGACATTTGTATACAAATCGAATATCCAGACATTTGTACTCCAATATTTGTATGGATATGAATATTTTGAGTTATTTGTACAAATAATTTGGACATTCATATGTGTACGTATACAAATGCATCTTGTGCATATCCAAATGCATCCATACGGATACGTATGGGATGAAAACGGGATGCATACGGCTGCATGAGATTCATATCATTGGCTATGAATGTATTTGACTTGGTTTGAATGTCCAGACATTTGTTTTTATTTATTTGTATGAATTCAGATTTTTGAATATCTGATTCTTTACTGGATTTTTAGCCCTGGACAGTACTGGGAGCGCCATGATCATGTCTGGCAAATCAGGTACAATTTTGAAATAATTAAGTTTTTTTGACCCTGTCTGGATGCAGCCTAAATGGTGGAATTCAGTATTACTGCAGTTGAAAGACACAATGACCTTTGCTGAGAACCAGACTTGTTAAAGCTAGACTTTAATAAATCCTTGGAGTGGCTTATTAAAGACATTCTGCTGAAATGGATTAATGACCTGCCTATTCAGTATTCTGCCTCTCAGGGGGAACTCAAATGCCTACACAGAACCTATAAAAACTAGTCTAAACCACGATGCAGTATATGAAGAAGCTGGATCATCAATGTTCAATGGAGCATTCAATTAAGATCTTAACTGGGGGGGGGGGGGGGGAATTGGGCAACACTGCAGAATGATGTGGCCCAAACTCCCTGATCAGGGAGCTTTAAGAGCTTCTGGTGAGCTTTTGAGCAGGGCGCAAGCTACACCTTTTGATTATGCATTTCTTTATCAGCTGCAATCAAACCAGTTTGCCTCATATAAATAGCAGCTGTGAGAAATCAGTTTAAGGAAAACAAATCCATCCTCCTGCAAAAATACTGCTCACTTTTCAGCAGAAAAACAAATGTGACAAACGTCAAAAAGACATTTTAGCACTCATAAACAATAATCAATTATTTAAAATAGTTCTAAGGGGAAAAAAGTGGCACAGTTTATCACTTTTCAAACAGGAGTGCTGAGGAAATTAGTTCAAAGCTGCCATTATATGAAATTGGTTCTTTTGCCATCTAAAATTAACCGGTGATGAACTCATTCTTTGTTCTTTCCTAGGGATGTTTAATGTGTACCTCTCCAGATGTTTTGGAACTACTGCTCCCATCAACTTCAGCCAGCCTTGATAACGGGAAGTAATATTGGCTTTTGAAGTCCATGAACGTCAGGAGACTTGCACATTAGGTGTATTTATTTCTTAATGTTAATAAACAAACGACCAGCTTGGATAGCACCTCCAGGATGGAGAGACTGGCAGAATGCTTCTAAAGGTGATTTGCAGGGATTCAAGAATAGGTGGTTTTGGCTTTATATTCTGCTTGAGAATGTCTAGTAGGGATGGATGAGCACAAATATTTGTAACATTCAAAATTCATATGATTTTAGCCGAATTTGGACATTCAAATTCAAATCAAATGTTGGCACATTCGAAGACTGACATTAGAATTCAAATCAAATGTTTTATTTATTTTTTGTTCTTATAGTAACATCAACATCAACAAACAAAAACAATAACATCATAACAATATACAGTGAAAAGTGGCATTTACATACATCCCTCCGCCTTCTGTGCATGCTCTCAGTTTACAACATCATATAGTTTTTCTCCTTTGCCTCTTGATATACTGGTACTTTTAGTTGGACCAAAGAAATAGCCTCAATATTTCATCTCTCAGAATTTCTGGAGCTTGAGGACTCATCGAATAGTTCTGTAATTCTTTCCAGTTATTCTCTGTCTTGGAGCTTAGTTTCAATCCTTGGCTTTTAAATCTTATTTCCCGCATTTTCTCAAATCTCATTGTTCCATTAGTTACTTGCACCAATTATCTAATGTCCATTTAATACTCTCTTTCCATCCTAGTATCGAATCAAATGTTTTGATACATTTTTGTGAAGCTTTGCTATAGATTCATATTGAACATTCATATCAAATTCTAATCCTACTACATTCAAAGGAGATCTATGTTGATAAATACAAATTTTCTTCCATTCTATTCAATAATAATGATGATGATGATGATGATGATATTTGTGCACATCCCTAATATTTAGAACCTGCAATTGATGGTGACTCTGTGAAATAAGATGCTGAGCAGTGGGCCTGATTCAACTCTGTGTATATCTCTGTTGTGACTAGAGATATACACAATTTTTTAAATGTTTGATTCATATTTCAAATCAAATGCAAAAAAAAATGTATTTGTTCAAATAGATCCCCTCTGAATGTGATAGGATTTGAATTCCAAGTTAATGTTCGATATGAATCTGATTTGAATCCCTGCTATGAAGTGCCTATGAATCCCTACATATCTCCTATAAATCCCAAAGTATCAGGTCTGAAAGCATCAAATCCATTCTCAATCCACTTTGAAGCCACTCTGGATCTGTTGCAGATGTAACTGGGGCAGCTGCTTTCCCACCTCCCCAGGTTCACAAATGTAATGGAGCTTCGTACGAATGTATCAAAGCATTCAATGTGTATATGGGTGCCAATCTTTGAACGAACCAACATTCAATTTGAATTTGAATGTCTGAATTCAGGTGAATTTATACAAATATTGAATGTGATTAATATTCATGTGCATCCCTAGTTGTGACTTCATTAATTTTTGGTAGATTTATTTTGTTAACCACTCTCAGAGCTTGGCAGAAGGATGAGACATACATTTAAGACGTGTTTTCAGGACCTTCTCCAGTTCCTAGCTACTGCCAGGAGCTATAATGAACAATTTATGTTGTTTAAAACTGTGAGATAGGCAAGGGATTCGAGAGAAGATAACTTAGAGAAGACTGCATTTCAAGAAGTCAGCTTCATAGGTGATTAACTGGTAAAAGCACACACTTACCTTCCTTCTCAAATTGCCTTGGAGCTAAAACTTCCTGAGTTAGAAGCTTCAAAGGTCCCTTAACTCAAACCTAACCTTTGGCTAGCAGAGATTGGAAACTGGAAGACCCTTTGTGTGTCAGAGTTCATACTTTACAAGATGAGGGCTGTCTCCAGATGGCAACATGCAACACAGAATATAAAGAAGATTCCACCATTGCGTCTTGCCAAGTCCTGCCAGAAATGATCTGCAAATCACAGCTTACCTGAGAATCTTGTGATCAGCATGTGAGATAGGCTTGCTGAGGACTTTCCAAGCATCTGCTCTTTTTCCTTTCTTCTCTTTTTTGTGCCTGGCAAGTATCGGGAAGTATCATAGGCAGTTTGCCAGATGAGAAGATAAGCAAGTCCGTTACAGGAAACCCACAATAGCATTGCAACACATTTTTTGCACATTCCAGTTGGCATTGCATTGGTAATAGGAATGTGCACGAATCCTTTGAATGTGGTAGGATCCGATTTGATATGAATGTTCAATACGAACCACATACAAATCCAGTAGGTGTCCCCTACATATCCAATACATATCTCATAAGTACCTGCTCTGAAAGCATCAAATCCACCTTGAATCCACTTCAAATCCTCTCTCAATCCACTTTGAATCCACTCTGCTTCCGTTGCTGCCTTCATATGGCATGAGAAAAAGGAAGGATCTTGTTTAGATCACACAATTGTGCCTTGCTATCCCTTCCACATACAGGACAAAGCTGTGGGTAAAATGTGGGTGCTTGCCTCTGTGATGGTGTGCTGTACGCATCCTGGTATTTCAATGGAATGAAATACCCAGAATTGGGCAGTTGCGAGCCTCTGAACATGCACAGCTGCCATTTCTGGCCCAGTTTCATCTCCATACATCCATGATGGTCATTTCCACGCTAAAGACTGTGAGGACAAATATTCAGTCAGATAAGCCCATATTGCTATTGGTGAAAGCCTATGGTAGAAGTTGATCCTAAAGAGCAATAATGCATAATTCCACCCCCTTTTCATGGGGTTATGTTGAGATTACCACGGATTAGGGCTGTGTAAGAATATTTGAAATATTTGCTATTCAATCAAATTTGGCCAAATTCAGACATTTGAATGTGAATCGAATGTCCAGATATTCATTATTTATTATTCGAACAAATACAAATATTTTGAAATATTCATATGAATAATTTGGACATTTATATGTGTACAGAATGTGTACACTTTACATACGTATCTGAACACATCATATCCATATGCATCTGTATGGATACGTACGGGATGAAAACAGGATGCATATGGATAAAAACGGGATACGTACAGATTAGGGATATGCACAAATATTTGAATGCATTCAACATTTGATCAAATTGATCAAATTTGGTATTTAAATTCAAATTGAATGTCCTTAAATTCAAATGTAAAGATTGGATTTGAATTTTGGATCTATTCATTCAAATTATTGGACATTCGTGTGTTTATGGGTTCGTACACAATGCATACATGAAGATCTGCATCTTTCCAGCATTTGTACACATTTGGACAGGTCCGTATGAGATGAAAATGGGTTGCATATGGGATACCTACGGGATGCATATGGATGTGTATGGATGCATACAGATGTGCATGGACCCGGGGAAGATGCGTACAGGCATCTATGAATGTGGTCAACATTCATAAGTGCAAATTCGAATAAAAAATTTGAACAAATAGATTCAGATTTGCTTAATTCGAATCGAATTTGGTTAAATTTGAATTTTAAACATTCAAATTGAATCAAATCTTTGGGTATTCAATTTGAATCAAATTCCAAAAATTGCATTCATGCTCCCTCCTAGTACAGATGTGTATGGATGCAAATGGATACATACAAATGTGTAAAACATCCCTATAATCAAATACATATTGAATGTTCGTACAAATAGATACGAATGTATTCAAATTGGTTTGAATTTTAATACATACTTGTTTTCTCTATTTGCACAAATTCAGACATTCAAATATTTGATTAGAATCAAATTGAATGTCAAAAATTGCATTTGTACACACTCCTACCATAGATACGTGTGGCAATTCCAACATAGCTCCGGGATAATCCCGTGTTTTACGGTCTCAAAATGTGGGTGGGGCCTTAATGTTCTGAAAGAAAGGAGAAGATGTAGAGAGTACCTAAAGATCTAGCCTAAACCACAAACCAGTACCAGTTAAGGGACCTGACTGGACACAACGCTTGGACTCCACATGAAGAGAGAATAGAGGAACAAATAGTTAAACCAATGGGCCTAGTACGTCCCCTCTTTCTGACACATATAAGAAAGTGCTGTGCCCAGCGTGCAATGGGTTGCTCTGCCAGAAACCCCTCCCTGCCACTGTTAATTATTGGTCTGAATGAGAGATGTGTGTGGACAAGTCCATTATGCTGTTTGCAGCACATGAACATATCAAAGGGTGTCAGATTTGCAAGCTTCGTCTCCTTCCAAGTTTTGCCTTGTATAAAAATGGATGGTGAAGGGCAGGTGAGCACTTACTAGGATGAAAGGTTACCCACCTCCATTGCCTTCCCCAGCCTCCTTACTTTACCTCCCAGTAGACTTTGCACGGCACTGTGATGGTATCACGCTAATGCTTCCCATTTAAATCCTGCATTTACCAGATCTTTGTTTAGCCCTTGTCAGGTCACAATGGGATTGGAGGGTGGGAGAGGACAGGCAACTGTACTTGCACTTAAAGAAACTGGCAGAACAAGATGTTAATGGAACCAGTGCCAACTTTCAGCCCGATACGCTTAGGAAAATTCAACCTGGATTCCCCCCCCCATGACTTGCAAAATCTTGATACATGGCTGCGCATAAACTAGCAGTAATGTTTAAAACTGCCAATGACTAAGACTTTTTAATATTTACCACCCTGCTTAAAAGGCAATCATTTCTGACAAGCTAAGAACTTGCATGAAAGCCCAGTAGAAAACACTTCCTAAACCTCTTACATTTGTCACCCATATTGCTAGGTCAAAGATGATGTCATTTTTCAATGGTTGCTAGTAGCAATAGGCTCTGAAATCACAAATTTTATTAGCATAAGCTTTTCTTTTTTAAAACCATCCACAGTTTATGTGTAAGCACTTTCATGGTGTGAACTGTCAGAATTCCAGTGTGCCAAGAAAAATAAGTCCTAATGCTAATAATCCTTTTAGTGTTATTAGCCATCTGAGATCCCATGAGTACTAATATTACAATCCCCACTCAATAGTTCTGTGGAGTCATAGGACATGCTGCCTTTTAATGTTTTTTAACAAAGTTTTTTTTTTTAAAAAAAAGAAAATAGCACTACTAAGACATGTTTGTTTTAGCTGAGCAGCTTAAATCAACTCAATATTAATACATTACATACGCAAACACAAAATTCTTTGTCCTCTGTTTGTCCTCTCGACAAGGAAAACAGCTGATTTTGTTTGTAGCCATGTCAAAAGGAAGTGATCGTCTGCACACAAAGAAAACAACAGCTAAAAAGATCTGTCAGGGATCTATGAAATTTATGGGAAGGTGTGTTCATTTGAGAAGGCTGATTGCTTGCCTTCAGGATTGGAGCTTTGTGCTAAAGTTTCTTGTTGTCTGGCATGTGTTTATCTTTTATATATACCCTTAGGTGTATCCAATAAGTCAAGATCACTTTTGGTCACTTTTGGTCACTTCTGGTGAGTACATGGATATGTCCACATTGTTTCCTTAGCTAAGGCACAGGCACATTTAAATCAGAACCGAATCTGAATTTGGTATCCAACGTCCCCATTTAATTTTTTATTCCAGAATTTTATGTGGACCATCCTGCAAAAATCCACAGAAAAAAAGTCCTGAGAAAAACTGTTCTTGGCCCCTTTTTGGAGCTGAGTCCGCTTCCTCCCCCCCCCAAATGGGAACACTCCCAGACTATTCGGGGCAGAGATCTAGCCATCTAGATCAGATGCCTGCCAGATGTGGGTGGAATTTCACAGCTTGCCATGCCCACAGTGCTAGAGCCCTGATCAAGAAAAGGCAAAGGCTTGGATTTCCCCTGAATGCCACTGTACCAATGAGAGATACATTTCTAGTAGCTGCTAACAATTAGAGGGATACCTTTGTATCAGGGCTTGGAGAGCTGTGAAAAAGTTTTACAAGCAAAGCAGCGAGCCTAGTCTCTCTCTCTCCCCCCCCCCCTCTGTGTGAGCTGTCTTTCAGCCTCTGATTTCAAAGGGAAAATTGTTTGTGCTCTGTTCTTCCGCTCTCCTGCTTGAACACAAACTTGCTGTCTTCCTGCTAATCTGAAAGGAGGGGTGTGAAAGGGAAAGTGTGATTGCTTTGTTATTGCCCTGTGTGTGTCTGTTCTTCCACTCAACTAATGTGCACTAGGGGGGGGGGCAGAGATTAAAAGGTCCTGTTCTCTGTGCTGGGGTGAGTGGAACAGCCATATTCAAGTTCAGCCCGGTTTACCGTCACACAAATGGGAACAGCCCAGAATGCGCACTCGGCCCTGTATTCAGATTAAAATAGTCCAACCAGGAATAAAATTGCCCAACTAGGACTGAAAAAGTCAAGCGGGAATGCGGCCACAGAGGTGGCTTATTATTCAGCAAAATACTGGGAATCAAACCTGCAGGCCTCTGCTTTCAAGGAACTTCAACTACAATGGACTGTGACCATTCTCTACCAACTTAGGAAGTGATTAAACAATAAGAACTTCATTCAGAAAAGGTAGCATTCTTTGCTGGAATTCTAGAGCAGGAATAGGTTTGCCCTTGTCTCTGCTTGAGATGCTCATGAGCATTTGGTGGCCCACTGTGTGCAACAGGATGCTGGACTAGGGGTGTTTTTCCACCGCAGCCCTTAGATCCGGATCTAAGAAGACTCGGATCTAAGGAATGGGTACATTCCTTAATCCGGATCTAGTAGATCCAGATTAAGGGAAGCACCCAATGTGTTTCCACAGGAGGTGTAGCACCCATTAGCAATGGGTGCTAACACCCCTGCTGTTGAAACACCTTTGCACCCATGTGGGGAATCCGGATCAACCCCCAAGGGGTTGGTCCATCACCTCAGGTGTCTCTAGGGACAGAGGGGTGCGATCTCCAAAGTCCCAGCTTTGGAGTGATTTCACCAAGGACTTCAGAGAGGCTCCAGAGCTGTCAGTGCGGTCTGTGCACTATTAGTGCAGACGGCGTGGACTTCCCTCCGAAGTTCCTCCAAAGTCCCTCGGAAGAGATCGGCAGAGTCTCCCTGCCGGTCTCTCCAAAGAGATCAGCGCAGACTCCGGAGGCATGCCGAAGGGACTCCGGAGCAGCGTTGAAGTCTCTGTTGATCTCTTCGGAGGCACTTTGGAGTCACTTCACAATGATTTCGAAATGACTCCAAAATCACTCCGAAGCTGGGACTTTGGGGCTCCCCCCCATGGGTGCATCCCTTTCCCCTAGTCTCCTTTAGACCCCATTGCCTGCTTCCTGTGGAAACAGGCTCCCTTTAATCCAGATTTTCTGGCAGAAGACCCCATTGTAGACCTCATTAATGGGGTCTAGAGAAAATCTGGATTAAAGGCCAAAAAGTACCCATTAGATCTGGATTTCCCCCACGGCAGTGGAAACAATTGGGTCCCAAATGGGTGCCGTGGTGGAAATGGGATCATCCGGCTCACACCCAAATGGGTCCTTAATGGGTGCAAAAATGGGTACTTTTTGACAGTGGAAAAATACCATTAATGGGCTGTGGCCTGATCCAGCAGGGCTTCTCTTATGTTCTTATGTTAAGGGTCAATACTTGCCCTACATTGAGTTTTCATTAAAAGATTAAAAACTAGTAATTTCAGTTACAAAGCTTTCAAAGATAGACAGTTGTGACAGAGAACAGAGTATCTCAGGCAATGGTTGAGTAATTGCATAGCAGATCATTGCACTTGCTGGACTGAACTTCCCTCTGGACGTGGCTCAGAGTCTGAGTGTGAACCGTCTGTGCCTGGGAAGACAGAAACAGGTTCCCGGGCAGACCCATGTCGCATGGATCCTGTGTCTGGGTTTGCAGGAGGAGTGAACTACTTGTCTGAGTCAGACAGGACAAGAGACATGACGTACGTAGGGATTCGTAGGTGATTTGTAAGGGAGATTCAAACTGGATTTGTATCCAACATTCGTATTGAATTCAAATCCTACCACAATCAAAGAGGATCTAGTCAAATAAATGTGACTTTTTTTTGCATTTGATTCGATACGAATCGAACACGAAACAACATTCATGCTCATTTCTAGTCACAGTAGAATCAGGATAAAACAGGTAAAATAAATCAGCGAAAAAAATAACTGTGTCTTCATGGGGAGGAGATGCTGTCCCCTTCACCTCATTTACCCAAAAGTGGCTTCCATGCAAGAACAATCTCATCAAGAATGGAAGTCCAACAGTTTTCCCCATTCTAAAACCAACCAATATTTTATATAGAATTCTATTGGTCAGTTCCATTTACAGATAGGAAAGGAAGCTGCATTATGTCCCAGTTATGGTATGGCAGACATTCAGCATTACAGCACCTCATTCACTACTTTATTACTAGTGTATCTTGCTGCCACGTGCTTTATATTTGATTAATATCCAACTGAGCCACAGATAAAAAGTGTTTTTGCACATATTTTATTTAGCCATGGGAAGCTGCAATTGTGACCTACTTCTGTTGTCTTTGCGTCTTCCAGTCCTCAGTAAAGTTATACCCTGCTTTTTCTTTGTGCTCTTCTTTCATGTTGTTTAGAAATAGATTTGAATAAGTGTAAATACTGAGAAGGTGTTGAAAGTTATTTACTTCGGTAACTGCAGTGTTACCATGATGGCTTGTGTTAATCATTTTAACTGCTGTGTTGCTCTATGCCTTACCGTTTGAGTACTAATTCAGAAACTACTTTCAAAACTTATGATAAAGGGTCAGTTCTTACGTGGCCTGGTAGTTGATGTGGGGTGAGCTCCCAGACAGAGCATCTAGGGTTGTGTCCAGACTGGGGAATACTGTGCATTCTGATGTGTAGTCTGTGTGTGTGAGGTCACACCCAATGCCTGATACTTCATAGTGGTGGTGCATTATGCCACAGCTACTATGGATTTACCTGCTGCGGAACAATCAACCCTTGCTCCACAGTATCAGGTAAATTCAAAGTTTCCCGCCATCCTGACCGGACAGTGAGAAACAGCCAATGAGAACTGAGCCTGCAGCTCAGCTCCCATTGGCTGCCCCATCTCACATGACACTTGCCTCACCACGCGGGCCACAGAAGTCTCACAGCTGCTGAGGAGGAAGCTGTGGACCTCCATATGAAATGGAAACAACGCGTCATAACTTTGCAGCCAGGTAAGCTGCAAGTTTTATCCACTAGTCTGGAAGAGACCTGGATGTGAAGGAGCCATTTCCTAACCAGAAATGGCTCCTTCCATGCAGAAGCATAGCCTGCATTGACTCCACATGGCACACATTTAAGTGCAGCACATCATGCCCTTACCTTTATCAAATGCTAGCTCTAGTAAGGCTCCAGGAGGGCTATTTGCACTTTTTCTGGGTGCTGGATGGCCATGTGATGCATTATGCAGGCGTGTTGACACAGCATGCTACATGGTTGGCCTGGCGACAGCATTGTGCATCTGCACTGATGCTGGTACTGGTGCCTAAATGTATTGCGGTCGGCATTGGGAAGGAGGATGTCTATCCAGATGGCAGCCATCCACATCTCAGGTAAGGATCAGACGGCTGAAGGAAGAGTCGGAAGTGCAGATGCTTTGTCCATTCTGGCCACTTCACCCTGTTTCTTCTTGGGTTTCTGATCCATTAACTACCTTTTGCAAATGTTTTTGCTGTCTGTCAATATGCAGAATTCTAGGAGATCTTGCAACAATACAGTTAATATAGTTATCAGAAGCCAAATTTGACTCAAGAACATCTTTATTTGTTAAATAGGTACTAGAAAATCATAAGACGATTAACCTTTTATATCATGCACAGCTGTGACATAATTGGGAGTCTTGCTTTAACTTGGCCATTTCCTTACCTGTGCACACAAATCCAAAAATAGATTTGATCGGATGGAAATGAGATTTTCACTCGTAGTTTTTATTAGCTATCCTGCCATCTGGTTTCAATCTATATAACATTCCCCAACTGATCCCTAATGTCACTTCAGGAAACTCCAGCTATCATTACAGTTTTACGCCCATCTTAGCAGCTAGTAACAAATCCTGGGTTTTGTTTTGTGAAGAAAACTAATAAAAGGTTTAGTAAAATAATAGTATAACAATAAAGGGGTACTATACATATAAAACAGCAAAAACAATTTGCTCCAAATGGTGCTGATCCACATAGCATAAAGTATGCTAGAGCAATTATCTTCATGTTAGGGATGTACACAAGCAAGCAAGCAAGCAAACAAACAAATAGATATCCATATTCATTTTACTGTTGAAGCAGAAATCCATTGATTCATTATGGGGTAGAATTGTTTAATCAAAAACTTTTTGTATTAATTTGAGCATTTTTGCAAAGAAAAGTACAATTTTCACCCTTTTCATGTCCCCAAACACTGCAAAATGTGAATATTGGATCGAACTGTTCTTTTTGCAAGCAGACCAGTTTGTTTCAGTTGAACTTCCAACCAAATTTTCATTTTGATGTGAAGGTCTGCAAATATGAACTATTCAATTCCACTCACATTTGTGAACGTGAATTGAATTTTGCACATTCCAAGATCATGTATATTTTATAACATCTCCCGTGTAATCTGAAAAGGAACAGCATCTCTGCTTCTTGATGAAGACCTCCTCCTGTGTGATTTTCTATTCTCAGTTTCAAAGAAGAGTTTGTAGAATGTGAACTCAAAAGAACTGGGTCCCATTTACAGTTTTGTGCTGTTGGAACTTGGCATTCTACCCCATGAAAGATGTTTTACAGCATAGAGATAAATGTTGGACTCAGGAAGATAAGTAGGAGAGCCCCTTTATCAGATAACCTTGACTAGAGATGTTAACAAACTAATTATTTAGGAGACCAATTAGTGCTTGACTTTATTACAAAATGTAGCATGTGTTATATTGAGGTCTTCCAGAAATTTTCTATGTTGGATAAATGGGAAAAGTTATATAATGTGATGAATGAAAGAAAAGGGGGCGTAGTTCAATAAGGGATAATTAATATGATATCCAAGATGATCAAAATGGGAAGTTTAATTGCAGGCTAAGGATCAAGCAGATTGTGAACAGATTACAAGCAGTATGAGGTTATTTTTTTTTTAAAAAAAATGAAATATATTGCAAAAAGCCCTATTTAAAGGGTTGAACTCATACTGTTCAAATGGACTGGTTCTGTTCGAATGAGCAACTTTGGTTCAGTTTGAATTGAAACAGATCCTTTTGAATAGGGGCTGGTTTGGTTCAAATTGGACTGATTTGAACTGAATCGTGCAGCTGAAACCAGGTAAATACAAACTGAATTTGTGCATCTCTAGCTCTGAAATACAGACATCCACCTCTTTCTCATGTCAGCAATACGTAGCAGAGGACTCAACTGACTAGGATCAGTACAACCACAGTCAGTGGCTATAATCAGGCACAGCAAACAATGCACCTCTGTGGCAGTTTTGAGGTGGGATTGTTAACACACCAGTCTGCCCCTCACCTAAACAATCTGTGTCAGAAAATTGGATTAAAGAAAGCTTGAGAACACTCTGTCCCTCTGAGGCACCTCAGAAGTGCCTCTTTTGTTATGTTTGAACACAGCCATTCATTCAGTTTATTTGTATACCACCTTTCTAATAAATTACTCAAGGTGGTTTACAGCAACCATGAAGAATACAATACAAAGTAATACATCATACTTTAAATAGATAATATATCATAAAATTATATATAAACAAAATAATGCACTATGAAATGACACAAAACATTGGGTGAGGGGACGAAGAGGCAACAATTCTGGTTCCTCCTCCTTTCCTCTCTCCAAGCTGAGTGCTGAATGTGCTGACCCTTCAACCCCTCTCTGTGCCAGTTCTTCAACCATAGAACACATGCGAACTACATGAAGAATTAAATCAGGGCGGAGTAGCAACAGTCGCACTCCAAAGTGGCCTGGCAGTGGTGTTACCCCTCTTCTGCTCAGCTTTGTACCTTTCAGGTGGGGCAGCAGTAGACACACACATGTCTGTCAGCTTAGGAGATACATGGAGCTGGTTCTTTAAATTTATTTACTATTTATATGTATATCCCGCCCTATACGTGTAGGTCTCAGGGTGGGTTACAAGTTTTAAAACAACAGATTAAAACCATGATATCCATATGAAGACTTAAAAAATCCAGCATATTTAAGAACGTATTCTAAATATTAAAATACTAATATCTACGGTGGGGGCAAAAATGGTCACGTTAGCCAAAGGTCAGGTCAAAGAAGTGCGTCTTCACCACCTTCCTAAATGTATACAGAGAAGGGTCATGACACATCATGAGGGGGAGACTATTCCATAACCTGGTGGCCATTACTGAAAAGGCCCTTTCCCGGGTGCCCACCCGCCTCACTACTGAGGGTGGTGTGACAACCAGGAGGGTCTCACCTCCAGATCTCAAGGGAGAAGGCGTTACTTTAGATGCTTTAGATGCTGCCTCATGAGGCGCCATCACCCTCTGCTTTTCCCTAAAGCAGCTTCTGAGTGAAATAACTCCAAGAGACACCTCTTTTGACTCTTTTTTCTGATTTAAATGGACAAAGCCTTCCTTAGGTGCACCCTATTATTTATGAGGAGGGGAAAAGTGAGCTGCTGGTATTCTTCTCCCCCCAGAACTGTGTGACCCAATTATATAGCCTACAGGTAATGTGTCATTGACATTGCTTGTGAGGGGAAGCACCATTGGAGAGAGTAGTGCTTACTTGGTTCAATCTGGAGAAAAACATAAATTGTGCTTTTAGAAGAGATCTTCAATCAACTGAAAAGCAATATTCAGCTTTTAATTAGATGTGTAAATGCAAGGCAGTATTAACATTTAAACTGTTAACTGGAAGCAAGAATCCCTAAAGGAGGGAAAGGCCCATCAAACATCTGCTTGTTTTCTTTATTCTCAGACATGTAAAGCTTGAAAGACTTGCTATTACCTTGTTCATTTGCCAGAGGAAGGACCTATTAATTAATACAGGACTCTGGGAAATGATGCATTCCTTCTTCTCTGAAGAAAAACAAGACAAACCCCATCTAGGCACTTTTAGACTGTTTGAAATTATTGTGTAACAACCTTTCCTTTGCTTTTGGAAGGACTTGATAAAGATTCAAAACAGTCTCCAAACCCACCGATAAAGTTATAGAAATTTGATGGGAACGTATGGATGTGTTACAGGATTTGGACAGCGTTGGAGAGCATAACATTCAAAATTCACCCGAATTCAGCTGAATTTGGACATTCAAATTAGAGTTGAATGTTGGCACATTTTAAGATTGACATTTGAATCTGAATCAAATGTTCTGATACATTCGTGTGAAGCTTCATATGGGATTCATATGGGATTCATATGTAGGATTCATATGCTATATGCATGCGTCTGTATGTGATCTGTACGCTATTAGTATGCATTCATATATGGGATCCGTATGCTAATTGCATGCATATGTATGGGATCTGTATGGGATTGAACATTCTTATCAAATACAAATCCTACCACATTCGAAGGGGATCTATTTTACCAAATACAAATTTTCTTGCATTTGATTCAATATGAATCAAATACGAAAACAAAAAACATTAGTGCACATTCCTAGTAACCTCTGGTGCTGGTATTTCGAATGGCGTTTCCTGTTAGTGTTCTGTTAGAGGCCATCCTCTATTTGGACCACTTTTTTGGAGTAACTTCAGCTTAAAATGAGCCACTCATAAGAACAAAGAGTTCAGTGCTCTATTGAAGTTTAACAACTTGACAGCAGATAGACACATCTACTTGTTTTTGTTATGTAATAGTTTTCAGTGTGGCTGGGATGAAAGGGCAAAGTGGGCAAACTCCTTCCAGGAACGCAAAGCTTGAGTCCCTTCTAGGGATGTGCATGAATATTCGTCATACATTCACATTCATATATTTTCTACATTCAAATAATATATTTTCTACATTCAAAGACTGCCATTCTAATGTGAAGTGAATGCTTTTGTGCATTTGTTTGAAGCTTCGTTATATTCATGAATGTGAAGTGCTGCTGCTGGCCTCATGGCATTTGGGTGGCAGCGCTGCCTCAGATTCAATACATAGGCATTTGTGTTTGCTAGATAGGCATATATATCTGCTACAAACATTATTTATTTATTTATTTATTTATTTATTTATTTATTTATTCATTCATTCATTCATTCATTCATTCATTCATTCATTCATTCATTCATATTTCTATCTTTCCCTATACCCTTTCAGATAACAAAACATTTAAGATCCAATACATTTTTTAAAATCCATATTAAAACAATAGTGTCTGCAAACATTCTCTAGGGATGTTCATGAATATTCGTAGGCATTCGAATTTTGACCGAATGTGCCAAATTTTGATATTCGAATTTGAACAGAATGTCCAGAAATTTGAATTGAAACATTTGAGTTGAATTTTGAATTTTGGGGCTATTCATTCAAATTATTCAAACATTCTTATGTGTATGGGTTAGTACACAATGAGTACTTGAAGATCTGCACCTTTCCCGCATTCGTACACATTTGTATGGATCTGTACGGGACGGAAAGGGGTCGCATATTGGATTACTATGGGATGCATACACACGTGTACGGGCACACATAGGTGCGTACAGATGTCGGGAAGATGCGTATGGGCATCTACGCATCTTGTCAACATTCGGAAATGCAAATTCGAATAAAAAATTTGAATGAATAGATTAGAATTTGCTTAATTCAAATTGAATTCTGTTAAATTAGAATTTAAATAATTTGAATTGAATTGAATTTTCAATTATTCAAATTGACTCCAATAGAATGTCAAAAAACATTATTGCACACCCCTAACATTCGTCAAACATTCACAGTGGATATGAACTGAATGCAAATCCCACCACATTCAGAGTCAATGCATTTGATTAAGTTCAAATTGAACATAGAAAAACCTGTGCACATCAAATCCATTCTTTCTTTCACCTTCATATGTATTTCAGTTCTTCTTTGATTAATGTGTACTCAATTGGCTATTATTTGGTGGGGTCAATTTTCAAGTAAGTTTGAACAGAACTACAGCCTCATTTACTAATTCTGTTCCCTAGTATCACCTCCTTTTAGCTGTTTTGCCCTTTGCTCCACCTGTCACAATGGGAACCAAGTATAACTGGCAATCACCCACTAACTGTGTGAGTATACCTAACACAAAGTTTGCCTATTAAGTTCAGTTCAGTATATCTTTTTACCAGCTACAAATAAAGTAATTGAAATATATATTCATTGTGAAACCTCTTGCCTACTAGACCCATGAGCATAAGGAACCAGAGAAATCACTTTGGGGCATGTTCATACTTCCTCCAGTTGAATGGTATAATAATTCAATTTCATGGAAGCCAACAGCCTGTTTGCGCTTAGATGATCAGGATAACCTGACATGCTCTGGGATGGTGCATCCACTCACTGCAGTGTTACCTCCATCCCAGAACAGCCCAGAAGTGTGCACAGCTCCACAGCTTTACCAGGAGCACCTAGGGTGCTCCAGGTAAACTCCCAGATGTAGCATTTGCACTACTTCCTTGTGTGAACACTCTATGGGGGCATGCATCATGGCTGTGGTTGCACAGAAGTTGCCATGGCTTTTGCTATGGCATTGTGATTGGTCCCAAATGGACCATCTGCACTTTAAGGGCAGCATGGTTTTAAGTTAAGTTTGGGATGGTGCTGCCAGCACTTGCAGTGCAAATGCCAGCAAACATCCCTGAACCTAACATCCTATAGCATCCTAAGATCACTATAGCAATGGCCACAGCAACATCCAGCTTGTGCAAGTGAAGATGTGGCCTTACTCCAAGGTTTTTCAGGAACTAAACAACTGTGATTGGTGAGGAGAGGTAGCACTGGTTTGTCTTCTTTCACGTTCATCTTCACAGATGTCTGTCTGTTCTAGTTCAGTGTTCCTTGACTCAGTGGAACCACTAAAAACTGATGATCCATTGAACTCACAAGCTTCTGAGAACCAGAACATATTATTTCTGATAAAGTAATGACGGAACTCTTCTCTTAAGCTATAATTGGCAGAAAAGGTCGGGTATACATCAGTTACAATTTTATATCTCATCAAAAGCATCACTGAAGCAGCTCAGAGATGGCTTACCGATGGTTTGCAAGTGGTGTCATTCCTACATCAGTCTGTCTCTCCTCCTGCATGAGCAAATGAGCCTAGAGAAGATCAATCACAGATGGAATGAGAACATGAGGAATACATGCTGTAGTCTGTAAGGTGCAGTTATGCAGGCTTATTTTTGGTTATGTGTGTTCAGATCCTTATGTCAGGTGAACCCAAAATATAGAACTCTACCAAAGGAGAGCACAGGGCCCTTGTAATTGGCATTTGGAAACCCCAGGCTGATAGAACACATAGATTACTCGTTCTTTGGATACACAGAAAGCGTGTCCAAATTGGCTGAAACGGCACCCAGAGCTTTTGGAGATTGCTCCAAACACAAGGCAGGAGGAAATGATAACCTGTGTCTTTCTCTGTGCTTGTTCTCTCATTTGTAATGAGAAGCAGAGCTACAAGTGATGATTGCCCCTCATTGCGAAAGTACCCACTAGACATATGTAAGATGTACACACATGCTATTCAGAATTCATATGACTTCATATAAATTCCAACATTCATGGACAAATCGAAAGGGGCCTACATTCATAGGCCCTATTTGTTAGCGAATCGGATTTATCCGGCATTCAACAAAGCTTTGGCAAAGCTTCAGCCAAGTCTGGATCCCCCTCACAGCCCCCCGTTCCCTCCTTATCTTTGGTTATGCTGCTGCGGCCCCCTTCACCACAGCACACTCTACTCATAGGCCAAAGTAGGCCTTCTGGTTCAGTGCACACAGACCCAGAAGTGCTGTTTTGGCTTCCAAACAGTGCCAAAATGGGCCCAGAGATGCCAACATATCCTCCATAAAAGTAAGGGAGTGTGCAGGAATGAAACAGGGGACCACCATGTTGTCTGCCACCATGTAGGCACTCTTTGGAAGCCAAAACAGCATTCTGGGTTTGCATGTGCAGCTCTCCATCTGGAGATCCAGATGGGGAGCTGTATGCACAGACCCAGAAGAGCTATTTCAGGTAGGCTCCAAGTGGCGCGCGGCAGGGGTGGGTGAGTAGAAGGACAGGAAGTGTGAGTGGGGAGGTTCAATTTGTTCTGTTGTGGATATTCCTGCATGAAGCTGATCCCCCTCCCCACATTCATGGGGGGGGGGAATTTGGCTGAAGCCAAATTGAATGTTGGGAATTAGCTTCGTGCACATCCCTAAACATCAGGGATGTACACAAATGAGATTTTTGGCATTTGATTTCTAATGAATTGAATATCAGAAAATTTGAATTCATTCAAGTAGATCCCCTTCAAATGTGGTAGGATTCTATTTGATATGAATGTACCGTACAAATGCATATGGATCCTAGATATGGATCCTGCATATGGTTCCTGCAGACAGATCCTATACAAACGCATACATATTGGAGACGGATCCTGTGCTAATGCATACATATCCGATACATATTAGATACATATCTGATACGTATTAGATACGTATCCTATACAAATTCATACGTATCCAATACGTATCCCCAGTTTAACAAATGTATGAACTACTCGTACAAATGTTCCGAAACATTACCTTCCTTTTGCAGTATACCTGTAACTACTCCGCAGGTTTCACCTTTTATCATTACATTGTGTTTGATATGAAATGTACTGTAATGGAATGAAGATGTAACTGGCAAAGCTTATGTATAATTGTATGTGCAAATATGAATAAAATAAGAGAATATTTTTTAAAAGACTAAGTGCAGGGTTTTCTGGCCAAAAAAAGAACATAGAAAATAGAAGACATCTTTTATGTTTTAACATCATGTTCAATGTCAATGGCTTTCATGACATTTTGAATGAGGATATCTGTATTTTGACATAGCCCTTATAGATCAGCATCTGAATGTACAGTGGTACCTTGACATACAAGTTTAATTCGTTCCGTAACCTTGCTCTTATGTCAAATCGCTCGTATCTCATAGCAGTTTTCCCATTAACCCATTCCAGCTCCCAAAACACCACCTCAGTTGTTTTTGTTATGTACTGTACTGTATTTACATACTCGTATCTCAAATCTTGCTCTCATCTCAAAGCAAAATATCACTCGCTCGGCGGCTTGTATCTCAAAACACCTGTATGTCAGGGCACTTGTATGTCGAGGTACCACTGTACTACTGTCTACACCCATTCTTTAGGTCACATACACAACACACAAAGAAATAGCTGAATTAGTAGACAAACCAGTCAACAACAACAAGAAATGTCAAGACATGATCAAATGTTCATGTTTTATCACAGCTTTTTTTAAAAAGCATGCATTCATACACACATTGAATTCATTTTTCAGTTGCAAGGTCTTATTACATCTTTGTGGCTTCACTTGCGGCTCGTTTTATTGGCTTGAAATGTAACCTCTATAAACAGGTTTCACTTAGAAAATGCTTACAAACTCTTAGTTAGTGCTACTGCTGAGGTTAGTTTGCTACTAATAATTTTCTTATACCTTGCTATATTTTTCACAGTTAACACATTATCATGCTTATACAGGATCGATAAGATAGTTAATTTACACCCAGTAAAAGCATATTAATCTTTCTGGTCAACTGTTAATTGCCAGAAAACTTTGAGTATATATTGTAACAATGCATGTCAACACCAGCTCTTTTAAAGCTTTGGCTGTGCTTTCTTTATATTTACTACTGTTCCCCAGAATATATATATTTATAATCATAGTAAAAATTAATTTATTTGGCACATTCGGTAGGCTTCTTAAGCCACTGAATGGGTCAAGTAAATTAATGCCTGGTGTAAGGGGGCAAAATAGTGCTCAGAGGGCAACCTTCTCATCTGTGGCATTGTCTGATATCCTCATATGTCAAAAGTAGAAGCTAGGAAGAGCCCAGTGATCTGGTGGGGAGGACGCCTCCATGGAGGTATCTGCTCCCCAAACTTTCCTGCCATAAGTGTGGAGGCACAGCTCTGACTACTATGAGACTATCTCAAAATAGGACAAACACTTTTGGTTTGGTCTGTGCTGTGGAGTAAATCAATGGGAATATCATGATGCTTCAGTTGTCACAAATGGGTCATTTGCTGATGGCCTTTTGGCTTAACAGAGTCATTACTAGAGATGTGAATGAATGGTATTTTGGGGTTTGATTCGTATCAAATTGAATGCAAGAAAATTAGTATTTGTTCAAATGGATCCCCTTCAAATGTGGTAGGATTTGAATTTGTTATGAATGTTCAATGCTTATATCACACTTTTCCTTGAAAGATCAGTGCACACCAAGTTTGGATCAGACCACGTCTTTGTTACGCAGCAGTGGAGTGTGTCTATGATTTTTTTCCCCTTAAAGTAAAATCAAGGAAGTTGTAAAAAAAGTTTCAAAAGGGCTCAACAAATGGGTTTCTTCCCTTGAAGCCAAGATAGCTGACCTGAAGAAGCAAAATGACAGAGATAGACCTGAGGATGAGGCCTTCAGGGAGGCAGTAGGAGTCCCACTCGATGGTGTGCTGCCCTTCAGCTGCCTTGGAGAGTGGAGGTCTCAGGTGGGAAGGGCATCAGACTGAGTAAGAGGAATAGACTCCATTACATGACCACCACTGGCCCAGGCAGGACACAACCAGTTTCATTGTATTTGTAGCTCATCAGGTGCCGGCATTCTGGGTTTTGAGTTCTGTTCTCTTATGGGGATTTGAACTCATGGGCTTGACCTGATAGCTGCAAATACAGCAAAACCGGTCATGTCATGCCTGGGCAAGTGGTGGTCATGTAATGGAGTCTTAACACCACAGGTTGTTTCTATACAATAGCTGATGAGTGTCCTTTGTAGATGATGACCTGCTTTGCATCTCTCTGTATAAGAGAGATAACTGAAGGATAATTACCTGCAAAGGTCTAAAGGAATAGATTCCTTTAGTTAGGATCCCTTCCTTAGAGAACGTGCCTGTATCCTCTTGCACTGAGGATACTCCTCCATGGCTTGTGAGGCTGTGGGACAGGAGCTTCTTCCAGTGGGTGATTTGATTATTAGAAATATAGTGAGCAAGATTTGTGATGGGTGTGCTGACTGCATGCTGACTTACCTGCCAAATGCAAAGACTGTGGACATCACATGGCATTTAGATAGACTGGTAGACATTGCTGTGTGAGAACCTATGATCATGGCTCACATTTATACCAAATTTATGTTGCTAGTTATGAAATATGTCTAGTATGCCCAAGTTTGTATTTTCAGCAGGGAGGGCAGAATCAAACCTGGTATTCCCAGATAAGAGACTAGCTCCCTAACCAGTGACTAGGCCAAACTGGCTAAGAGAGTTAACATCTTTTTTGTGGAAGCTTTGTAAGAACAGATGCAGGGCTATGTAGATGAAACAATACCAGCTAATGAACTTCAGCTGGTAACCCACCTATCCCAAATAGTTACATTTGAGAGTTAATGAGAAGAACTTACCTTCTTGAGCTTTCAACATTTGTTAAGATATTATTGGTCAAGGTGGGTCGTTTGATTCCCCTGTCAAATCCCTATATGTCCTATAGAATAATGGATGGAAGAAGGTAAGGTAAGGAGTAAGCTTTAAGCTTGTCGTCTTGGGACTAGTGTAGTTTTTTACTGCTCTTGCTACTATGCCATTTTGCTACTTTATTTTCTGATGTGCCAGTTATAACTTGAGAAGACTGTGACTCATACTTATTGTGAAGAAGGAATTTTTAATGTTATTACTTGAATTTTTGCTTCTTTTTAGTTTAATCTGGCCTAATTTTTTGAAATAGCTTGACTAAACTATAAAGCCAAGGCTCTCACTCTCAGTATCATTACAATGGTCATGAGCAGGCTGTCCAGGTAATTAGCCAGACTAATTATTCCTACATACAACCTTACCTAAAAAAAAGCCAGGTGTGGCTTATTTTAGCAAAGCCTGGCAACACTGTTACAGAGCCACTTTTAAACTGAACCTTGAGGAGGAAAGCTGACAGAAACTGGGCAGCATCTGGTTCAAGAAAGAGTACATTTGAGCAAGGAGGGCTGGAGTTATGAGTTCAGTGAGAAAATATTCAGTAGTATTGAGGCAGAAATATGGAAGAAACAGTCTGTGATTTTACATGGTCCTAGAGCTGTGATGGCCAACCTATGACACGTGTGTCACAGGTGACACACCAAGCCCTTTTGGGTGACACACATGGTCACCCTGGCACCTGGACGTGTAGTGCTTGCTTGTTCTTGAAGTGTATGAAATACCAACTTTCAATTGAAGATTTAGCAACAAAAGTCACTAATGTAAATAATTATTTGTTTTTGCTTTTAATAAAATACACATATAAAAATATAACTTTTTTACTAGAGCTACAAATATCACAAAGTTATGGATATTTCTAGAAGTGACACAGCACCCGAGTTAAGCGAGGTTTTCTTGCAAATTTTGACACACCGAGCTCAAAAGGTTCGCCATCACTGTCCTAGAGGGTAGAACTTGTATTTTCTGCACTTGTAAACCACTTTTGAATTAGCTTGAACTTAGCATTCGCCTTTGTCCTTTTAGATATCGTTCCAATTGAAACTCCATTATTGTATTTGTAAATAGTTTCCATGTATTTTGGGGTGATTAGATTCTTCTACAAATTTTCTCATTTTTGGAAAGTCCCCTTGTTTGTGTCAAGAGCTTGCTGTCTGTGTTTAAGCTCAAGGTTATTTGTACAAACAGTTGATACGTATCTGATACGAATAGATGCATTGCTGATATGTTTCCCCCACTTAACAAACATCCAAACTATTTGTACGAATGTCTGGAAACATTCATATTCATTTGAATGTTAGCGTACATATATCATAACATTAGATTTGAGTTCGAATGTTCAAATCCGACTGAATCGGGCTGAATTTCAAATGTTACAAATATTTGTGCATATTTCTGGTCTTGGGTCTTTAATTTGTGATGTTCAAATAGTTAGCTTGTAGGCTGCTCCCACATACTTTCTGTCCTTTGCCCACTGCATCTGGTCAGACTGAGTACCAAAGAAAGAAGTACTGGTCTTCTTATACTCAAGTACTACTTGACAATGAATTCCGCTGCTCAAGAGAAAACCTTTTTCTTTCTTTCTTTTTTTTTTGCTGGCTGCATGCAAATGATGAAGTGGAAAATAGGCAGTGTAAACAGCCCAATTAAAGTAAACTAAAAGAGGTAACACTGAATTTCAAAGCTTCGAAAGAGGCCACACGGGACAGATTATATTGTGAGTGGTGGTGGCCATTCTGAAAGGCCTGTTATATAAGCCTCTTCCAACTCATGAAGAAGCAAAATGGGTGAACTAAACCAGCAGAGGTCAAAGGCAGGACTATAGATCATAAACAAGTGTAAATTTTGAGTCCAATGAACAAACCGGTTACAAACACTGTACTGCATATGTAGAAACTGTACAAAAGAAGTGGATTCTTTTAATGGGGGGAGGGGAATATAAGTGAGAAACTCCATCTTATGGATTCAAAATACAAAAAGCCTTTATTCTCGACAGGGTATAAATGAGAACTATGTTCATTTGTGTCTATAGGAAAATATAAAAGATGGTTAAATTAACAGTACTTTTGGTTTTCAAATATAATAGCAGAATATTCTATGATGCAGTTGAACAGCAAGGCAATAAAAGGTTTTCTATTTTTTTTGTTCATGAATGTAATACAATCTAAAGTTCACAGTCAGCAATGAATACAATAAGCTAGATCTGGCAGCCTGAAGTGGCTATAGAATTAGCAAGAATGAAAATCATTTTGTGATGTAAAACAGTTTGGTCTGTTTATGAGCTTGGTGGTTCTAAATCAAATTATTGCTTCCTTAGTACCATCTTGCCATAGGTTGTTTTTCCACTGTCACTAGAAGTACCCATTAAGTACCCATTAATGGGTACAAAAATGCCATTATGTACCCATTAATGGGTACTTAATGAGTACTTTTAGTGACAGTGGAAAAACACCCACAGTTGACTCTTGGTGACCATATTGATTGACTTCCTCCAGACTTTGACTGGCCTTCTATGATCTTTAAGTCTACCAGGGAAGTTTTTATTGTTGTAATTGAGTCTATACACCTAAAAGCTTCCCTGTGTTTTCTAGGGAGTTTGGTCTTCTCATTAAGCCTTCTAATTTGTGCTTCTAATGAATATTGAGGTTTTATTTAGGCCATGATCATACAGCAAAACAAAACATCTCTGAGGGCTTCAAGATAGGATTGTTGAAACACCAATCTGTCCGTCATCTAAATAATCTGTGCTAGAAAAGGTGGATTACAGGAGGGCTAGGAATACTAGGGACACACACTGTCTCTCTGAAGGGTGCCTTCTAAGGATGTTCATGAATGTATTTTTTGTATTCGATTTGCATTGATTTGAATGCAAGAAAATTTGTATTTGTTCGTATAGATCCCCTTCAAATGTGATAGGATTCAAATTATATACAAATGTTCAATACGAATTTGATTAAAATCCCCACTACAAATCCCCTACATATCCCCTACGAATCCTCCCTGAACACTTTAAATCTACCCTGAATCCACTTTGAATCTGCTCTCAATCCACTTCAGATCCACTCTGGATCTGTTGCAGATGTGACTGGTGCAGCTGCTTTCCCACCTCCCCAGGTTCACAAATCTAACAAAGTTTCGTAGGCATGTTCCGAAGCATTGATTCACATTTGAATGTCAGTCTTCGAATGTGCCAACATTTGATTCAAATCCAAATGTTCAAATTCAGATGAATTTGTACAAATTTTGAATGTTACTTCATGCCCATTCCTAGTGTCTTGTGCTATGTCTGAACCTAGCCTTAGTCTAGAATCCATAGTACGGTCCATGAGCCAATTTGGTCTAGTGGTTAGGGAGCCGGACTCTTATCTGGGAATACCGGGTTTGATTCCACCCTCCCCCATGAAGCCAGCTGGGTGACATTGGGCTAGTCCCAGCTCTCTTCTGAGCTCTCACAGACCTACCTACCTCACAGGGTGTTCTGTTGAGAAAAGCTTTGTCAACCTCTTTGAGTCCCCTTAAATGGGTGAGAAAAGCAGGGTAGAAAAGCCAACTCCTCCTTCTCCTCCTTCTCCTTCAGTCTTTCTAGCTCTCCATGGTATCCCAAAAATCCTTACAGATTCAGAATGTGGTTCACAGTCTACAAAAATGGGAAGATGAAGGGCCAGTGAGCAGGGATGGATTTTCCCCCAATCCCATTCAGCTTGGCAAAACCTGCACAGCAAATGCAGGATCATAATGGGAAGTACTGGGATGCCTCCTCCAGGCTCTGGGGGAGGGGACAGAGAGGTTGGCTATGGGGACAGAGGCAGGTGAGATTACCTTTCGTCCTGGTAAGTGCTCACCTACGCTCCACCTTCTTCTCACCTTTGTAGGGGTTTAGAGTTGGAAGGTACCGGACCTTGAACACTTGATACTTTAAAATGGAATCATGTGCTGCAAACAGCATTAAAAATCAGTATCTCTAGTTAGCCTTTACACTTTGGAGATTGTTAGGGATGTGCACAAATATTTGTAACATTCAAAATTTGATTGAATTTATTCAAATTTGGACATTCAAATTCGAATCAAATGTCTATACATTTGTATTTTATCATTCAAACACATTTTGAATGTTTTGAATCATTTGCACAAATTATTCGGACATTTGTATGTGTACGGATACATATGCATTACATACATATCCAGATGCATCTTATTCATATCCATATGCATTTGTACAGGTACATACGGGACCAAAACAGGATGCATACGTGATAAAAATGGGATGTATATGAATGCATACAGATGCATATGGATGTATATGGACACATACAAATGTTGTTGACATTTGTATCTTTAAATACAAATTGAACTTTCGTACAAATAGATTTGAATGGAATTGAATTGAATGTGAGTACATTTGTATTTTAAGCATTCGAACTGATTTGAACTTTTGGATATTCGATTCAAATCAAATGCCAAAAATCGCATTTGAGCACACCCTTAATTGTTGCCATAGTTCAGTTGACTTCCCTTAATGTCATCTACCTTGGGTTCCTTCCTTCCTTCCTTCCTTCCTTCCTTCCTTCCTTCCTTCCTTCCTTCCTTCCTTCCTTCCTTCCTTTTTGGCGGGAAATTCTATAAGATTCCCATGCGTTGTCTCAGTGTTGGTAAAAGCTACTAAAAGTCATTCCATTTAAAGTACTGTGGTGTATTTCAAAAGACGAACTTCTTCCATCTGTACATGAACATCCCTTTACATAGAGAGACAAAATTTATTAAATGTGGCATCATTTAAATCTCAGTAGATGGATAATTACCAGTAGGAAGTAAATTAAGCAGGGACATGCTGTAGCTAATGAGTTACTGCGTACCAGTTCTGCACTTCATACACTACAGGAATTAGTGTAAGAGAATATTGGGGAGTTGTAAGTTCTTTACAGTACAGTTTGGTTATTTATGCAAAACCATTGCAGCAGAATCAGATATATATATCAGTTGCCTGAAATCTCCATAGTCTTTTAAAGTAAATAGTCCTCTGAGTACATCACAGCATCTGTTTGTACAACTGGGCCTTATTCTGAATTATATCCCAGGATAGGAACCTGCTATCTTCATGCTAATGGAAACTACCATTAGCATGTGGATGGCAGGTCCCTTTTCCAGGATATAATCCGGAATAATGTACAAAACAAGCAAAAAGGATCTATGACAAATTTCTTTGAATGCCATGGGAACTGTGATAGCACCATAAACTATGACAACCATTTTATACATAGTGTGAACAAACAGAACAAACAGCTATGTCCATGAGTGGCTTTTTGCCCCCTTTCACGTCTAGACTTAAGTTGTTGCTTTTTCTAAGGCCCCATCTAGATGGGAAAAATATAGTACCGTTATAGGGCTGGTATGGTGGGGTTGCCACACTTTCTGTGGGAATCTCCCCCCACTTCCAAAACGCACAAAATTATTGCTGGAAAACCTAGTGCTTCTCACAGGTTTTTGAGCAATAGCACATTTACCTACCTTATGGATGGAGCTGTCAGGTGTGGAGGAAACAGCAGGCCACTTATACTCAATGGTGGTGAAGTGCCCATCCTGGTATTCAGCAGCCACCAAATACCCATGTGTGCATCATTAAAACATGCAGAAACATCACTGTCTAGCTAGGAAGTGAAGTGTGGGAGAGCAATACCCTACAGAGCTTCATGGGACAACATCTGGCTGCTGTCTAGAGGTAGCCTAAGTTCTGAGATTGTGCAGTTCATATTCCACAATTTCTGAAGCACAGCTATGTAACATTATCCATTCTCAATACTTCTCAGTTTCTGTGGTGGTGAAACTGTCACTCTATTAATGTAAACAGCTTGTTGCTCGGCTTGTAGCTGACTACTTCCTGCTATGGAACCTTGGGAGGTATTTACTATTGAACTAAGAAAATACGTGTAAAAACATTGACTCTCTGTTTGATAGCTGATCCAGCCCAGACGGCTCAGCACTGCAGCTGATTTAAAGCAGAGCTCAGGACAAGGCAAATAAGGCGGTTTGAAAGTTTATGAAGCTGAAGGTCAAGGGGCCAGGGGATTGTGTGTGTGTGTGAATAAAGCAAACAGAGCATGCTCAGAAGAGGATTGCTATGGATTAGGAGGTACAGAGCTCCTGCTGCCAACTCATGTGTTGCTTTCACCCAATCTCTGGGATGGGAATGAAATTGACCCTTGACACATGCACTGAAAACTCAGCAGCTCTAAAAATGTAATGTGCACAGGTTTAAGGATCTGGAGGAAGAGAGAAGGAAACTGGGTGAGCACCTTCCATCAAGCTCCCAGCATTGACCCCCCCGAACTATCACCTCACAGGCTATGAAGGAGCCATCTTGCCTACTGGGAGGGGAAGAGAGAAGGAAACTGTCTGAGCCCCTTCCATCAAGCTCCCAGAATTGAACCCTCCCTCCCAACTGTCACCATACAGGCTATGAGGGAGCCATCTTGCCTGTGGGGAGAGGAAGAGAGAAGGAAACTGGGTGGGCACCTTCCATCAAGCTCCCAGCATTGACCCCATATCCCAACTGTCATCAAACAGGCTACGAAGGACCCATTTTGCCTGTGGGGAATGGAGGAGAAAAAGAAAAAAGTATTTTACCATTGCAAGGACACGCTTGCTGCCAGAGTGTCCCTGTTCCCTCCTACACCATTTTCCTTTTGTTTCTTCTCTCTTTAGATTGTAAGCCTGTCTAAGATTAATATAATATTGTAACCCGCTCCGAGACCTTCAGGTATAGAGCGGGATAGAAATACAAATAAATAAATAAATAATGATACACTGCATATATAGAGGAAGAAGAGTTAGCTTTTCTAGCCCACTTTTCTCACCCATTTAAGGAGATGCAAAGTGGCTGGCAAAGCTTTTCTATTCTTCTCCCCACACCAGAACACCCTGTGAGGTAGATGGGGCTGTGAGAGCTCAGAAGAGAACTGTGACTAGTCCAAGGTCACCCAGCTGTCTTTGTGGGGGAGGGCAGAATCGAACCCGGTATTCTCAGAATAAGAGTCCGGCTCCCTAACCACTAGACCAAGCTTGGCTCACAGAGAAAAAATGGTTAATGTTCCTAAATATTTTTGTTGTTACCATATTTTCCGGCGTATAAGACGACTGGGCGTATAAGACGACCCCCAACTTTCCAGTTAAAATATAGAGTTTGGGATATACTTGCCGTATAAGAAGACGACACCCAACGTATAAGACGACCCCTGACTTTTGAGAAGATTTTCCTGGGTTAAAAAGTCGTCTTATACGCCAGAAAATACAGTACTTCCAAAAGACGCCATAGGAAAACATTAACTTTTTTTACTTTCTTCTTTCTCCTCTAAGTAGTGCGCTTTGGATTACTATTATAATTCTATATTTTTATGCTCCTAAAATATTGAAAATTACGTGACCCTCTTGTCAGGCTTGTCACAAGATAAAATAGTAAGACTGTAAGATACTTTTCAAACTAAAAGTACAGTTGCCTTTGTTGTTTTAATCACAGTTAAAAACTTTCTGGAACCAGCCACAGGAATTTACTTGGTTTTTGTTTACATTATTCATAATTTCATTTTAGTCAAACATGCTAATAGTTAAGTTATTTCCTTCAAGTAGCAGATTTTTGTTTGGCTTTGTTTTCTCTTTCACTATGCCATTTGTGTTTCTGTCAGAGTTTTCTTATGATACACATTTCAGTTTGATTTCTTGAAGCTTGAAATATATCCTTTTATGTACAAGAGCCAAGTTCAAACCTGAAGACTGAGAATAGAAATGTGTGTAGATTTTGAAGATAATTTTCTGGCTGGGGCAGCTATGTCCAAATGCCAATAACAACAACAAATGTACAAGCCAAAGAGCTGCTTCTATGTACTGTATAAGTTTCCAGATCTTCTGAGGAAGCTGTTTTTAGGAGCATCAAAGCCTTTTTATATTATTTATTTACAGCATTTGTATGCAACTCAGTAATAAAGGTTGTCTGTAATGTTTCCAGTGGAAGAGAAAAATCCAGCTAGCTGAAAATGTCTTAATGGCATTGTTAGTAGAGAGACTGGTTCCTCTTAATAATTTTAGCTTCAAAAGTATGCCAGCAGAATTGTTCCTTGTAAAGCTTGAAGCTTGGTGGTAAATGCTCCCTTCCGGTGATTCATCAGCAACATCTTTCAAATAGCAGCTACTGCTAATGTCTATGAAACAAAGCCAAGTAAAAGCTTCCTACTGTTTCTTCATTAATGTGCCTTTGTAATGAGTTGAACTCTCCCACTGTATACCCTTGAATATTTAAGAGGGACTAAGTTCAGTGAGCTATTTAAACATGCCTCTAATTCTAACCAAAATATTATTGCTGTTGTAATCTGTTGGGTGGGTGGGGTATTTGGGTACATATAGCTGAATTATTCAATAAGTGCTTTTTCTGAATCAGCAACTGACAGCAACCGTTTTCCTAATCCACTCTAAATTTGTTTATTTGTGTGTGTGTTTAAATGTGGATAGGAGTTAGGGTGGTTTTTGATGACTCCAATTCAGCTTGGTTTATTTTGCTGCTTTAACCTCATGAGACTTCAGAAATACACCCAACAGAATTATTTAAGCGTGCCAAAATTCTGATATTAAGGCTAATCCAAGTTTTTGGTCTTGTTTGGGCAGACTGCAGTGTAAAATTTGGAATGAGCCAAAGCCCTACATACTTTGCTGGCAAGTTGCAGAAATAATAGGGCTCTTAGCAGACATCTAACAGAAGCTGCACACATGTAAAACAGGGTCCACATACGGAAATCCAATTTAGTTCCAACTAACTTCAGCTTTCAGTATAATTAGGCTATTTCTTTCGTTCATGGATCTCTGCCATCTCTGGCTAGTCTCCAAGGTTCAGCCTTTCATGGATAGGGAGAACCTGACCACAGTGGTCTATGCTCTGGTAACCTTCAGACAAGACTACTGTAATGCACTCTACATGCAGCTATCCTTGAAGACCGCTTGGAAACAAAAGCCTTCTTGTAGTTCCGCTACCCTCAGAGGGGCAAGGCACATGGGAGGCCCTTCTCTGTGGTGGCCCCATTGGGTCGTTGTATGTTAACATGAATTCTCAGCACAGGGGTGGCTGGCCTACAAGGACAAAGGAAACAGCACATGAGCACCCCAAGTTGCTGAGAGTTTTCCCTTTCTCCTTCACACAGTTTTCATTTGCATTTACACAAACTTGTTGTTTTTAACAGTATGCCACCTACTATTTGCTCCACCTGTTTAACTTCTAATGCCACTTGCCCAATCATAACAAATTCTTAACAAGTCCTGAGAGTGGGAAACCCTACTCTCCTATCAAGGCTTAAGGGTAGGAAACATCCTAGAGATCTCAGTCATCTTCAGCTCCGTATTTAGATGCAGTCTTAGAAATCATTTAGAATTGTGCATGTAACAACTTGCCTTAGGCTCTATTTATTTGGATTTTTATGCTACTCTATATGCCGAGTTACAGCAATAAAAACAAAATATAAAATGAACACACCAGAAACAATAACAGTCCCTGAAAGTGAGGAGGGGAAACTTTCCTCAGCTAATAGGCAAGATAAACAGATACATCTTCACTGATCTCCTGGACATATAAGATGAAGATACCTGGCACAACTCAAAAGAGGGGAGGCTACTCCATAGTCTGGGGGCTACCACTGAGAAGGCCTGATCTATATCCTTTAAGTACTAAAATTGATTGTACAATCAGGAAAGCTTCCCCTGCAGATCTTAAGGCAGGCGCAGGTTGATATGGGAGAAGCGTTCCTTTTTGATATTTGGAACCCAAACCTTATAGGTTAAGGTTAACACCTTGAATCGGGTTTGGTAGTGAATTGGCAGCCAGTGCAGCTCTCTGAAGACTGGTATGATGTGCAGCTCCCTGATACTGCCAAGGCTGTGTGATCTTCACAACCACCAAGCGCCCCTTCCCCCATGGCTTTGAGTGAAAGTTCCTAGCTTTTGGGCTTCAGGGAGTGTTTTTAGTGGCATGCTATGCGTTAAGACTAGGGGTGTCAATGAATGCAATTTTTGGCATTTGATTCAATTCAAATAGAATATCCAAAGATTCGGATCAATGCAAATGTTTAAAATTCAAATGTGTTCACATTCTACTCAAATCAAATACATTCATATCTATTTGTAACAATATTCAATTCATATTTGAAGGTACGAATGTCAACACCTGTATGTGTCCGTATGCATCCATACGCATCCCCTTTTAGTCCCATATGTATCCATGCAAATGCCTACATATATGAATAAGATGCCTATAGATATGTATGTAATGCGTGCATATCAGTACGCATACAAATGCCTGAATCATTCATACAAATAATTCAAAAGATTCAAAATTCATTTGAATGTTTAAATTTGAATGTATAGACATTCAGTTTGAATTTGAATATCCCAATTTGAATGAATTCTGTTGAATTTTGAATGTTTTGAATATTTATGCACATCCCTAGTTAAGAAGAAGAAGAGTTTGCTTTTCTACCCCGCTTTCCTTACCCATTTAAGGCGACTCAAAGCAGCTGACAAACCTTCTGTTCTTCTCCCCCAAACACAACACCCTGTGAGGTAGGTGAGGCTGTGAGAGCTCAGAAGAGAGCTGTGACTAGCCCAAGGTCACCCAGATGGGTTTCATGGGGAAGAGTGGAATCAAACCCGGTCTTCCTGGATAAGAGTCCAGCTCCTTAACCACTAGACCAAACTATACACCCATCCAAGCCCTCAGGCTAGGAATTTTCACCTAGCCATGGGAAGTGTGCATAGTGCGTGTGCTGCTTTTTAGTGGTGTGTTAGAGCAGTGAATTCCAAATATTGACTTGGCTCGAGTCTGCAACTTAAAAATAGTGCTGGTAAATGCATGCAGATTAACAGAGAAACGCACACTTGGGCTGAGCTGCATTCAAAGTCAAAATTCTTGCATTTCAGCCTGTCTCAGCCCTCCACTTTCACCTGAGCCTTTCCCCTAATAATATGATAACAACAAGCGCAAAATGAAATAAGTGGCGGCAGCATTTCACACCCGCCATTAGTTAAGAGGCTCGAAAGGGGAAGTGCCATTTTCCAAACAGCAAATGTTTGGATGGGTTGTCAGAAAGCCTCTCAGTAAATGTTCCTCCATCCAACAAAAACAAATTCTGTGCAAACAAATCAAGTGGTGCAGAAATCCTTTGCACAAGATGATAGGCAAAGCCTCCATGCTGACATTGTATGCAAGCCAGGTTTTCATGTACTCGGATGGCTGACCTCCAAGTCCTGACATATTCATTATATTCCAGCATGTTGGGTGCAGATTGCATTGACGTGATGACAGCTACAAGACAGCCAACGAGGAATGTGGGCATTCTGGCAACAGGTGGCCTTTCACTTATACGAGGGAAAGTTAATCTAGTTTATCATCAAACTATATTACATTCAAGGAGTGTCATGTTTTCAAAATTTTAGTGACAGATCAAATAGAGGGACCATATTTCCAAAGAATGTGGCTTTTGCCCCATGTTCCAAACCCTTCAGATTTCTCAAGTCTTATTGCCTGTCTGAGGGTGAAATGAGATGCATCCTTACCTGGTAACAGCCCTTATTAAACTTTACAGGACTGACTTCGGAGTAAACATGCATTGGATTTTGCCATTAGTATATTGTCCCTTCGTTTCATGTAATACATGAGAATTCCCGCTGCTTTCTAGCAGTACTATGTCAGAAAAAACACGGGAGCGACGTAAAAGCACTGACAGGCCACAGATTGGGGTGGGGCAGAATCTGGCCAAGACTGGAAGTCTGCGTTGGCTTTTTGCACACTGCATTTCTCTGCAATAGGGATGATTTTTTGGGCATTTGATTTGTAGTGAATCAAATGTTAGAAAATGTGCATTTGTTTGAACAGATCCCCTTTGAATGTGGTAGGATTGTATTTGATACGGGTGTATTAGTACAAATTTGTACAAGTATCCAATAAGTATCCGAAATGAATGAATACGTATCTGATACGAAGAAGTATGTATCTGATACATATCCAACATGTGCGCATAAGTATCTGTGATGCCCCTCGGGACAGTAAGTAGAATTAGGTAGCTGTTCGAATTAAAGTTAGCCAGAGTGTAGGTAGTGAGGGGGCATGGCCAACAGTACCCAGTTGGGAGGGGGAAAGCTTGCCAGGAAGCGCAGCCAATCAGAAGCCAAAGACAGTGGGAGAGAGACTATAAGTAGTCATGTCAGGAGAGAAAGTCTGTTCTTAGTCTGATTATCTCATAGGGGTTGGATCATGGGGGTTGGATAAGGACTGGGTCCAAGGCAACCTATCGGTAGAGACAGGAAGGATGCTGGATCTAGGAGAATCGTTGAAGAGTGAAAGTACTGTATGCTGAATCGTTATATGTTTAAAGTCTACTGCACCCAAGAAGGTCTACTTAATAAATGCTTTCGTGTTCCTTTCAAAAGGAGTCTGACTGGCGTTTGTCAGCGGCAGCCTCAGTGGAGAAGCAGCAGGAAAAGAGGGTGCTGTTTCTTTAAATAATAAAAACCAAACCTCAGAGCGGCGCAGTTGGCGGCAGGGAAAAGGTTTTCCGCGTTCATCAGAGGAGTGGAGTGGAGAAGGGTGTATGTTAGGACTAGGGGGAGTTTTTACAGGCACAGAAATGGAACTTTTAAAGGAGTAAAGGTCTCTAGAGTAAAGGGGGAAGTCTAGAAGTGCCCATCAAGGTGACGTTAAGCCCTGGTCATGACAGTATCTAATACATATCCTGTAACATTTCTGCTCTGAAAGCTTCAAATCTGACCTGAATCCACTTTTAATATGCTTTCAATCAATATTGAATGCAATCTGGATCTGTTGCAGATGTGACTGGTATGTTCCCACCTCCCCAGGTTAATGAATGTCTGAAACATTAGTATCCATATGAATGTTAACGTATGGATGTTGTAACATTCGATTTGTGTATGAATGTCTGAATTTGTCCGAATAATGAATGCTATGAATATTCATGCACATTCCTACTCTGCAATGGATTGCATCACTACTTTGAAAAATCAGAATAAGAATTCTAATTGTCATCTGGCCCCACCTCACCCCAAGTCTTGATTGTTATGGTATTTCTAGGATTGGACCCTTAATCTGGAATAAGGGTCTGTGTAGGTCACATTATGATGATGAACATTTCTGTCCCACCCCATACCCGAAGGTCTTTGGGTGGGTAACAACCTTAAAACAACAGATTAAAAACAGAGTATACATTAAAAGACTTTAAAAATTAAAAAAAAAATCTAAAACAATACAGAACATGTTTAAAATGATAGTGTCTGTACTGGGGGGAAAATATAATCAGCTCAGCCAAAAGCCAGGGCAAAGAGGTGCATCTTCACCACCTTCCTAAATATATATAAGGAAGGGGCATGACGTCCTTTGAGGGGGAGGCTATTACATAGTCTGGGGGCCATCACAGAAAAGGCTCTCTCCCGGGTGCCCACCAGCCTCACTATTGAAGGTGGTGGGGCAACCAGGGAGGCCTCACTGCTAGATCTTAAGGCACAGGCAGGTTGAGATGGGAGAAGGCAGGTCTATGTTCTGTGGGTCTATGAGGCCACACTTGCTGCTGGTCTGCAAGGAGGCCCTTAATCCAGATATGTGGTAGATCCAATTCATCAAGTCTACCGGCTGACCAAGAGTCTTGATCTAAATGTGGTGAGACAAATCAAAATCCATGGAAGGTAGAGAATGCTTACCAAAAATGTTGGTAAAATACCGAGAAGACACACTGAAAATTAAAAATGCAAGTGTTCCATTGTGATGAGATGAAGTGTTGAAAACAGTAATTTCTTTCTCCCCCCCTTTGAAGATCTTTAGACCCAGAATTGTGTGCTTTGGCAATCATTTGATGCAAGGGGGGAGAGCTACCCATCTTTCTAGTCCCCAGTCCTCTGAGTGATAGAAGACTCTTAAGCCCAAACTAATGGAAAACAGGGCTGCCAGTAGGTGCAAAGAGTGATGGTTAGAGGAAACATCTGTTTGCTGAGAACTTCCCTAAACGTTAGTCAGCTGGAATTGACCGTCAGGATCTGGAGAGCTTTATAAGAACTGTTTTCAATATAATTTCCATGTTTCCCAGAACAGTTTTCAAATTAATTTCCCTCCAGAAAAGGTTTTTACCCCAATGGCAATACATAGGATTATATCTAGCCTCAGTTCAGCTACACTTAAATCCTATTAATATAAATGGATGAGAGAGATGCAGCAAAGAAGAGGAAATGAGGAAAAATACCTTCCAGAGTCATAACTATTCTTGAGAAACCTTGGCTTTTGCCAGAAATGTTGGAAGCAAGGGGAGGGAGGCATTAGGAAGATATGACTGGTTACTGAACTTTGTATTTATTATTACATTTTGTGCGGTTTTCATTTCAGGTCACAGTCTGCTGAAGGCCCGTTTCACCTTAGCTATCCTTCCAAGATTTGCCAAAGGTGATTACTAGATTGAAGTCTCTACTGAAAGTTATCATAAATTAATAATAAAAGATAGACAGGAGTGCCATGCTTCGAATGGTTGCATAGAAGATGCCATTTCAATTCACTTGCTGAAATTTTGTATTCTATCTATCCATTGAAGGTGTAATCCTCTTGTCTTGTTTTTCATATAAGTTATTGGATCTGTCTCTGAAGGGATGCCATTGGAATGGTTATGGTAATGGGGCAGTAGTATGCACACAGTAGGGAATTTATAGAGACCTTCAAAGGCAGGTCTGAAGCACACATTACCCCATGTGTATGTTTGATGTCATTGGTCATGCAAGGAGTCTTGTGTGCATCTGTGCATGCACAGTTACATCATGTGTCACATGCACATATGCCTGTTGCAGGCCTGCCCGCAAAGGGCTCTATAATGGTGTAAGTATGGGTGTTTCTGCATATTCACTTAAGACTCCATTAAGTACCTGATAAGGACACATATGGCACACCTATGACACACGTATACAAGGCGCCTTCTGCACATCGGGATGCAGAAAGACCCCATTAAGGACACTGCTTCTGCACAGCATCACAGGAGATCAGTTCCTAATTGGATCTAGGAGCCCTATAATCTAGTTTTGTTGAAGACCCGAAAAACGTCATACCCAATCCATTCTTGCACACAAATTCTGGATCAAGAAAGGACGCTTCCATCCATACACTGGAAAATGTGGATGAGACTGGAATTCATCATGCAGAGTGAGGTGACGACCCACAAATTCCTTGCTACACAGACACTTTGTTAGCAGTGTCTCACTGCCACTCCTACCAATGCTGGAAACGAGCAGTGATTGATGGCTGCGTGATCCAGTGCCATGGTACCTTGGGCAGTATGGCCATGATAAGGCTGGATCCTTCTAGGAATCGGTGCTACAGCATCCACACAGCAACTACATATTGCATCCATTGCAATCCATTCCAGCAATGCACGTGCAGATGTTTTGGACATCATGTAGATCCATACCTATTTCATCTGGATTTCGCCAATGACAGATTTTAGAAATCCGAATTTCCTTAATCTGGATTTTATAAGGTAAATGTGGAAGCACCCTATGTGTCTTAAAAATGTGTAAGTTTCCAATTTCACATGTACTTCTTCGTAGTAATAGAGTGGAGTTACTGAGAAACTGGATTGTTGGGGAAAGCAATTGGGCACATGCCTATTAAATACACCTACCTACACTAGATAAATTTAAATTGGCCATTCTAATAGTTGGTGTCCCAAAAGCTCCTCTTAAACCAAGGTGTGCTAATTGTGCAGGACAAGTGAGATTTTTCTTTGAACAACCACAGACAAAATATAAGATTCATGTTTATAGTGCTTTGAACATGTTATTAGGGAAGTGTCTATGCAACACTGTCTCCTCATGGTACATTCAATTGTTAGGTAGAGCAGGCAACAGAATTGCTTAGTCCACAACTCACAGCAAACTGAATAGTTCACATGTTTCCTGCCAGAAGAAGAGTTGGTTTTTCTACCCGTTTAAGGGGACCCAAAGCAGCTGACAACCCCCCCTGTTCTTCTCCCCACAACAGAACATCCTGTGAGAAGAGAGCTGTGACTATCCCAAGGTCACCCAGCTGGCTTGATGGAGGGCAGAATCAAGCCCAGTATTCCCAGATAAGAGCCTGGCTCCCCAACCACTAGATCAAAGCAGGCCCTCCTTAACCAGTAGACCAAGCAGGCCCTACTTTCACAGCACTGGTTTCCATGCAAGCCAGATGTGGTGCTAATTCGATGAACAGTTCATCCCAGTTTGCAGGACCTGTGTCTTTCAAATAGGTCTCCTCTTGTCACTCACACTGAGCGTATCATTGGCTTTTTGGGAACCTGGAGACAGCGGGGCACAAAGGAGAATATAAAAGGACTGAGAGGTGCAATTGTTTTTGTTTCTTTGTCTTACTTTTGAAGTGGGAATTGGTGCAGTAATTGTGAGTTAATTTATGCTTAATAGAGGGTGGTTGACTTGCTGGGTTCTCTACTTTAGTGAAAGAATCGACGTTACTTTTGGTGTGACTTAGCTTTGTTCTGTACCAGTTGCTTTCTGATCGAGTCTTCTTTGTGAGCTAGAGTTCTTCTCTTAAATTCAGCAACAGGAAATCAGAAGGAGCAGCCAGAAAGCGAAAGGTGGGATTTATTTATTTATTTATTTATATCCCGCCCTATATCCGAGGGTCTCTGGGCGGGTAACAACTTTTAAAATCGAGCATATAAAAAAAATATCAAAACAATAATAACCAATACAACATCTAAAAACCAACATGATAAAGAAAATGCAGAATCGGTTAAAACAGTGTTTGCAGTGGGGGAAAACATAAGCAACATTTAACCAAAGGCCTGAGTGAAAAGGTGTGTCTTTACCACCTTCCTGAACACAAACAGAGAAGGGGCCTGACGTACCTCCAGGGGGAGACCATTCCATAGCCTTGGGGCCACTACTGAGAAGGCCCTCTCCTGAGTTCCCTCTCCTGGGTGCCCACCCGCCTAGCTGCTGATGGTGGTGGGACAACCAGGAAGGCGTTCCTTTAGATATTTGGGGCCCAAGTCATTTAGTGCCTTGTAAGTTAGAGTTAACACCTTGAATTGGGCTCAGTAGTGAATTGGCAGCCAATGCAATTTTTTCAAGACCAGCATGATATGCATCCAGCTAGCTGTCCCAGTCAGCACTCTGGCAGCTGCATTTTGCACTAGCTGCAACTTCCGAACCATCTTCAAGGGAAGCCCCATGTAGAGCGCATTACAATAGTCCAACCTGGAGGTAACCAGAGCATGGATAACTGTTGCCAAGTCATGTCTGTCCCCAAAAGGTTTCAGTTGACGCACCAACCGTAGTTGGGAGTAGGTACTTCTGGCAACGGCCTCCACCTGAGCTTCAAGTGTTAGTGCAGAGTCCAGGAGTACCCCTAAGTTTCGCACCTGTCCCTTCCAAAGCATTGCAACCCCATCAAGGACAGGGTATCTCCCAACTACATGGACCTGAGAGCCTGTGATACACAGCACCTCTGTCTTGTCTGGATTCAGCTTCAATTTATTGGCTTCCATCCAGCCCATTACCACCTCCAAGCACCTGTCAAGCACTTCAACCGCCTCTCCTACTTCAGATGGCACAGAGAGATAGAATTGGGTATCATCTGCATATTGATGACACCTCACTCCAAATCTCCTGATGATCTCTCCCTGTGGCTTCATGTAGATATTAAATAACATGGGAGATACGATTGATCCCTGGGGAACCCCACAAGTGAGTTCCCAGGGTGTTGAATCAATATCTCCCACAACCGCTATCTGAGATTGGCTCTGGAGATAGGAGTGGAACCAATGCCAAGCACTGCCTCCAACCCCTAAACTCCATAGCCTCTCCAGAAAGATACCATGGTCAATGGTATCAAAAGTTGCCGAGAGGTCCAGGAGAACCAACAAGGTAGCACTCCCCCTGTCTTTCATGGACCAGGGCAACCAAGGTGGTTTCCATGCCATAACCGAGCCTGAAGCCAGATTGAAATGGGTCTAGCTTATTCCAAGCATGCCTGCAGTTGAACAGGGACAGCTCTCACTAGCACCTTGCCTAGGAAAAGTATATTAGCCACCGGGCGATAGTTGTTTAAATTGGAATGTGTGAACATTCTATTCAAATTTGAATGTCCACATTCGAATTTTGAATGTTTAGAACATTCGTGCTCATCTCTTTTGTCAGCCACTTTGAGTCCCCTTAAATGGGTGAGAAAAGCTGGGTAGAAAAGGCAACTCTTCTTCCTCTTCCTCCTCCTCCTCTTCAATTATTAGTATTTGGTGAGAAAAAGTATAACTGTGACCATGGCAGGAACTCAGAGTTTTACTTGCAGCAGGAAGTCAAGAGGTTACTGTAACTCCAGTATGAAATGAAGTAGAAATTTCTGATGCCTCTTGGGTTGAAAGCCAAGTGGTGCTCAATTAAGCAAACAATGAAGTGAAAAAGAGGCACGGTTGTGTGGGAATTTTTCCTAGTTAATCAAAAATTGGTTGCTATGCAAGACCCAGCAGAAGTAAGATAAAGTTGTTCCAAATGCTTTTGCAGCTGGAAAGAGGTGTGCTTTGGGTCAGAGCCTCTTGATTTCATGAATCTTCCCGTGTGATTCCTTAATTTGAATAGCATCAATTGCTTCTTTCCACACAATCATTAATTAATTTGTGCCCCCAAAATGAATTGGGTGACTGAGCCAAGTCATAGTCTTTCTTTTTCTTTTGGTAAAGAGTTTAACTAAAGTATAATTCTAAAAGTAAAAGAGAGGGAGGAATGGGGAAAGAAGGAGAAGATGAGCACAGTTCAATGTGATCTGAAAAGTGGAAGTGGCAAAAATAAAGGGAGAACAATTAAGCAGGAAAGAGGGGGTGTTACAACCTTTACCGATATATTCTCAATAAAGTTATCAGTAGTAAACAAAAGTACCAAAGTACAAACACTCTCACAACGTGCTACTGGGGCATTTGTAAAGTTCAGAAGAACATACTTACTCCCTTTTTCCATGCACAGTCAAAGATCTGGATCTTCAAGAACCAGATCCTTGAGATGGGGTCCTTCTGGAGATCCTGAAGACCCCACTGTGGACACCTTTAATCAGGTCCACATGAAATCCAGATTTAAGGGCCTGGAGCATCCATTAAATCCAGATTCCCCCTGCTCTTGTAGGGATAGGGCCTTGCAGATGGGGCCTTCAATGGGGTCCAGGTGGGGACAGGGCCTTCCTGATTGGTACTAATCAGGTACTAATCAAGTTCCTAATGGGGTCTTAGAAGGGTTCTAAGGCCTAGTGGGAAAAGGCCCTTAAGGAAAAGCCGAAACACCAGAAGTGTGGCTAACTTCTCACTTCTCAGTACTATCAAATTCATATGTAGGGTCCTGGAAATCAATGTGTTAATTGATCTTACTTGCTTCCAAGAACTCAGCTTTGCAAGTAGTGTAAGTCTAATTATATGACAGACCTGCACTTAGGTCTTGCCTCTAGTGGCAACAATGGACTGGGAAGACACTTCATGTAGTTCACACACAGCAAGCCTGTAAAAAGGGATAGGAAAAGTGAGTTCAACTCTGGAGTAATTTCAGAAAATGATCAGCCAGTAACTCTCTAGAACAGTGGTTCCCAAAGTTATCTGGGCTACGACCCATCTAATATAAGTTTACCAACTCGGGACCCACTTCTAGGAAATTTAACTGTTACCAATATGAATAAAGGACTTTTCAAATAACAACGTTTTAATACAATTTTTTTAATTACTTAATTAAATAATTACATCAAAAAAGTTATTTCAAATACAGTTAAATTTCCTAGAGGTGGGTCCCGACCCACAGTTTGGGAAACCCTGCTCTAGAACCCAAGAACACGGCATATGAAATTCAAGATGAAGTTCAACTTTTCATAAAAGTAGTACCTAGTGGACCTTGAGGTGATCAAAGATTTAGTGCATACAGCAAAAAGTGAAGAACATAGTGGCTCCCACAGAAGAATGAGAGATGGAGTAGGCCCAGCAACAGTCAAGGTCATTGAATGTACCAGAGAACCTATCTTTATACCCCCAAATCTATTCTTTAGCCAGACAGGGGAAAAGGCCGTTCAGGTGGGGAAAGGGCCAAATAAGGAATTTTAATTTGAGCAGCCACATTATTTTACAGTTACTTTCACCTTTGAGCAGTTTAAGTATAGCCTTGATGTACACAATTGACAGGACTGAATTGTGGTACAGAAAAAACTTCTAACAGGAAAAATAGACGTTGTCAACGATTTTGAGTTAGTGGAGCTAAGAAAGAGTGGATATCATGTCAATGGTGTAGGTTCCAAATCTGACTTTCTATTACCTGAAGTGGAACTCCGATCTGACCACAAAGATCAATGATTATAAATGGTCTCTGGCACCATCTGCTCCAGATTCAAGGGTTCTGGATAGGGATGCGCATGAATGGTTTTTTTGGGCACTCACTAAAGTATTGAATGTTAGATAATTCACATTTCTTCAAATAGATCCCCTTCCTGCATATGGATCCTGGATACGTGTCCTATACAGACGCATACATATCAGATACGTATCCTATACAAATACATATGTATCAATACATATCCGATATGTATCCCCAGTTTAATGAATGTACAAACTATTTGTATGAATGTTAATGTACGAATGTCATGACATTCAGTTCATTTAGGAATGTCTGAATTCATACAAATTTGTACAAATAACAATTGTTATGCATATTCGTGCACATCTCTAGTTTTGGCACAGATGTTTGGTTATAAATCATAATACCCTTCCCCCTTTTTGATCTTAGCAGCGGAAAGGAGAAGGCAGGTGGGCAACATGGTCATATTAAGAATACCGAAGGGCATAATGCTGTTGTTTAATGTGATGGGTGGAGACACTAAATTAGTAGCAATTCCTTCTCTTCTGTCTGGATCCTGCCATGGTTACTTCAAGAACACACTGTACTGGTTTCAGGGCTAAATATTTAGCAGTAGCATGCATTTCTATTTCATTTTGATGAAGTCCTACAGGCTAATGTGTAAATAATGTCTGAAGTAGAAGCATAAACATCAGCCACTGAACTGGCAGATAGTATACTTTAGCCACATAATTGTTCTGCTTCAGAAGCATCTTATGAGAAAAGACTGAAAATGAAGCTGGTAACATGATAATGCCATTATACAAATCAATGATGCAATTGCACTTTGAATATTATATACAGTTTTTAGTCACTGTGTGTTGTTGTTTTTAAAAATGATATAGCAGAGCTAGATTGAGGTTCAGGGAAGGGAAACTGGAATGACAAAGAAGCTGAATGCAAAAAAGACCACATGTGTTTACAATTAATAAATTCAAGGTGTTAAATTTAACTTATAAGGCCCTAAATGACTTGGGTCCTAAATATCTAAAGGAACTCCTTCTTCCATATCAACCTGCCTGTGCCTTAAGATCTGAAGGAGAGGCCCTCCTGGTTGTTCCACCACCCTCAGTAGTAAAAGGGGTGGGCATCTGGGAAAGGGCCTTCTCAGTGATGGCTCCCCAGCCTATGGAATGGTCTTCCCCTTGATGTGCACCAGGCTCCTTCACTGTATATGTTTAGGAAGGCAGTGAAGATGTACTACTTTGCCCTGGCCTTTGGTTAAATCGAAATATACTGTCTCTTCCCCTTTTAGAGACACTGTTATTGTTTTAGTACATACTGTTTTAATATATGTCTGATGTTAAGGGTTGTTACCCACCCTGAGAATGAAGAACATGGATAAAGAGTTTGGAATCACTGAATGAAGCTGAATGTTGAAAGATTCAGGAGAGATGAATGTCAGTATTGCATTCATATACACTTTTGGCTTTAGAGATAGGTATTATTTAGGGTTCTCTGGACTAAACTTGTCTAATTTTGAATGTTAGAAGAACCAGGTGTGGTTAATACTTGGATAGGAGAATACTTGGTAATGGGGAGCTACTAGAGATGTATCAAATCTGTTCCAGTTTGAACTGGTTCCAATTGATCTGGGTGGCTTGAATGGTTCAAGTTCCAACAGAACTTCCCTCAATTTCCGGAGGGGTTGATTCAAACTTTAACTGAACCAAGTGGGTTCAGTCAAACCAGTTTGAACCACCTGGTTCAGTTTTAAGCAATTTGAGTTTGAATGGATTTTGTCCTTTTAAAGGACTTTTTTAAAAAAAATTAAGTGCAGAATCAGGTTGAACCGTTTTGTGGTTCAGTTGGGACCAGCCTGAGCCACTTTGAACCACTATTTTAAAGTGTGTGCACCTTTTTAGTAGCAGGAGGTGTGGGTGTGAGCAGCCAAAAGCCCCTCCCCCACAACATGCTGGTTCTCAGGCTTTGTCTGAAGGCCACGCTGGACCAGCAAATCTCCTGTTCTTCTGAATGATGCGTCAGCATGCTATAGGCTTGAAATGTAGCCCATGAGTTGGCATGTATTAGGGGCATGGCCTTGAACTTGTGGTTGCCCGCAAGTGTTGTAAGTTGGATCATGAAACTGAAAAATGGGGGGGGGGGGAATGGAGAAAGTCCATGCAGTTATAGGAGCCAAGCCTGGTTTGATGACACATTTATTGATCTTTGAGGGCATTTTGCCTTTGTGAAGAGTTATTCAGCATGAATTCCAAATCTACTGGATTATTGTCATCAGCTGCAGCTACTACAGAATGGGTGTTTTTCCACTGTCACAAGAAGTACCCATTAATGGGTACAAAAATGCCATTATGTACCCATTACGTACCCATTTGAACAAATTTGATTGATTTTTAAATGTTTCAAATATTCTTGCATATTCCTACTTATAATAATTTAATAGTATTTTTATATCAGTTTTTCTTCCACCTCAGAAAACTGATAGTAGTACATGCATATTACTACTATCTATACTTGCAGGGACTGTGAAGTAAATTGAAGTGAAAGGGAGAAATTTGTACCATCCAGGAAGCTCTATGGCCAGAGAGGGTCTTGAATCTATGACACTCCATGCATGAAGTTGAGTTCACATGCAGCTGGTTCTGAAGGAGCAACGTTGTATTTGCCTGTGTAGAGTTTGTCCCATTCCATCTTTAAGGAATAATAAAGGCCAGAAAAAGCACTTCAGATGTTCATGAGAAATGGATTAGTGGATGGATGAAAACAAGTGTCACATGTCTCGACATCCAAGACGATTTTAAGGTGCCTTTTTGTAACATGTGAAAACAACCTAATGCTTGAACAATATGGCTGCCCATTCACATCAGCAAACTCTGCTGCTGTCTTTTTCATCTTTATACATTTTTTCTCTTGCAGATAAGAAAGACAAAGAGTCTCTTTTATTAGTAACGCATTCCATAGTGTATTTTTAATCCAGATCCAGCACTTTTGACTACAATTAGGTGTATAAAATCAAGAGAAATAGTTCAAAATTATCTTTAATGAATTGGCCAAGATTAAGATTATCTTTGTGACAATCAGAAATAAAATTAAAACATAAGTAGTTTGAAGAAGCAGAGACCTCCAGGGAATATTTGCCACAGATGGGATCACAAAGCCTTGGACAGTAAGTCTTATCTAAAGCTTACAGTGAAATAGAAAGTACGTGGGCCTGGAAATTAATAATGGAATTCAGTTGAGATTAATTGTCTTGGGAAGGATGTTCTAGATGGTAGATTACAGTAATAATTTCTTCCCTAGGGTAAGCAAGGAAAAAATTACTTTACGAACATTTAGGAAATTAAGTAGAAAGAGTTTGATAGACACAACCCCCCGGCCCCAACATTCACCTGCACAAACCATACATGTTTGTTTGTTTTGTGAGTTTGTTGCCTCTGAGTATTTATGCAAATGATGTCAATTTGTGGTCAGGTATATCTTTTGGAGCTGAAGTCTTGTAAAAGTAAAATATGAATGTCGCAGTCAGACAAGGGATGGTTGATAGCATGATATTTTCAACATTGCTGCTTTTTCTTCCTCCTTGGGGAAAAAAGAGAGGCCACATTCAAGTTCAAGTGACTAATTTACTTAAATGTTATTCTTTGTATAAGCTCAAAATACTCCCCATAAGATGAACTTCACATTTGAAAGGCCCAATGGAGAACTCGGAGCTATTGAGAGGATCACCTACCTCCACACTGTAGAAGCATGATCTTGGATAATGTATGAATGATAACCATAAGAACATAAGAACATAAGAGAAGCCTTGCTGGATCAGGCCACAGCTCATCTAGTCCAGGATCCTGTCGCACACAGTGGCCCACCAAATGCTCATGGGCTTCTCAAGCAGGGACAAGGACAAACCTTCTCCTGCTCTCGAGTCCCAGCAGATGGCCTTAGAAGCACCCCAGTTCCTCCCCAGTTCAATGCTTATCAAATTCTGGGTATTTATTCCTTCAAAAATAACTATAACTATTAATGATTAATGATTATGATTAATGATAACTATTAATGATTATGTTAATTACTATTGTTGCTAATAATAATTACTGTTATTATTTGATTTTTATGCCTTCCTATACTGGGTGGTTAATAAACAGGATAGAAACAGGATAAAGACCAAAATTTATTTATTAACTGGTATATTTCCATTTATTTTTATACAAACCTCAGGTTACAGTTTAAAAGCCACAGTTTTGAATGCATGAACTTCATGGTGGAATGGACTACAAACTATTCTTTTTATTGCTTTGTGTTTGAATGTGGGAATTATATACAGTGCCTGACAAAAGTTCTGTCGCTTATCCATGTTGTTGAAACCAAAGCCTATAACCTGACTTAAAATTCATCCATTGGTTTTAGAAATGACTCATATGAAAGCTGAAACCCTCCCAAATGAGTTTTTTTAAAAAGAAAATAAATTTGCTTCACTGCTGAAATATTGATCATTTAATGAACACAGAAAGGTCATATTTTGCTAGACAAAAGTTTTGTCGCCCACAAAAAGTAATGTGAAAATCAAACAGATAATTCACTTCAAATACAAAGATATGTTTCATAACATTGGTGAATGAAGTTGTGGTGCTATTAGAGCCATATTTAATATTTTGTGTGACTTCCATGAGCCTGAAGGACTGCATCCATGCGTTTCGGCAATGATTCATACAATTTATTGATGAAGTCATCAGGAATAGTAAAGAATGCAGTTTTACATGCCTCCCAGAGTTCATCAAGATTCTTTGGTTTTGTGTTCCAAGCTTCCTCTTTCATCCTACCCCAAACATGCTCAATGATGTTCATACCTGGTGACTGGGCTGGCCAGTCCTGGAGCACCTCGATCTTCTTTGCCTTGAGAAACTTTGATGTAGAGATGGATGTATGAGATGGAGTGCCATCCTGCTGCAAAATTTGACCCCTTTTATGATTGGGAATGTAAGAGGTAGCTAATACGTCTTGATATTTTAGGCTATTGATATTGTCTTCGACCTTGCAAATGTTTCGCACACCCCTATACTGAATGTAACCCCAGACCATGATCTTTCCACCACCAAACTTAACTGTTTTCTGGGTATATCTTGGATCCATACGGGCTCCAGTAGGTCTCCTGCAGTATTTGCGGCAGCTGTGGTGTAATTCAACTGAAGATTCATCTGAGAAATCCACCTTCTGCCACTTTTCCAGCGTCCATCCGTTTAGTAGGCTGTGGGCCTTGGCAAATACCACACCATTTTTTAATTGCCTTTTGTTTAGTGCTGGCTTCTGGGCACTGATTCAACCATGGAGGCCATTTCGAGACAGAATCCTACAAACTGTTCTAGTTGACACAGGGACTTGAGGTGACCAGGCCTGTTGGAGCTCTGCTGCAGTGGAAGAAGGGCTGGCTTTTGATTTTCGAACCAACAAACGTTCCTCCTGAGCAGTCGTCTTGTGGGGTCTGCCAGACCTGGGCTTGTCAAACACATCTCCAGTCTCTTCACATCTTTTTGTAATTCTTTGTACTTGACGCTGAGACACATTAAAGGTGCCAGCCACCTCTGCAGAGGATCTGGTCTTCAGTCTCCTGATAATCAAGGCTTTGGTTGCAGGGTGGATTTTTGGCATGTTGTCAGAGGTCAAGTTGCAGTTCAAGTGAAGGTCTGGAGTGCTGGAGTTCTTTTTATACACACCCACTAATTATCTGATCAATTAGTGAGCACAGGTGAGGCTGTAAACTAGGATTAGGTGCATTATATGACAAGGCGACAAAACTTTTGTCTAGCCAAAATCTGACCTTTCTGTTTTCATTAAATGATCAATATTTCAGCAGTGAAGCAAATTTATTTTCTTTTTAAAAACCTCATTTGGGAGGGTTTCAGCTTTCATATGAGTCATTTCTAAAACCAATGGATGAATTTTAAGTCAGGTTATAGGCTTTGGTTTCAACAACATGGATAAGCGACAGAACTTTTGTCAGGCACTGTATTACATAGTTGTTTGTTGTTCGCTTTGTAGTGTGACCCCTGGCACCTATTGATCTGAGTCTAAGCCAATATAAATGCATTTGTAATGATCTGAAAAAAAGAAGAAAGGATCAAAAGTGGAGCAGAAGACACTGAGAAGTACATGAGTGTCAAGAGACTTCAATGTTTTTGAATTGACCTATCACTGATATACATAAAGGGTGAGTTAGCAGCTTATTGATGCCTCTCATGTGGGCAAACACATTCAAAAGTGTTTCTCCTATCACTTCTCTTTCCTTGATTTCAATCTAATGAAAAGTTTAAGGAAAAACTAAGACTGCATGTTATCTATGGGTGTTTTTCCACTTAGCACTAGAGTACCCTAACCCTAACCCTAACCCTGGCACCTTAATGGGTACTCTAGTGCTAATGGAAAAAACCCGCTATGAAATGGATGATTTACTATAGGCAAATCCCTCTTCTTTGCTCTTATTTAATGTAGATGATTTGTCCACACAGTTGTGTGGTGCGCCAGCTCCCTCCTGAGTGTTGAGAGTAGGGATGTGCATGAATATTCTAAACATTCAAAATTCGATAAAATTCATTCAAATTTGAATTGAATTGAATTTCAAATCTAATTTCAAATTATTTGTATTAATTATTCAAACATTTGTATGTGTGCGGACACAGATAGAATGGTCCTGTGAGTGGAGGGTCTATGCCTGGTAGTGACAGATTCTGGCACCCACAGACTCTCACACAGGCCACTTCTTTGCAATGAAGCACTCTGAAAACTCCCACTAGAGCTTTTCTCCTTAGCTCCTCCCCCTCCTCTTTGACTCATTTGTCCCAATATGACCCACTTCCTTTGATTGCCTTGTAGGCATCTCGTCCAGGGATGTGGAATATAGAGTCTATGGAGGAGTTCCTTCATGTATCTAAGGTAATTCCACCATAGCTCTGCTTCTCCCACTAAAACCCACTAAAACTACTGGTTGTGGGCTTTCCAGCAACAGCACTATTTTAGACAGCCTACTTATCTTTCAGACAGAGACACCATGAATGCTCCATCCATCCGGCGCACATGTGTGGAGGTTGAAACAGGTATCCATGCAAGTACAGAGGTGATGACAAGCACATCCAGGCATTCTGGATACCCAGATGTGCACATAACTTAAAACATATGGAGACACATTATTCTTTTCTTTGGCTGCCGCCTGGAAGTGACCTATGCGTTCTGTACAAAACCATTTCGACAAGGGAAGTCTCTTTCTACTGACCATGTAAAAATAAGTGTCCCATAAAAAACACCCCAATATTATATAAAAGTTGGCTGCAGTGCAATAATTCAGGGCCCTTTATACAAAATTAACCTTAACTACAAACCTTCCCTTACAGTGGCACTTTATACATGCAGCTGTGTGGTGAATGTGTGCATAAAGGAACAAGAAGTGTTACACAGGACTAATTCTTTTAATTCTTGGTTGTCTCTTGAAACTAAATAACCACTGTCTTTGATGTATCAACAATAGGAAGGATGAGAAAATCCCATCACGGACATGCAGGAAATAACTGCTTGACTAGGACAGTCAGATCCATGACCCGTGTCCAATGCTTTCATTCAATACAAATTGCTTCTCACATCTTTACTAATCAATTTTGCAAAGGACAAAAGTTAAATGTACCCTGGATATCGACAGCTTCATTCTTGTGTTGCCTAAACGCAGAAGCACTTGCCTGTCTGCTTGAGAAACTGGGAACTCATTTGTCAACCCACTTTCCATATTTTAAAACCACTGGGACAACTAAGGTTGCCTCCAGACGTCACTTTAAAAATGCATGTTTTACCGATAGTCCAAAGGAAAGTCATCCCAGAAGGAAAACAGTTTGCCGAGACCCACAATCCATCCTCTGTGTTTCAGCATTTTCATGATGCTGCGGGGGTGAGATTCTTCCATATATGTGCTCAACTCTTCCCTGCTCGCTCAGTATGAAGTACACTCTGATAGGTCTGCAGATGCCTGGGTGAAAGCAAGTTTTCATGCCGTTCACCCAAATAGATGAAAAAAAGTGGAGTAATGTGATATACTGCAGTGAGAGTACTTAAAACTAGGGATGCGCAGGAACATTTATAACATTTGTTACCCGTACGAATTTGGACATTCGTACATGAATTGAATGTCACAACATCCGTATATTAACATTTGTAACATGGTTTGGAGCATCTGTATGAATGGGTCGGACATTTGTTAAACTGGGGGGGGGGAAACTGAGGGGAAGCAGCTTTGGAGAAAGAGAGGAGCAGCCAATGTATGTATGTTTTAAGACAAACAGGATTGGAGAGACAGAGAGGGAAGGGCTTTGTCTTTAAGACAGGAGAGAGATCCGTATCCATTTCCATTTGTATAGGATATGTATGCAGGATACGTATCAGATACATATGCATTAGGATATTCGTATGAATTCATACAAATACATTCATATTGAATAGAATCCTACCATGTTCGAAGGGGATCTATTCGAAGGAATATGAATTTTCTAACAGTTGATTCCTTACTAGTCGAATGCCAAAAGAACCATTCATGCACATCCCTTCTTAAAACCACTAGTTTTAAACCTGGAATTTTGGATGTACAATGATTGGCTAGAGTGGAGAATTGATAAATGTGTTAAATGTGTCTCTCTCATCAAATGCTGCTGCACATTAAGTTTTAGCCCTGTCCTGACAAACTCTAAATCAGCTCCATTGCCATGATTCTATTGCTGTATTCAATGTCAGTTCATAGCTTTAAGGATGGATGGATTGTGAAAACATGCACCACTTCTTGGGTGGCTCTTGCATTAGGCAAAGCACACACAGCCTGTGGCCACTGACTGCCCAGCTTGCACCCATGACCACCCACCTTTAAAGTTATGAGCTGCTGGCTATAGTCTAAACGTTAAGCTACTACTCAAAAGCCTGCTAAATAGTTTTACTCAGAGTAGAAGTACAATGAAGGATCATCCATCCTGGGGCAAAATCACACTTCTTGTCTCATCTGAGGGACAGGAAAGACAAAGTTGCCCACTCATGTACTAAGCAGTTGCACTAATGAATGCTAGCATATGCCATTCCTACCACCATGCACCCAGACACCTACCTTCAGGGTGAATGGGTGTCCGGAAGCTGCCATCTTTCTTTGCCAGTGCTAGTGCCAGCACGTGTTCGCTGCCACCGTTGCTGCCACCAGGGCAACTCCAATGTTCCATCCATGTGCATTTCCACAGCATGTCAATAGACATGTCAGTGTTTTTGCAAGACACGTCACAAGATCAAACTGGAAGACATGTAAATGGGCCTGCCTGGAACCTTACTGGTAAACGTAAGTTCCAGTGTGAAGCACTCAATTGTGTTCCATGCATTCTTGTCTTGTGGTGCTGTCCTGTACGGAAGGAGATGTTTTTGATTTAGAAATGGCTCCCTAAATTAGAGATGCTCTGTCTGGGAGTGCACTGCAAGGCGACTAGTGGGTCTAGTGTGGAAAGACCTCTGGCTTATTCTTCTTTTCATTTTTGGAACAGGAGCAAAATACTTTCATTTTCTTTCATTGTTCTTTGCAGATAATGTCTTTGCTACTGTGGATGATGAATATTTATTTATTTTATTTGAGACATTTTTATACTGCTTTCCTTTAAAAAAATTCAAATCAGTTTGCAGAGCATTAAAAATAACCTACACTAAAAACAACAGTTAAAGCACATTGAAAACTGCTGTCAAAAAAGATCTCCCACTGTTACTTTAAAAAAAAACAATAACGTACCAGATACTTTGTTTTGCCCTCAATATTCACTGTTATGGACTCAGAATGTGCACAAAAACATTCCCAATGTCTGCTTTGCTGTCAAAGAGAAAATCCATTAATTTGTTTCATTGAATAGTATAAGAAAAAGAAGAGTTGGCTTTTCTACCCCACTTTTCTCACCATTTAAGGGGACTCAAAGCAGCTGACAAACCTTTCTATTCTTCTCCCCACAAAATACACCCTGTGGGGTGGGTGGGGCTGTGAGAGCTCAGAAGAGAGCTGTGACTAGCCCATGGTCACCCAGCTGGCTTCATGGAGCAGGTCGGAATCAAACCCGGGATTCCGAGATGAGAGTCCTGCTCCCTAACCACTAGACTGAACTGGCTCTTCACAGTCATTTCTGAACATTTTCAAAAAGAAAAATACTAACTTTCCATTGAAAAAAGGTGTTTTCATGACGAAAACCACAGTGAAGCATGAATGTTCAATTGAAATGAGCATTTTTGTAAGTGGGAGGCTCATTCATTTCAACTGAACTTTTGGATATGTGAAAAACCAAATTTTCACTTTGATTTAGACGTCTGTGAAAATGAAATATTCCACCAAAATTGCAAATGTGATTCAGATTTTGTACATCCCTTTTATGGACAGCCTCAGTTTTTATAAACATATTAAAACTTACAATAAAATATATTAAAAAATTAAAAAGCTAAAAAAAGAGAGCCAGAAAAGAGAAAAAAAGTTATTTCTGATAACTTTTTAGCAATTAAATGCGTATCTGTTTCCGTCCCTCTCCCTAAATATTACTGTTGCTCCAATTCTTTTGGCAGTTCAAACCTAATCATCAAGTCCCAAAGTCAATATATCATTTTCTTTCTCACTTAGAAAGTCAATATGGAGTTCTATTTTTTAAGAAATGATCCTAATGTTCTTTCACTAATCAAACATGTCAGGTTATCCATTTCTGCCAAGTCCATCAATTTCAGTAGAAAGGGGGATATCATAATATTAAATCCTGACTTATGCATACAATCTATGTAGAAGACATGCATTTTCATAGCCAACTTTGCACCAGAATTGTCCATTATTCACTATAGAAGCGTGCAGCTATATCAGCTTTCAGCTTCTAGCATGATTTCTAGAAATCAAGAGTTAACTCCATCATCAGATTTAATGATTCTGTGTTTACTGCTACTTAAAAACTGGGAATTTTATTTTTTTTATGCAGATATTTTTGATAAGTAGCCAACTTTAACAAAAGTATATTAGAATGGTATTTTTGTTTTTATTGGACAATTGATGGAGAACCTGTAGCCATTTAGATAATGCTGAAATGCCACTTCCAACAGAATGATCAGTGACGAGTTGCAGTTATTCTTTTCTGGCAGGCAAGCTAAAGTTTAGCTATTCCTACCTTAGACAGGAGCTCAAAACTTTGGAAGCTTACCCTTCCCGTCACCCTTACAAGACATCCCATCAATGAATCATTTCCTAAATCAGTCAGCCTTAATGAAAAAACAAAGTCACCTGGATATTTTCTCCCTGCGGAAGGTAAGTCAACTTATGTTCTGCATTCCAGTGGGACACATTTTGTAAAAGGGGACCCAAACAAGTTGTTCTTATTGAAGAATACAAAGGGACAGGTAAACAAGATGTGAGAAAGATCTTCAGCCATTGCTGCACAACAAAAACAGTCTTTCATCATAAGGTACCTGATGGTATCTCCCATACTTCACCATGGAGTCAATAAGTTCAAAACGTGAGCAAGTAAACTGTGGCCTTAACTGCTGGTGCATTTTGTAAACTAAATATTTTTCAATTTTAGTGATTTTAAATTAGAAGGGCTAGCAATATCATTTTGTGCACTAGTGTCCATCATATGCTGCTTAAAAATCTCTTTGGTTCCAATATTTGCAAGGAGAGACCTCAGTGAGAGATCATGGGTGTTTTTCCACTGTCACTACAAGTACCCATTAAGTACCCATTAATGGGTACTTAATGAGTACTTCTAGTGACAGTGGAAAAACACCCTATGTCATGTATTTGATGGACCCATGAATAGGTGCTCACATTCCTCCAGCAGCACATCCATGGGAAGCGTGGTCCTCCTTGGCGATGAGTCCTCAATGTAGATGAGGTATTCCATAGGGGCTGAGGCCAGGCAGTTGTGGGCTGGTCACCCTGTGTGGATCCTGCAATTATTCTCTCCAAAACTGATGAGGTAATGAGCATGTGGTCAGAAAGATGAAAAAGCATAGCAGTGTATCCCTTTTTGCAACAGTTTTATCTTTCCAAAACTATGCAGAGCATTTCAAAGTAACTGCAAACAAGGGTAGGAGGAAAGACCAAGTATTAGAAGGAAGAAGAATACTGGAAAGGCTGCAGATAGTACAATGGAAACAAAGCATGATCTACAGATCTGTGCAGCCTTGGGGGAGGGTCAGAACTTTCCCGACCGATGGCTGAAAAGGGGGCCTTTCTTTATCTCCAGAGACTCAGAGTTGATTATCTTGTTGAAAGGAGGAGCCTTGCCGTAGATCATGGATAGCACAGCAGAGTTTGTAATAATCTCTATCTTATTTCTCCCTGCCTCGATTTCTTTCTTCTTGATTGGATTCTGTTCCTGATTGAGTTGCACCTTTATGGGTTTATCATGGATGGAGCTGCCTTTGTTTATCCCTCAAGCAATGCTAATTTTGTGACTTGTGAAAGAATTGCTGAGTTTATTTTTGTGAGCATATACCTATCTGGAGTGAGATATGTGACCCTTGCAGAAAGAGGAGAGGAAGGAAGTGTCCCTTTAGGTGATTGGCCATGCCACTTCTGTCCTTGCCAGAAGAACGTTCCTTACCTATATGTACAGTATTTATATTCACATGTAGAAGCCCCCTGATCTTTGGATAAGTATTTAGAAAATAAGAAGTACAGAAACTGAGGTATCCAGGGGTTCTGTATTATAAACCAGATGGCTGGAAACCTCTTTAAAAAATAAAATTAATCCATATTCATTCCATAAAGAAATTGCAAATAGAATACACGATATGCAAAATCATAATTCTGATGGTAAAAACAGCAACATGGTATATTCAATATCTCTAATTAGGCAGAGAGAATTAAACACTGCCAAACAGATGTTTCACACAACAGTTAATCTCCTCTACCATACAAGTCTTTAATGTTTATTTGATATTTATTAAGTCAACAAAACTCTTTTAAAAATCTAAATGAACTCATTTATTGGAGACCTTTTCCTTTAGAACTTGACACAACACCCAATTATTGTTCTCTACTTAAATGAAGCTGTCTATTAAAGCTGGCTAATTTAACTCCTCCCAGAACTGACTTCCCCAATCCAAAGTCAAACACCTACAGTGCTTTATTGTACAGGATGGAATTATTTTCAGGCTTCTGCAGCATAGGCAAGGACAAAACCAGAATCGTGGTGTTGCAATATCCAATCGCTACTGTGCACTTACCTTAATGCTGATCTAAGGGCACTCACTGTGCATTAGAAACAAAATCTGAATTTTCCCGCCAGTCCATACATAATGGCAAGAAGAGCAGTATGAGAGCAGGAAGGCAGCTCAAATGTGGTTGGATGCCTCAACCTGCGTGATGGGAAGCTATAGAGCTGCTTATCGAGTCGGAATGGCTGGTTGTTGCTGCGCAGCAGCTAAGCTGCACTTTTACCTTTAACTGCAGATTTATTCCACAACTCTGGAGGCAGCCCTAAAGGCCGGTGGTTATTTCCAGCTTCTGGAGCCCCCTATTTCCTGTCTGATCTCCATGCCTGGAGTGTAGCACTTGAGGTGCCCCATGACCTCTGAGAAGATTGCTTTTCTCAGGTTTCAGCTCAAAGTACTTTGTAACTCTTCGTTGTCTGAGTCTGCATAGATAAGAATACCTGTGTCCTGTGGAAATTATGTTACTCTCAAATTTTGTATCTCAATTGATGTTATGATGGTATTCATTTCTGTTATTATTCTATAGTGTGCTTTTATCCCATACTTTTAAAAAGTTCTCAGAGATAGTTGAACAGTGAGATATAACTATTATATCAGATTATATCCAATCAAGTGTGCACAAAATGAAAGACCACAGTTTTGCTCTTTGTTCATGTTCTGAGTCAAAGGATTAAAGTACATCCCTAAAATTTTACTAGTCATTCTAAAAGTAGCTCTTTTCCAATCATAAGAGGCAACAGTTGGATCCCATTATACTTCAGACAGAGCTGGTCTCCTCGGCAGCGATTCCTTTGACCACCCAAAATGTTTCAGGAGCTCAACACTGCTGGCTCATTCATTCATTGATACCTTGCAGTTCTGCTTGTCTAGCTTGCCCTGTATGTGGAACAGATGTTTTATGCAGACAGATCCCTGCGAATATATATAATTTTTATTGGAATATTTATTCCCCCATGAGACCATTAAAACCTCCAGACCATTTTTCCTGCAAAATTTATTAGTAAGGCAAAGGCAAATTTTGAGATCACTAGATACAGAATTATGAAGACAATTCAAATCCTTTGCCTTTAGAAAGGCATGAATCAGACATGCATAATAATTCTTTATCAGACAGTTGTGCACAAGGGTCCATCTTGTACTTTCCAGGGCTTAGGTATTAATGGTCTAAAAAGCAGACATATATTCAAGAGAAGGGCCCTTTCTGCACTTAACCTCTTCATCCCAGGACAGGGCAGCATGCCCTATCTTGCAATTAGAAACCAATCCCATGCTTGGACAGGTTGCTGTTGGAGTTGGAGGCAGACATCTGCATTTGTTCTGCTCCATCCCAACCACTGTCTCCAAAATGCCGCTGGAGGCAGTACTAAGAAGAACCCTTTTCGTGGCATGCCACTCCTGGTGCCAATGTGGACAAAACACAACGGGTGCAGGATCTGACATATTCTGTGCTAGAATATGAAGGGCAGGTCTTTGAACCAGAACGTGGTACCTGGTAAAGATGTGCAGAAGGGGCCAAGAATTCTTGTGGGTACACTGGAAGTGTAGTTTACAAAATCTGGAATATATTTATTAACAGTTGTTAATCATATGTATACTTGAAGCTAGGGGTGTGCATGGATATTTAAATTTGAATTGAATGTCCATATATCCAAATTTAAAGATCTGAACGAATTTCAAATTTCAGATCTATTCATTTAATTTATCCATTATTGCATGTGTATGGGTTCATACACAATGCATACTTGCAAATACACATCTTTCCCATATCGTACGTGTTTGTAAGGATCCGTATGGGACACAAATGGGTTGCATACAGGATAACTACTGGATGCATACGGACGTGTATGGATGCATATGGGATGCATAATGATGCATACAGGCACATATGAATGTCGTCAACATTCGTAAGAGCAAATTCGAATAAATTTATTGAATTTGCTTAATTCAAATCAAATTTGGTAAAATTCAAATTTTAAAGATTCAGATCCAATCGAATGCCAAAAATTGCATTCGTGCACACCCCTACTTTAAAAGAAAGTCATTCCTCGGGGAAAATGGTTCAGCAGCCCCACATACTCCAATACTATGTTGCAACAGTGAGTATTCTTCCATTTGCATATTCAAACCCTCCCTATCTGATAGGTCTGTTTCTTAGGTGAAGGCGAGTTCTCGTGCAGTTCACCCAAACACCCTTGAAAATGCAGAGGAATGGAATACTCCACAGAGAATGTCCGTGTAAATGCCATTTTTCTAATCTGGAGTATTGGGTTTTAATGGGTAGGTACTGCGGAATATTGTAAAATCTGTCTGGCAAAGTCGAAATCTGCTGCGCATTCCCTGTGGAGTTTTGATCTTGTCTGGATTGAACCTTATTCTCTCTCTGAACTTTTAATACACCAATAAATAGATTAGTACAGCATTATTTGGGCACACTTGAAGGAGATAATTTATTCTCCTTCAGAGGAAACAGTTACTGTTGTCTAAAACTGGAGGGCACGATAACACCATTTAACGTCTTATGTCTCTACAACCTTGGATTGTCTCTTTACGATAATGTCATCCATTAGGCCAAGAGAGATATTTCCATTCTCTTCTCCTCTCCATTTCTTTCTTCCCTTTGCTCTCCTTCCCTCCCCTGCTTAATAATTTGACAAAAAAAAAACACCTACCCCCCCCAAAAAAAGGGGCATTTCCACTATAAACTAATACTGCAGGACAAAAATAGCAAGCATAAATCAGTACATCAAAGTCCCACCCGGCCTCCAGTGTACAAATAGCTGTTGATGAGTTTGCCATGCTTACTGAACTGAATAAATATAAAAGTGTTTCATGTGCATTCCTATTTTCAGTCCCAGTGCAGTGTGTTAACCTTCCAATATCAAATTGAATCAGAGGTTCTGAGGAGGACTGCCTGCAAAGCAGTTAGGATGACACTCTTCATTACCCTATCTAGATACCAGTTTCAGACAACCATAACCATTGCTTTCACAACCTCTCACCTAAAGGCAGATAATGGAACAGCCTCCCAAGTAAGCAATGGCCTCCCTTTCCTTCCCTCCTTCCGACAGAGTCTCTTGAAATGTGAAGCCCACGGAGGCCATGAAAGCTGAGACTGAGATTGTTATGAAGAGACTTTTACTGGATGAATTTTTTCCCCTTGCCAGGAACAAATAAACAGCTCTCAATAGGGTGCTCACCACACAGTGTGTCAGCACATATTATGCAGCCCGGTGCTGAGTGGATGTGTCAGCTGCCCATTAGACCACACTAAAATAGAATTGCCGGGAGCCTGAAGCATGAAGCATGATATTAGATAAAGTGATGAAATTTCACTCGATTAAAGAGCCAGGTCAAGGACAGTTACCTCAGGAAATTCCTTTTTCTCCTCTCGAATATTTCTTGCACTTTGATGAATTTATCCCTTTTCTGCTTATTTCTTTATTATCATATTTCAACTATCTGGGTGATGAATTTTATGCTCTCCAGCCTCTGACAGAGTGGGAATGTTGGAACCATCAGCCTCAAGGAAAGAGACAGACAGAGAAAGAGAAAGAGAAAAAGAAAAAGTGTTTATTTATTTATTTATTTATTTTAAGCCTGCTGGAATATAAGGTGACTTCATCCCTCAGGCTGGATTAACTTGTTAAAGGCCTTCAGTTCCTTCATCCCTTATTCCTTCCTTCCTTCCAGGACAAGGGATTGGGTCAGATTATTTTCATTTTGTTTTCTTTATTATTATTTAGAACTAAAGTAAAATGGCACCTGCAGGTATGGCAGGTATTTTTGTTAAGCCACAGAACAATATCATTTACAAAACAGAGAAACCAGGGCTCTTTCTGCACTGGGCCTTATTCTGGAAGGTATCCTGGAATAAAGGACCTTCTCTCTCTTCATGCTAGGAGACTGCCATAGTCTGCACCAGCATGTAAATGGCAGGCCCAGTTCCAGGATATAATCCAGAATAAGGTCCTGCTGCAGAAAAGGCTTGGGCTTTGTTTCAGGTTTCTGACAGAAGCTACTAGCATTGGTTAAATATTCTTGTACTTTCTTAAATTTCACTCAGTCTACCTCTTTTCTCTCAGGCAGTTGTAGAGAATGTGGTATCCATACAATAGAATAGTCCCTAGGATGCTGTGCTGGCCTTCTCCAGAGCATGAAAATGGGAATGCATTAATGGAAAACTACTTTAAAGTTGTTTTCTGAGCATTTCTGGTACTGGACCAACCCAGCCAACCACAAAGTGACATGTGAAGGCTGGTGCCATATCTCCTGAAATGGCCCATTTCCAGACCTGGATGTGTCTTAAAGATCTGGAGGGGAGGCCCTCCTGGTTATCCCACCACCCTTAGCAGCAAAAAGGGTGGGTACCCAGGAGAGGGCCTTCTCAGCGATGGCCCCTAGGGTATGGCATAGTCTCCTTCTTGGGGTGTGTACTTTTAGGAAGGCAGCAAAGACACACCTCTTTGTCATGGCCTTTGGTTAAATGGGGATACACTTTCCCTTCCCGCTTACAGACACTGTTTTTTAATACATACTGTTGATGTTTTAATGATGTTCGATTTTAGATGTTGTTACCCACCTGGAGACCTTCAGATATAGGAAGGTGCACGAATGTATTTTTGATATTCGAATCCGAGTAGATTCAAATGTCAAAAAATCCAATTCAATTCTGATATTTATGATCTAATGTCATAAAATCCGATTTGAATCCGTAACATTCAAATCTGTACATTTGGATGTTAGATTCGTATTTAAAGATACAAATGTTGACAACTTTTGTATCTGTTATACGTATCTGTGCGCATTCCATAAAAATCTGTACGCATCCATATTATCCCATATTCATCCCATTTTAATCCTGTATTTTAAGTGCAAGATACATATATTTTTCATGCAGATTCGTATATGACAGATAAAAATCTACACACTCGAATGATCTGAGAATCTGTATCGGATTTTCAAACATCTGTATTCGAGTCTGAGTGTGCAAATTTGGATTTTTGAAAATCCAATCTGAGTTTGAACGTTGACATTCATTGGATTCAAATCGAATATTTGAATTTATTTTGTTGGCAACTTTTAAATTTATTTTCACAAAGCATTTTACACGTATTTCAGTGTAAATCTTCACCACATCCCATTATTACAATGCTTTAGTATTATCCATGTGATTTACTCTGTTTTTCAGACTCTTCTATTTATAGTCTTTTAATACTTTGCTCCCCTTGTATGCCTTTTATTATTTTCCCTGGAAAATCAGCCAAAATCTTGCATCGTGACCTCCAACTCCAGAGGATATTTGATAAAAAGACCCCAATCTTCCAAAAACTTGTTCACTGTTTTGTCTTTTAGTAAATTTGTCAGTTTGTCCATTTCAGCCATGTACTATTTAGATATAGGGCAGGATATCAATCAATCAATCAATCAATCAATCAATCAATCAATCAATCAATCAATCAATCAATCAATCAATCAATCAATCAATCAATCAATCAATCAATCAATCAATCAATCAATCACCAGGCCAAGGAACTTTAGTCTCCCACTTCTTGTGTCATGGTAGGATGGTTGCCTGCAATTCATCCTGCAAACCCATTTTATGAAACCAGTAACTCACCAACACATTACCCGTCTATCTGAATGCACATTAGGTAGGATACTTGGGAATTTGCTGCACATAGGGGGGAAAAGCAGAAGAAAAGGGGCCAGTGCACATGAGTTCCTAAAAGTTTTATTCAATACTGTGCTGTCTAAAGTAGTTCTGGTCTGTTCTACAGGACGATGTCAGTTTTTAAACAGAGTTGATATGTCCTTGCAACTTCTGCTAAGTCCCCAAGGCCCTGGTCACACAAGTCTAAGACAGGACGGACTATTCATTAATTTGAACTGAGATCATACCAGTGCTGGTCACACATAGATTGTTATAGGTTGACCTCAGACTGTCCTTGCTTTGGGCTGCATCACTCACAACTTTGTCTGAGTTCGACCTGAGCCTCCTCCATGGTCCTCTTGGCTCTCCACCCCCTTTCCTTCATCAAATCTATCTCCTTTATTATTGGATGCCGTTGTGTCACTCAAGGGAGGTGAGGGTGTGTGCTTGCAGTTCTTTTTTAAAGCCTTCTTCCACATCTCCACCCCTTTCCTTTTTTATGTGCTTTTCTTCTCCGCATGATCAATTTCTTAAAAAATAATAAATTTGCAGAAAAACACTAGATAGAGGAATCATACACATAAACTGAGGAGAGAAGGGGAGGTGCCTCATGAACTCTGTGCATGCTCATTGTCCAAAGGAAAGACTGGACTCCACCCACCACAGCACAGTTCAGCCTCCTTTAGCCTGTCTCCCCACTCACACTTGAGGAAGCGAAGACGTCCTGAGAAGCCAGGATGGGCTGAGTCCTCCTCAGTCCTCTGAAAATGAGGACTCCAGTTAAGATGATCCAACAGAGGCAGCTGGCTTGGGAAATGAATTAATTAAAAATAATGTGATTAACATGACCTGAAGACAAACTATTTGTGTGACCAGGGCCTAAGAGGTGATTCAGTACACATGAGGATGGGACCTTTTCTTTCATGAGTTCTTTCTAGCACCTTTACAAAGAAACAGATAAGCCACAAAACTGTCATTTATCCCGATGGCTCGTGTGTTCTGTAGGCTTATTTGAAGTCTGCACCAACCAAGGGAAGATGATTTCATCTGCAACATACACACGTCTTCCAGTCCTGTGTGAAGATGATGCATTTGTTACTTTTCATCTGCATGAGGTTAAGATGAAAGTAACATAATCCTTCAGCAGAGAGCACCATTTGAGAAAGGTAGGTCTGAGGCAAAAGCAGAAAACACAAAACAAAAAATCATCCCTTTTCTTACATACTCATTGAACTGTGCTCCTCAAAGCCTGACTGTCATCACATACACACAGAGCAACCAGAGAGAGCCTTTGTTGGTATTCTCACGGTGATTCACACTCTGCACATAAAGGATGCCTGCGGCAAAGTGTTTGTCTTTTTTTCTCTTCTATTTCCATTTACCTGCTTTCTCCAACAACTTGGATACTTTGCTTAATTTATTTTAACCCCATAAAGCCTTTCACAGAGCTATCAAAATCCTGCAACTGAATATTAAGTGATTGCTTGCTGACACCAGAAGGGTATGACTGCTGTTGAATGTTCTATAGTAAACATCTCCCCCTGGGCTTTGCCTCCATCAGGTTTGAATCTACCGCACTTGTGCAGTTGATGGTTTAATCCAGCCTGTGCTGGACACATAATGAGGCTGTGTAGCTGATTCAAGAAAAACATAAAAATATAGCAGAGCAAAAGCACCAAACATGCTTTTCAAAGCTCATAGTTTGGCTTGTTTTGTTCTGTAGTTTTATTTATTTTATTTGTTTGTTTGTTGCTTGCTTGCTTTTCCTAAAAAAAACAACAACATACACCAATCTCCTCCACACCATTTTTATTTGTTTGTTTTGTCACAATTATGGTGTGAGATTGGTTAGGCTAAAAGATAACAATTGCCTCAGTTTGCCAAAGAGCTTTCACAGCTGTGTGAGCCCAAGTATTTCTAGGTCATGACCTGACATTTTAGCTACTGTGCTGGTAATAACCAGTATTACACCTGGAAGTGCCCAGAATTGCCATTGGGTCTTCCCGCATTTACCTTTGGGCTGGCCTGTGAGGTGGACTATGGGGCTCCTTTCTGCATCATAGGCTGGTCCAAGGGAAGCACTGCCCACTGCTGGTATGTTCTTTCTGCATGCTCAAGAACACTCCAGCAAATGAGGTTGTGTGGCAATGCTTTCCTCAGAAGGCTGTCCTGGAGTAATCTTTAGCATTTTTTATTAGTTATTTACTTATTTATTGTTTGTGTTTCTATCCCACTCTATACCCAAAGGTCTCAGGGCAGGCAACAACATTTAAAATCAGGCATATATTAAAACTACAACGGTATATATTAAAACAGTGACAGTGTCTGTAAAATGGGAAGAGACAGTATATTCCCATTTAACCAAAGGCCATGGCAAAGTGGTGCTTCTTCATGGCCTTCCTAAACATATACAGTGAAGGAACCTGACACACCTCAAAGGGGAGACTATTCAATAGCCTGGGGGTCATGACTGAGAAGCCCCTCTCCTGGGTGCCGACCCCTTTTACTACTGAGGGTGGTGGGACAACCAAGAGGACTTCCCCTCCAGATCTTAAGGAACGAGCAGGTTGATATGGAACAAGGCATTCCTTTAGATATTTGGGGCCCAAGTCGTTCAGGGCCTTATAAATTAAAGTTAACACCTTGAATTGGGCTTGCAACTCTTTTAAGACTGGCGTGATCTGCAGCTGGCCAGCTGTTCCAGACAGCAGTCTAGCAGCTGCATTCTACACTAGCTGCTGCTTCCAACTGTCTTCAAGGGCAGCCCCATGTAGAGTGCATTACAATGGTCTAGTCTGGAGGTTACCACAGCATGGATAACTGTGGATAACTGTGGTCCAACACGGCAATCAGATGATGTTCTAGATGATATGAGAACTGCCCATGAGTCTCTCCATCTTTCAAGATCTTTTCCAGAATCAGATTTTTGGAGCTTACATATCTTTATTGTATAATTCCAGGATCTCCAACATTCTTTTTTTTTTCAGGTGTAAACCTGTTTACCTGTTTTTTCAGGTGGAAAACCTGTTTAACTTCCCTTGGCTCTTCTAGAATCAGCAGAGGTTGAGTGATGATGTTGCCTATGGGTGAGCACAGACTTGCCTGGGGAAAAGTGAGGCTACAGTTGAGATAAATGTCAGTACCTTATGTATACAGGACATTGATCCTTAGGAGACCTGCTCATCATTTGCTACAGAGAAAAACATTTCCCCCCAATCACTGCACCACATAAGCTATATCTGCCTGTTCTAGAGGAGGCAGGAAAAGTGCAATACATTCTTGGGCACCAGCATACTGAAAGGTATCCAATTCACCTACGCTGCTATTCTTTACTGTTCCTGTGAGAATGAGTACCCTGTAAGAAGAATTAACCTTTGTACATCCTAACAATGCAGCGCTTTCTGCTTGGATATAAGTAGGCTTTCACTCTGTTTAAATCTACTATAGAATCTTCAAAGCAAATAATACTTTAGTAAAGCATGGGTTTGCTATATGTCAGCTGGAAGAGATACGAGGCAGACCAGATGTTTAATCCAAAGGGAAAAGAAGTTCCAACAGTGTAAGAAGATTAATATGTTGAGATACTAATACCTGCCTTGTTTGTTAGGTCATTTGGTGATGATACTATTTATCTACTTTTCTAAGGCTGCAATCCTATACTTTTTGTGCAAAGTAAATCCCATGGACTGAATTCTGAATAGGAAATCAAAGAGTTATGCTATTCAAAAAGAGGAGAAATAGTGCAGGCTTGTTGATGACAGGACAGGATGATGGCCTTTGTGCTGGATTTCCCATGAGATCCAAACTACGGTAGATGAAACAAGTTCCTTCTACACAGATATATGATGTACATAAGTTCTAACCATAAGACTCAGGCCCCATCCAGATGGGGATTATAGAAACCATCATGGTGCTGCTATGGTGTGGTTGCCCCATATATCTGTGGCAACTACACCATAGCCTGAATAAGATCTAAAATCTATTGCTTGAAAACAATGGCTGGTTGCAGGTTTTCCACAAATAGCACCTTTTCTTACCTTGGGGACAGAGCAGCCATCAATCTATTTCGGCTCCCTCCACCAGGTGCATGGAGGCCGAAATATAAAGCCAAACATGTGTGGTGGTGGGATCTGCATTTCTGGCTATTCCAAGCTGGCTGCGTACCTGGATGTGTGAATCACAAAAACTCACAAAGGTAGACAATAACGCCTAGGAGGCAATACACCACATTTTCACTACCTAGCGGGACATGTGACCACCGTCTGAAGGTAGCCTCAGTGCAGAATTTTAATCTTCCTACAACTGTTGCAATCTCAGTGTGCCTACCTTTTATTTCAAGCTGCTTCCTGCCAAAGAAATGGGCGATAGTGGTAAGAGATGCCTTGGAGGGAAAGAAATCACAGGTACCCAAGCTCAGCAATTTGTTGAAACGCTCTATAAAGTGGAATCAACAGGAAAAATAAAAGAGACTCCCTAGATTTTCAACATGTGGTGATCAATTTATGCATCTCCAATTGTGCTGCTATTTTCTAGCTGTGATGACCTATTTGGGAAATAATTTGCACACAAAAGTTGTTTGTGGTTTCCACCATTTCTCAGGCGTCTGCCTCCTCCTGTCTCACTACGCATTCTGCTCAAGTGTGCATTTCTGAAATCACACGCAATGCCTTTTATCTTAATTTTCTCCCGTTATTTTCCTTAAATTTTGCCATAAATTTCTGGCACATTGAGGTTTGTAGAATAAGAGCAGAAATGTCAGTCAGAAGCAAAAACAGGGGAGAGATCTTTTGCTCTAGTAACTGCAAAGGTTTTGTTTCAGCGCAGTTGGCTCTTTGTAATTTTTGCAGGATGTTTTTGTGACGGGGAGGAAGAGGAATTGTAACCAAATTGTACAACAGCATATTTCTGAATTTATTATACCAGACACCAAAGATTCCACAAATGGAGAAATCTTGTTCCGGAACTAGCATATGAAAATATATTTATGCTTGTTCCCCAATACAGCGTGTGCTGTACTCCAAACAGTTTCCTTACCTGCTGTGTGGGCGAAGAAGAAGAAGAAGAGTTGGCTTTTCTACCCTCTTTTTCTCACCCATTTAAGCACACACAAAGCAGCTGACAAAGCTTTCTATTCCTCTCCCCACAACAGAACACCCTGTGAGGTAAGTGGGGCTGTGAGAGCTCAGCTGAGAGCTGTGACTAGCCCAAGGTCACCCAGCTGGCTCGGTGTAGGAGTGCAGAATCAAACCTGGTATTCCCAGCTCCCTAATGACTAGATCAAACTGACTCATATGAACCCTTAATATGTCCCCTGTCCAAAGCCTTATTAAAGATAATAATGTTATCCTTTGAGCAGAAAGAAAAGTGAGATAGTGACAGAGAAAATAGGGTCTCGGAGTGTGAGGCCCATTGCATGTCCATGCTGCTTTCTTGTTAAGGTTCTGTCTTGCTTGCATTCCTAACAAAAACTGTGTTTCCTTTAGTCTCAGCGTGGAATCTTTTCGCACTTGGCAAAAAGAGGAAATTTGGGTATGCTCCCACATGAAACATATGAACTGAGCAGAGCCATTTTCATCCCAGAAGTGGCTCAGCATATCTCAGACTCTGCTGTGGCTGGATAGCAGCAGAACACTATAAAGTGCTCTATAAATAAAGTGCTCCACCACTATACTATAGTAGCCACCAGCTAGTACTAGCCGGCATGCACCGGTTCTCATCTTTTCCAGGTGATGGGTGTGTTGGGTGGGGTGGCTCAGCCATTGTTGTATGCTGCACCATCCAGTTGCCATAGCAAAGGGTGGCATACATAGCCCTATTCACACTTTGGCCAGTAGTCAACAACTAGTGAACTTCTGGTAAAGAACATTCACATGTGCAGTACGCTGTTACAGCTTCCAAGAATGTCCTGCCTCCCCAGAAGTTCACTAATTGTTGATTAGGTGTGGAGCTTACCTGAAGCTTCCAGCAGTGTGACCATTCAGTCTTCTTCCAGCTGTCTCCAGTTGGTGGGCAGTGGAGGCGGCATCCACACAGGTGCGGTGGCATTGGTAGGTGTGATTTGATTCCTGACCTCTGACATGACCAAACCACCAATCCCCGGGAGTGGCATCTGGTCATAGAGTCATGACGGGGATGTTTGATCACAGGCGCTGATGTGATTGGCCACAATATGTACTTCTACCCAAACACAGCCTCTGCAGTGGCATCTGAGCATGTCACAGAATGGCCAATCATCGCAGTGAGGAGGTGGAGCTTCCAGTTTTGGACGCAGCAGTGTGGGCTGGTAAATGGGAGGACCATTTGCACTTCTGGCCAATAATGGATGCTTTGGGAAAGCTTTCCTCATAACAACTGCAAATGGTCCACCTTTACCAGAAGTTTACCAGCCCTGGTTCATGGCAGCCTAATTAGCTAAGTGCAGAAAGGCCCATCATGTGTCACTGTACCACTATGATCACACTTAATCAACAGGTAAGGAACTGCTGGGATTGGGGACACCCAATCCATTCCAGAAGTTCACTGGCCTTCTCACCTCATAAAGGTGTGAAAAGGCCCCTAGGCAGAAAGGCTGTAATCACTGTTATTCCAATAATGGTACTGCTAGAAGGACCTTGACTGCTTCAGTTGGGTTATTAGAAAGCTATTTGATATAGTGCATATTCTGTTATCAACAATAAACGGAAGAACTTGCCATGAAGAAACTCTTGTCTTGTTACTGTCTTCTTGGCCCCAGATGGTGATGTGAATGACAGAAAGGTTTGTTTCATTTATTTTTTTATCCCACTGGCATTGGCATCGGGTTTTTACTTGCGACTGGATCTCATTTTATTCGGGTCTCCACATTACCAAAGGAATACAGTTGTCAACAGGAAGGAAAGGAAGATTGACATACTACTGTCCTAAATTTCCTTCTTCTTACTCCTTTACCCAGTCACAGTCATAGGCAGGCTATACTGTTGACAGCTATAGATGACACATGATTGCATGTCTCATTTTCATCTACCCAAATTTAGACAGATAAAAATGAGTTGAGCAATCATGCATCAACAGTACCATGCATAAAAGACCCCTGGCGGTTTGTAAAATACCTCTTTTGTAAACAACGGAGAAAGTCTTGGTTTTGCCTGCCACAAAGATGCATTGATATTGCCTTGTCAATGACTTGACATCCACTTTTCATATACCACTCCTCATGGCATTCTCTCTTGCAGCAGCAAATATCTCAGCTGATTCTGGTACATTTAAAATCTAAGGCAAAACACTGTGCAAGTCTGTTCCTCTGCCAATCTGAACAATCCAGCAAATGATTGGAGGAATGACCAGTGCCCCATGCCAAGAGCTGCCCACGTTATGAATGTCTGTCTCAGACCTACTTTGGAGGCTGGGAACAAAAGTTCCCAGACTCCAAAGTTGCTGGACAGGCCTTTCTACCTGGGTGACCAGACGAGGCACCTATTGCCTGTTCTTGAAGCCCACATCCACTAGACAAGGATGCTTTCTGCACTTAGCTAATTAGGATGCTGTGAACTAGGGCTGGTAAACTTCTGGTAAAGGTGGACCATTCGCACTTGTCATGAGGGAAGCTTCCTCAAAGCATCTGTTACCAGCCAGAAATTAGAATGGTTCTTCCATTTGCCAGCATGTGCTGTTGCGTCCAAAGCCGGAAATTTCACCTCCTTGCTGCCACGATTGGCCGTTCTGTGACATGCTCGAACACGGTTGCAGAGGGGCATGTTCAAGCAGAAGGACATATTGTGGGTGACCATGCCAGTGCCTGTGATCAAACACCCCTGTCATGATTCTATGACTGGATGCCACTCCTGGGGATCGGTGGTTTGGTCATTTCAGAGGTCAGTGATAAAATCATGGCCACCAATGCCACTGTGCCTGTGTGGATGCCACCTCCCCTGCCCACCAACTGCAGACAACTAGAAGAAGGGCAAATGATCACACCACTGGAAGCTTCAGATAAGCTCCATGCCTAATCAACGATTAGTGAACTTCTGGGGAGGCAGGACAGCCTACTCCATGTGTAGATGCCCCATACCAGAAGTTCACTGATTGTTGACTACTGGCCTAAGTGTGAATAGGCCTCAGCTCAGGAGTTCACATCTGGCGGATTGGCTCAGGATCTCACTGCCATCCACATGTGAGCCTGGTCCAACACCATATACATACAGATGCAATGTTCAACCAAGAGGCCATGCCTTCTGGTAGACCAATCCAATGTGCAAACGCTCTCTTCCTTTGGGGCTGCTGGCACAGGCCAGCGGTTCCATGCAAATGCAGCCTACATCATTGCATTGGCTACTTGCACAGTGGTGGTTCAGATCTTCCCAGATGACTATACTTTCCCTGTTTGGGGGGTATTGATGACATTGCAAAGAAACAGGCACTCACAGGTGGTTAATGATCTAGATAAACTCTGTCCTTGATCCTGCACAGAACTTTAGGAGATCTGCATTCCTGTTTCTCCTCTTGTGAACTCCCATCTTTTGTATTGTACCAAAAAGAGTATTGTACCAATATCTGAAGAGTTTCCTCATTTCCTCACATTTGTTATTTGGTTTTCCTGAGAAGAGGCTTAGGACAAATAAGAAGATCCAGGGCAGGTATTATGAAAAAAAAAAGACCTATGAATTGCTAAATAGAGGGTTCCAAGTCATTGGGGATAGGTTCTGAGCAGGAGATTGGACCAGATGATGTTGAAGATTCTTTATAACTCGTATTACAATATTTTATTGTTGTTTGCTTCTGGTATATTGTCTTTGTAAAGTCAAAATTGAGGAAGATTGAGGTACATTGTTCCAAGCCTGTTTTGTTTTTCTTTTAAAAAATATCTGAATGTTAAAAATAAATAAATACAGTCAGCTGCTACAAACTAACATACAGTATAAAAACTCATGACTGAATTCAACATCAGCCAGGGCTCCACCTGATGAAGGAGGGTGGCTTTTGCGACAATCTTTAGGGGGAGATGCCATGATTGCCACATGAAAAGCAGCCACCATGTTTCATTTCAGAGTGTTGAAGCATCGTTTCAAGTGATGATTTAAGGTGCCTGCTGTTGTGTCTCAGGCAGGTGAGGGCAGCGACACAAACATGCACACTTATGGCAGTCAGTCCATTGTGGGCTCAAGAATAGTCAGCTTCAGGTCAGTCCAAAGTCAGGGTTCCAGAAGTATGACACAGTCACAGCAGGGTCCAAGAGTTAGGATTACGGGTGAAGGCATGGATGGGGGTTGCACAAGTATTTTGTCTGCAGCACCAGCCCAGTGTGTGTTGCTCAGTTAAGTAGGGGAGGCAGCTCAGTTAAGTAGGGGAGGCAGCACCATGCCCTTGCTGGCGCAGCTGGGCCAGATTTTGTCATCTGCACATCATCTGTTTCTGCTATCGAAGGAGCAGAGGGGAGGGGCGCTCTTGGGTTGATTGTCCAAGCTCTCGTCCCCAGAGCTGTCTGTGTGCTCCCCCAAAACTGGCCTCTGTCTCTCAATGTCTGTGCTGCTGTGCCCTGATTGCTGCCCAGACTGTTGTGCCATTGAAACCACACTCTCTTCCTCTGAGGAAACTGGACTGGCAGGACAGGGCCAACACTTGCACTGAGTACAGAAAATCCTATCCTGAAGAAGACCAGGTACCTTAGGAAGCTATTACACCCACAAATGCAGTACTGCGTTCACCACAAGGTGTCTATTGATATTACATTTGGAAATGGAGCAGCAAAGGCACTTTTTGTGGATATCACCATGGGCACATGGACAAATGGCCTAAGAATTAGGCACATGTAGGTCTGCTGAAGGATATATTTAGCCTTTGGATTTCAACTATATTCATGCATCTACCTGTCTGTTCTAAGGGCCAATTTACACTTGGCCTGGTAGTTGACATGGGTTATCTCCAAGACAATGGATCTGCATGTGAAGGACCTGTTTCCTAACCAAAGGCAGCTCCTTCCATGCAGGGGCTCATCCCGAGTGCACTTACCTTGACCAACCACCAGAGCCAGAAAGGCTATGGCTGGACCATAAATCTTCTGGGAGTTGGAGGGGCATGTGACATGGTGCATAGGCATGGTAATGCAGCATGCCATGCGGTTGACCTGGTGACTGCACTGCACAAGTGTGCTGATGTGGCATGTAAGCAGATTATGCTAGCATCCAAGAAGAGGATGGTTGTCTGGTTGGCAGCCATCCACATTTAAAGTAGTTTTGTGCACTTGTGGGGTGTGTGTGTGTGTTGAATATACTAAGCATCTGCAAATGGAGATGCTTGGTGCACTCCAGGCCATTTTGTCCAAAGCTTCCCAAGTGTGAAAAGACTTAAAAGAGAAAGATTTAGGTTCTCTTATAGTCTTCAATACACTTGCTTTTGCTTAGATGGCAGCTATTTAAAGCAGTCTACTTTGCAGCTGGTTCAGGACTGAAATGTTGGTCAAAAGAGGAAACAAGCAAACACAATATCAATTATTTTGAGATATTCAGGACTTTTACCTGACACTAACCCCACCAGTGGCATCGCATGTCCATTAGAGCTCCCTTGTGTTAAAAATAACACATTAGCATTTAACCTGAAAAAAATACAAAGTTATTTGAAATTTACATAAAATTATGGAGTAAACTCCAAACAGGTCGTCCCTGAAATGTATTATTAGACTCAGCAGTCCTGTCAGCATACGTAGAAACAATTTTACTTCTAATCATCTTCTGCTTTTATTCACTCAGGAATATATCATTAAAATTTCTGCAGAACAATGAAGCTTAATAGGTGCTAATGCAATTGTGAATTGTGGTAATTGTTACCTAAATTAATCTACGTGCTTTCAATTCCTTGTTGCTTTATGCAAAACGAGTGTGAAAAAGTTCATGTAGAAATTGAAAATTGTATAAATTACTGAAAACCTTTATTCTATCACTGTTCTTTGGAGACAAAAAAATTGCTGGCATGTAAGCCAGAGTCTACTAGTAAAGTCATTGTACTTCTTAAACAAATATTATACTACCTTGCATGTTTAATTTATGTGCTTATATGAAATGAATTTGTCTCTGTGTGTACACAGAGACATACAACTTTTATATATATATAAAATGAGTGCATCAAATTAAATAGTATATGGAGTTGAGTATATGAGAGTTCAAAAAAAGGTATTCAGGAAACTAATGGATGAAGCGGATTTTGAGGCTAGTCAGATTTTGGGACCATCTCCTGTCCAGTGGAAAGGTATTAGCCAGATACCTTGGATCATCTGAACTTTTGTTCCTTTGTGCCCTTGGTCCTAGATCAATAGACTGGACCAAGAGGCTCCTTGATATGCTTAGGGCCTTCCTGTAATTATCCTTTGAAAGATCTACTAGAACGAATGCCTAGATGCATCTTTCAGGCTGGGAATGGGGAGGAACTGGGGCGCTTCTAAGGCCATCTGCTGGGACTCGAGAGCGGGAGAAGGTTTGTCCTTGTCTCTGCTTGAGATGCCCGTGAGCATTTGGTGGGCCACTGTGTGTGACAGGATGCTCGACTAGATGGGCTGTGGCCTGATCCAGCAAGGCTTCTCTTATGTTCTTATGTTCTTATCTGAATCTGTTGATCTGGATCCAGCAATTCATACAAAAGTGGGGACAGATGTATCACAAAATTACAAATAACAAGGCCATCTGCATTCCAATGGCTTCTTCAGCCTAGCCCTGAAATTTGCACAAGGTTTGGAGTTAGCAAATATAAGCTCTATTTAGGAGGACCATCAAGACATACCTGTTTGCTTTGGCCTTTGGTTAAGGATTTATTCTCCCTCCCCAGTTATAATATCATTTTAATGCACTACGGAGTGCACGGTTTTAAATTTGTTGAATTTTAAGGTGTTTTTAAGTGTGCATCTTGTTTTATTTGTATTTCATTTTAATCTGTATCTGCTCTTAATTTGTATCTTGTTTTAATCTATTTTAACCTATTGTTACCCGCCCAGAGACCTTTGGGTATGGGGCGGGATAGAAATGTAAATAAATAATGACCAAGAACTAAAATTCCTGTCATTGGAGCCCCTAGGGGACTCATTTTGATGATGCACTTTGGTGTGCAATCAAAATGGGTCCCCCAGTAAACTGTAACACAGAGCCATGTACCTTCTCCTTGTGTTTGTGATGCATATTACCCATGGTCAGTATGCCGGTGAATCTAATAAGGTCCATCGGTGTTCTGCATCGGAAGCCTCCTCAGCTGAATCATGCTGCACCCGCTGTATCCAGAGTGTACAAGCAGGATCTCTAACCTGCACTAATGTACATACAAAAGAAGCCCGCAAGAAGGTTATGGGGTGCAATAATCCAAACTACAAGTAGTGATGAAAGAACCTAGGCATTTTCACACTAAGGCAAAGACTCCTCACGACGCTTTGGCCTGAACGCATTGAAGCCACTTTCCCATCTGCACTGGCAAGTAAAGGACACGTTCCAAATGTGTCCTTTCCTTGTCCACGTGTGAATGGGAAAGTGGCTTCAACACATTCGGGCCGAAGACCCTCACCCGGCCTCTCCCCATTGGCTGCCTTGCAGCCAGGGGTGGGGAGGCCAGTTGGGTCCCTTCCCTGGGGTCCTGCCTGGATCAGGTCCATGCAAGTGGCGGGACCCCCACCCCATCCTGGGTTTGCGCATGAATGGTGCTTACCTGCTGTTGCTGGCTTAATTCTGGCTGGAATAGGCCGGTGACATTCTGCGCATGCATGTGGGGTGGCCCCTCATTGGCCGGGCACCCGTGCTTGCACAGATGGCCACTTGAGTCCAGGTGGTTGCCCAGCCAATGAGGGGCCACCTCGCATGCATGCACAGAACGTCACCGGCCTATTCCAGCCAGAATCAAGCTGACGGCAGCAGGTAAGGGCTGGGACATGTGAGAATGGATGCCCCATTAACACCTTGGCTGGTACGGGACTCATGGGAATTTATCCCTTACTAGCCAAAGTGTGAATGGGGAATCCATCCCCGTGTGTCTCAGCCTAAGATCACTACAGCCATCTGGCTGTAGTGCGAAAAAGCCTCTAGTCTGGAACAAAGATCTTCAAAGCTTCTCCAGAGATCATTATTTGAACCACGGCAAGGGGGTCAGCAAGCATGCTGTCTCTGAAGACTGTTTTGTGCAGGCCTTTCCTTGTGGCAACATAGGTTTGCCCAGGATTGGGGGTAGGAGTAAAAAAGAAATATATTTTCCCATTTCAATGTGAATTTCCTGGGCTTGTAGGTTTCTGGCCAGGGTTTGTTTTGGCAATGGAAGTAGCAATCTGCTACTTCCATTGCAAGTAATTCCAATGTATATTTAATGCCATTTAAAACATATTAGTGTGACAGTCCAAATGTTTCAAATTTGCAGACATTTGCATCAATTTGAAAATCAGTTTTTTGAATATCCAAAAATTCAATCAAAGTGAATTAGTTGCTTCCTTGCAAAAAAATGATCAATTCAATTGAATATTAGTATTTTGCTCTGTTTTTGGTCATGAAAAAGGGTTTTTTTTTCCCAATGGGAAAAAAGTCACAAAAAAGCTTGCAAAAAAAGTTCAAAAGAAATATGAAAATCCATTATTTTTAATCTAACAATTTTAATCTGACTCGATCATCAAATGAGAGCAAGGAGGATTTAAGAGGGTACCACTCCCCCCTCCAAAAAGGTAGGATCCCACCATCAGCCAGAATTCAAGATAATGTTGCCATTTCAGCCAACCTCAATCAACCTAATGCTTCTCCCTCAGATGTCTGATACTGCATGGAGAGCATGTAGGAGATATTCACATTCCAACACCGTGTTTGGATGACAATGACTGTACTATAATGAGAAGTGAGAGCAGTTAACTGGCATTACATGAATGTCTTGTGGTGACAAGGACTGTAAATGCAAGACTGCAAAACTGACACCCTTCCTAAACCTTTTCTTTGCACGAAAAAAAAAAATTCTCTCTCTCTTTTTTTTGTTTGACTCTTGAAAGCTGATTCCTTGGGGCTCTCCCTGCCTTGTCCTCCCCATGTCAAATGTACAAAATAATATTTATATATTCAGTCGCAGATGAAACTTACAAATATTTTATAGAAAGCTCTTTGGCAGCTTTTAACGAACTTTAAAGGTTAGCCCTTGTGCTAGTTAGCATATCTATTCATGTCTCTATCATTCTATTGAATTACTTAGCTGAGCACACGCATGGAAGCAAACTGAAAATAAAAGAAAAAGAAAAAAAACCCCAGAAAGTCAATATTAATAATTCATAAATACTAGAAGCTTTTGACTTAAAAAAAAATGTTGGAAGTCAGTTCAAAACTGAATCCTGATAGCTTCTAACTTACTTTAGAAGCTCTTGAGTCTCCTCTGCCCAAGAATGGTAATGTTCTTATAAGTGGTTAGCTACCAAAACATAATCTTGTGGATTTTTATCCCTTCTAACACTTGCTGGTGTTTCTCTGCGGATTAGCATAAGGTAGGACTTTTCATGACAATGTTTTTAACTGACAGTTTTTACATTTGAATTTCACAAGCTTCTGCAGACCATAAAGAACTCCAAAGGCAGCCCTAATCCTCAGTTACAAAGTAAATCTGAATTTTTGAACAGATTCCAGATGCCAATTATGGAATTAAAGAGGATATACAATCTTCATGCTTCCTTCAGCTGGATCAAAAATGATGCTCTTGTCAGGCTAACCTGTCTTAAATGCAGGGGTGCATGTGTATGTATATATCTATACATATCTATCTATCTATATATGTGTGTGTGTGTGGCAAATTAAAATGTTGATTATTAAATCTTCCCATTGAAAAGCTTAGGCTATTAACATATTTTAGAGTTAACCATTTTCCAGAGAACGAATCAAGATGAATACTGCAGCTGTTGCCTGACAACGAATTGATTTTAGGCAGTATTTATGAAGGATCAAAATGCAAGCTTTTAGTAATTAAGAAGGTTTAGAGAAGTCCTCCAACAGAGCACACACTACTTGAGGAAATGACAGTGGGAGGCTAACTCATTCACTCTGATGCTTCAAAGCAAAGGGGTGCCAGGACCTCATTTGCACACATTCAGATGGGCACAGCCATCCAGCTCCCAGTCTCATTTTCTATCCTTTCTGTCCCAACACAGGGAGTGAAATCTTTTTGAAGAAACTTGATTTGGAGGAGGAACAAATCTGTGCCCTTCAGTAGTGTTTAATTTATGCATTCAGCTGCAGCTGAGGCCTATTCACACTTGGGCATCTGGATGGAAGTAGGACAGCCCAGGGACAGAGCATTCGCTCTGTGGGCTGGGCAGTTCTGTCCGGAACCGTGTGTCCCGTTCTAGGCCCACCCTACTTCCATCCGAAATCATGCTCCACACCCAGCCCAAGCCATCCTTGGCCGTCTCAGAGCTGCCCAGCAGGGAGAGCATTTGCACTCTTCCTGCTGGACACCTCTGGAGCCCCATCCCAGGCTACTGCCATTGGGCTGCTATCAGCCTGCCGTCACGGCAGCCCCTTTTAAGCACGAGGAGAGACTGGGCTGGGGTTGTCCCAGTGTTCTGCTGGTCGCCACTGCCCTGATTGGGTACACGTCACCCTCCAGCTGCTTGCAATCCACTTACCTTATTGGAACTCTCTTCCGATGCAACTGGTCGTGAGGCCTGCTGGAGCGATTTGCCATGCTCCGCAAGTTTGCAGAGCGACTTTTTCCACTGTGCAACAGAGGGCTCCTGGGAATATATTCAGCCCCTGGGTGTTGGTGACATGAAACTGCTGCCTCCAGGCCCTCTTTTGACACACATTGATTTGCAGGCAACATGAACTGGACACTCTGTGGGGTATTTTTGCACTAAAAGGCCACGTTCTGAACCAGTGAGTATGGAGCAGCAAGGCCTGTTGGTTTGGATCATGGCCAGGCATGGTCTGGAACACTTCTGCTTGTATGATCTTGCTGGCTCAGATCAGCTCCTGCTCCAACTTCAAAGCTTGCAAAGGCTTTGGTTCTGATCTCCAAATGTTCCTAGCTTCAGTATCCACAGAGAACCCATTTTGACGGCACATTTTGAGACAGGTCCCCTAGTAGTTCAGAACACAGTAGGGATGTGCATGAATATTCATAACATTCATTATTCATATAAATTTGTACAAATTTGGACATTTGTAAACAAATACAATATTACGATATTCGTATGCTAACATTCATATGAATACAAATGTTTCTGGACATTTGTATGAATAGTTTGGAAATAAATGAACTGGGGATGTGGGAAGCGGCTGCGCCAGTCACATCTGCAACAGATCCAGTGTGCATTGGACATGGATTGACAGCCTTTTAAAAGTGGTTTCAGGTCAGATTTGACATTTTCAGAGCACAGGCATGTTACGGATACATGTCGGATATGTATTGGATACATATTTGTGTCAGATACGTATTTGTTCATTTTGCATACGTATTGGATACATATCAAATATTTTTACAAATATGTACAAATAGATTCATATCGAATAGAATTTTATCTATCACATTTGAATGTGATCTATTTGTACAAATAGGGATTTTCAAATGTTCAACTCATTGCCAATTAAATGTCAAAAATGCATTCATGCACACCCCTAGAATGCAGAGGCGTACCTTCTGCACATTTCCATGTTCCAGACCTCATTGATCTGGATCGTGCTCTATTCTATGTGGACAGAGCATGCCAGCAGTGGGAAGGACCTCCTGTATTCCTAGTGAATGTGTGGGAGGGCTGTAGCCCCTTTCTGATCCCGCCTAAGCAGGATTCAGAAAAGCCCTGTGAGGGTGCATTCCCATTAAAGATTTAAAGAGCTTTGAATTCATTTTCAGAGCTGAGCATTCCCAAAGGTTCAGAGGAATCCACAGTTTCTGAGGATTAAAGGTCCAGGGACATGGATTATCTATATTTGAATAAAAAGAAGTCTCACTGCTGAATTTAGAAATAATCCTTGCTATTTAGCAATGAGAATGCAAGTGGTTGTTTGGGGCGCAGGGAACCATGCTTTAGGGGTGTTATCTTCAGTTCCCCCTGATCCAATGATAAGTTTTTATTTCCTCCCCTTTCCCCCCATCTCCCCATTACCTGCTAAGGTTTGGGCTTGGCTGAAAATGTGAGAGTGAGTAGCTTACAATGTAACAAGAGATCAGACCATAGCAGGGAGAGTCTGTTTTAATTAAAGGGATCAGAAAGACTTTGCCCTCAATGCCTGCCATTTCACGCAAAGCCACTTCACTGCTTTGTACTAGGGATGTGCACAAATATCTGTAACTTTCGTTATACCTACAAAATCATCTGGATTCGATCATTTGTACATGATTCGAATGTTATGATATCCATACATTACCATTCGTATGAATTCAAATGTTTCAGACATTTGTATGAATAGTTTGGATATTCATTAAACTGGGGAGGTGGGAAAGTGGCTGTGCCAGTCACATCTGCAACTGATCAAGGTTGCATTCGACATGGATAGAGAGTGGATTAAAAGTGGATTCAAGTCAGATTTGGTGCTTTCACAGCACGGATATGTTATGGGATACATATTGGACATGTATTTGTCCATATTGGATACTGATTCGTTCATATCAAATATGTATCGGATATTTGTATGAATTCATGCAAATACATTCATATCAAATAGAATCCTACCGCATTCGAAGTGGGTCTATTTGAACGAATACAAATTATCTGACATTTGTTTCATTCCAAATTGAACATCAAAAAAACCATTTGTGTAGATCCCTACTTTGTACCAATCTAGCACAAAACCAAGGGGAAGTGATTAATCTTCTACTGCTGTGCTATGGTGTGGGGAAAGCTGTTGACCTGATATCAGGGGCAGGCTTGTATAGTGGGTGGGGTTTGGATCACCTGCCCTGATGAAGTCAGGGTCTGATGGAAAAGGAAGAGGGGAGATGGTTTCTCCCCTGCAAATCCACATAATAAGCTACCAGTGGGAATGCGAAAAAACTGGATTAAAACCCATCTAAACGGCACAGTGGGAACTTGCCCTGAGTGTCCATGTATGAGAGGGAGAGAGGATTTTAACATGAATGCTTGTTGCCTACTGAGTGAGATAAAATCTGAGATTACACAAATCTTGCTTCAGTTTAAGTGAAGAACATGCAACAGCAAAGCATGACTCGTAATTCTATGACTTTATGAAAAGTCTTGAATGGACAAATTTAGATTCTGTGGTAGAGGAAGTGTTGCCATTATATAGATAAGCATTAGAGACTGAGGGCTTTTCCGCACTTGGCTTTATTCTGGAATGTATCTCAGAATAGGGACCTCCTGTCCACATGCTAGTACAGACCATGGCAGCCCCCAGGTGAGGCCTGCCATAGTCTGCATTAGCATGCACATGACAGACCCCTATCCTGAGATATATTCCAGAATAAGACCAAGTGCAGAAAGGGCCTGAGGCTGCATTCACACCTACATTTTAATCCAGCTTCAGTCCACTTTCAGAGTGGAAGTGCACAGCAGCAAAGTGACTTGTCATTTTCCTTCCATGTTATCTAACTCAAATGGTGGATTTTCTGACTTAGATAAAGCCAAAAACAAACAGATTGTCACCATGTCAATGTGTTATCTCACTCTGAAAGTGGACTGAAGCTGGATTAAAATGTAGGTGTGAACACAGCCATGGAATTATAGGATTATGGGCCTGTTTGTGCTTGCCTTTATTCTGGAATATATCCTGGAATAGGGACCTGTTGTACACACACTAGTTCAGGCTACAGCAGGTCCCAAGTTAGAGCTGCTAGAGCTTGCATTAGTACGCAGACTACAGACTCCTATACTGGGATATATTCCGGAATACAGCCCAATGTGAACAGGACCCATTATGTAAGGGACCTGGTGCTCCAATAACCTGATGGTCTTTTGCAACTGCTCACCTTTTGCACTCATTATGGAAATTGTACAGTTGTTGGAGGAAAAATGAATGATAGCAAGGTGCCAGCTCCCATTTTCTTCTGCTTTGCACCTTGAAAACGCTTAATTACAATAGACTTGGGGCCCCTATTTGACACTTGCATTAACTTGCTTTTCATGCTTGTTAAAAGCCAATGAGGGCAAACAACTGTGAAAGCCCTATAGCTGTGAATCTCTGAGGCATAACTTTTATACTCTGTCTGATATCAATAGGCTTGTTGTGCCGCACCAGATGTATATGCATGAGTTCTTTTAGCATGGTGAGTCAGAAGAAATTACAAGAATCAGGATGTCTGATCTTATGAATTATTAACTGAGTTTTTGTTCCAGCATCAGCGGAAATACTTTTGGAACAAAAGGGAATGGTGTTGAATCTGGTGGCTAAAGGTCAACAAGTTTTCTGCTACATGGCTAACTTTTTATTAAAAAGTGTGGGATGAAAAAGGAAGGAAGGAAGGAAGGAAGGAAGGAAGGAAGGAAGGAAGGAAGGAAGGAAGGAAGGAAGGAAGGAACTGCAGACCTTTAACAAGCTAATTCAGAGTGGGGAATGGTCGCATTGTATTCTACAAGGTTTAAAAATAGGTCAGAAATCTTCCTTCCTTCCTTCTCTATCTCTTTCTTTCCTTCCTTCCTCATATGCTTCCTTCCTATGACATGCCTTGTAGCAGCTTAGGTTGTGGGCATTCCCACACAATAGCAGCCCCAATTGTGAGAATGTCGTTTTTTGGGCCATAATACTGGAATACTGGAAATGTAAAATGTTCTAAGCTGGCATGATTCGCAATAATGCTGACTCTTACATGTCAAATAATGTTTGTTGCCTCAAAGCATAGGGACAGGGAAAATCTGAAAAATTATTCAGGCACCTTACAGTCCTATTTAAGTGACTAAGACCATATATTCATAATGAATCACATGTTAGAAAATTTGTATTTGTTCGAATAGATCCCCTTCAAATGTGTTAGGATTTTGTTCAACAATAATGTATTTGTACAAATGCTTATGAATATCTGATATAAATGCATATGTATTGGATAGTTATCCTGGATGCATATCCTGGATACGTATCCTATATGAATGCATACATCTCGGATACGTATCCTATATGAACACATACATACCTATCAATATCCTGGATACATATCCTGGAAACATATCCTGGATATGTATCCTATATGAATGCATATATATCGGATACATATCCTATACAGACACATACATATTGATACATATTTGATACGTATTCTCAGTTTAAAAAAATGTCCAAACTATTCGTATGAATGTTAATTACGAATGTCGTAACATTTGATTTGTGTACGCATGTACACATTTGTATGAATAACCAATCTTATGAATACTCGTGCACATCCCTAGTCTATTTTCTTTTCATAGTGGCTTTTGATTAACTGTAGTAGCAAGAGGCATTCCCAAGAGGGGAAGATGGCCTCTCTCTCTCTTTCTTTTTTAACAGTAGCCACTCAGATTGCTTTCTCCACAATTGTTGATCTATGAAGAGCTGAGAATATCTCATTGGCCTCCCCACTGACCACGCGTGCTTCAGCTCCGTGGAGTGGAGGCAGCAAGTGGCAACAGTGCCCACCACTACAAACTCTGAGGAGGGATGGCAGCCAGGGCATTCAGCTTTTATTGCCAACACCACATTTATCAAGGAAGAGAAGAAGGAAGCAGAGTAGGTGCTGTGCAATCTGCTTCAAGATAGAATGTTAGGGAGGGCATTTCAAGGCCCTGCAGTGTGCTTCTCAGGGTACTCTATGGGGGGGGGTTCCACTAGGACTAAGGACCCATTAGGGACCCATTAAGGACCCATTAGGCTCAGAGCAGGAAGACCCCGTTTCCACTGCAGACCCCATTAGAGCCACATTTGTTTCCACCTGTACTAGGGAAATCCAGATTAAATGGGTCCTTCAGAACCCATAATCTAGATTCCCTGTTGACCCCATTAAAGGGGTCTACAATCCAGTCTTCATGAAGTCTAGATTATATGGTGTGTGTTTGCATCAAAGTCAGGCAATGGGGTCTAGGGGTGGGTTTGGGGGGCACCCTTGGGGGGATGTCCCAAAACCCAAAGCTCCAAAGCTGGTGCCTAATCGCTCAAGACGGCTCTGAAGAAAACTCCGGAGGGCACAGAATTCAGAGCTTAGGCCATTTCTACGGGGCCTTTCTATGGAGCTTTGGCCAAGCTCTAGGGAATCTATAGAGTGATTTGCCACAATCTTCGAAGATTCTCCTGAGCGGCTCTGGAGTTTGCCCATCCCCATGTCACCCCCCCAAAAAAACATGGGGTGACAGTCGGGCCCAAAATGGGTAGAACTGGAATTGCCACGTGGGTGCTCTGACATTTCAACTGCAAGCAGGCCTAGCACCCATTTCTATTGGGTGCTACACCTCCCATGGAGACACATCGGGTACCTCCTTAGATCCAGATTTACTAAATCTGGATTAGTTGAAGGATCCATGTCTTAGATCTGGATTAAAGGAGGTAAGTGGAACACCACCACCCCTTTGACAGTGTCTGCTTTTGGCATTTGACCACTGAAGCTCTGGAGTTTCCTCAGAGTGCCCACTACCACAGGTGTGAATGCAGCCTCTAATTATATGCTTGAGGGCAAGGATTTGTCTTACTAGTAGTTCGTAAACCACTCTGTGAACCTTTTAGAGGGTGAGTGGTGGGATTTAAAAACAGTCAACAAAGAAAGAAGGCAACTTCCACTGTGCACAAAGCAAAACTCTAATATGCATTTTCCTTCAGAACGTGTACTTAAATAGTATTTTTAGAGGTTCTTATAAACTACAGGTGAATGCAAAAGACAATAAGCACTTAACCCTATTAAAATTCCATAGTGCATTCAGTCCTAGGAAGTGGTATAGCTCTGTAGTGAGATATACATATCTGGGGTGTTTTTTTTTTCATTACCTTAGACCAGTGTTGTAGGTTTTTTCTTTAAAAAAGAACTTCAGTTGTTCTACTTCACTTACACTTGGAGTTGCTGTTTTCCAAACCATTCATGCTCTCAAGCTCTCAAAGCCAATTCTGATATTGTAGCTTTGATTAAGTGTATTCTTGCTACTGCCTACTGTGACTGTAAAACCAACATTGCTTGAAATAAATATTTCCAAACTAAAACAAAAGCACAGCATTTGCTAGGGAATTTAGCAAAAAGTTGTTTTCTTCCTGCCAGAATCACGTACTTATCTTGCTTGATTAATCTATTACTTACACATTTAAAACTAAATAATCTAAACAATTTAAATATGAATTACCACTGACAGTTCTCCTCACTTTAATGTTTTGTAGCCAGACTATATGTTCCAAAATATGCCTGTTTTATGTGACTGGATTGCTCTCTTTTGCAAGGACCAGAAATTATCCATATGCTATTGATTAACTCTCATGTGGATGTAGATGATGGGAGTTGGAATTAAATGACATTTAGAGGATCACATCTTCTTTCTTCTTCTATTATATTATGTGTTTATCCCTCATATACCCTCTTAGGGATGTGCATGAATGTTTTTTTGACATTCTATTCAAACAGAATCGAATACCCGAAGATTCAGTTCAATTCAAATCAGTTAATTTTGAATTTAACAAGATTTGATTCAATTTTGCCAAATTCGAATCCATTCGTTTGAGTTTTTTATTTGAACCTGTACATACAAACGTTGACAACATTCATATGTGCCCATACACATCTTTCCGACATCCGTACACATTCGTATGTATGCCATAGTTATCCTGTATGCTATCCATTTGGGTCCTGTATGGATCCGTACCAATGCATAGGGATGTGGGAAAGACGCAGATCTTCAAGTACGCATTGTATATGAACCCATCCATATACAAATGCCCAGATAATTTGAATTAATAGATTCAAAATTCAAAATTTTATTTGAATGTTTACATTTGAATTTTGGGCCATTCTATTTGAGTTCGAATGTCGAAATTCAGCACGTTCAATTGAATTTTGAATGCCTATGAATATTCTTGCACAAATGAAACTGTGTCGCCTTTGTGCAACTAAGCCAGGGCATCCTTAGTTAATTACCCACATAAACAGTTATATGCATAACAGTGTGTTTTGGGAATTTGAACACACAATGGATGAGTGTCATTCCTGGTAAGAACATAAGTACATAAGAGAGGCCCTGCTGGATCCGGCCTCAGCCCATCCAGTCCAGCACCCTGTCTCACACAGTGGCCCACCAATTGCTTTATGTGCTCTCGAGCCACACTGAAGCAACTGATGCTGTGATCTAACACAGCCAAAGAAAAGCATCTCTGAGGCACTTTAGAGAAGACTTTAAGCTGGGTTTCTTCACACATCAGTCTGCCCTCTCCTGAACAATTCTTTGCTAGAAAAGGCAAAATTAGAGAAGCCTTGAGAACACGAGGGCCATACACTGTCTCATCGAGGTGCTTCTTTTGTTATTTCTGAATACAGTCTTGGTTCTGTCAACGAGTGAGGTAATGACCCCACAAAGTCATTCCTCACACACTATGTTTTAGGCACTTTTGTCAGGCTCCTAGGACTGTGCTGTATCCTTTCAGAGGCTTTGGTGGGTGGAGACATGGAGAATGGCCACCCTAGCCCCATCAAAGGTATCTGGACCATGAAATGAAGCTACAGCCACAGTTCACTCTTTTTGTAAATGACTTTGACAGTCTTTTTTATAAGAAGCAATACAGAAATTTTTAAACAAACAAGCAAACAAACTTCAGTGTTTTTTTTTAAAAAAAACCTGACTGGGATGAGGAAATCTATTCCCTTTCGGATCAATTTTGCCTTTTCCAAATGTTTTCAAAATGGTCCTTCTCAAAAAGCAATTGCCTAACTATTTAGTTCCCATGGCAACCCTCTGCCTATAGTTTGTGTAACAAAAGGATGCGCCAGCCAGATTTCAAGCAGTCCGTCTGTGCTATTAACCCTCAGTCTTGTACAACCCCTCCTCAGGCTTAAAATGGTGTCAGTGAATGAGGGAAGTCAGCCAAATGAAAGACCCATCACCTGCTGATGATACACTTATTCTGTTCAGATGTTGAGCTCCTATTCAGCTATTCTTCTGTGTGGCCATAGTTTATGCAGTGTAAAGTTTCCACACACACACCATTTAGAGGTTTGCTGGAACATGAGAATGTTGATGGACAGCCAGAGGTATATGATCCTGCTCCCACTTCTCGAAAGAAGATTAATTATACAACTGCTGCTGTGTCTGTTCAGAAGGTCCAACTCATCTTCCTGCCCCAACGTGAACTTTCTGGGTTAGGGTTCAAGTGATTGCTGGGGCTAATAACTAGTCACTAGCATTTATTGCAAGACTCTTGGAGTTGAATACTTTGAAATATTATTCAGCGATGACATTGGCACATGGTTTTTAATTATTTGTGATTGTAATAAATTATACCAACTTTTTAAAAAAAGGAATGTTTTTTTTAATTAATTTACTTAAGAGATTTATATCCCACCCTTCATCAAATTGTCCCAGGGCAGGTTACAATAAGAAAAAAAAATCACATATTAAAACAATTTAAAATATAACCCTAACTCCCTCATGCCCCAACCCTCCTTCCCACTTGCCCAATCCCTCCCTAACAGGACAGCACTCTGAGGAAGCTATTAGCAAACAGCACAAGGGACGTCCACAAAAGGGTTTTTTTTTGACATTTGATTCATAACAAATCAAATGTTAGAAAATTCATATTCATTTGAATAGATCCCCTTCGAATGTGGTAGGATTCTATTTTATATGAATGTATTTGTACAAATTCATACAAATATCCTAATTGTATTTGATCCAAACAAATACATATCTGATACATAGATGTGATGGACACCCCAGGTCTAATTATCAGATTAGTCAGACAGTGAAGTATAGCTAGGGAAGTTGTCAAGTCAGAGGGAGGTGTGGCTTGCTCATCCCAGTTGGAAGGGGGAAGTCCATGAATAGCCAATCAGGGTTCAGCATCCATGGAGAGAGAGGCTATAAAGGCCTAGTCAACTGTCGATCTAGGTTCACTGCCTGGGGTTAACTTACCTGAGGGAGGTTAACAAGGGGGAATCGGGCTCTAGGCTATTCTGAGGAAAGCTGGGAAAAGAGGTCTGAGTTGCAGTTGTTAGTTTAAAGAAAAGAGAGTTCTGCTGTCTGTTCAAAGTGAAGTCAAAAACTGTGTGCTTTTCAAGAAGTCTGTTACAAATAAACCAGTATTGGTTTAATCTTTATAAAGAGTCCTAGGCTGCCATCTGTGAGTGGAGACAGTAACTGAGGGGACTTGCAAAGGGGTATTGTACCTTTAAAAAGTGTTAGAAACAAAGTGGCAAGGCGAAGGAGCCTGCCAGGAAGAAAAACTTTTCTGTTTTAAGTTTGAAGACAGAGAAAGGGTGTAAAGGGGGGATTGTCTGCAAATGCCAAACCATAGCTTACAGATGAAGCATATTACAGGATAAAAATACAATAGAAAGGAAGGTGTTGGTCAGGGGTCTCTCGGTATCCAATACACATCCCGTAACAAATCTGTGCTCTGAAAGTGTCAAATCTGACCTGAATCCACTTTTAATCCACTCTCGATCCATGTCGAATGTAATCTGGATCCGTTGCAGATGTGTGGCACTGTTGCTTTCCTATCTCCCCAGTTTATGAATGTCTGAACTATTCATACAAATGTCCAAACTATTCGTATGAATGTCCGGAACATTTGCATTCATACAAATGTCAACCTATGAACGTCGTAACCTTTGATTCATGTACAAATGTCCTAATTTGGATGAATTTGTACAAATAACAAATGTTACGAATATCTGTGCACATTCCTAAACAATACTCAAACTTGTTTGACATGACTATTGGAAGAATGAAATGGGAAAGAGGGAAATCACAGTTGGAGGGAAAGTGGGTTGTATGAGGGATTTGCACAATTTTTTGGGGGGGGGCATTTGATTAAAAACAAATTGCATGTTTAAAAATCTGTATTCGTATGAATAGAAAGCAAATGAATGTGTTAAAATTCTATTTGATGTGAATCTATTCATATGTATTTGTACGATCATTTGATATGTATCTGCTATGAACAGATATGTATCTGATATGGATAAATACATATCTGCATATGAACAGATACGTATCTGCTATGAACAGATACAGATCTGAAACTGATAGATATGTATCTGATACATTTCCCCAGCTTAACAAATGTCTGAACTATTTGTATGAATATCTGGAAACATTCGTATTTGTTTGAATGTTGGCATACGAATATTGTATCATTTGATTCAAGTTTGAATGTCCAAATTTGGCCAAATTTTTAATGTTATGGATATCCGTATACATCCCTAGGCTGTATATGTTATAAATAAACAAAATACATAATGCAATGTTTCGGTGTCATTATATTTTTTGCAATGTACATCATTTTCATTCCTTCTGCTTCTACATATGTTAGCAAATATATATATATCACCAGACAAAATTTGATAAGCAGGAACAAGTTATAACAACTGAATGGAATAGCAGAGGATTTTCATCAGTCATCAGAATCAAGTCCTATATTTTCCCACTGTGTGTCTGTGACGACATGACTGTAATCCATTTTTTAAAAAAAAAAACAGATTAGCTAATCTTAAATTTCTTGGTTAAGAGGATGTTCTGTTGCTGAACCCGCTCTGGAATGGATTAATGCGGAAAAGTCAGTTTTAAACTGTGGTTTCTAGGCCATGCAGGGTTATAGCTATTTAGTTCATAGGAACCGAGAAAAGAAGTGCAAAGCAAAGAAACTTTCACCTTTTAAAATCTTAATAAAAAAGGCTTCCCACATGAAAAAGGGTTGGAAGGCATCTATGCTCCCAGCTGGGTAGTTTTAAAAAGGAACTGGTTTACGCTGTGGTCTCCTGAATATGGAAATAAGTGCCACAAAAGGATCTGATGTAAGGACTGATTGCAAATTGCTAAGCCATCCACAGATCCCAAAGATGTTAGCATAAATGGTGTGGTTACTTTCTCACCCACAGACGTAAAACTGTTCTCCCACTTGGCTTGGTAAGTTTATAAATGCTTCATATACCTCTTTGCAGAACAAGGATACTGAACTGTTTAGGGATAGGCACAAATGGTGGTTTTGCATTAGAATTTGAGTCGAATCGGATATCCAAACGTTCAGTTCGATTTGAACGTTTAGAATCTGAACACAACAAAATCCGATTTGAATCAAATACATTCAAATCTGTTTGTTTGAATGTTAGATTCGAATCTAAAGATAGGAATGTCGACAACATTTGTACGTGTTATACGTATCTGTATGCATTTCGTGCGCATCCCATTTTATCTTGTATGCATCATGTTTTTGTCCCGTGCTATCAGCACAAATGCATACAGATACGTATGATATTTGTACAGATATGAATATTGCATCCAAATATCGGGTCTATTTGCGCTTATAATATAGGATGCAAGCAATCTCAAATACAATAAAAATGGGATGCAAATGGATTTGAAAATAGAATATGAATATTCCCAACATTCGTATATTTGAGTTCAAATTGGATTTTCAAAAAATACAGATCCGGATAATCTGGATCCGAATCAGATTTTCAAAAATCCATATTTTTGCATTTTTATTCGAATGCAAAAAATGCAACTGTGCACATCTCTAATCCATTCCTAATTCACTTTCATGACTGTTTCTTGCCATAAATATCTTCTTTCTGAATGGCACGAGTGCTTGTATCAGTGAGAGATAAACAGAAAAACTGTCAGAAGCAGGACACGGCTTGCTATGAAATTCTTTCCTTGGCTTCATTAGGGAACCGGGACTGCAACCATCATCAGCATGAGATTCAGCAAAAATATCTTTATATCTTTCTCAGCCAATTCTACCTATAGTACTACAGTATGTCTAGTGCCTATAGTTGTGTTTTCTGCTTCCCAAATCTTACCTTACCCTGAAACAACTAAAAATGCACTGCTTCAGGATGTGCAGCAAGCATAGTGGGTGGCTGAAAAAAGAAGATGAATTGGTTGGCGTTATTTTTGATGGCACCAAGCTATGAGTTTATCTGTAGTAGATCAAAGTATGGTTCAGCACCACTCAAGGTGCCTCCTCAGCTGAGCACTGGCCCTTGCAACTGTGAAGTAGCAAGTAAGGAGTCTCTCTTCAAACTGCAGGATATTTTTTGCTCTCCTTTTTATGTCAGTGCAGTTGGATTGGCCAACTTTGTAGAGCCAATGAACATAAGAAGGAAGGTTTCAGCCAAAAGTGACAAAGATAAGAACATTAGAATATAAGAGGAGCCCTGCTGGAACAGGCCACAGCCCATCTAGTCAAGCATCCTGTTGCCCACAGTGGCCCACCAATTGCCCATGGGCATCTCAAGCAGAGACAAGGGAGAACGTTCTCCTGCTCTTGAATAGGGATGTGCACGAATGGGTGTTTTTGCATTTGAATTCAAATTGAATATCCAAACATTTGATTCAGTTCGAATGTTTAGAATCCAAATGCAAAAAAATCTGACTCAAATAGAATGCTTTTGAATCTATTCATTCAAATGTTTGCCCTTAAGCCAACTTCTGATGACTTCAGGAATTTATAAGGCAGTCATGAGTTGCTTCTCCAGCAAGACTCGGCAGGTGTCCTGACACCATTGGAAAGAGGCCCTATAGATGGTACCAAAGGATAATAATAATATGCATGCATGCATGTATGTATGCATTAGTATACCTCACCTTTTTTTTCTGAAGAGCTCAGGGTAACCAACATTACTCTGTGAGATGGTGAGCCTGCTAAATAGAGATTGAATTAAGGTGATAAGGTGATTTAGCGTGGGGGTATGATCATGCTGTTCCTCTTAAAATAGCATGGGACCCACCTTGCTCAGGCACAGAAAATTCAGAATAATAGATATGGGGAAACAAAAACAAAACAAGGCTTTTACTGATTACTACATTTATCCCTTTTTATTTTCTTCTGGTCCCTTTCCCTCCCCTCCCCCCCACACTATATTGGTTTTATTGGCATTTCCATTAGGCCTCTATAGATTTTTCTATATAAAAGCATAGATAGCAGTAGACTTGTAAACCCAGTATCTCCCCTTCTTTTTCTCTGTGTTCATTCTCTCTGTCTTGCCTTTTACCTTTCAGATTTGGCCTGATAGAAAAGCAATAGCTTTGCTACTGCAGTCCCATTCTGCTTAGAAGGAATTGCTTAGTAGAAATTATCAGCACGGTCTTAGAGGAAGAGGGTTTATGCAACCCTGCAGCTGTGAATAAAACTTCTTTAACTTTTTTTTCCTGGTGTTATGTTTCAGAGGCAAAGCCTTGGTGATCCTACAATTCCTCTAAGCTTGTATGTCTGTGTAATGCAAACAGCTCAATTGGCTGATACTTGATTACTCCAAAGGGCAAGCTATTAGCAGAGCGCTAAGGAATAAAACAGAAACAGCTGAGATTAAGGGCAGAGACGTAGCATTCTGTATGACAGCTAGATAATATTTTTCCTCCCATAAGAAGGTGGATTTTAAAATTAAAAAAAGGAGGAGGAGGAGAAACCCTGTAATGCTGTGTTTGCTGAGAACAAGTATATTGCAAAAGTAAAGTTTTGTGTATCCTTCTGTTCGTTGGGTACCATTGAGCTGGATTTGAATCTTGCAGGTTTATTGGCAGATAGAGAAGAAGAAGAAGAAGAAGAAGAAGAAGAAGAAGAAGAAGAAGAAGAAGAAGAAGAAGAAGAAGAAGAAGAAGAAGAAGAAGAAGAAGAAGAAGAAGAAGAAGAAGAAGAAGAAGAAGAAGAAGAAGAAGAAGAAGAAGAAGAAGAAGAAGAAGAAGAAGAAGAAGAGTTGGCTTTTCTACCCTACTTTTCTCACCCATTTAAGGGGACTCAATGTTGTGGATAAAGCTTTCTATTCTCCCCACAACAGACACCCTGTGAGGTAGGTGGGCTGTGAGAGCTCAGAAGAGAGGTGTGGCTCACCCAAAGTCACCCAGCTGGCTTCATGGGGCAGGGCAGAATTGAACCCGGCATTCCTGGATAAGCGTCCGGCTCCCTAACCACTAGACCAAAGTATGCAGTTTGGCACTGGTCTGCTCTGGGGAGATTCTGGGAATCAAATCTCTGCTTTCCAGGTAGTCGCAAGGCAAACACATAAGGGCAACCCATAAAATGTGGGGTGAGATTGAAGTCCTTGCTGGAGATTCAGAGTTGCAGATGAATATTATGAAGGGTGGAAGAATGGAGGATTCTTCCTGAACCCCTTTTGCAGTCATCATTGAATTATGGAAGGGTGGTGTCTTGGCAGTGGCTGAATGCATCTATAGAGGCAAGGGAAAATTGGTGAAAACTACCACTAAAGCAAAGGGTCTGCTTTAGTTGGAAAGGTGTATACATGACTGCTATTATGGATGTCTAGATACTGTCTCCAGGTTGGAGAGTCAAGCAGGATACCTCTAAAAGCCATTTGCAGGAAGTCTAGAGAAGGTGAAGCTTTAGCCTTTGCCTCCTCCTTGAGAATGCACAGAAGTAATTGGTGGCCCATTGTGTGAGACAGGAAGCTGGACTAGATGGGCTATGGCCTGATCTAGCAGGGATCCTCTTATGTCTTGGCACCTGATTCTCTGTCTTTGGTAGCAAACACCAGCAGTGTTGGAAAGATTGCTCATCCTTCTGGGATGCGTTCCACAGATAGGGTTTCCACATGCCCTTTACCGTAATTATCTGAATGAGCCAGCACTTCGAAAACTTTCACACCCAAGTGCATCTGTTGTAGGGAAATAGCACAGAAGCAAAGTCTGGAAGCAGGAGTGAAGGAGACACCTTTCTCATTTCCTTAAACTTTAATCTTATTCTTAGCAAGGAGGGTGAGCCAATATGTGTCCCTAAAACAAGAAGAGGGCAGAACAACAACACCACATGTGTTTGCATGTGTTCATTTATACGTAACTAAAACATAATTTGCTCCTGCTACAATTTACATGAAAATATGGTGCATCTTAGCTGATAGAGAAAGACACAATGGATGCTATTTGTGTAATACAGCTGCCTTGTGAGGGGACCAGAAAATTGGCCTCTTTCATGCACAAATACTGGCACCTCTCAGGCTGACATGGCCAGGGCCTATGTAAACAGGACTGTCATGTGCACCTGAGCCAGCTTTTCCTCCAGCTGGCTTCTCCCAGCCAAGTGGAGATGCAGCTATAATCTTTAAGCCAAACACTCTTTTGGTCAAAGAAGCACTGAGTTAGAAGAACCACTTTCTGTAAATGCAAACACATGGCATTCTGTCTTCATGCATATTTGCATTGTACAGCTCATTGCCTTTTGCTACCTCCTTCGGCATGACTGTATTATGGTGACTTTCCCCCTGAAGCTGCTTCTTTCATTCCTAGGACTTACCAGACAAATTTGTGCCAGGTGTGCACAAATATAACATTCAAAATTTGTACACGTTTGTACGAATTCGGCCATTCAAATGTGAATCTAATGTTAGCACATTCGAAAATTGACATTCAAATTTGAATAGTATGTTTCAATAATTTGTACAAAGCTTCATTACGGATTGTGTCGGTTTTATAGGTGATTCATATCTAACATTCATATCCAGTTCAAATGGACCATTCATACTGAGTTTGAATCATACCACATTCGGAAGGATTTATTTGAACATATATGCATTTTCTTGCATTTGATTCAATACAAGTAAAATAAATAAATAAATAAATAAATAAATCTGTGTACATCCCTAATTTGGGCTAACATCACAACCTGTGCCCAAGGCTCACATGATGTCTTCTGGTGCTATGCACACAAGTCCTTCATCTTTGTTCATTGCTTGGTGGAGCTTCTCCGAATAGTGAACCTGGCAATTTGCTGTGTTGTGACTGCAAAGCACAAGAGATAACATCCTGTCCAATCAGGAGTCAGGCAATGCTATTTAGGTTTGATGAACACCATAGAGATTAACATGGAATGGAGGCATTTGGCCTGTCAGTTGGCCTGTTCTTCTGTTATTTACAGTGGATGTGACTGGGGTCATGATCAGCAAGCCTTGTTACAATGAAGGCATGGAAGGGGAAAGTGCCAAATCCTGCACTCTCTGGGTGATTTAGTGAACTTGTGCCAGATTGGTGTCTGTCAGATATCCTTCACTGGCACAACATCAGAATGAACAGCTGTAATTGTAGCCACAAGTGCCATCCAGAGGTAAAATGCCAGGTGGCATGCTCTAACAGTACAGCCACAATGGGCTGGTATTATGAATCCCAATAGGAGCCTATTGCTTTAGTGGCAGGTCACCACTGTTTCCCTTGGCCTTTCTCATCATGGCTTGAATTTATTGCTCTGACAACTAATCCAGGTGGACAAGCTTATAGAAGGCTCCTTGTGTCACCAGAACATCAACAGAGGCATAGCTGCTTGTTCAATCAACAATCCCACACAGTCTGATGTATGAATTAGGGCTGAATTTATTAGGGCTGCTGATATAAGGTAGGGTAAACACATACCATCCATTCAGATGAAGATGCCTCCTTCCTCAATGGCCACCAGGAGCCATTTTTTGACACAGAGATTAATCGGCCTATGCAACTTACTACCAGAAGAGGTGGTGACAGCAATCAGCCTGAATCACTTCAAGAATAGTCATTTGCAGGAAGGTAAGAGGAGGTGAAGATTTTGCCTTCATCTTCTGCTTGAGAATGCTCAGAAGCAATTGGTGGGGCACTGTGTGGGATAGGATGCTGGACTAGATGGGGTGTGGCCTGATCCAGCACCCTTCTTTTTCTTCTGTTCTCATTCTGAGGGTAATTATTTTAACGATCTGCTCTAGAACCTTCAGATGAAGAGTGGGGTATAAATGTGGTGAATAAATAAACAAACAATTATCTTCCTTCTATCATCACTGAGGGATGAATATGCAAATAAGCCAAAGTGAAAAACCTTCTATAGTTTGGGATATTCAAGTTTTTAGAATAGTGTGAAAATCTATTTTAAAAAACTAGAGTAAATTAAGCCCACATCTAGATGCTGGTCACTTATTCTGATATATTTCAATATTGCAGAATAAAGCATGGATATTTCAGAACATCCATGCTTATTCCAGAACATCCAAATGTAGAGAATAATTGACATCTGAATGCAGCCTAAAATTTAAGGAAGAAGTGAGTAAGGTGTGTTCAGACCTAACAAAAGAGGCACCTCAGAGGGACAGTATGTGACCCTTGTGTTCTCAGGTCTTTAATCCACTTTTTCTAGTGCAGAATGATCAGGGGAAGAGAGAAGGACATTTGGGGCAAGTTCCCATTACCACTTTAAAATGGTTTCAAAACAGTTTAGATCCTCGTCATTCCCACCCTCAATCAATTAAAATGGTTTCAGAACAGTTTGGATCCTCTTTGTCCCCACTCCCAATCAGTTTCAGGGGTATTTTGAGGATTATTTGGCTTAAAAATGGAATAAATAAAAACCTGATTTTTCAGGTGTTTTTTTTTTCTGGTTTTGGCTTTTAAAATGCTTCTTCCTCATTGCTATAGGAATGCTAGAGCAGTATTTGGGCAAACACGTCATGAAACAAATGGGCTTTCACCCTGCAGGACAGCCCCTTGTCAGTTAAAATGCCAGGTTTCCCCTGTACAGCAGCCGGTTTCATTGTATCAATTCACCCACTTTGCACCTTATAACAATGTTTCCTTTCCCACCCAGGCATTGTACAGAGTTAAAGGTTGCATGTATGGAGAACTGGGTTACATTAAAAGGTTTACTTTTGGCACCTCTTAGTCCATTTCTCCCTCTCACCCACCTGTTGCAGCGGCAACACTGCTCGCTCGCTTGCTCACTTGCACAGCTCCCAGGGGAAGCCTCACCTCACCTGGGCGGGGAGGAGGAGGAGGTTGCCCAGCCTCCCCTCAGTCTTTCTAACTGGCTATTGGATCCATTTCCATTTCCATTTCCATTTTTTGTTTATATACCACCTTTCCAAAAGAGACTTTTGCTCAAGGCGGTTCACAACAAATGGAAACAAAATACAAAGCAAAAATACAAACATTACATCAAAAATACAGCAAATATAATCAATAACTTAAATCAAAGACAATTTTTCCCCAAGGCAGTTTACATGTCAAAAATATATGGCATATTATAACAAAACATTATATAGCAGTTTTTTAAAAAAAGCTAGCTGAAGGCTAGCTAGTCACACATACAGCCACACATGCACACACACCCAAGGTTTGAAACAACATTAAACAGTAAGAATTTAAAAGCAGTATTATTTTTAAAAAGACACATGTACTCTCATGCACACCACCTTTCAATACTAAGGAGGGGAGAGTCCTGTCAGGCAGAGCACTCTCCTTGTCGCCTGCTGCTCCTAGGTAGTTGCAGGGAGGGAGGAGCCCAACAGGCAGCTCCCAGATGGTGTTCAGCATCTTCCCTCTCCCTGCTTTTATGCAATTGCTCCAGAGAAGGAAGGGTCCCATCGGGCAAGCCAGTGAAGCAAGTGGGAGTCCCTCCCTCCCTCCCTCCTTCTTCTCTCCCCCCTGACAAGCCAGCCAACCAACCGGCCATGGTGCTTTTTTCAGAGGGAACCCCCACTGGGGATGGTGGGTGTGGAGATGAGCGAACAGGGCTTGAGTTGCAGCAGCCACCATGTAGCCTGGGCAATGGGGAGAGAGGGGTAGGAAAAGGCTGAGGAGGGGAAAGAATTGCTTTCCCCAATCCATTTTTGGAAGCGTTTTAAGTGATTAAGAGTGGGGACACAAAATCGGGGTTGAATCCAATTGCCAGATGCTCCTTTGCTTCCTTTTAACTCACTTTACATATTGATGTAAATTGCAATGTAAATAGCCTTGTATATAGAGCTTTATCCCTTGAATGGGAATTTGCCCTTGGTGTCTGAACAATTGTACCTCAGCCTCTTTAAGTCAAGCTCAGAGGTCTCTTGTTTTTTTTTGTTTTTTGCTGCCCCTAATAACAGCTGTGATTGCTCCTGGATTGCTCAACTTTCATACCCCAAGTATTTTTCTGTAAAGGATATGCATTAAAAAAAATAAAAAGCTGATAGGCCCTCCCTATCTTTTAATTATGCAGTCATAATTCACACTGACAGAAGATGGTGAGCAGGCATATTTTTGTACATGGAATGTTTTTCTGCGACAGTTACAGATGCCCATATACAAAATGAGTCTAGCAGAACCTTGGCTCAGGCAACATTTTATAAATTCTCACTTGCTTCAGTCCATCTAATTAAAAGATATGTGCTCCCTATGACTGGAAGGGATTACGAGGCCTTCTTTTTCACTTTGTGACCACAGATTCCAGCAGCCTTCATATATCAGGTCCATGCAAATTAAAACACAACAGAACCCAGATAACATGGTGAGTAAGAAATAAGCTTGGCAATTATTTGCTTCTTTTACCACAGCCTATATGTTCAACCACATTATATACAGCAGATGGTTTAAAAAGAAAAAGAGAACAGTGTAAAGTTAAGCACACATGATTGATATGAAATCCCATGTTAAATGGGCCAGGCCAGTCAGTGCACGTTTTGTCGTCGGCCTGTGAGGTGAGAACAACTTCCATATTATCAAAGACTCCGAAAACAGGGCAATTCATCAAAGTGTTTCGTTGTGTGGAAACGCCGGGAAAGTCTTGCTTGCACACATTTCCAGTTGCTACAGCAGGGGCCATGTGGACTGAATTCAGTCCAACGGCAGCCATATTTAGAATGACTTGTCACAGGGTGCCAGAAGTGAAGGCCGCTCATGGTGGAGCAGGGTTGGACTTTTTCTGCAGTTGCTACGCGCTGAAAGAGTTGTCTGTTCTCAAGGATGCAGAACTTTGTCGAGTTTGCTTAACTGTCTGCTCTTAAAGCTGAATTACTGTACAAGATGGAATATTAGCCTGACCTAGCAAGACAGGTTTTGTGTCTTCAATATAAACTGCTTGCGAGCAATTTGGATTAGGAAGCTGAAAAGACTCTGCAGGAATAGCAAAGGCATGAAGTTTATTTTCTCTGTGACCTCTCTTTCCCTTGCTTTTCTCCTGGCACTTTCACACTTTGCAGCTGCAGAAAGTAGATCCTCTCCATTTCATTTTTGGCGTCTGTGACAGGTCACACTGTCCTTTACATAGTTTACCCTGTTATAGAGGCAGTATGTATGGCTTTCAACAGCTTTCCCAGCTCAAAAGCTGCTTGGTATTTTGAGCTGTAATAGGGCCTGAGTGATGATCCTTCCTGTTTTACCCATGGCTGTCTTTAGGGGGGCAGCAAAGTTTAAAAGGTGTATAATTTCTATTAACTACAAGAATGTGCCAATCAAATCTGATGCTGTCATTAAACAGAATGAGGTGTCTGCCTTAGGAAGTATGTTAGGGGGCACTATTGACAACTCAACTCTGGCTTTTTCTGCACTTACTGTGCTTAATCTGTATTAGCGGATCTGGATTAGGGGTATGTTTTCCCCACCCCTTTGGTCCGGCCTCAATCCGGCTCAAGGGTCTGACATCCCAATACTTTGACGGGATATCCTGTTTCTGCGGTCTATATGTTTGATAATCCAGATAATCCCTTTTCAGATTTTAACAAGACCCACTGCAGAATCATGTTAAGATCTGAATATTTATTGCCTGGTCTCGTCTTCGTTCGTTTTCTCTTATCGCTCCTTATTTATGGAACTGTCTTCCCATCCACATCCGTTCTTTAACTTCCTTGCAAGCTTTTAAATCCCAATTAAAAACTTTTTTATTCTCTATGGCCTTTGGTCCTGATAACTGAATTTCCTTTTCACTTGTTTTATTCTTAAGTGTTTATGATTATCTTATGTATTTTTTAATTTTATTGTTCTAGTAATTTCAACTTTTCCTTATCTGTATCTTTTTATTGTATTGTTTTTAAATGTTTGTAGTTTGTACAGCGCTATGTACACTTATAGTGCTCAAGAAGTAAACTTAATAATAATAAGGGAAATAGGTCTCCTCCCCCGCCACCCAACATTTACCTTTCTCCCACCCCTTTCCTTTGCCTGTCACTCTCTCCCACTGCTTTCAATGAACTCCTACATGGAAGGGGCTTTTTCTGAGTTGGAAATGCAGATGCTCTATCTGGATGCCTATTCACATAATGGCCTTTAGTGCACGATTAGTGAACCTCTGGTTGAAGAGCAGGCACCTGGAGAGTAGGTTGTTGCAGACTCCAGGTGTGCCCACCCTCACCAGAAGTTCACTGATTGTTGATTATGTGTCGAGCTCCACACGTTAACCAACGTTAACCAGAGACTTACCTTGAGACCTTGAGTATCCAGGGCAGGAGCATTTGCTCTTTTTTCACTGCTCTGGGTTTGTTTGAGGTGCTGCGCAAGCACACTGGCACCTCAGACAACCAAAGATGTGACTGCGCATGCACAGAGCATCAGCGTTATCAGAGTGACAGCGCTGATGCATGCACAGCTGTAGAGGGCCCTGCAGCGAAATTGGTGGTGCCCAGAGGAGGTCTGGGCCCCAGATCGAATAAAGTAAGTTTTCAATTGCAGGGGGAGGAGGGAACAGCCAAACTTGACTAGCGGTGGTCAAGGTTGGTTAATTGTGCTCCTTCCCCATCCAGCGGATGGGAAAGGAAGTGAAGAAACACCCTGGGAGTGCACTGGAAGCCAGCTACCAGACATAGGACACAAAAGGCCCTGGATTAGCACTAGTCCTATGCAGACCACATTAACTAAGAGGATCATTGATCTGGGTTACCAGGTGAGTGCAGAAGGAGCCTCTGACTTACATAGTTTCTCCTGGAAGATCTTAGTGGACAAAGTTGTGAGAGTCAGTTCTCAGGGCCGATGCTCAAGCTCCAAAGACCAGTAACCTTTCATTCCTGGCCTTGAAAGTTTCTGGAAGGACATTGCATCAACTTCCTGTAGGACCTCTTGGTGCATCACCAAAATGGGCCCACTGTACACTAGAACTGATTTTTACTCCACTAGTAGAAGATGCTGTTCTGGCCACCAGCTTGGACAGTTTTGGATCAATTCATGGAAGTCAGAGATATCAACGGCTGTCAGCTCAGGTGGCAATGTGTGACTATTGCCATATTCAGACACAGCAAGGCTGTGATCAGAGAGGTAACAAAAGGGGCACCTCAGAGGCTCCTCAGAGAAACAGTGTTTGGCCTTCTTGTTCCCAAGTCTTCCCTAAACCACCTTTTCTAGCACAGAATATTCAGAAGAGGGGGAAGGGCAGACTGCTGAGTGAACAATCCCACCTCAAAAGTTTCTCCAAACCACTGGGGGACCAGATGAAAAGCCTGGAGGGAGACATGGTTAAAACCTCCAGGAATAACCCAGTAGAACATGTGGCTGTTCTTCTGTTAAGAACAGATATTTTATTCTCTGCATTTATTCTGTATACAGTATTTGCAACAAAACCAATAATTATAATAATAAATCCTTTAGAACTTGGCAAAATGAAAGTCTCACAAACACAAAGTGATATCCTACAAAAGGTGTTTTGATAAGATTATAGAAAAACGTTGGGATTAAATGTATATTCATGCAGCAGTGATTACATTTTTGGGAGGAAGGATTTCCTTTCTTGTCATAAATATAATCAACATGAAAAAATTAACAAGGAAGGAAGGAAGGAAGGAAGGAAGACTTTTTAATTTGGTTTAATTCACACCCAAGAAATTGCACATTAGGTCAGCATTTAAAAGATACAAAAATGTGAGCAGGAACATATTTGTCATCATCAATCAGCAAACATTTTGTGTTTGACTTCAGAGATTCCCCCCCCCCCCCCCGTCCTCCCATGGAAGGTCTGTCTCCTTTCTTTGGTTCCCCGCTAGTTAAAAAAAGTGTTGTTGATTCTCCTTTGCAGTAAACTCATTTGAATAATTGTACAGTCATTTAGCTAGCGTGCTCCCCACCCTGACTTGCCTAACTACGGTGAATGTAGTTTTGATGGCAAAATAGCCTCTTTTATGTAATAGCAGTTTTTCCTCCACCACCCCCTGCTTCCCTTCCTCGTTCCTGAAAAATAAGTGCAACATAATTATTTTACTGTGGAGAAATTAGCTCATTTGCAAATGCCACCTTGGAACACAAAACGAATGGCATTTATTGAAGCACTAATAAAGGCACCATGTTAGAATAATTTTATGCTGACGGGCCCACAATCACTCAATATTTTAAGAGCTGTCATCACACCAGCATGAGCTGCATGCACAAGTACAAATTTATGCTGTGACATCATGGCACTAAGAGTATAATTGGAATAAAATTACAGCGCTTCACTCTGGCATTCAGCAGCGAAGCCGAGCACTTGCGATGCCCACCCTGGGCTCAGCTTTGGCTGTGCCTTTGTGTGCCCACACATTCCGTTAACACATGAAGTATCATGACATGGATTTCTGAAGTGCTCAATGTGTCCTTCAGGTATTTCCAGAGCTGATCTTCCACGGCGTAGCCAGTGGCCCATGCTGTTCAAGCACATTATGCTACGCACCAGCAGCAAGCGTAAAGAATCACAAATCGGCAAAAAACAAAAAACAACCCACCGCCATTCCAACACTTTAGACATGGCTAATTAAGCATGCAATCACTAAACAGTGTCAGAAGACCTACTGGGAGCCCTTTTCTTTTCAGTCCTTTATTATTTTTATTATTCTCAATCATCATAAATAAAATTTCAGAGATGCCTCATGGTTAAGTGACAAGCGTTAACAAGTGAGCACATATGCATAAGAATGGTGGGTTTTAAAAATGCAACCTTCTTGACTTCCCTTCCATCTTCCTCTTTATTCTCACAGAAAATGCACCCAGCATAGAGGGGGGGAGGGAGGGAGGGAGGGAGGGGGGAAGGAAATACAGTGACTGCAATGAAATTGCTTGTCATGTTTAGGCACAGTATTCTTGCAATGTGCCATTGTCTTGCTGGCTTACAAGCCCTCTGAGCATAATCAGATCTGCTTTGTGAAGCAGCAAGGTAGAAAAGCCCTGATCACAATCTGATTCATTATCAGCGGTTGTGTTGTTGGTTGCAGGCGGTCCTCACATTTGTGTAACAAACACCCACAGTCCCATGCTCCCAGTTCTGAATGTCTTGCCATTCTCTAGTGAGTTTTCTGCTGTGAAATAGACTGTTTTGGAGTCTATCCAGTGGGTGTAGGATTGGGAAACTCTCCCAGATTTCATAGGTTGGCAAACACAACGAGGTAGCTCTCTCACGGTAATTGCCGCTTTATATACTCTTGCTTTATCCTCCCACTCTGGTTTCATTCTAAACACATATGTTCATTATTTTTAAATACATATGTTTGCCTATTTACTGTGGAAGTAAACAAGCCAAATTAATTCTTGGCTCGTGTCTAAAATAAAAGAGGAAATCTCAGTAGCCCAGAGATGAAGTATTATTAAGAATGATGTGGTTTCCTTTATTTTGTTTCATCTGCTAAATCCTGATTAAATTGTCACTTTGCTCTTTAAACATCACATTGCATTTTTGATGAGACTCTTCACTCCAAAATATGGGTTCATTATATTTAAAATGGATTTTAAAGTGCTAGAGTGCAAGACACCTGTTATCCATTCAATCAGCATAGCATTACTTTGAAAATTTACTCCCAAATTGCACAACAGTAGTTACTTTTAAATTGCCTTTCTGGCAGTGATTGTGTTTAGCAGGGTCCTCCTTGTGGTGGCACCCAGCTGTGGAATTCTCTCTCAGCATATAAATTTCAGGAGAAGTGCTCAATGATATGTTTGTTACCTTTGGCACACTATGATGGCCCTTTAGGTATCCCTTTGGTGGTTGAATATAGTTTGCAGGGTGTGTTTAGCAATCAGATCCTTCCCAAAGACCTAGGATAATCAGAGATAATCAGTGCTACATTATTATTGTTATACAATGTGCTAGTGCAGCTGCCAGTTCTTTAGCTGCTGTTGGCCATTTTGCATTGAGTTCCTCCAAAGAATTTAATGTATGAGCATAAGATGTGTGCAAATCTGAGCAGGGTCACCTATAAAATGGCAATTTTATAAATCTATACATGTTATAAGTAGGGATGTGCATGGATATTCGTAACATTCATTACTCATACAAATTCACCCAAATTTGGACATTCGTACATGAATTCAATGTTATGATATTTGTACATTAACATTCATACAAATATGAATGTTTTGAACATTTGTACAGGTTCGATGTTTGATCAAACCAGTTCAGAAGCGTTTGAATCTGAACTGAACCACTTAAGGTTTAGTTCAATTTGTACCAAACAGCTCTATTTACTGTTCGTGCAGATCCAAGACATGGAAGAAACCTTAGACAGACGTCGAGGTCAGCCTGTGTCCACAACACTCCCTGTCAAAGGTGCTACAAGGACATGATGGGACATGAATGCCCTTTCAAAGCACAAAAGTTTCAGTACATAAGAAGTGACCCTGAGACTGCTTCTCACGTGCTGAACTGAGTCCTCACTTTAGCTTTGCCCCCATGTGATGCTTTCATCATAATCCCTTCTTCCTCTGAACCTTTTTCTCATTCCTCTCCTTTGTTATCCTGATGTGGAAAGGGTGAGAATGGACGAGAAAAGATTTCTGATCACGTAGAAAGATGAAAGGAGCCAAACTGAACTGTTAATAAGCATGCTTTGCACAAATCTCTATCGGAGAAGCTCATGTAAGCAATGTTTGCAAAAATGCTTATTTTTGCATGCTCATGCAGGAGCTTTGCATGTTTACCAATGCATGCCCCTGGACACCTGGCCTTTGGAGTAGAATGTGCTAATGGAATGAAATTCAGCTGTTCAGACACTGTCATTTTCCCTGAGTTTAGGAAACTGGCATGTTTTTTCCTCCCAGTTCTCAACCCTTGCAAACCACAAAGGACAACTGTTTTTTTGAAATACCTAAAGGGTTACCATACAGAAGGGTTCCAAATCTTATGATCTTCTGTGAAAAGTTAATTGGTCACATCCTAATCCCCACTGCAGGGCCAAGGCAATCCTTAGAAATCCAGCTTGCACACTAGCCCCCTGTTCCAACAATCCCCCAAAAGAGTCTGGCTTTAGTCTTTTTTGGACTAACAGTAATTTCAGATTCTGTAGCTTTTGTGGACTCAAGTTCCCAAAAGTGAGCTAAACTGTATGAGGATTAAATGAGTTTTAAGTCAAAATCAGAGTATTAGTCCGTGTTATTTTGCAAAGTGGGAATGGAGGGGACCATACTTTTGCTCCCCATTTCCTCTTGTCTAAGTGTGAGTGTTGTACTTGGGAGGCTGAGAACAGCACTATTGGGTTAGGGATATGCATGAATATTCATAGGCATTCAAAATCCAACCGAATGTGCTGAATTTTGACATTCGGACTCGAATAGAATGTCCCAAAATTTGAATGTAAACATTCGAATCAAATTTCAAATTTTGGATCTATTTGTTAAAATTATCCAGACATTCATATGTGTACGGATTCATACACGATGTACCCCTTGAAGATTCACATCTTTTCCACATCCATATGCATTTGTAAGGATCCGTGCGGGACAAAAATGGGATGCATATGGATGTGTAGGGATGTGGGGAAGACGCATACATGTACATAACAAATGTTGTCGACATTTGTACGTGCAGATTCAAATCAAAAATTCAAATTGGTTTGAATTTGGTAAATTTGAATAGAATCTTGTTAAATTTGAGTTTAAAAGATTCAAATCAAATTGGATTTTCAGGTATTCGATTCGATTTGAATAGAATAGAATGTTAAAAAACATTCATGCACACCTCTAATTGGAGCATGAAGAGAGAAGAAAAGAGAAGACATGGTGGAAGTTACACTTTATCTTCCACTTTCCTTCCTCTCCAACCCTTACACAGTGGGAAGAACTGGACTAGAAAACCTATAATGCTCCTTTAATTTTAATTTTAAATATGTTTTAAGAATATTCTTTCTATTTTATATTGTATTGTTGTGACCCACATTGGGGTGTTCTGGTGAATGGTGGGATACATATTTTTAAAAACAAATGAATAACAATATCAACAAAAAAGATTTACTGAAGTCTTTATATTATCATAAATGGATTGTCTTTCCACATGATAAATATCATAAACAGTATATCACTTTTTTTGTCTCATCACAAAAATAACATTGTGGAGATGGAAGCACAGATAAGAACTACTTACCATACAGATAGAAGGATTAGGAAAAAGATAATCATCTGGTATCTTTTAAAGATTGGATATGAAAAGACATCAATAGTTTGAACATCATGGATAGGGATTTTTTTCCTCATTAATCAATAAATATAGAATTCAGAGACCTCAAATAAAACAATTTTAATTAGCCTATCAAGCTGGCAACTTACAAGGACATTCACAATAGAAAGTCAAATGCCTGTGCAGCAGTATTTCCAATTGCTTGCATGCCTTAAAACAGATTAAACATATGCAATGGATGTGTTGATGGGCATTAATTCTCCTGATTTCCCATTGTCTCCTGGATTTTTCAGTCACGAGTTAGCAGCAACAATATGGGATGTAGTTTTTTATTTCCTTCTTTAGATTTTGTGGAGATAACTATAAGTTAAGATCCACTGGCCATGTCACACCACATTGAAATAATGCTGGGAGTGTTGTAGCCACATGTCACTACACCCATCCAGTGCTTAGTCCACTTCTGAGGGTGGCATCCAGGAGTGCTTCTTTTGCAAAGGGAGCATGGACTCAGTTCAGTCCAGTAACTTCCATGCAGAGGAGAAGGAGACATTGGGATGTCCTACTTGAAGCCTTGTGGCCCAGTACTGTAGCAGAAAACACTCAACATTTCTAACCTCTGAGACCATTTATGGCACAGTTTGTGTAATGACTCTGGTTGGAGACTTTGACACTTAGGAATTCCCTGATTCTACTCCAGGGCTGACAAGCACTCTGACCTAAGATTGGACCCTTCCACCCTTGTGAAGAAGTTGTCTAAATCACTCTTTGGGAAGTTCCAACCATCTGTCTATTATCTTTAATTATCCCACCCTATACCTGAAGGTCCCAGGGTGGGTTACAACAGTAAAAATGCATTAGAAGAACCCACTAAGAACAATATCAGTGTCTGAGTGTGGGGAGAAGAAGCTGTTTCCTTAGCCAAGGGGCTGGATGAAGAGATGTTCTTTGCTGGTCTTCTAAATGCATAGAAAGAAGTTGCCAGGCACACCTCAGGGTGGAAACTGTTCCATACACTGAGAAGGTATGAAATCAGGACAGCTCTGGTAAAGAGCATATAGATGCTTGCTAGGCTGCTGCTACAGCCTAGAAGCATGCCTACTCTCACCAGAGCTGTCCTGATTGAAGATGAGGTGTGGAGCATGAAATCATGCCCCACACCCATCCCAACCTTTACCCTGGACTTACCTGCAGCATCCACTGGAGAGAGCATTCACTCTTCCTTCGGGGCTTCTGCGAGAGTCAAAAAGCCACAATCCCAAGGAAGGGGGAGGAAACAGCCTGCAATTGTGGTGAGGGGGGAGGGAGGATAGCAGGGCAGCATCCAGGCACTCCCCCGGGTGATGCTCTGCACAGGCAGGTCAGTGGGGGGGGCGTGATCCAGGGTGGGGAGGCAAACTTACCCCCTTTGGATGCCTGCCAGCAACCAAAGCATCATGGAAGGCCTGACGCTGGTGGCTGCAGCCAATTGTGTCAGCCAGGGGGCGGGGCTCGGTGGCATGGTCCAGTACGCTACGGGTACAAGAGCATCATTTGCATTTGTCAGAAATGCATATTGCCATAGCGCGAAGAGGCCTCTTGTAGGTATTGCAGATCACAATAGTTGGAGGGTAGCCCACTGATGAAGAGTGTCATTGATGCTTAAACTGTAGTACAAAATTCTGGTGCAGGATCCTACCTATAATCTGATGACATGGCTCTCATTGGTAACATTCTTACAGAGGACATAACAAAAGTTCAAGTTGTTTATGAGTATGAAACGAGCCAAGGCCAATTTGCAGTTTATGTATTCATGGAAAAAGAAACTATGTTGGTCTCTTTGGTTTAATATTCTGTAGCTGTTAACAAATTGCTTCAGTGAGATCTGTTTTCATACATTTGTCTATTATTCGTAGGGCTGAGATTTTTTTTAAACAACAACAACAACGCAGAGCTCTGTAATTCAGTGCGTTTTCCAGCATGAGACTGCACAAATGAACCTTGATTGGTTTGAGCACACGGATGTATTTTTATTCCTTCAGAATATGAAAAGGAGCTTGATTTTAAACTTGAAAGCCTGATGGTTGTAAGGCTATAATGCGATCTAGGCCTGTCTGTGATTAAGAGAAATAAATGAACACCTCTTAACATTGTTTGAAAAGCAGTAGCTCATCATGCATAGTTATCCTTTTCACTGCATATTATTTTTCTGTTCATTTATTCACCATTACAGCTCCACAATAAATCCATACCCTAGTTAATATCCATTCATTGTGATTTTTAAAGGCCTTTTGTTCATACAGGGTTCAGAAGTATGGCAGCTAAAGGAGCCATCATGGGCTACCAGCTAAATAATGCACATTTGAAAAATTAGAGTACAATCAAAATACCATTAGTTTTCTACTTGGCTTGAAGTCTCTTACACAGACTTAACAAAATGAATTCACAGTGAGAATCTCTTCAACCAGCAATGTGTAGAGGCTAAACTTATATTTTCCAGTTTATCACAGAGTGGCAGGGAAATGGTTTCTGAGGTAGGCTGAAAGCGATGTGGTTAGCAACTGCTTGCAAAATGTAGGTGGGGTGTAAAGATTAGTGATGAGCAAAAAATATTTGTCACTTTCTCCATTTGTACATTTTGCAAAGGTCCAGAGCTTTGCATTCAAATCAAATACTGGCTATATTTGAAGATGACTTTTGAATGTAAAGCAAAAGGCTTTGTGCCTTCGTTCAAAGCTTTGGAGCAGATTCAGAGCAGATTTGGGGTGGATTCGGAAGTATGACTAGGGATCTGAAGGAAATTTGAAGGAAATTTAAAGCCTAGAACTTTTGAAATGGCTCCAATTGCCCAAATGTGAATTTCTGTCCCGTTCACTTCAGTATAAAGTGAATGGAGAAGAAGAAGAAGAAGAAGAAGAAGAGGGGGACTCAAAGCAGCTGTCAAAGCTTTTCTATTCTCCCCACAACAAAACACCCTGTCAGGTAGGTGGGGCTGTGAGACCTCAGAGCGCTGTGACTAGCCCAAGGTCACCCAGTTGGCTTCATGGGGTGGGTGGGTGGGTGGAATTGAACCCAGTATTCCCAGATAAGAGTCTAGCTCCCTAACCACTAGACCAAACTGGCTGGGGGGGGGGGATGTGCACATCCTTAGTAAAGATTGCCAAATGGCTGAAGTAATGTTCAGTCCAGGCTGCTACCTAACATTGGTCAATAAGTGGAAGAGTATAGTACTCAAAGTTGGGGTGGGTGGGTTCCACAAGAAGATATTATGAACAGCCTTTTGAACAACTCAAAATATCTTGCACCTTCACGTGGCTCATGGAGTTGAGTAAAGGGCCAGAAATCCATTATACCCATGAGGCAATTGTATAAGAATCCCATCATCCCCAGCAGGTGCTAAAGTGTTCATAATTCATTAAGAGCCATAAGGTCAGTTTTGAAGTAGCATTACAAAAAACTGAAGTCTTGGTGCCCATCCCCATTTTGAAAAATAATCCAAAATTATTCTGAGGCCGCCTAATACGGTCTACATGCAAAAACCCTCCACTTAGCAAGTGTACTCCTTCCAAAATAGGGGGCTAGCACATATTGTAATGCAGATGCTCCTGGGTCATGCAGATGCTCCTGGGTTATTTGGGGTAGAGCTTGGCAGCAGCATTAACAGGCAGGGTTTCACCTCTGCTCCCTGTTCCTGCCATGCGTGTTGCAATCAGTAGATGTTTGGGGATTTCTTTAAATAAACAGCTACAGTTATTATACCCCCCTCCCCTGATAGCAAGTCTGGGACCTGAATTGGGAGAAAATTTTGAGCCAGTTGTGAGTGGGGTGTGGGTGTTCGCTGTTGTGCCCGCTGTCATGTTGATGTGTGCACCTCTGCTAATCTGTGGCGGCCAAGGAAAAGGAATGATCTGCTTTTAGTTATGCTTTTAACTAGCTTTTGGTTATGCTTTTAACTGTGGTAGCCAAGGAAAGGAATGATCTTGTGTTGTATTGTTTTTGGAGGTGCAACTGAGGTGTTTGCCTGTCATTGCTGCAGCTGTTTGCCTGTCATCGCTGCAGTGGGTGGGATAGGTTATGGTGACATGAACCCAGTTTCCTATCAGGGGAGAGGGTGCGTGGGGAGAAAAAGATGTGGGTTTACACTGCGGCTTGCATGGGGACAGGCATGTACGATTTGAATCTGGGTTGCCCCAAACCACATGGGGACGCTTTATTGCGAGTTACAACGCAGATTTTTATGACACGTGTCACAAGCTAAGCAACCGGCTTCCATGGGGATGTGCCCTTGGGGAATCATGAGAACAACCCTAGAGGTGTGTATGGCAGCATTTCTGTGAGTAGGATCTTCAGGAGAATAAAATTTTGATTTGACAGATCATGCTGTTGGTAGAAATGTGAACTAATGCCTTTCCCCCCATTTGATTCACATTGAAGTGAATGGGGAAGTACTTTGCATCCATGTGAATGCAGTTCCCGTTAATACAGGAGACTTCATTTTTGCTTCAAACCTTCATCAAAGTAGGGATGTGCATGAATGTTTTTTTTCCCCTAAATTCTATTCAAATTGAATCGAATACCTAAAATCCGATCCGATTTGAATCTTTTAAATTCAAGTTTAACAAGATTTGATTCTTATTTACCAAATTTGAATCGATTTGTTTAAATTTTTTATTCGAATCGGCACCTACAAATGTCAACCGCATTTGTATGTGCATGTATGCATCTTCCCCACATCTGTACGTATCCGTACGCATCCATATGCATCCCGTAGTTATCCCATATGCAACCCGTTTTCATCCTGTACGGATCTGTATAAATGCATAGGAATGCAGGAAAGATGTGGATCTTCAAGTACGCATCATGTAAAAACCCGTACACAAAAGAACGTCTGGATAATTCGAACAAATAGATCCAAACTTTGAAATTCAATTTGAATGTTTACATTTGAATTTCAGGACATTCTATTCAGGTCCGAATGTTGAAATTTGCCACATTCAATTGGATTTTGAACGCCTATGAATATTCGTACACATCCCTACATCAAAAGTCTGAAGGGAAAATAAGTCCTTCTGGGAAAGCAGTTGGCTCAAAGCAGTCTACTGCTTCCCCAGTGATATTGCAGTCTGGGATCGTGGCCACTACCAGCTGTGCCTCTAAAGCTGCTCAGCCCAGAGGTGCCTAGTTGACTGCTGGGAAAAGCAGGCAACTGGCCACTTCCTAAGTGGTTCCAGGGGTGGCTGGCCACCCACTTTCTTTGGTGATGCTGCTGGGGAAAGTAGGCAGCCGGCCACAGGTGAAAAACTGAGCTGGTCAGCTGCTTTCCTCAGTAATGAAAGAGACCTGCCAGCCTCCACCTCCAGACACATATAAAGAAGCTTCAGCCGAAGGGCCGATAGCCTCATTTTGTGCGTGAAGGCTGGCCTACAAATGGACTGTGAAAGAACTGTAAATTTTGGGCACAGGCCTAGCTGCTGGCAGCCAGTTCTCAGCTAGGGGAATTAACCTAAGCCAATCTGAATGTGATGTACACATTTATTGAAAAGTATAAAACACACAAAGTAACCTTTTTATAAGGCACAGAAGAACAGTGTCAAAAATGTGGCCAAATTAATTCGACAGTGAAGGCAACTCAAAGCACAAGGCAGCCACAGTAAACAAACATTAACTTGTATCAAATGTAGAGATTTGGCCCTTTCTGTATTGTAAGCTAAAGCAGCCTAAAAGGTATACCAGGCCCTGGAGTTCACCACCTTTGAAACTGACCTGGGATTAACTGTTCACAATGTGAACACAGCCTTTGTAAGTGGTCTACTCATAGCCCAAGCCAATGTGACGAAGGATGTGTACAAATGTTCCGAACATTCAAAATTCAACTGAATTTGATCAAATGTGGACATTCAAATTCTCATAGAATGTCTTCACATTCGAATTTAAACATTTGAACGGATTTCAAATGTCCCAAAACATTTGTTTGAATGATTCAAAACATTCAAATGTTCAGATACGTATGTATTTCATATTTCATACGTATCTGTACACATTTGTGTTTATAATATGGGACAAAAACGGTATGCATATGGGATTCCATTCCATTCCATTTTTATTTGTATACCGCCTTTCCAAAAGTAAATTTTGCCCAAGGCGGTTTACAACAAATGTGAAAAAAAACCAATGCAAATACAATAATTACATCAGAGAAATACAGCAAATAAATATAATCAGCAACTTGAATCAAAGACAATTTTTTGTCCAAGGCAATTTACATAAGTCAAAAATACATTGAATGTTATGACAAATAATACATTATATAATTTAAAAAGAAAAAGAAAAAAAGGGATGTGTATGAAATGCATACAGATACGTATAACACATACGAATGTTGTCAACATTCATATCTTCAAATACAAATGTTGTCGGCATTTATATCTTAAGATTCGGATCTAACGTTCGGATGAATACTTTTGAATGTATTTGTTTCGAACTGGATTTTGTTGCTTTCAGATTCTAAACATTCAAATCGAATTGAATGTTTTGACATTCGATTTGACTTGAATTTGAATGCAAAAGAAACATTCGTGCAAGTGTGACCTGTGTTACATAACCCAGGAGAGTGTTGTGGGAATAGCTCGCACCGCCTGGAAAGAACCTTTAATAGGAACCTCAACAAAAATAACACTTTTAAGAAGTGAAACAAGGAAGTAGAAGTAGAGCAGAGAAGCTGATGAGGCTGAGGGAATTTACAACCAATCAGAACTTGTGGCCAGGAGGGAGAAGGCACTTTAGAGGGCAGGAAGTTAATGATTCAGAGAGCTCAGTTTTGCAGCTGGGGAGAGAGAGCACTACAGAGGCCTTTTTGAACTACAGCCAAATGGCAGTAAGGCTAGGACACGTGGGGACGGATTCCCCATTCACACCTAGGCACGTGTTCCTACCTGCCGACGTGCAAAAGTTGGGGAAGCAGCAGAGCAGTTGTGCAGTCACATCTGCAGTGGTGTCACATATTAAGAACATAAGAACATAAGAGAAGCCTTGCTGGATCAGGCCACAGCCCATCTAGTCCAGCATCCTGTCGCACACAGTGGCCCAACAAATGCTCATGGGCATCTCAAGCAGAGACAAGGACAAACCTTCTCCTGCTCTCGAGTCCCAGCAGATGGCCTTAGAAGCGCCCTGGTTCCTCCCTGCCCCCCCCCCCCAAGCCTGGAAGATGCACCTAGGCATTCGTTCTAGTAGCCATTGATACATCTGTCGGCTATAAATTTGTCTAACCCTACCTTAAAGTCATCTAGACTGGTAGCTGTCACCACCTCTTCTGGCAGCACATTCCATAAGCCGATGACCCTCTGGGTGAAGAAATACTTCCCTTTGTCGGATCTGACTCTCCTACCCGGCAGCTTCATAGAGTGCCCCCTGGTTCTGGTATTTTGTGATAGAGAAAGGAAATTTTCTCTATCCACCTTTTCTATACCATGCATAATTTTATATATTTCTATCATGTCCCCTCTTAAACGCTGTCTTTCCAGACTGAAGAGGCCTAGACGTTTCAGCCTGGTTTTGTAAGGGAGGTGTTCCAGACCCTTAATCATTCTGGTTGCCCTTCTCTGCACCTACTCTAGTTCCACAATATCCTTTTTGAGGTGTGGTGACCAGATATTTGGGGGGTGGGTTCACCCACTGTGTCACTGAAAATGGTGGTGCAATGCTCTAAGTTGTTGCTGTGAATATCTGGAAAGTGGAGGATCAACGTAAGTTTTCCTGCTGTGACAAAATGTTTCTAGGCTTCTTATTCTGTTCCAAATTAGGAAGGAGAGATCATTCATTGTCAATCATGCAGGGAAATTCAAAAGGGCACGCTACTCTTGAGTCCTGAAGACATTTTATTGTACAAAGTAAACAAGGAAAGAAACTGAATGTTGTTGACAATCCCAAAGGACCAGGCTCACAGACTTTCTTAACATGAGAACACATGGCAAGGAAAGCATGGAAGATTCATCTTATTCACTAAAATTAATTAATGAGCAAATGTGAAGTGAGTTTATCCACAGATAATCCAATAAGCAGTCAGAGATTTTGTGGCAGCTGATGCCCTTTGGAAAAGGAAACCCATCACTGCACACTGTCTAAACTCTGAGGTTTTACAGGCTGCGACTTTGTTGAAAACACCTTTCTGTGTGGCAGAAAGCAGGAAAAAAAAGGGGTCAGCATGATTTTCTCAGCGGTCTTTAACAAAAGAGATGATTTCCCCTGACCTTAATAGATAAGCCGGAGTGTTTATTTTTGAATCAATTCTTATTGATCCGAAAGACATGGCATTTTAATTGTGCGTTCGCTCTTCTTTCTCTTCTGCCTTCTCCATCCATTTCTGGCTGTTGGAAGCTGCTGTTTGGTATGCTAACTGTATCACAGCCTAAAGGGCTGTGTTTTCAAAGCAGGGTGCACAAATCCCATTAGCAACAACAGGGCTGGTTGTTAATGTGTAACTCCCCATGAACCTTACTTTAAAGAGCAGGAGGGGGGGAAATTTGGCATCGATGTCTACTTTAAAGGCTGAATTATGGTTTTGCTGGCATTTAGAATGCAACCACTAAAGATATACAATTCTGTTACGGTCTCCCCCACCTTACTTTTCTCTCTCCAAAAGCTGCTTAGATTATTTAGAGCTCACTCTCCATTATCCTGTAATTCAGAGCACCAACTAAACTCCTTTAGTGTGGTTGTGACACAAACTGATGGAAGCTAAACTGGCTGACTGCAGACACCCATGCTGTGTGTTCATGCCCTAGCCAGTTATTGTTGTCATTTCTGAAGAAGACTGATATAAGATGAACGAGACTTTTATGGACCATTTTATTCTGTCTTTCTAGAGAGCAAAGGCTAAGAGGGTAAAGATCTGGAAACTCCATGTTTTAATGGATATTCATTTGATTTAAAACAAGCAGCAAGTCCAAAGATGCCTGAATTCTTATAAAATTCCTTGAGCTCCAAGGGCTTCTTGACTTGCTGAGCTTAAATTTTGCACTGCAGAAGCAAGATACGTATCTGGCAAAGAGCAGCATGTTTTAGGTAGCAAAAGACATCACATAAATCCTGTTATTTTTTTCTGCTTTTTTTCTTGTCTAGCATATTATTTCCAGACATATGATCAAACCAATATGTTATTTCCAAACTTCAGGTTTAAGCTTAGCATTGCTACGGTGGCATCTGTCTTAATGTTGTGTTTTGTGATTTTTCTTTCTTTCTTTCTTTCTCTTCCTTCCTTCCTTCCTTTCCTTTTCTCCGCAATCCTTAATCATAAATAAAAAGCAGATGGGATATTTTGGTTGAATTTTGCTCTTGGTGTTTGATTTTTGTGCTTCCTGTGTTTATCATTATTTTATTATTTAGTTGCTTACAGCACCATCTTCACCAACCTCCAGAGTTGGTGGAAATTTGTGCTATATCCAGGGAAAGGCTGGATGCAGTTGCAATCTAAGGTAGGAGGAAGCAGGCAACTATGAGCTGTTGCAAGCGTAGGTGGTGTAGGGGCTCTTTACTTCTAGAACCTTGGCATTGTAATGAACACCCTTTGGTGCATCCAACTGCCCAAACATTCTTCAGACAGGAATACTGGTGGGTCAACTCTCCTCTATGTGTTTGGACATTCCCCCCCCCCTGTGGACAAAGAGGTGGGATAAGAACACAAGGACCAAACACATCTATGAGGATTTTTTTTTACCCTGACTGCCTGCCTGCCTTCCCTCTCTCTCTTTTTTGCTATATGTGACTGCAGCTTTGGGTAATACATAAACCACAAATTCAAATTGGAAACAAACAGCAGGAATACATGAAGCAGGATCAGAAGAAGAAATCAAGAAACAGTCCAATGATCAAGACAGGAAATTAGAATGCAAATACCAGAGCAAGTGTACCTCTGCACCAGAGGGACTGAAGATCAAGGCTGAGCAGGAATGAAGGATTTTGGAACAGGTAAGGCAATTATCTAAGAACTTTAATCCAAGGAACCCCCCCAAAGATGGGCAGGAATCTAGCAAAATAGGATTCTCAATATATTGAAGCTGACTGGGGCTCGTAAGGCTTTTATCCTCTAAGAAAACAAATTATTACTGCATGGCTAGGTAGACAGCAATAGATCGGGGGAGCTTGTCAAAAGGCAGCTTCCACCCAGAGCCACTAGAGGAATCTCTCAGCTGGTTTCCAACTGCTTACTCCATGCCCAGATCCTAACACCCTGCTCCCCCAGTCATGCTTTGTCTGCATTGGGCAAAGCTCCATTCTGGGATAAAGTATCAAAATGGCATGCTCACATATACTAAAACTGGAACAATACAGAGAAGATTAAGACCGTGTTCCCACCTACAGCAAACCCTGACTGAACCCGGATTACTCTGATCCGGAGTAATCTGGGTTCTGCTGTGGGTTAGGGTTGGAGTGCGCATTGAGCTGTTCCCAAACAGAACCCGCAGGTGCACACAAGCACACCTGTGAGTGGTGCAGTGGAAAAAGGAAAATCTGGGGAAAGAAAACTGGCATGGGAAAATCCAGAGTGGATTCGGAGTACTGGGGGATTTAATGGGAACTCCAAATGCCAAATCCGAATCCACTCTGGATTTTAGCCCCTATGGGGATGAACCCTAAGAAGAAGAAGAGCTTTTCTATCCTGCTTTTCTCACCCATTTAAGGGGACTCAAAGTGGCTGAGAAAGCTTTCTATACTTCTCCCCATAGTAGAAGGCTGTGAAAGCTCAGAAACGGAGTTGTGACTAGCCCAAGGTCACCAAGCTGGCTTCATAGGGGAGGGTGAAATCAAACCTGGTATTCCCAGATAAGAGTCTGGCTCCATAACCACTAGACAAACTGGCTGCAGCATGGTCCCTGCACAAGGATGAAACACAAATTTGTGAAGGCTATCAGTGGTACCTTAACCTGGTCCTCCTGTGGACCCCTTTAAAGAGGTCCACAGCAGTACCAAGGCCTGTATTTCAGGTCATGAAGGGCAGACCCGCAGCACATGTGCTACGATGTGCCACAGGGAGTGCTACCAAAAGTGGCACCATGTGAAAAAGTGTCTTCCTGAAAACAGCAAAGGACAGGAACAAATGTTCCCAGCCTTTAGAGGCTCAGCACTGCTTCTAAGGTCTCTTTAGATGCAGGATCTGGGTCTGGCAACACTGTCTCACATGGAACAGGTTGCTTGTTCCATAACACAGTGTCATGTCCTGTCACGGACAGGTTCATATTCTTCATTGAAAGCTGCAGTTTGCAACACAGGAAGTGTAGAAACAATCCAGTGGCTGGATGTCCTGAACAACAGAAATACCCAAGAAGAATTCCTACAAGGAGGGGGAATACCAAACATCTGAAGCTCTGTTTGGGGAAGATCGACATGAGGTCTTTTTGGTGCCATAGGATCAACGTGGCAATGTAGGGCCCACACATTTGTGATCTATTCTTGCCCCACAAGAGTGATCCTGGGGCTGAGAGCATATTCATGATCCTGGGGCTTAGAGCATATTCATGATCCTGGGGCTTAGAGCATATTCATGTCCTGGGAGTGCTCAGTACACTACAAGTGTCTTTGAGAACTCTTTCTTAACAGAGCAATGGGAAGAGTCCCAGAGCTATGTGGACTTACCTAGGTACACTCTGGCTCATGAAGAACACAGGAAAATTCCACAGCCTACTTCCTGTGCAGTCTACAAAGCAATCCAGGATGAGTTCCTTAGTTTCCGTATTTTCACTTCTGTAAGCAGCAACAGGGGTACAGGCAGAACACCACTACTGCAGTATGAAGCGATTGGAGATTTCTGAAGAAACAATCTCTGAGTGTTTTGCCCTTTCTGACATCATGGGGAAGTAGTCTTTGACCCTGCTGTGGGCCAAAATACAGGAAGAAGCAGGAAAATATTTTATACTAGGAACAACACTTCACACAAGGAGATAATGACTCTTTTTTAAAAAAATATAAGCCTGTAGAAACATGCATTTATATCTTTAAAAAAAAACCCTCATGTGGATCAATTAGTAACCTGCAGGCTTGAGCTTTATAGATGTTGCTGCTCTGCTTTCTTGCCCTCCTGCTACGTACTTTGAGGAGGATACTGGATCGGGCGGACGGGTGGGTGGAAAGGGATGACAGAAGAAGCAATTAAGCGCGTTTATCTTACAAGGCAATATCCCGATGATCAAATATGAAAGCAACTAATTAGCAGATCCACATGGCATGCGTTCAGATCCAAGTCTCTGCAGAGGAAATGAGCCCTCAAATTTGATTTGTGAAGTTGAAAAGCACGATTATTCATTTCCATTGACTCATTTCTCCCGATAGCATCCTACTTTCACTAGCAGGCAAAATACCTTAGACAGGAAGCGGTATGTTCTCGATTCCTTGCATACAAGCTCCCTTACTGTTTCAAGCATCAAGGACAATTTCTTAAAAAAATTTATTTTTATTTTTTTTGCACAGAGTTACAAAGAGAAGGGAGGCCTAAGGCAGATATTGCATTCATCTCCTGCATGGTAGTTTTGAACACATGTGGGCCCCACTCCCTCCCTCGCTTTTCCCCATTTGGATTAATCCTAGAGAATGCTCTGGGTGAGTTTAGGCCAATTTGTTATTTATTATGTCCAGAAGGTGAATGAATGATTGAGGTGACCCTGAGTGCTATTCTGCTTCATATGCTCCGATAGATCAGGCAATTGAGATTGTAAGGTCTTGTGTGGCAAGGATACCCCCAAGGCAAAGGCAGCCATGGAATTTGCTTTTCATTTCAGATTATTCTGCAACACTCTTCCCTTGGCTAGTCAATAAGCAGCAAGGGGCTTTCTTATTCTTTATAGCTCAATATGGTGTTTTATATGCTTCCTTATATTTATTGGCAATAGCTGTACAGTTTGTAGTGGAGAGCGTATTTTAACTGCTGATTGTTGTACACATTGCAGGAATTTGTCTGCTAGAGTCCTTAATTAAGATGTGAAGAAAAATCATTTTGGATATATTAGACAATGAATAAAATTTTTATACCTTCTGTTTGTTTTTAGGGCATCACCCAGCTGGTGCTTTCCAGATTTAATGGGGTGATCTTGCTTATGGTGCCTATGGAGGCATGGTGTGGCTAATGGCCACTGGAAAAATGGGCTTAGCTCCACAGTTATGGGCAGTGTGGGTGAGCACAACTAAAAGTCTTTCCTCCTGTTGAAAATGGGTTAGTGTCATGCCCTGTTCAGCCTCATCAGAAGAGGAGGATATGCCTGCAATGCAACCACAGGCTGAGGAGCAGCCACAGCAGGGCATTGCAGGCATGAAAGAGCTAAGGCCGGGTCCAGGTGAGCAGCCAGATAGCTCTGGTGATGAATCCACCAGCAGTGAGCCTAATCAAAGGCTCTCTCATCACCTGCTTAGGCAGCAGAAGCAGGTGAGACAGAGATCAGAGCAATTAACCCAGCTGCACCGTGGGCGTGGCTCTGACTCCTCTATTTAAGAACAAGCTCACGTTGCCTCAAGTTGCTGCAGACAACTTCTTAGCAGCCTCCTGTTACCTGAGCTTGAAATCCTGGACTCCTTGTGACCTGCTGACCCTTGCTGACTTTCTGGACTCCTAGACCCCAGACCGGAACTGACCTCGAGAATGCCTGGAACCCTTGGGACTGAGTAGCTGTGCAAGTGTTTGCCTGTTGCCTGACTGGCCTGCGACGTGACAGTTGGTGAGCTTGCTTTGATGTCCACTCAGTACAAGGAAGTTCACAAACCTGGGGAGATTTTGCACTTCCCTTCCCTTCCACTGGATGGGAAAGGAGTGTAATCACCCAATGTGAAACAGTACTTGCATTTACAAGCACTAGGTAACTACAGCCCTTGCCTGTGCCATCGATCCCTCACCTGTGACAGATCCCAGGGCCAGTCCTCTTTAAGGCACTGCCATTTTGTTTGTGGCGCCATCCACAGCTGCGGATGTGTCAGCGCCGTCGCTATGACAATGCTGACACTCAGTGCATGTGCAGTCATGTGCATGAGGTGTGCTTGCGTGGCACTTCAGACACCCCCAGGGCACCAGAAAAGGTGTGGATGCTCACTCCTGGATGTGCCACGTTAGTAAATGTCTGGAGTAGGATTTCGTGCTCTAAACCTAGTGCATGATTAGGGAACTTCTGTGAAGGCAAGGGGCACCTGGTGGCTGTAACAGCCTCCTCAAGGTGCAGTTGCTCTTCCCCAGAAGGTTGCTAATCATGCACTACCAGCTATAGTGCAAATAGGCCCCTGCCTTCCACCAGAAGGGCTACAATCATTCATACTGGCTGCTACTGGTTTCACCCCCAAGGGAATGCTACTGATATCACCACAGTAAAGATGGATACCTGCCCATTAGCATCAATCTTTTTGGCTGGTAGGGTGAAGGGAAAGGTAGACCAACAGAAGTGGTATCAGACATCAGAATACAGCAAAAGAAAGTGAGACAAGATTAGGCTGCAATTCTATTCAAAGCCACATGAAAGTTTACCTCCTTGAACTTAATGGATTATTCACCAACCCTGAGTTGAAACATGGATGAATAAGAAAGGAGAGACTTGAGGGGAGGCTGCCTCTCCCAGCCACCACTCTTATGGATCAGCTACCCTGGTGGATGATAAATGGAATTTAGTTAGGTTGTTTATTACCACTGCATATTGTTTTTGTATTGTACACAAGTTACTAGTCAGTTGTACTAGTAAGTTACATTGAATTTTTAAGAGGTAGATATAATGTACACATACATGAACACAAAGAGTGTGTGTGGGGGGGAGGCATCTGACAGATTTTAAAGGGACAGAGTTTGACAAAGGAAGTAATGCTACATAACTGAAGTGCCATAAGAGGTCATAAGAACATAAGAGGAGCCCTGCTGGATCAGGCCGCAGCCCATCTAGTTCAGCATCCTGTCGCACACAGTGGCCCACCAAATGCTCATGGGCACCTCAAGGAGAGACAAGGACAAACCTATTCCTGCTCTAGAACCCCAGAAAATGGCCTTAGAAGCACCCCAGTTCCCGCCCCAGCCTGAAAGATGCACCTAAGCATTCATTCTAGTAGCCATTGATACATCTGTCATCCATAAATTTGTCCAAGCCTACCTTAAAGCCATCTAGACTCGTAGCTATCACCACCTCTTCCGGCAGCACGTTCCATAAACCAATGACCCTCTGGGTGAAGAAATACTTCCCTTTGTCAATCTGACTCTTGTACCTATCAGCTTATCTGATGTTGCTAATGTGTCCTTAATGGGTGCAAAAATGGGTACTATTGGAAAAACACCCTAGGAAGGGTATGAAGGAAATTACAGTACTATCTTGCTTTTTCTGCACATTTTCACTAGTGCACAAACATGTAAGAGAGCAGAGAGCAATAAGTTGTGTGGACCAACTGGAACACTACGTGGAAGGAGTTTCAAATGAGGAGTGTAGTGGGTGAAATGCTAGCCCTGTGATAGACAGAGGAAGTTGTTCTGATGTGCCAAATGTGCCAGCATAATGAACTTACTTTTATTATGTGTTCATTCCTAATGAAATAGGACTCTATTTGATACAAATGTATTTGTATGAATTTGTACAAATATCTGATACGAAGGCATACAGATGCTGGATATGTATTCTATACGAATGCATACTTATTGGATACTATCCTATACCAATGCATGCATATTGGATACATATCCTATACAAACACATACATATTGATACGTATATGATACGTATCCCCAGTTTAATGAATGTCCAAACTATTCATACAAATGTTCCAAAACATTGGTATTTGTATAAATGTCAATGTAAGAGTGTCATAACATTCTATTAGTGTACGGATGTCCAAATTTGTACGAATTACAAATGTAAGAATATTTGTGCACATCACTACCTCCAGTGCTATTCAGGATCTCTTCTGTGAAATCATAGCAAGGAATGAAAAGATCTGGGGGGGTGGGTTTCCACTAGCACTAAGTTCCCATTAGGGACCCATTAAGGATCCATAAGGCTCAGAGCAGGAAGACCCTGTTTCCATTGCAGGCCTCATTAGAACCACATTTGTTTCCACCTGTTCTAGAGAAATCCAGAATAAATGGGTCCTTCAGGACCTATAATACGGATTTCCTGTAGACCCCATTAAAGGGGTCTACAATGGGGTCTTCAGGCATCAAGTCCAGATTATACGGAGTGCATTTCCACCATGATCGGGCAATGGGCTCTAGGGGGGGGCATCCATGAGGGGTGTGTGCATAATCTCTGAAGATGACTCCAAAGGAAAGTCAAGAGAATGGTACAGGCTTTGAAGATGACCTGTCAGAGCAGTGACATTTCTACAGAGCTTTGTCCAAAGCTCTGGAGAATCTCCAGGGAGATTTGCTGCAATCTTCAAAGATTCTCCAGAACCACTCTGGAGGATCTTCGAAGAATCTCAGAGTGTTACAGAATTTGGATTCAGCACAGGGGTGCTCAGGCATTTCCACTGCGAGCATGCCTAGCACCCATTGCTATTGGGTGCTACACCACCTGTGGAGACACATTGGGTACCTCCTTAGATCCAGATCTACTAAGTCCGGATTAGTTGAAGGACCCATTCCTTAGATCCAGATCATCTTAGATCCAGATTAAGGGAGGAAAGTGGAAAAAAACCACCCCTCAACTGATCAAGTACCTTATAACTTTTAGCCAGTCTTCTTTTATATGGGTTTTCAGCTATGTTCTGCAGAAGCAGTTGATCTGAGTGATTGGAATGTCAAAGCGCACACCTACAATTCCAGCAAGGGTGACTGTCTGTCAATCATCATTTCACCCCCTATTGGAAAATACTGGACTTGTGGTAAACTATCAGCAAAGAATGATCTAGGCCAAAGGGTTTCAAAAGTCTGGAGGGGTGGCAGTGAAAAAGCAGAATCCCCAAATGGCAGTAGTAGATTGTTCAGCCTCTTCTGGGATGTGTATGTGTGTTTAGTTATTTTGCTTACAAAGAGCAGGCAAGAGTGTCTAGCTAGGGTAATTATTGTGTATTTCTAGTTTACTTCAAATTTTGATTCAGTCAGAATCCCTAAATCTGACAACCTCTAATCAAACAAAGGGAGTACTCTAATAGGTAGGGATTAACAGAAGGGAACAGCTTAGACCAATATGAAAAGCCCATTTATGAATCTCTCAATAAATAAGCCTTTTGTTTTGTCTAATTGCTGGTTTGAATATATCAGCCTCATCAATGGGATTAGGGTTAATAGATGTTTGGTCATGCAGAACATGCAGAGGAGGAATCTGATACACACACACAAAAATTGCACTTAATGAGCTTAGCAAATGTTTGCCATATTTTTAATGAACCCTGGGGCTGTCATTTAGAAATGCTTAGCAACTGCTTTTCCATCCTTGAAAATAGAGCAACCGAAGGACATTAACACTATGCGCACCGTAAATAAAGCAAGCTATTTAAAGAGGGCGACCAGGAGGTGGAGATGGTGACATTTTCTGTGGAAGCACCCATGACACTTAACACTTTATGTATGATAGTTCACGGGGCATCTAAGATTTCTGGAAGGATTTAGCTGCAACTTTCGGAGGGGGCTCAGATAACCTCTTGTTTTCTCTCACTTTAAAGCCAAGCCTGTTTGTGGTAGAACCTCTAAAATTACCTCCCTCTTATTTTTTTTCTTGGCTCTATTATCTCTTTGCTAAATGCTCAGAGAGAGAAAATGAAAGAATAATTATTTGTGTGCACTGTTTCCTGACCTTCCTTTCCGTTCCTCTTGCTCTTAAGCAGGCTTCCTTCAATCAAGTGATGTTACAGGCACAGGCAAGCTGGATTGATTGCACAGTAGATTTAATGATCCATCCTTTTGCCTGTGGGACTTCTAGCTCAAAACCAGTGCAGGCTAGAGTAATGGGAGTTAGCGGAGCAAACTATGTGTTATGTGGCTAGGGATATTTTAACCAGACCAAACAGAATTCTGTTTGCCTGTGGGGGGGTGTCCTCTTCTTTGCCTGGCGTGCAAGTGGCAGATAACAGGTCATTCGTGAGAGTTCTGGGGCAAATGCAAGACTTTTTCAGGCATTTGTTTGGCTGAGAGGATACAGCTTTGAGGTCCTGCATTTTGCAAATAACAATGGTGAGGCATAAGCTCTTGAGGCCTCAGTTTTTCTCCCCAGTGTAGCTTTTTGCAGGCGATATTCCTGCTGAAATCAGCAAGCCCTGCTGTGTCATGTGAGTAATACATTTTAATCTGGAAAGCGAGAGAGAAACAGTATCATTAGCCTAGGGAATTCACAGATGTCATCTGATGATAAAGCTGTATGTTTTATTTTATTTTATTTTCAAGAATCTATTTTACAGTCACTTATTTTCAGCTAATCCAATAATAAAACCCCATGTTATGATCTCTGTTATGCTAAAGTGTACACCAATTTGGTATATGTGGGAGATTATGATAGTTTAAAAGCAATGGTGGTAAAATAAACAACGTTTCCTCCAGCGGCTTCACTCGCTGTACAAATGCATGCCTGGATATGGTCAGTATGCTGCCGTTGCTGATGATCTTGCTGCTTTATTTGTCTAATGCACATACCTGGGACAGATGGGTTAGGTTACATGTCTCTTGACCTGCTATTGAGTAGACTTTCATACCTCTTGATCTTCGTTGACAGCATTATGGGCCACTATTTGTTGGGCTTCCCTGGCACACATTTTCAAAGTTGGGGAAGAGAATTAGGCCTTCTTAACTTTTAAATGGTACTGGAGAGCTGATGAGCTAATGCACCTTTAACCTCTAGGGTGAAACCCGTGAAAGGTCATTAGTGTTAGAGAGTGTTCCCTCTCTAAAGCTGGGTCAAATTGCTTGGTCCTGGTCTCAGACATGTTCTTTTGTAGAAGAGTGCCCCAATCTCAAGTGTCATTTTGAGGACTTTTGTTAGATTGTTCAGTGGCAGCATCTGGAGACTATATAAATTTAAATGAAGAGAGAAATACCGCTGGAATTTTGTGGCTGCAAAATATATCACAAATGCTGCCTGTATTCCAGAAGCAGCTTCTTCTACTGAAAAAAACAAAACAAAAACCATTTTCTGCTCCCCCATCCATTTTGCTTGTTTGTTTTGATGCTTAACCTGCTGTTAGAGGGTGCTACCACGAGTAATGAGTGATATAAAACAAATTGGCAACAGGTTAGAACTGCATCTTGCAGAGCGGGTACAGTAACTTGCAGAAGGGACATATAAAAGAGAGGTACTCTTTTTTGTGTGCACAAAATATGTGTTTTTGTACATTTTTGTCTCTGGCCACATCTACACCAAGGCCTTTTCTGCACTGGACCATATTCAGGACTATATCTCAGAATAAGGATTTACCACCTGCATGTCAGTGCAGACCTTAGGTGAGACTGACTGTAGCATGCACCAGCACACAGATGCAGGTCCCTGTTCTAAGATATAATCCAGCATAAGACTCGGTGTAGAAAGTGTCCAAGGTGTGACACTAGTTCTGCACATGAGTGTGCAGACATGTCTCTTCTGACCAAGAAGATAGCAGAGGCCTATTTGCACTACAGCCTTTAGTGCATGATTAGTAAGCCTCTAGTGAAGAGCATATGCACACATATGTTACAGCCTCCAAGCATGCCTGCCCTCACCAGAAGTTCACTAGTTCACTAATCACTGATTGGGTTAACCAACATTAACCAAGCATCCAGGTAGCAATCATTCATGGAGGCACCTTGGATGACCATAGACACAACTGCACATGCACAGAGCATCCACTTCATCAAGGTGACGGTGCTGACACATGCACAGTCATGGAGGGCACTGCTGCCAAAATGGCACCCAGGGGAGGACTAGGCCCCAGATTGAATAAGGTAAGTATTCATTCGTGGGGGGAGGGAATGGCCAAAGTTGACTAGCACTCAAAGTGTGAGTGCTAGTCAACAATGGTTAATCGCACTCTTTTCCTGTCCAGCGGATGAGAAGTGCAAAAATGCCCCAGGACTTTGAATAGCAATCATTTCATGCTGACAAGGAATGCTCTATCTGCCTCAATGACAGACAGCTGGAAGTTCAGCTGGAAGCTGATAGTTGTGTAAACTGTTGCTAATGTCCCTAGTTGGAAATAACCATTGTGCTATGAACAACGTAGTGCAGAGATGAGCAGCTGTCAGGAAGGGCCTGTGCTTAGGTGAATTTGTTATATAGATTGAAGCCGTCAAGCCTGGAATTTGAATTATTTGTCTAGGTAATAGGAGTTGAAGAATCTTGATTGCTTTCAAACAATGGAAATTTGGACATCTGGTTAACATTTTTGTGTTTTCCTATTAAAAGGTAATGAAGATGCTGCTTTTGAACTTTGGAATATAAGAGTAATTTTATTTGAACTGATGTGTTCCTTTGGAATGCAACATTCAGGGACCATGGGCAACTCAATGGGATGAAATTGAAGTTAATGGGTTACTATTTGGGCTCGTCCCCATGGCCTCAGTTTACTTCAGGGCAGATTTGGGGCAGCCCTAATGTGAATTGTAGCTCACATTAAGATGGCCCCATGCTATTGAGGACAGTGTGGGTTCAGTGCAAATCTGCCTGTCCCCATGAAAACCACGGTAAACCCCTGTATTGGGGAACCACATTCTTTTTTCTCCAGCCCTCCCCCCTGGGTACAAGCATGACAAGCCCCCCCCCTTGCCTGATCGCTCGATCTGCAAGGCATGCATAGGTGCTTGATGTAGCACAAGGGTGCCTGACAGCTTCCCTGCACTCAGCTGAGCAAGATCAGCTGTCAGATGGACGTATGCTCGCTGTCAAGAGGAGAAGTACACCTCTGCTAAAATAATTGAAACACAGCTGTGGCTTCAATCAATGAGCTGCTTTCCCTTCTGCACCCCCAAAAACCACGCACTGCATCCATAGAGATAACGGGGGGGGCATAATAAGAAGGAAACCATGGCTGTGCTTCAGTACCTCAATCTGGCAGCTGATCTTGCTCAGCTGAGTGCAGGAAAGCTTTCAGGCACCGGTGCGCTATATCAAGCACCCATGCGTGCCTTGCAGATCAGGCAATCAGACAAGGGGGCGGGCATGCTTGTACCTGGAGAGACACAGGGCAAATGAGAGCTCACTTTTGAAGAGATCCCCAGTTGTGATCACAGCGTGCAGGGCAGTGACAGCAAAACCCTGCCCGCTAATGCTCCAATCACCAAACTCCTCCCCCAATAAACCAGGATCGTCCCCATGACTTGAGTTAATATGTGCTTGCCTTCCTAATTTGGAGCAAGAACAGTGAGAAAGGGGGGTGCTGCTGTGGATTTTTGCCATTTGTTGTGCATGTAGCCCAGATTAGAGGCTTTCCATGTCAACATTCGTCAGATTCTAATTGAATTTTTGAATTTACAAATATTTGTGTGCGTCCCTACTGCTGTACGGTGGTAAGTTTGTGAGGCAAATCCTCTGGATTTTGGAGAGGGTTTTGGGTACTCGTTCTGGCAGCTAGTTTAGGTAATTTGAGGTGATTTAAAAAAAATCATAAGCTAGCCTGAGCACATGATCTGAGAGAGGAAGAGATTGCAGTGGTTAATGACTCAAGTGTCCCAAATACTGAAATATATATATCCTATAATAAAACTTAAAATACTAACTTATTTTTTAAAAGTAAAATAACTCAGTAGTAACAAATATGAAAAGAATAATTAAAACAATTCAGAGAAAAACAAAATAGTAATCAAAGCAAAAATATGTAATTTTTAAAAATTAAAACATTTTAAATAGTAACAAAATAAAGGTGGATAGATAAAAAATGATTTCCTCTGTCACATAGCACTAGAACCAGGGGACACTCTGAAAATGATGGGTAGGAGAGCTAGGACAGATAAAAGGATTTTTTTTATTGGTCTATGGAATTTACTATCAGATGAGGTGGTGACAACCAGTCTGAATGGCTTTAATAAAGAATCAGATATATCAGTGACTACTAGAATGGACGCCTAGTAATTGAAGAGACAGGCAGGATGACTCTCAAGGCTATTTGCAGGAAATTGAGAGCAAGTGAAGGTTTTGCCTTTGTTTTCTGCTTGAAACCCACAAGCAATTGGTAGGCCACTGTGCGAGACAGGATGCTGGACTAGGTGGCGTCTGGTCTCTTCTTATGTTCTTAACCAATATCAACTAGAACCCCAAACTGTAGCACACCCTTACATATGTACACATTCAGTTTGCACTATGTTTTGCAAACGTAGGCATATTTTGTCACATGAAGTACAAGAACATGTTGTTTTCATCCCTTCAGCTTCATAGGGATGCACTGGGTTATTTTTGCCATGCCTTTTTAGGAAGACCAAGGTTGAGGTCACAGTTCCTTTGTTTAGTTTAGGATAAAAATCCTCTCAGAGTAGAGATCAGCACATTTTTTCTTCATCCACCTTCCACCTCAACTATGATTTGCCTCAACAACTCAAGCTTCTTGTTCACTGCTTGGTTGCTACTGGAATTTGAATTTCCTGAATTGTCTCGGCTCTGTCACATCCCCCAGAAAGTGTGAGTTACTTCAGTCTGAGACAACTTTGCAAATTCTAAGAACTTTTGACATTTAATTCTTAGTTAGTTTTGTTGTGCTCTGTAGCCTAGATACTTCATTTCACTATGTTTGAAAAAGCTGTGCTGAACTTGTATGCTTCCTGGCGTAGAGATTTCATCTACTCCATGCCTGGAAAAAATATCCATGTGAACCTCTCCTTGTAGACCTCTCTTTCATAGTTTAGAGTCGCCCTTTAGTAATTAGGACCAGGGATGTGCCCAAATGTTTGGGGGTGTTTTCGCATTGGATTCACATAGAATCAAATGCAAGAAAATTTGTATATGTTTAAATAGATCCCCTTTGAATGTGGTAAGGTTTGTGTTTGATACTAATGTTCAGTCCCATAATGCATACGAATAGCATAAAGATCCCATATACAAATGCATACAAATAGCATATGGATCCCAAACAAATGCATACAAATTTGAACATTTGATTCAAATTCAAATGTTAATATTCAAATGTGCCAACATTCGATTTGAATTCAAATGTCCAAATTCAGCTAAATTTGGTCGAATTTTGAATATTACGAATATTCAAGCACATTCCTAGTAAGGACTAGATTTTACCTTTTCATTTCCTTGGTATAAGTTTATTTTCTTATGGTCTGTCAAAATTGTCCTCATTTAACCTTTCGTTCCTCAGAAAAACCTATCTGAACTCTGCAGTGCTGTCAACGTTTTAACACAAGCATAGTTAATCTCTGCAGTGAAACATTAATTGAGAAGTCCTTATAATTTCTATGTTTTGGAGGGGGGGCTTTTGGAGGGGGGATTATGTGGTGTCTGCATAATCCAGATTAGGAGGCAACAAAGTTGTGCTACCAAAATGGATCAGCTGGGGTTAGGGCCAAAGCTCATACAAGCTTTGGGATGGCATAGGGACCGCAAAGGAGCAGTTGTTGCAATGCAGATAGACTTGTTCTGGCTCAGAGCTAATCTGGACCAGCACAAGGTAAACACAGGAAGGCCCTAAGTGATCAAAAACTGATTAATGGTCAGCCAAACAGTAGAACATGGCATCTGAAAAACCCTTCGAAGCAGCATATATTATTTTCCATTATACAGCCCACTCTTCTCTCTGCATATTATGTCATAGAAGTAGAAAGTTAGTTATTGCTTTAAATTGGAAAGTGTGGGTTGTAAAGTAAAAACGAAACATAAAACTCCTTGTTGCCTTGTTTCTAAAAGTCCTTATTATTTGCAGCTGAGCTGCAAACTTGGACCTATTTGGATCAGCTGTCCCTAAGACATATATACCTAACCTCAGCTTCAGGATAAAGTTCACAGCATTCATCTAGGAGAACTTCACGTTCATCTTTAGGTCTGGAAAACTGATGCTGGGGTGTTGGTCAGCATGCAAAATAACAACATGCCATCAGTATATAGAGCGTGATGTGCAGAGTATTGGTGTAACTTGAAATTCATAGCACTTTAACACCTGTTTCCATAGCTACAGTGTAATCCAGAAATCTGAGAGGCTAGTCTGCCTTTGCCAGGTCTGTCATTTCAGGGAAATAAATTAAGAAAGCTGATGACAAGGCCTGGATTATACAATTTCTTTAAAGTATAGCAAGCAGTCCTGAAATCTAACCAGGAGTGAAAATAGTTCAGACAAAATGAATAAAACCTATTTCCTGTAACCTTTGTAAGAAAATGTGCATACAGTCTCCTTTCTGTCTTTATTTTTTCTTTCCTAGAAGCAATATCATGTGTTCCACCTGGCAGTTTTATTTTTTTTTTGAGATTCTCTCTGTGTTAGTGCGTATATATTTGAGCAGTGATATATTCATAATGGAAAAGATTTGGATTTTTTTAAAGTGGGGGATAAACAGATGGAAGCACAGAAGTAGAAAAGAGATACAGTTAAGCAAATGCTAAAGAGCAAAACTTCAGTGGCAGACATTGAGTGATTTGCATATGCACAATATGTTTCTGTCTAGAGGCATATTTTCTCAAAGTATGTGTATATTTCTATGTCTCCAAATTTATCAGTATCTCTAGCGACATATGCAAGGCTATGAATAGATCTGGGTGTTTGTTGGTTAGGTTATGGTAATTTATTGCATTGGGTTGATGGTATGCTAGTGAAGAAATGAGAAGTTCACACAAAAAACGAGAAGACTTTCAAATATAAGGTAATAGGGTATGAAATCACTGTGTCCATATGCATGCATTTCTGAGAAAAAAGACCAAACAAGAAATTAAGAAAGAGATTTGTGCAAACTACATTTGGCCTAAAAAAAGAGAAAAAAATCCAAAAACAAACTGCTACATATTTGATTGGAGGACAAAGTAGAACAGTCCTTGTGATCAAAATTACCTACCAAATTACCCTCCCCACCTGGTTTTTCTACCTGATTTCAAAAACATACTGGCACCTGCATCTTTTCCCTTCTGCTGAAAAAGCAGCCTGGTGATTATTTTGATCAGAAAAAAAGAAGGTTAAGCGGTTTCTTTCCCCACCTCTACTTCAATCAGCCTCACAACCTCCCACAGCTGCTTCTCAATTTTTTTGCAAAGGTTGAACAGAGTTGTGTGCCTGCTGTACAAATCTAGCTTGATTCAGAGAAGAAAAGCATGTGGAATTTCTAAACCTCAAAAGAAGAAGAAAACAGAAGATCATTGGAAGACACTTGGAAAACAAAAACATTTCTTTACCACGCCCAGTTCAAGATATTAATATAAACTTATGCAGTCCTAAAAGGCTTGGGGGCCAAATGTCCAAAGCAACCCCTCCTCCCACGTAGACCTGCCTGTGTCCTAAGATTTGCTACTGAGGCGATCTTGGCGATCCCACCACCTTCAGTAGTTAGAGGGGTGGGAATGCATGTGAGGGCATTCTTGGTTGTAGCCCCCAGGTTATGGAACAGTCTCCCCCTTCATTGTACACATTCAGAGGACTGGTGAAAATGCATTCCTTTGCCCTAGGCTTTGGCTGAGGGAAGAATATCCCCTCCCCATGCAGGCACAGTTATCGTTTTAGTCATTTTTTATTTAATCTGTTTTTATTATTTGATTGTGATCCACCCTGAGACTTTTGGGTATAGGGATGGATGGATGGAATGTGGACATAGTTGAATGATGCCAGAAATTCAGATTGGAGCTTAGAGTCTTGCACAGTTAGTCTGAAGAACTCCATTCCACTTTGGCTGCCCTAAAATCTTTCTCTTCCATATCCATCATTAAGGAATATCACAGGAATATCAAGAGGCATCACAGGGTATACAAAACAGCCTGCAAGTGCCTCTTGCCATGACCAGTCAAGCACAGGCAGCAATGACTGACATAGATTTGCTTACCTTTGTGTCTGGTACAACGTTGCCTTGCTGGGGCTCCTGTCACTTCCAATCACTTCTCCCTTTTCTTTGGTTGCATAGATTTGCTTACCTTTGTGTCTGACGAGGTTCATACTAAGTTGGCTTGCTGGGAGTTCCTGGCAGCCAGCCAATCACCTCCCCTTTTTCTTTTGTTACTTTATGTGTCCTTGCTGGCTCCCATATCAGCAGGGGAACTTCATAGACATCTTGCCAGATGTGAAGGTAAGTGGGGCTATCATGGTAAATCTCGCACCAATGCTGGATTTCCTGTGATAGTCTTCCAGCACATTCCCTTGATATTGCTTACGTCATTCCACATAAGCAATGAAAAAGAAAAAGTTTGACAACCCCAGTTCACAATTGAACTGATGTCTGAAAATTCATTTTGTTGTTGAATTGTTTGTTTGAACTTTCAGACTTTAGGCACTTGCAGCCAAACATTTCAGACTTTTTTCCCATCGAAAAAGCCTATTTTCATGAGCAAAATACTGTGAAAGTGTGAACATTTGATCAAATTTTCAACTGTTAATTAGGGGTGTGCAATTTTTGACATTCGATTAAAACTGAATTGAATATTCAAATGTTCAAATTCATACAAATAGAGAAAAAATGAATGTATTCAAATTTGAATCGATTCAAATACATTCGTATCTATTTGTATGAATATTCAATTCGTATTTGATATGAATGTTGACAACATTCGTATGTGTCCATATGCATCTGTACGCATTTGAATGTATCCTGTTTTTATCCTGTATGCATTCTGTTTTTGTCCCGTACCTATCCATACAAATGTGTATGTATACAAATAAGATGCATTCGGATACATATGTAACACGTATGCATCCGTACACATACTTTGTATGAACGTCCAAATAATTTGTATGAACGTTTCAAAGCATTCATATTTGAATGTTAAAAAATGAATGTATAGACATTCAATTTGAATTCGAATGTCCGAATTGAAATTCCTACCGTTAGTTCATTCGTGCATATCCCTATTATGGAACTTTTGTGACTGGAATTACAAAGCAAAATGAAAGTATCAAGGATTCTCTTACTGGGGTGAAAATAAGTTAAATAAGTAAGTTTACATATTTAATCTCTTTTTTTTTGCCTTTGTACATTTCTATAATAGAGTAATTTATTGTAGATGATCTCAGTTGTATCAGTCCATAATATGAGATACAGTGGTACCTCGACATACAAGTGCCCTGACATACAAGTGTTTTGAGATACAAGCCGCCGAGCGAGTGATATTTTGCTTTGAGATGAGAGCAAGATTTGAGATACGAGTATGTAAATACAGTACAGTACATAACAAAAACTACTGAGGTGGTGTTTTGGGAGCTGGAATGGATTAATGGGAAAATTGCTTTGAGATACGAGCAATTTGACATAAGAGCAAGGTTACGGAACGAATTAAACTCGTATGTCAAGGTACCACTGTATTCATCTATTACTTCCCAAGGGCAAATAAGCTTTTGAGGCATCTTGAGCCCCTGAATAAAGACTGTATTCTGGGATGTTTGGGTATATTGCAGTGACCTTCCCAGTGGCATGAACAAACTCTCTGGTGCATCTGCCTTTGTTTCCTTCCATTTGAACAAAGCTAGATTGCAATTCAGTGATTTCCCTCAGTCAGTTTAAGTTGTTTGCTCTTTCTTACTCTCATGCCATGCATGCAAGTTAACTCAGAAGAAAATTCGTGCCAAAATGCTGCTTGTCAAAGGCTGTGTTTCTAGCCAACAGTCCCTGGCTCCAAATGCCGTAGCTGTGCCACGAAGCAGGCCAGAGGACAGCTTAGCAAAGGAGTGATGTCCTCCATGTCTAAAAACATGCCACAGGCAACAATTTATAACTAGCCCTCCAAAATAACTGATCAGACACATTCTTCTGGACAAGGAACAGATGGCAATAGGAAGAGCCAAATCCCTACTCTTTCACTACTCAAAAATGCAGCCAGTGGTTCTTTAATACTACTGATCTCATTCAAGGCATTTTGCTATGTCCTGGGCTCAGAATTTAATGGAATGTATGGCAGTAAATGCCAAAGCCAAGAATTCTCCTGTTCCCTTTTATCTTTCAGGAGCAGGGCTTTTTGTGTCCATAATGCTCTGAATGCACAATGAAGAAAATTAAAAGCCAGAAAAAAAAACCAGGGCTAAAGTCAGGGGGCTGAGGGAAAGAGGAATTGTGTGGAAATAATTTCCAGGAGTGGGAGTCTTTAATAAGGCTCTCCACAACCCTCCCATCTCAAGTTCAGTCTGTTCAAATACAGTAAACAGTGCGGTGGTTAAATCTGGAGCTAGTCCTTGTTCTGTAATCCAGTCTGCCAGAGGTGACATTTGCTGATAGGATTTAAAATCAAAGATCCCTCTTCGTGCACAACACAGGCCCTTTCTGTCAGCCTGTTGCTTAGAGCTACACAGTATCTGAGTCAACTGTTGAAAGAATTCAGCACGGTTGCCTTCCTGCTGGCTAAATAGCTATTTTTTACTTTTTTAAATTGATGGTCCATATGCATTTTGCAAGGCAAGAAGTGGGAAGAATCCTGTTCATATAGCCGAGGAATGAGTAATACAGTCTACCTTCTTACGACCACAGTTGCTTAGGGCAACAGTAGTGTTTCCTGAATGCTTTTTGCTCCTAATTTGATGCCTAAATGATGTTCTCCAATAGGGATGCACACAGTTCCCCCCCCCCCCCCGCATTCACTTTGCATCAAACATTTGTGGGAATGGAGCCGTTTCATATGTGCCAGGTTTCATATTTGCTTCGAATTCTCATCAAATCCATGCTGCCAACAGTTGTGCCTCCAAATCAGCTCCGGATCTGCTCTGAAGCTTCAAATGAAGGCAGAAAAGCATTGACTTCACAGGCAAAAGTCAGTCTTTAAATCAGTTTGAAGTCTTGAATCTAGGTGGTGCAGCAAAAACCAATTTGAATCCGATACATTCAAATCTATTTGTTCAAATGTTAGATTCAAATTTGAAGATACAAATGTTGATAACATTCATATTTAAAAATATGAATGTTGGCAACATTCGTATGTTTTATACATATCTGTACGCATTTTGTATGCATCCTGTTTTATCCTGTATGCATCCTGTTTTCATCCCATATGATATGTGCAAATGCGTACAGATACGTATGATATACATACATATCTGTACATTCAGATGCTTCAAACAAATGTTTCAGAACATTCAAAATTTGTTCAAATGTTTAAATTCAAATGTGAAGACATTCTGTTTGAGTTTAAATGTCCACATTCGATCAAATTTTGAATGTTTACAACATTCGTGCACATCCTTACTCTGGATACATGCATTGGAATGATGCTTCTTGCTTGTCCGGATGGATGGATAATGGCAAAAAATCCTTGGATGGCTGGAACATAACCTCTTCAACTGCTTGACCTGGTTTCATTTATGACATTGCCACTACTGGCATGGAGCTATTAAAATATTTGCCACAAAGAAATGAGTCCTCAGGGTGACAGGTGTTTGCCATTCCTCCCCTAAGCTTTGGCCTTTGTATGGAATGCTGGCTAATACTCTGTGGGGGCCTGAAGCCTATGCACATTATAATTCCTAATTTGCCTCCCATTAAAGATTCCTGTCCTCCAGCCCCCTTCAGGAATAGTTTGCTGTTCTTTTTTGTAGAAAAGAGACTTTGTTGTTAAAGACACCATTCTTTATTTATTCGATTTATATCCCACCTTTTTCTCAGACAGGGACTCATACAGAATTTAACTACAATACAATAATATATAAAATTAAGTATACAATATATAAACAAGTAATGTAATGTGACTAAAAACCTATTAAAACACTATGAAAGCACATTACTGATTCATTTATCATCTATTTAAAGACATACCCAGTTTCAGTTAAGTTAAAATATAAAGAACTGGAAGAAGGCAGGATTCTTAAATTAACCATGATTAGCAAACCGATATTGTCTTTCTCACAAGACGCACTTTTAGCTTCTCTATCACATTCTGTTAGGTTCTCTTCTTGTCCTCAAAAATATCCATTATTCCAGTTTTGTTCTTCAGGGGTATGAGAAAACGCTTTTGATTTTGTTTTCTCTAACCTAGACTAGCATTTGTCCATAGAGTTCTTAGAAACACTGGTATAGTGTTTTTGTGTGTGTGTTTTGTCATGTAACACTGTTTTATTCCTTTGCAGTTAAAATGCGACTTTGCTTTTATAACATGCTTTTGGTGTTCTGCTTTTTTCTAGTTAATTAAAAAGAACTAGGGATGTGCACAAATGTTCTAAACATTCCAAATTTGATTGAATCAAATCAAATGTGGACATTCAAATTCAAATAGAATGCCTACACGTTCGAATTTAAACATTTAAATGAATTTCAAAAGTTCCAAAACATTCATTCAAATGGTTCGAAACATTCAGATGTATAGATGCGTATGTATTACATACGTACCTGTTAAGAATCTCATACGTATCTGAACACATTTGCGCTGATAGTACGGAATGGATACGGGGATAAAATGGGATGCATGCATATAACATATGAATGTTGACATTCGTATCTTCAGATTTTATTCTAACATTCGAAGGAATAGACTCAGTTGTACTCAATTGGAATTGGATTTTGTTGCATTCGGGATTCTAAACGTTTGGATCTAATAGAATGTTTGGATATTTAAATTGACTCGAATTTGAATGCAAAAAAAAAAATTGTGCACATCCTTAAAAACAATTACATTTGCTTAATGTGGTGCTGGAAACTAATAATGTGGTTTGGCCTGATTGGTACCATTTACTTATATTGTGCATGCTAGTTGTCCAGCCCAAGATTAGAGGGGTGTCTTGCAGCATGGGGCAACCCAGCCTGACTTTGGACATTGGTAATGAAAGTGTACAGTCTCTAGAGTTTCTGGCTAGGTTTTTTTTAGCCAGGCACCCAGAAATGGCTCACTTCTGGAAGTGCAGCAAAATACACCAGGCTCCATGCACCTGGTAGATAAGCCCAGCAACTCATTGCCGTCTGCACACAAGGAACTGGGTTGATTTATTCTTGGCCTTGGAGTTGGTGGAGACCAACTCTAAAGATTGTGTGAGCTTCATTGGAAGCCTTGAGGCTGGGATGGAGGAGTTGTCACTGTGTAGACAGTGTTGTTCAAGTCTAAATGCATTACATCCTGTCCTTGATCCAGACCACTTGTAACAGATTTGTGAAGTGCAAAAAGGCCCCTTGTGTTCCTGCTGCAGTCACAGTTATTCCTTTTCTCTACATTCTAAGCAGTTAAAGTGTCTTATCATTAGTTACATGCTGCTACTTATTTCTTTGACATAAGTTGCCATTTGACTAATTCACCCAACATTGAAAATGTTTCTCTTGCCACTCGCCTTGTAACAAAATTTTCTCGTGTGCCTTTTAAGTGTCAGTAAAGAAACTTTGTATTAAAATCAGCTAAATATTTGCTCACCATTGGGATCAGCTTCAATACATTGCCAGCTAACCAAAAACAGTTGTTCTATAGATCCCACATGTATTTGGGTACAATGCTTAACACATGTATAAATCAGTACCCATAACATTCCCTGGTTTCATGTTCATTGTAGGGACTGGGCCTGTTGCTGGTATCATGCCTCTTTGGCATATAGACACTGCTATCTTCAGAGACAGCTAGCATACTCCCCAGGAACCAAACAGAAGGAGTTTCTGGATTCAAACCACTACTTGTCTACTGAATAATCTCGAGCCTTTCAGCCTACCCTGCCTTACAAGGTTGTTATGAGGCTAAAATGCAGGGAAGGAGATTGGGGTATACTATGATTCCTACACTGAAAAGTGGGATATAAAGGCAGTTTGGTAAAGAAAGTTCAATTTGGCCATGAACAAACTATAGAGATTCATTACTGAGCCCAATTCAAGGTGTTAACTCTGACTTACAAGGCCCTAAGTGACTTGGGCTCAAAATATCTAAAGGGATGCCTTCTCCCATACTGACCTGCCCATGCCTTAAGATGGGGAGGTGAAGCCCTACTGGTTGTCCCACCGCCTTCTGTAGTGAGTCAGGTGGGCACCTAGGAAAGGGCCTTTTTGGTAACGGCCCCCAGGCTATGGAATAGTCTCCCCCTCAAGGTGCATCATGCCTCTTCTCTGTATACATTCAGGAAGGAGGTTAATATAGACAGACGGACAGACAGATAGCATTGCCAGTATAGTGAGAGTAGGGATAGGATAGGCAAGGAAGCATTGGCACATTTGTTATTTCTGCCTGCTTGAGTGTGACTACCATACCACTCACCTTCTATAGTCGCTACAGCACAAGGGTAAATGTCATCTTCCTCTGTGATCATGAACCCCAAATCCATCCTGATTTATAAATCTCTGTAATGTTCTGTGTTTCAAATGAGGCAATTAAAGCTACTTTTCGTTTAGTAAAAAAAAAAAAGAGGTTTGTCTTGGAACAACTTTTGGGGAAGTTCTTTCAACATAATCATTTTGGCCCTTTTCATTAGCTGACAGGGGCTATGGTTTTATTTATTTCTTTATTGAAAGCGAGGAACACATTTGGATCCTATCCTCTCATTAATTGGTTTACTGGATGTTCTTTTACAAGGCTACAGGAGATTGGAAAATGCTACTTGGCAGGCTGACTCTCATGCCTTGTTTGCTATGCAATTTCCATATTGTGTATTTATGATATTATCTTGTGTGTCTATTTGAAAAACAATAAAACATTTAAACATGAGGAAAAGCCCTTAAGCTCCCGAAACTTGCATTCTGATGCAAGGTTTAATTAAAACTATTTTCAAATACGCCGGCTCTCACGCCTCTTTCATGGGACTTGGAAAGGTTCTGGCATTTGAAAATACACTGAATGATAAAATATTTTCACTTGAGCGTTCCAGACATTGTAGATGCTTGAAGCTAGGCATTCCTACCTTGCATTCAGCAAAACTCACTTTGGCATTATAGATCTTCATAGATGGTCTCTGCTAGTTTGTCTCAAGCTTTCTGATCAGCTGGCTGCTTTTGATGATAAACGAGATAGCCCTAGGCCTTGACCTACACACAGACACCAATCTCGGTTACAGCTGAGAAAAAAGGCATATCCTCTGAACTATGAAGAAAGGTGTAACTGCAACATTCTGTGTTTCAAATATTATGCCTGGTTATATCAATATTTGCATGTTCTTATTTCTGAATTTTTAATGTCTCCATTCTTATCAAAAGCCCTGGAAAATCTAAGATATGTTTAAGACTTTATAGTGCTTGAACTTTTCTTCTTTTAAGACTGGTGGAACAGAACACTTTGCTGTTTGCTTATGTTCCCCTCTTATTTTATAACAACTCCAAACATTTTGCTACTTAGTCTAAGCGCTCAAACTGAGGGTGTGATCAGACAGAGTTTTACAAAGCTATACCTTTTTTAAAAAGCATCCCATCCCCAGACACACAAAAGGAAGTCTACCAAACAGTTGTCTGAATATGGGGCTGAGAAACTACCTTATTTTGCCACACTGAAGTCAATATTTGCTTCCAAGTAAGGCAACGCCTATCCTGACTACAAGTGATCATCACTGATTGGCCACTCAGCAGGGATATGTACTTTCCTGTCCAACCTGGCTTAAAGAAAGAAATACCTTCAGAACTATGAAATTCCAAATGTTGAAGAGAAATCCTTTCTGAGACTTCAAGGTGAGGTAAGGCAAGTATAGGGGGGAAACCTGTTGTTACGGTCTCAGATTCACTCACCTTTCAGTGTATCTGTTCATACCCTGAGCTGCAAACCTACACAACACAATGCCACATCAAAATTAAAGTATTTAAATATTGGTGGCAGATCCTAACAATGGCTTTAAACAGAATACCTGAGATGTGCTTTGAAAAGAACATCGGGTCCAAGGTTGCTTCCACTTGAGAAGCCCAACTTAATAAAATTGTTATACTGCATGACATTTCAGCCCGAGTCTTAAACTTGCCTGACCACCACCCCAAGAAGATTTTTAAGCACAGATCTTAAACAAAATGATATTACATCTCTGAACAGCTCTACATCTCTGAAATAGCTGGCACACACAAACTCTTCCTTGAGTCAAAAAGTGTTTGGCATGCCTCAGAAATTAAGAGCGTCTACTGAGGTCAATTTGAATTACATGATTCCTTGGGCCAATATGAAATATTTACATTTATATCCCGCCCTATACCCTAGGGTCTCAAGATGGGTAAGAGCATATTTAAAAGACAAAAATACTTAAAATAAAACCATATATAAAAGCAGTATAAGACAATAGTATGCGCAGTAGGGAAAAACTGTGCCACATTTAGCCAAAGGCCAGAGTAAAGAGGTGCGTCTTTACCCCCCTCCTGAACATATACAGTGAGGGGGCCTGACACACCTCAAGGGGGAGGCTATTCCACAGCCTGGGGGCCAATACTGAGTGCCAACCTGTCTTGCTATAGAGGGTGGTGGAACAACGAGAAGGGCCTCCCCCCCAGGTCTTAGGGCATGGGCAGGTTGGTATGGGGGGAGGCTTTCCTTCAGATATTTGGGGGCCAAGTCATTTATAAGTCACCAGGGTAATTATTACAAGTATAAACTGCTCCAGTCATTGAAGACATTTCCCTTATTTTGCTTGATTCCCAATTATACTCTCCAGATCTGGAGCCATTTTTTAAAATGCATAATTTTCTGGGGCACTAACATCAAATTATTATTTTTCTGGGATCTAATTTATGTATTTCAAATAGGTTTGCTAGTCTATTGTTTTAGATTTGTTGGATTTTTAAAGGACTTTTAATGTATATTCTGTTTTTAATCTGTTGTTTGAACAGTTGTTACCCGCCCTGAGACCTTCAGGTACAGGGCGGGATAGAAATGTAAATAATAAATAAATAAATAATAAATAGTCCAGGCTGCTTAAAAACACAGGAGAAGTCAGTAGAAGGTCTGCATTTAATAGACTTTAAGTAACTGATGATAGAACACCGAAACCTACAGTGAGGAGCTTGAAGAATGCAATGAGGGGCTTTTGAAACTCCAGAGGAAGGAAGATAAATAGTACAGTGCATGTTCCGGTTTGTTCAAATAAAAGGAAAAAAAGATGATGATGAAGAAGAAAATGAAGATGAAGATATGTGGATAATGCAACCCCACCCACAGAGATAAGAATATTGATGATGGCCCAATTCCATAGGTCGATGATTATTCTGTACATTTTACATAGGGTTTGCATAGTGTTGAGGAGGTTCCAAATTTCCTGATTATCTTTCCTACTGATAAGCCAGCCATTCTTTCAGCAGCAGTTGCTAACGGCAGGTTGATGTATCTTGGCCTCCTCCTACTTAAGTAGCTGCCTTGCTTATCCCAACATTAGGCTTGGTGTTAGCTTCAACTACAGTTGCTCCAGCCACAGATGAATGTGGTCCAGGTTGGGACAAGGAAACATCAGCAAGCAATGGAAGGTAGCAGTTGTTCTGGCAAAGCAGCAAGACTATAAAATTAGTAAAAACGTACTATTTAATTATTTCTCCCACAACCACCACCACCCAGCATATAAAAGCACATCCATGGTTTCATTTGAGTGGAATACAAGGTAACTCTGCCCGTGTGGATGAGGCTTGAACTGCATCCATGTGATGACTTGATCCCTTAAACAGTTAATATGAGATTTGCGATATGGTGCTTTAATATTTTCAATTGTTTCTGTTTTGCTGTCCATCTCTGGAATGACTCCAAATTAATGCCTTTGTGAACTGATCTTTTATGTTCTACTTTACTATCCAGTGCATTAATTCTTCAAAGAGAAGAGTTATATTTTAATGTAGATACATAAATAAGAAATAAAGTACAAAGCATTAGCCTTGAAATTGCTGTTCTTCATCTTACTAAAATAAATTGATGTCTTTATCCAATAAGAGTCACCAAGTCTACTTACTATTAAATGTTCTAATTTAGTACCAGCTGCTTTAGTCTTTATGGTCAATCCTGTTTATTGATTTTTTTTTAAAAAAAACTAAATACAAACACATTTAATACTCAAAAGGAGAAGAATATGTCCTCTTAATTTCAGGGCAATTCCGAGCCAAAATATAGTGATATGCGTAGATTTGGACCCCTGGCGTATTAGTACTGGTCTTGCTTTGGAAATCCCAGTGACTCTCAGCATCTACAAAAGTATGATGACTCTTTTTTTACAGCATTAGTTACAGAAACACTTTGTGATGGGGAAGAGAGAGAAGGCTGTATGCTTACTAAGGATGCAATCAGACATGGTAAAGGGGTCAGCCCCAGGGCAAATTTGAGACTCACGGGCCAAAAGGGCTGGTAGGGACCAATCAATAGCAAGCACAGAAGGTGAAGATGAGGAAGAGGTCAGCTGTTGGGATGTGCATAAATATTTGTAACAGTTGTTATTCGTATGAGTTCGGACAAATTTGGACATTCATACACAAATAGAAGGTTACAATATTCGTAAATTAAAATTCATCTGAATACTAATGTTTCTGGCATTCAGAATAGTTTGGGCAGTCCTACTAATAGTCCGGGCAGTGATGAAATGGGGAGGTGCATTTGACATGGATCAAGAGCAGATTAAAAGTGGATTCAGGTCAGATTTGATGCTTCCAGAGTGGATTTGTTAAGGGGTATGTATTGGACACGTGTCGGATATATATGTGTTAGTGTCGGATATGCATTAGATCAGTGATGGTGAACCTTTTGGGCTTGGTGTGTCAAAATTTGCAAGAAAACCTGGCTTAAGTGGGGTGCTGTGTCACATCTAGAAATATCCATAATTTTGTGATATTTGTACCTTTAGTAAAAAAGTTATATTTTTGATATATGTATTTTATTGAAAGTAAAAACAAATAATTCTTTATGTTAGTGACTTTTGTTGCTGAATTTCATTTGCTAAATCTTCAATTAAAAGTTGGTATTTCATACAATTCAAGAACAAGCAAGCACTACACGCCCAGGTGCCAGGGTGACCAGGTGTGTCACCCAAAAGGGCTTGGAGTGTCACCTGTGACAGGCATGTCATAGGTTCGCCATCACTGCATTAGATACATATGTATTCATGTTGGATACATATCGGATACGTATGTGTTTGTGTCAGATATGTATTGGATACTTATTGTATGCCTGTTCATCCATATTGGATATTTGTACAAATTCGTACAAGTACATTAGTATAAAATAGATCCTATCACATTAGTATAGAATAGATCCTATCACATTTGAAGGGGATCTATTCGTACGAATACGGGTTTTCTAATATTTAATTTGTTATGAATCGAATTTCAGAACCCCCATCCATGCACATCTCTAGTGAGCATACTAATTTTTTGACTGTATGTTACAGTTTTTTAATGCAGGTACAGGTGTGGCAATCCTTTGAAAATGGGCACCCAAAACAAGCTTTGTGTGATTGCTCACTAAGGATGGTTTCCATCACATCCTAACTCCTTTCAGATTGATGCAGATTGTAGGGATGTGCACGAATAATAGTAACATTCAAAATTCATCCAAATTCAAATTGAATGTTGGCACATTCAGAGATTGACGTTAGAATTTGAATCAAATGCTTTGGAACATTCGTACAAAGCTTTGTTACATTAGTGAACCTGGGGAGGTGGGAAAGTGACTGCCCCAGTCACATCTGCAATGGATCCAAAGTTCATAGAGTGGATCCAAAGTTGATTGAGAGATGAGTCAAAGTGGATTCAGGGCAAATTTGACATGTTCAGAGTAAATACATAAGGGATGCCATATATGTAGGGGATTCGTAGGAGATTTGCATGCGAATTCATAGTGGGGATTCATATAGAATTTGTACTAAACATTGGTATCAAATTTGAATCCTATCATATTCAAAAGGGATCTTTTCTAATGAATACGAATATTCTTGCATTGAATATCCTGGGCATTCGTATGTGTATGGGTTTGTACACAATGTGTATTTGAAGATATGCATCTTTCCTGCATCCATCCACATTTGTACTGATTCGTACAAGACGAAAATGGGTTGCATTCAGGATAACTACGGGATGCATACGGACATGTACAGATGTGTACAGATGCATACGAGTGTGGGAAAGATGCGTACATACACATCCAAATGTTGTGAGATTCGAATCTGTAGATTCAAATAAAACATTTGAACAAATTGATTCAAATTTGGCAAATACGAACCAAACCTTGTTTGAATTTAAAAGGTTCAAATTGGATTTTTGGGTATTTGATCTGATTTGAATAGACTGTCAAAAAACATTCATGCACATCTCTAATTCTGGGGATATAGTAGTGAATATTGCTATTCTGAAAAATATAACTCTAAACCCAAAATAACAATATTGCTTACCATGTGTAGTGCTTGCTCTTGGGAATAATTAGGATACACGATTATTCTGACCCATCCAAACAAATTAAGAGAACTGTAGTAAATGAAAGATTCCACCCAACAGAAGAAAACTGGATGGGATCCATTCTGATGCCCAATTATTTGAAATTGCACAAAAAGATGGTCTCGATTCTTGATCCTACAATATTGCTAGTACAAATGCCATCCCACATACAAGTGTGGCCACCATTTTAGCTCTGGTTTGTGCAGTGGCCAGTTCCAAAATGGTGGGTTGTGGGTAGCATTGCCCAGATGAAGTAGGTCCTTAAAAAATGTTTTGGGAGTTGATTATCCTTCAATAATGTTATTGTGAGATATCACCTCAATATCCTGTGGCTATATTGGGATTGCCAAAGATAATACTGGCCTTTAAACCTCAGCTGGAGGTAGCCTTAGAAATGATTTAAACAAAATGATGCCTTAGAATCTAAAAACTATGTACATAATATGTAATAAAAAACATGATTAGTAGGCAATTTTACTATTGAAGCACCAGCAACCTATTCAACATAACCATTCCTCAAGTGAGCTCTTTCTCTGCTGCACTTTTTATGCCTTGGGTGTTCGTAGCATCAGGGGGATGTGGCTGCACTCAGATAAATACTGATAATATGATGGACAGACAGACTCTGCTGGATGGGCAACACATCTGAGTTCCTTTCATCATGCCTAACCAGACTTTGATCCATTATACATAAAAGCCCAGTTTGCGTGATCAAACACAACTCTCTCGTTGTACGGTGCTGAAGAAGGAACCGTCCTGCCAGGTCTAGTTCTCTAGTTTTGCTCCAGTTTATGTGAGGCTAATTAATAAACCTACTTGTCTTTCCTGAAACTATGACCACTCCCACTCCACCATCTTCATTGCTTTAGGATTTCAACTTCTCAACTAGTTTTACTGATATTGTCAAGATATCTGATCAGCAACCAAATCTTCTTCTCTCTGGGAGTCAGACAGATTTTTATAGAAAACCAGAAAAGAGAATTCTTCCTGAGGCATATGGATGGGAAGTTACACAGCAGAGAATGGAGAAGAGCAGCTTGCAAAGCAAAGCTTGCGTACATTAGGCGTGAGAACAAACCATAACAGACATGCCTGAGAATACAGAGATCTCAAGAAGAGGGTGTTTTTGTAGTTCCTCTCTCAGAGGTGCAAAGAGCTGTGACATACAAAGGGGCTTTTTCTGTGGTTACCCCCAGATTCTGGAAGAGTCTCCCTCTGGAGGTTTGCCAGGTGCCTACATTAAATGGTTTTGGGCACATTAGCTTCATCCAGACAGCACTTCCTTATAGGGGGGTGCATGAATATTCAAAGCATTCAAAATTCAATCAAATTCATTCAAATTCAGACATACGAATTTGAATCAAATGTCTCTACATTAGAATTTAAATATTCGAATGAATTTTGAATCTTTTGAATCACTTGTACAAATTATTTCGACATTCATATGTGTAATTCATAAGTATGAATTACATATGTATCCATACGCATCTTCTTCGTATCCGTACGCATTTGTATGGATAAGTAGAGGACAAAAACAGGATGCATAAGAATGCATGCAAACACATATGAATGTTGTCGACATTCGTATCTTCAAATATGCTTTGAATATTTGTACAAGCATATACGAATGTATTCAATTCAAATCAAACGAGAATAAGTTCAAATTGTAAACATTCGAATCGATTGGAATTTTCAGATATTCTATTTGAATCAAACTGAATGCCAAAAATTGCATTCATGCGCACCCCTACTTACTTAATGTGCATTGTTTGGATAGTCCAAAGTAAAACATGGATAATCTGGAATAAAATATGTCTGGATGTGCTTTACAGGAGATTATCCAAATAATACAGACTAAATAAGTGTTGTCTGGATGAATCTAAAGTATACCTTTTGACCCAGAACTTTGATGCTTAGCTTCCCTATGAAGGACGGTGAAGAAGAAGAAGAAGTTGGCTTTTCTACCCTGCTTTTCTCACCCATTTAAGGGGACTCAAAGCGGCTGACAAAGCTCTTCTCAACAGAACACCCTGTGAGGTAGGTAGGTCTGTGAGAGCTCAGAAGAGAGCTGTGACTAGCCCAATGTCACCCAACTGGCTTCATGGGGGAGGGCGGAATCAAACCTGGTATTCCCAGATAAGAGTCCAGCTCCCTAACCACTAGACCACACTGGCTGGTTATTTTAAATATGTTTTATTATTTTGTCGTGCAGAGTTGCCGCAGCCGTCAGGGCAAATGTCAGTTATTCTGGAAGTGCTTTCTTCTGGAATATTGCTATATTGCATAACGTTTAGCTGCTGTCTGGAAGCACCCTATTTACTTCTTGCAATGTGTCCCAAAGAAGTTTACGTACAAATGTATAAGCAAGCTTAAAGCAATGCTTAAAACAATATGGGTGGCAATACTGAAAGCAGTATTAAATCAGACTCAAGCAGAGCGGGTTGCAGTAATCCAATTAGGAGATTACTGAAGTACCAGGAGTGAACAGAGAAGGTTTCTAACAGCAGAAACTCTTAAATCGATACAGAGCCAGGACTACGGATTGTTTTGCCCTTCAAGAAATACCTTACAGACCTGAGGAGACAGGAAACCATTTTGTTCTGCTATCTGAGTAGCTGACCAGCTAAGCAGCTTCAGACACTTCACTGTGCATTTTTAGACACTTGGTGAAGGCACACATCTTTACCTTGCGCTTGGGCTGGAAAAAACTCTGAGGCACCATTGCTCATTATTTTGCTCAGTTCATTTTTAATATTGCTTTATATTGTTTTTAGTGTAACCCACCCTGAGACCTCTGGATATAAAGTGAGATAGCAAACCAACACAAGTCCCTAAAGCCCAAAAGCCCAAGTATTTAACCAAAAAAACAAACAAAAGGGTTCTGCCAAAATATATCAATAAACAGGATAAAATATGTCCCACTACCAAGTGTAGAAAGGCAAATATGAGGAAATAAAGAAATAAGTGCACTCTGGAGCAGAAAAACCAGTGTAATTTCTAAAAGGGTAGCAATACCCCACTGAAAAGTTTATAAATACTGAAAATAATAAAAACACAAGTAATATTGTAATAATAAAAATTCCAAAACTCGAGGCCAAACGTGTTTCGACTACAGTCTTCTTCAGTGGGCTGTAAGTATTCAAAATATTTCTAAAATATCAAATCCACAGCTCACACAGTGTGACTCTGTTCAATTCCAAGGTAATAATTTTTACTATTACTATATTACTTGTTTTTTATTATTTTCAGTATTTATAAACTTTTCAGTGGGGTATTGCTACCCTTTTAGAAATTACACTGGTTTTTCTCCTCCAGAGTGCCTTTATTTCTTTATTTCCTCATATAGTTGCCTTTCTACACTTGGTAGTGGGACATATTTTATCCTGTTTATTGATATATTTAGGCAGAACCCTTTCGTTTGCTTTTTTGTTATAAAGTGAGATAAAAGTATTAACATACAAATAATTTTTTGGAAAAGATTTAGGAAAGGTTACATTTTTGGACTTCTTAAATATTATCACTGAAAATCATAGGGATGTGCACGAATATATGTAACATTTGAAATTCAGCCAAATTCAGTTGAATTCAGATATTCAGACTCAAATAGAATGTTACAATATTCATATGCTAACATTCAAACAAATACAAATGTTTCCGGACATTCGTATGAATAGTTCTGTCATTTGTTAAGCTGGGGTAAACATATCAGCTATGTATCTGTTCATATGCAGATATCTATCTGTTCATAGCAGATACATACCTGTTCGTATGCAGATACGTATCGAATGTTCATACGAATACATACAAATAGTTTCGTATCAAATAGAATTTTAACACATTCGAATGCACTGCATTCGTACAAATATGGATTTTTGAACTTTCGATTCATTTTGAATCAAATGTCCAAAAAAAAAAAAAATTGTGCACATCCCTAGAAAATCATAACAACTGAACTCCCAAAATGAACCTTTTCCGAACTCTGCTTTATAAACAATATGTCTGTTAGACAGCTGAGAGCAACGCGTGCTTAAGGAGGGCATTGCTTAGGTTAGGCATATGGTTCTGCTTACTGTTTTCCTCTTGAACTACTTATGAAAAAGAAAGTTTGCCATTCAGCCCTGTTAAGATCAATCATCCAAGGGAAAATGCCTCATGCCTTGTGATGGAAAAGATCCAGGTTCAATCTGTGGAGAAGAACGAGACACAGAATTGTTTGTTAGAAGTTCCTCCATTTATTGTTGGTATCTGGAAGAACAGCATTATGCAGAAGCTAAGGTATATTACTTATGTCCCAACACTCACTTTGCCACAGGCCCCACAGGTCACCCAGACCTGCCAGTGAGATAGTGTTTTCCACTGCTTACTTTCAGTTGCTATTGCTGTTTTTGCACTTACCTCCATTGATCTGGATTTAGAAGATCCGTACCTTTGGAATCTGGTCATTGTTGAATCTGGTGCTCAAAGATCTGGATCTTGGTGGGACCCCTTGCATCAGCACGGGCTGTCCAGCATCCGATGGCAATGGATGCACCCATCCTGAGGTTCCAATTAGGCCCTATTAGGCCTAAGCAGAAAGGTCTACCAGTGCAGTGCGATTGGCTGGTGTAGCCTTCAATCAGTGGTCACTTCTTATTACAAAGAGACACAGCTGCCTACGTAGCTGCCACAAAGCTTGGAGGCCTATGTAGCTATGACTGGTGAGGGGCAGAGCTGGTGGCACCCCACTGCAAATGGCGATCTCTAAGCCTGCCTCTGGATCCCATTGCCTCAATAGATGTGCAGACACGTGTTCTCTGATCCAGTCTTCATGATGGAAGTCCCAATTGAAGACACCTTTAAAGCGGTCTGGCATTAATCTGAATTTCAGGTCCTGAAGACCCCATTAAATCTGGATTCCTCCAGCACTCATGGATACGGGACATTTTGGGTGGGGTCCTAATGGGGTCCTTAAGCGATCTTGTGTGCAGACAATGCATGACTGATCAGTACCAATCAGGCATGAATTGGGTTCCTAATGGGTTCTAAATGGGTTTTTCATTGCTAGTGCAAAAACAGCCTATGTCTAAAGCAATGTTAGTTCCATGGCAAAGAAGGACCCATGAAAGAGCAGGATCACAAGATGGCAGCATGCAATGTTCTGAGAAAAATCTGCCACCAGAATATTAAGGGTATCCACTACTATGGCATGTTTGCCAAATTACAGGTACTTCACTAATATTTGTTTAGTAACTTTTAATCACCCATCTTGTATTTATTTAGCTCTTTAAAACATTTTGTACTTTTTAAAAAGTACTTTTTCAAGGTTTACTGATGTACTAGGGGATGGTATGAAATGGACCAAGGAGGACCATGACGGACCCATTTCAGCAGCACAAGAAGTTGTAATACCAAATAGGACCCAGGAGTTTCAAAGACCAAGTGGGTGGGACTGGGACCTTCATCTTAAGGCTCTCTCTTCTTATGAAACTTGGAGGCTCCTGGAATGTAGAGGAGAACAATTCTCATCGGGTCACCATTGGTGAGAAGATTCAAGATCAGGAAGTGATCAATCCTGCAATACTATAAAGTTCCCCAATAATTGGGGGGCAGAGAAAGGACGCTTCTGGGAGAAGTCTTTTTCCGGCATTTTAAGAATTTCTTAGGGTGCATCCCCACTGCACAACTTAGTATGGCTTTAAACCCAGATAAATTTAATCGGCATTGAGCTCTGTTTATTCATGTCCCCATTTATAGCTTATTATGCAGATCTAGGGAGGGGAACCCCCTCCCTCCTCTCTTTTTCATCTTGCCCTCCCTGACTTTATGGGACAGATATCAGACTCTCCATGCATAAAGCAGTAAGGGGAGGGGAGAAATAAAGCTTTGAGCACTGTTTCTTTAAAATCAGACTCTCCTGCGATGGTCAGAATCTCCCTGCTGTTACAATGTAATGTATCTCTCGTAACATTGCAACAGCAGCTGCCAGGTCTGCCTTAGCTGGGGAGAAAAAGGAGGGAAATAATAGGTGATAGTTGGGTCGGGGGAACTGAAGAGAACTCCCCTTCTCACTTCTCCCAAAAACCTTGCATTCCCATTAACAAAAAGTGAGGATTATTTCTAAATCCCATTGCAAGACTTCTTTTTATCCAAATATAGATAGTACGCATTTGGGGACCTTCAATCCTCAGAAACTGTGGATTCCTGTAATCCTTGGGGAATGCCTGATTCTGCACGTAGACTGCATCTCCATTGAAGTTTTTTTATTCTATGTGGGCTTTTTAAGCCACCCTGGGACCTCCAGATGAAGGATGGGATACAAAAGTTATCAAATCAAATCAACTTAGTTCCTGGCCTTCAGAGAATCTGGAGTCCCCCACAGCAGCTCCAAAACTGATGCAGTCTTTGGAAACCCTGTGGGGAGCAGCCCTCTACAGAGCCAGAAGCAATTTGGCTCAGCTTTGAATAGATTGCTTATTCCGCTCTGTGTTGGAATAGTGAAGCTAAGTGCAGATATGACCTACATCTTGTATTGTTTTTTCTTCCTATTGCTTTTAACATATGTGAGGAAGAGAATGGAAATAGTGATTTTGTGCCATTACACAAAACTTGGTAAACTATCCCATTTGGTTTTAAATGTACTGCTGCTTAATGCCTATTATGAACATAAAACTAAGGCTGCATCCAAATGTGTTCTTAAAGTACACACATACCATTGACTGAGAAGTTGAATGGGCAAACACCCGTCCCCCTACTTGTCACTCCAGTTCCTGACAGAAGTGTCCATTGGGTAGATCAAGGGTGTGTCCAGACACATTCTGATCCACAGGTAGTGCGTTGGCATCACACTCGACACCCGATACTTCATAGCGGTGCCGCATTATGCCACTGCTACTGTGGATTAACTTGCTGTAGAATGATCAACACTCGCTCCACAATAGCAGGTAATCTTGGAGTTTCCCGCCATCCTAACAGGACGGCAAGAAACAGCCGATGAGCGATGAACCGGCAGCTCAGCTCCCATTGACTGCCCGATCCTCCATGATGCATACCGAATCACACGTGCCACTGAAGTCTCACTGCTACCGAGGAGGAAGCTGAGGACCTCTATTTTGAGTGGGAACAACACGTCGTGACTTCACAGCCAGGTAAGCTGCGGATTTTTATATAAATGCAGGTTTTTTTCCGCTAGTCTGGAAGGGACCCAAGATAAAGCTACTCCAAAGCAGCTTTGGTCAGATTTGCCTGTCTGCCTGTCTACCCTTATGTGGACGCCCAGAGGTGAGAGCATGGGACTCAACTGCTATGATATTTTGCTTGGATAATTCACCTTTGGGGGTACAAAAAATATCTGCCTTCCTGCCTATGATATGCTATGAGCCCTGGGTAGAAAATCTTTTGTTCACTTTCAGGATCTGCCGTGAGGTGTGTGCCATTTGCCTGCCCTTAATCTAATTCCCACACAGCTTAAATACAAAAAGTTACCCTTTGGGGGTGATGTTTTCACAAATCCTAACTTTCTAGAGGTGCATCAAAGGGTGCACATAATAAGATATCGGTTTATAAGAAAGGAAAGAAAATGCACATCTTTTCCCTAAAATTCCAGGTTTTGTCATGGTAGATGAAGCAAAACTGATAGTAAGTAATGTTCATATACTAGAATATTTTAATCTCCTGGAATTGGGCAGGGCACACAAGGAAAGAAAAATAACAATTTGTTTCCATTTTTGTCACTTTAGTGAAAGATCTGAAGTAAGCCCTTCAAGTCAGCAAGTGTTCTAAGCATTTTAAAGCACCATAATATAACCTCATAAATATTGAAATAAGAAATTACAGCAAGAATGAACAAATCTTAAAAAACAAATAAATGAAAATTACACCCAGCCTCCTAAGAGAGTCCAGTCTGTCTTGAGGGATATATTTTATTTCAGTCCAGGGCTGCCATTAGCACACGTTGCATCTGTGTTTGAAATATATTCAGGAAAATGCAGGTTCAAATTCCTGTTGAGCAATAACACTGATGGAGTGATTGTGTGTCTGGGTCTCTCTTTTAGCCTTAATGATAGAGAGAAAATGAGCCTTAAAATCTTTGGAGAAAAGGCAAAAGTCAATAAAATGAACAGTCCAGCAACATCATTACCTAAAGAGAAAAAGGTTTATAGGGTTTTGTGGCTAGGGCAGTCTTAACAGGTCTGATGATTTTCATTTGTTATTGAACCACAAGTGAGAATATCCTTGACCATTAGTCCTGGCTTAGGAATACTGGGAATTGGATACCAACAATGTCTGTACATTGGAAAGGAGAATGACTGACATAATTTTTCTGTCTCCAACTTGGATTTGATCTTGCATACACAGGTCATCTCTCCATCCTTTCACTGTTCAAACTCACCAGTTTCAAGAGCCAGTTAGTAAATGTCAAGAGGGAGGAAGGAAGGAAGGAAGGAAGGAAGGAAGGAAGGAAGGAAGGAAGGTCTTGTACTTTTCTGACCACATATCCTGTATTTATCAAGTTGTCCACATATTTGATACTTTTGCATATACTGTAATTGGTGATATAACTAAACATGAAGACTGAGGAGCAAAATTCATTCCAATAACCATGAAGAGCACTTTTGACACTGGTCACTAGGGATGTACACAAATATTCATAACATTCAAAATTTGTACGAATTTGTGGCTCATCTAGTCCAGCAACTTGTTTCTCACAGTATCTTTTTGTTGTATGTGGAAGCATACAAGCACACCATAAGTATATGCCATGTCTTGTTCTCCCAGACCTGCATGGAGGACCACAGATGGAAAAGTGGAATTAACAACAGCCAATGAAGTGACTGCTAAAGGCAATGTTTTTTGACCGTGTGAAATTTTGGAGGCTGGCCTTTGCAAATGTGTGGATGAGCACAGTGGTTTTGATGACTATGTAAGAAATAAAATGAATTCCTTTGCTCCTACAAACAGTTCCACATTCATGGGCCTGCATGGAAAAGTAGCATTCTAATAACATTCCTCAGAAGATAAAAATCGATTTTAATACTTTTTTTTTACTAGAAGGACTTCCTATAAGAATGCCTACATTTTCCATGTAATAAATCTTCTGGTCCTCTCACCAGGAAGCCTTCTTAAGGGTGAATTATATAATGTGACTAGAGGGCACAAATGCTACATTGCTAGAAATATTATTAAGTGCATTCTTTTGTTGAGGTTGCCTTTAAAAAGACAACAACAATGCCCCCTCACCCCCAAATACTAGTAACAATGCGAAAGGTATTAAAATTAACATGGCATGGGAAAGTCTATTACTTTTAAAGAATAAAACAAAATCATGACTATAAATGGCAGATTATGGTCCACATGCACTTTTCGAAAGCTCCATAGATTCCTTCAATATAAGGTGCCTAATTGAGTAAAACAGGGAGTCTCTCCTCATACCACAGAGGGATTGACTATGAACAATGAGACAATACCCTCATGTATTCTTTTACTGCTTTGAAAAAAGTTGTGTAGCATGAAAAGAGAAAGAGTGAAAGACTAAGTTCTTAGACACTGAGTGGAAACTCTATTTTGTAGTTAGCTGTCGGTTTCTATGCTGAAGTATACCACTTGTATGAGAAAAACAGCAAACAAGGATCTTTTCCCCTTCATTTTATGGCTTCTTTTCTAGGATTTGTGCTTATGCATCTAGATGGTTCTATGATTATTACAAAGGAAGACCTTGAACAGTTTATACTGATTATATTATGTTAGGGAAGCAATTTAATGTAACAAGAGCCCTTCAAAGGTTAGTCTAGGTCTTGTTTCATTGATCAGTCTATGAGTGAGCTTGATTTATTACAGAGAAAACATGTCTTTTTAACACAGAGCCTTGAGCTCCCGGTTCCACTATTACCCTAAAGATGGCGTAGAAGGTCACAACACTTTGCTGGCACTAAACGCATGCATATTTTGCGCCACTTAATGTGGACATAGTTCTTTGAATTCTTTATTTCTAGTAATAGCCTAATATCTGCATAAATATAGAGATCATTTTCATTTCTGACAAGTACTTTTAGCCTCTACATTTCTTGTCTCTATAGCAAATTGTAAAGGAGCAAGACCAGAATGTGCCTGACAAGAAGCAAAATCAACCAGAATTTAGATGGAATCATCGCATTAAATCTCTTTCCCACCACTCCTTAAGTTCATTTGTAATCCACAAAGAAATGTATTTTGCAAAATTAAAGTACAGTGTTTTGTTTGGATAGCAAAGATTAGTTTAGGTTTCAAAGAGTTCCTCAATAGACAGAATGGTATGTAAGAATTGATATTATTTAAGAATGGCAGGGTTTTTTTTTTATTTCTCTATAGCCAAGTTAAGCCCAGTTCATTCACAAAATAACCATCATGCACTCAGATGTGCCATCACAAGTGGGCATGGCCCATGGCTGTACAGACATGCAGTATCATACCTAGAAGAGATTCAAGTGCTGTGCTGACTGGAAGCTTTGGAGCTGCTCCTGGTCAAGCCGTAGACAGCGGTTTGGTTGTCCACAGCTAGTGGGCAACCTTAGTGAGCTCCAGGATGGTGGCAGCATGCAGATGGGCCTTTCCAGGAGCATCTGGAACCATTCTTTTGGGATAAGTGTGAACTGGCACCCATAAAGTAGATCTCTTATATATGTTCTGGGTTTACAAATCCATCTATGTTCTTTTCATATTCCTGCTCTTTCATGATGAGGGTAATGATAATAGAACATAGGCTGAATTTTTCTTATGGTTTTCTCCTAATTCTCTTGTTTAATTTTTTGTTTGGATGTCTATGTTCTTGGTGGAAACCAGTTAACTGTGAAAGCACATGCACCCCTTACATTGCTTTATCCGCATGGGACAAAGTGATGTATTGGACTACAGTGCCAAAATGGACTATAATGGGTATTTCACACTATGCAGAGTGGTGCTCCTGTGGGCACTGCAACTAGACTGCTGACAGGTGTCTTTGCCTGGGTACCTATTACTCTCTTCCTTAAAGACCTTCTTTGGTTACCACTTTCCTTCAAGACCCAATCCAAAGAATGACTTTTAAAGCCCTCAATGACTTGGAACTGAATTAAATGCAAGAGTTCCTCCTCCTGTGTAGTCAACAAAATTAATTGATGAAGATCTTCTTGTAATCCCATTCATGAGATTACTAATGATGTCCAAAGGGTGCTAGCTACAGAGAAAACATTTTCTGTAGTGGATGCCAGTCTTTGTAACAGCTTTCTTTTTAGCAAAATGCCAGGCATGGTCAACTTGAATTTTTTTTTTTGGGGGGGGGGGCTGTTGATCATCTACTTATTTCTCCAGACATGGTGGTAGGGAGGTGCACAAATATTTATAACATTCATTATATGGACAAATTTGGACAAATTCAGGTGAATGTGGACTTTCGTACACAAATTGAATGTTACGATATTCATACATTAATATTCGTATGAATACTAATGTTTCAGAACATTAATACAAATAGATCGTACATTTGTTAAACTGGGGGTACACTTAACAAATCGATATGTATGCATTCATAAAGGATAGGTATCTGATACGTATCTGATACATATGTGTTGGTATAGGATACACATCCAATATATATGCATTCATATAAGATCTGTACCCAGGATCCATATCCAGAATGTGTATCCAGGATATGTATACATTCGTATCGGATATTCTTATGACTTGCTACAAATATATTCGTATTGAATAGAATCCTACCAAGTAGATATATTCAAACGAATACACGTTTTCTAACATTCGATTTGGTATTAATCGCAAGCCAAAAACCCATTGGTGCACATCATTGTGGCAATTCTTGTTAACAATTGTTCTACTTTGAACTTAAAATATAAAGTTCTCTGATTTATTTGTCTTGTAGCTGAAAGGCAGTATTTATTCATGGAATAGCTGTTTCGATTGTGAGGACTTTGCCACTAAGTCTATGGACGGGTGGTGGTGGTGGTGGTAGTGGCACCCACAGCATTAAAATTCCTAGTGGGTTCTTGGACCCCCCCCCAAAGAAGTCCTCAACTATGGCTTACATAGAAACTGCTAAGAAAGTGCAGATGTGACCTTCCATTGTGACCTGCAATGTTGAATAGTATGGGACAATAGAAATAGCTGAGAAAGGACTTTGGTTAGTATAAAAATATTTGAGGTAGTAACTAAGTTGCTACTTGCTTCCTGACTTTGAAAAAGAAAATAAAGAAAAAGAACAAAGGAAGCAGACACAAAGGGAAAAGACCAGATCCTATCCTCATATTGCTGCCAAGGGGTATGTGGCTTGCTTGTTTGATGGACAGATGGTTCTGATGGTTGAAAGAAATAAATGAAGAATAGCTGCAATAATTTGTTCCCGGGTCTGTTATAATAAAGTCTAGCTTTTCCATTAAGCTCTGCGCTAGGAAAGACACAACTGTGTCTCAGGAGTGCAAATGTTTCCATATGTAATTAATTTAAATATAAAAGAAAAAGAGTAGAGCCTACATGAAACAGACCATTATCCTCTGCTTAAGAACATTAAATCACAGACCAAGAGAAAACTTCATGCCTGGCTTTTATCTTTCTGATTTTAGTGGTTATCTTTGCATTTTCCTTGAATTCTAGTGAACTCCTAAGAGAGTGTAAAGGAAAAAGTATTGGGCAGAGGAATACACACACACACACACACACACACACACACACACACACACACACACATACACACACATATATTACATATATAGACACATACATATACATACGTGCAATTATATATATGAAAGAGATGAAAGGTTTTTATCTATATATCATCTATATCTATCTATATTATCTTTTTTGTCAATTTTATACACATGCCTATACATTCCTCTATAATCTTAAATTTATTACAATATACATAATATATCAACCCTATAAACCTCACTTCCCACTCCAGGATAGGGTCAGTTAGTCTTTTAAAGTTCATTTCTTTCCATGTTAGAGATTGTGTTCACTATTTCCCACTTGTGTTGAGGATTCTTTTACCAATTGTTCATATATTTCAATCTCCTTTCTTTCAGGAAGGCAAATAACATTTGTTCCCTCACGTAGTCATTTTTTAGAAGTTTTCCAATTTTTAATTATTACTGTCTTTGTTCTCATTAATAGTTGATTTGCTGTATATTGATTATCTCTGTTTATCAAATATACAAATGTCCATGTGTGTGTGCGTATCAGTGGAAAATGTCTCCTTTTTTTCAATTTTTTGTAATCTTTTTTCCCATACTTTACTACTCTACAATACATGAAAACACACACGAAGCATACAAATAATGCCCCCAAATTTAAATCCCTCCCACTGCTACATGGGCTTGAATTTTTGCTAATCCATCTTTCATCATGTCTGGCATGGAGTCCTGATTGCTAGCCTCATACAGTCTCTTCCAGAAATCCTGTAGGCTCATCTTCGGTCTCTACCCCAAGCAAAGAAGTCTCTGGTGCCTAAGGGCATCAAATTTAAATATTTTAAGCACATAGTCTTGACATTTTTCCAACGTCCATCATGATTTATCCCTCCACCCCTCTGCAATAACCATCAAAGCTACCCACATCAGCCTGTTTAACACGTACCTTTCATCCTGTGCCAACCATGTACTGCAATATATCTGCAATAAACATCTCTCAGGGTGTAACCACACATTTAACCCAAACACCAACATCCAACACCTCTCCCCAATACCTTAATACCTCTAGACAATCCCACCATATGAAAATATGCTCCCTGTCCTCCGCATACATGCCAGCATGTAGGAACGAGTGTAGGATTCATATGTGAAAGTTGTGCAGGAGTGCGATACCAATGATGCAGTAAATTTAAATTCAACTTCTTTCATTTTACATTTTTCACTTTCATAATACCTCTAACCTTTCTTTCAACCTTTTCCTGCTCCACCTGTAAATCCATCCCCCATATATCAGTCAATGATTGTATTATATTTCTCTCTGTGGTCAAAAGCCTATAAATCATCCTATTGACCCCTTTACGGATCTGCAATCTCAATTGTATAATAACTTCAAATTATTCTAATGGTGCTGTAATCACACTTTGGATATTGTTCACCCTTACAAAGTCTCTGATAGCTGCTACTTATAGCCATTGGCCCCTTCCCAATACCCCCCCCCAAAAAAATCATCTCACAACAACTCATGACTATCCTCAAATAAATCCTGCAAGTATCGTACCCCATTCATCTTTAATAACTGTAATGTACGTCCATTCAACACTTCTGCCCTCTCATTCATTGTCTCTACCAGTGTAAATTGAGACCACATGCTCAGTAACTTCTTTCTCCATCTACTCCATACCAACATAGTAGTTTTCAGAGGAGCATACCATCTATCCATCTTCTTTTGTGTAGATTTCATATACATCAATGTTTTGTCTTTCCTGTCCAACATCTCTCTAATTCCACCCACTTCCCTCTTCTTTCATATTCCAATTCCAATAGCTTTGCTATATTAATTGCTTAATAATATTTCTGAGTAGCGGAAATCCCCCCCCCCCGGGCCACATGTTCCATTCTTGCTTGTAAAACCAAATGTCTAATCCTGGGTCTTTGTCTGAAAATCCATTGCATTATCTTCCTGTCCCAGCTCTTCAAAGTTCTCAATGATATTTCTTCTGGCACAGTTTGAAACAAGTAAAGAATCTTTGGAATAACAATGATCCTGCACAACTTTTACATATGATCCCTACACTCGCTCTTCAATGCCTGAATTTGGGACAGAACATTAAGATACTTTCTCCTCCAGCTTCCCAATTGTTTACTGATTCTTTTCCATTGTCTGTGATAATTCACTGTCCCCAGTTTCTGGATATTTCTCATCAGATACACTCCTAAGTATTTCATCTTATTTGTAGCTAATCTTAAGCCTGACATATCCCTAATCTCTTTCTGTTCCTGAGCTGGAGTATTCATAAACATCTGTTTTACTCATATTAATGTAAAGCCCAGAAACCCATTTAAAATGCTCTACTATTACCATTCTCTGCGGGTCAGCAGACACTAGCATTGTATCATCCACAAACAAATTTATCCACAATTCCTGGCTTGCTATCTTATATCCTTGCCAATTTACATTGCTCCTCATCCAGTTTGCCAAAGTTTCTAAAGCCAGAATAAATAGTATAGGGGATAGGGGGCAACCCTGTTTAGTCCCTTGTCTAATTTCAATAATACAGGAGTCCATTCCATTAACTCTAGCTACTGCTCTGTTCCTCTGATACAGTATATACTTCACAACATCCTACATAAAAATTTGCCTATTCCAAAAGCACCTAAAATCCTATCCAAATAACTATGACTAACAGAGTCAAAAGCTTTATATACATCTAATTTCAATAATTTAAGCTTGTTATGATGTTTCTTTGCATGGTGCATAACATTTAAGATTTTCTAATTTGATCTGCAGTAAACCTCCCTTGCACAAACCTGTATTGATCTTTCTTAATCACTGACAGCAGAAACTCTCTAATACAGTGGTACCTTGACATACGAGTTTAATTCGTTCCGTAACCTTGCTCTTATGTCAAATCGCTCGTATCTCAAAGCAATTTTCCCATTAATCCATTCCAGCTCCCAAAACACCACCTCAGTTGTTTTTGTTATCTACTGTACTGTATTTACATACTCGTATCTCAAATCTTGCTCTCATCTCAAAGCAAAATATCACTCGCTCGGCGGCTTGTATCTCAAAACACTTGTATGTCAGGGCACTTGTATGTTGAGGTACCACTGTATGCATTGTTATTACCTTCATAAACAATTGATTCACCAGCATTATTGGGCAATAAGGCTCAGGGAGTGAAGGGTACCTATTTGGCTTTAGAATAGTTATAATAGATGACAATTGTGGTATCTGCCTCACTACCAGTGTATCAGAAGCCCTCCTAAGAGTAATGCCCTGACTTGTCAGAATCAAAACAATATCCAATGCTGAGTTCAGGGTGTCTTAGACGCAGAGCTATGTATAGTTGCATCCCTTGTGGAGTGAGCAACCAGATAGATCACTCTACTCAACTCTTCAGTTAAACTAAATAAGTTTATTATTACAACCTTGAGTGATATTAAAGAAACAAGCAAAAATAAAATATAGCTTTCTTTCAGCTCCAGACCAAATAGTAAATATAAAATAAAGATGTAGCATTGCTCCAATTGTCTTTGTAGCAAGGTTCGAAATAAAGTCTTAACAAGTTACTGTTCCTCAATAAGTACAAGCTTAGTTCCCTTCAAGTTCTGTTTATTTCCAAAAAGAAAGAAATAAAAAAGCAGTCTCTGTCTCAACTAAAGTCCCTGCTTGAATCCCAGGCTACTGATAACACCTGTAAGCTACAGTCCATGTAAACGCTGCCAAGCTATCCTGCCTGCAGTCAAATCCCCACTTCTATCCCCAAACCGGTAATAAAGCAGTTCTTAGAAAACTCCCCATTTTCCCTGAGGTCCCTTCATCTTAGCTCCAGAGAAAGGAAGCTTCCCCTCCATTCTCTAAGCAGATAGCACTTGGCGTGTATCTGCAGGGTTTAGCAATCCACTCTCCCTCTCAGCATGTGTTTGTAGCTTATATAGGGTTTCTCCCCCCTGCTCACTATAGGCTCCCCTGGGTCAAGTGACCCTCCTTGCTAGGGGGGAAGCTCCACCTCCTTGCTGCTCTGCAAAGCCCAGGAAATCATCAAAATGGCATCTCCTGCCTAAAATAAAATTTTTAAAAATGCTGTGGTGTGACCCAACAGGTCGCGAAGTTCCCATGGTCACCAAAACAAGCATCATGTCTCAGGTATATATTGCTCCTGCAGTATCCCATTAAACAATTTATTTAAGTGAGGCACTAACTGTTGCTTGAAGTTCTTATAAAAAGCAAAGGAACACCCATCAGGGCCTGGAGACTTTCCCACTTTTAAGTCCGTAATAGCTCTCCTTATCTCTTCCTCACTAGATTTCCTCATTCATCCTCTCCCTCTGCTGTTCAGTAAAGACCCTATCAATTAATGCCACCCCATCTTCAACCTGTTTTTCCTCATACAATTGTTCATAGAGGAAGGCCATAGTCTCCACAATTGCCTCATCCTTTGTGACATGTCTTCCCAATGTATCCTGCAAGTGAGTTATATATTTTGCTCCCTCCTGCAAGTAGCAGGCCAGTCTCCTCACCACTTGGATATCCTCTGACATGTATTGATTCCTCACATATGCATATTTCTTATTCATTGCCAATTCATTGAAAGCCTCCAACTCCTTCCTTTTCAATTTCCTCCTCCATTCTCTCCTTTTCAAAAAGGAATTTGTTCTCATACACTCCCTTTGTAGATTATCCAGTTGCCTACACAACTCAGCTCTTCATCTCATCCTCTCTCTTTGCATCTCAGTTTCTTTAGTCATACAGTTACCTGGTATCACTGCTTTAAAACAGTTCCAAACCACATTATATGGTGTTACTCCTGTATCATTGATCTGAAAATACTCTCCAATTTTCTCACTCAAATTCTTGCATTCCTTCTATACCCAATATCTTTGGGTTAAACCTCCATTGCTCCCTATTCCTTCTCCTATCCATCTCCATCTTTACAATAGATGCATGATCAGAAATCCATTGTTCCCCTATGGTTACGTCCTCTATCTTCAATGGAAATACCTTGCTGACCAAAACATGGTCTATTCTAGTGAAGATCCTATACCTTGATGAGTAAAAGGTAAAAGGTTTTGATGTTATCACCACCTTCTCGTAGCTGTCTGTCAGGTCCCATTTACTCAAATTCAAAATCTCACTTCCTCCTTGTCCTCTTCGTCTTCCATCTGTCTCCACATCCATATTCAAATTTCCATCCACTAATACAGGCCCTCAGCAAACATTCTTAATTTCCTAAGCACCTCTTCACAAATCTCTTCGGCCCATTATTGGGTGCATATATACTAGCTAAAGTTGATATTTCCCCACATATACTGTAACTACTTTGACAAATACAAACCTACCCACCATATCCTTTTTTAAACTAATACTTGTACATTCAAGTCATCCCTAATTAATATAGCTACACCTCTTAATCTGTCATTGCCCCTGGACTCTATTTGGATAGTCCATTGGTTATGAGACAATAACTTCTGTACATCTCTACGCTTATGAATTTCCTGTAAAAAGCCAATCCGTATAGACTTCCCTCTCAAAAGGCGTAACAATTTATACCTCTTCACGTCTGTCCCAAACCCATTCACATTCACTGACAATACCTTCAATTCATCCGTCTCCATGTAATCAATAACATATCTTTATGTCACCATCAGGAGTAGTGTGTTATTAAGGTCACTGTTTTCACTATCAGTCCATTGTCTCTGGACTTCCTCATAATGCAAGTAAACTCTATGCAGCAGTATACATTACATTAAGCTGTTCACCATCTTCTTCTAGTCCTGAATATGTCCCTTTTTGTTCTATATTTAGGTGACTTGTACTGGTACTCTTTTGAGAGGAAACCTCTTAAGAGTGATTTGTAGCAAATATGTATTTTTCTCAAAGTCTGTGGGGAAGGAATATATAGATAAATGATCTAAGAATTATCCAGTTCTCTCCCAGCTTGGTAAATATGACTCTATATGAATATTTTCCAAAATCATCAACTGCTCCCATCTCTATCTTGTTGCTGATGTGGCAGTTATTTAAAAACTAGCAAATAATATTAAATACAGATTTGGTAGGAATATATGACAGGTTGCCCATTGAAATATTCCCATCGCTATACTATATTATTATCTTTAAGGCAGGTAGGAGGGAAAAGATTAAAGGCAGACTTATACAGAATTCTGTTTCTTTTGTAATTTCAAAACACTCCCCAAGACAAGCAAAACTCCTCTGTCCTATATTTAAAATGGCTTTTCAAATGCAATTTTCATTTTAAAAAACCCAACAAATTAAATTAACTATTGAGATGCTTTAAACAGAAACAAAAACAAAGCACCATATCCTACAACAATCCTTAGCTCACGGCAACAATTTATAGTAAAAGCATATAACTTCTTTTAAAATATTGTCTTGCAACACACAATTATTTGCCTCCTGCTTAGAGATGAATTATGGATTATACAGACTGGTGAATCATTCGGGGACCATAAAATGCAACCATGCAGGGTTTTTGCCATCCTGAAGAAAAAGAGGCATCCTACAATTCAATTAGCAGGACCTCTAGGCACCATATAATTGCATTTTAATGAACCTTTCATAAACAGCAACAAAAAGGCTTATTTTCCTGAAACGGTGAGCAACTCTGTTCTACATCTTTTCCTACAATTCTATTTTTCACTAGTTTTCAATAGACTGTAGATAAAGCTGGGAAAAATAATGCCAAACCCATGAATACCATTCTTCTGAGTATAAATGGTGGCTTTTGCAACCTAGAATTCTTTGCCTATGATCAAAAATATCTTCTCTAGAAGTCATACTCTCGGTAATGTTCTTGGATGGGCTAAAGGAGCTGCCTATGAAACAGACTTCTTTTGGATTGCAGTTCCTTAGGGATGTTTCTTTATTTGTTCATTGACTGAGCTTCTATATTGCTGAACACAGAACACAGGGTGGTTCACAAAACAATAGCAGCACATGAACTGTAGCACCAAATGACAGGCAAACAGATCGAAGTAGGGATGCGCACAATTTTTTTGGGGGGGGGGTTGATTTGTATTTAATTGAATGCAAGAAAATTCATATTCATTCAAATAGACCCCCACACCCACTTATCTTTTGGGATGTACTTTGGTGGTGTCTCGGGTCTCTTTCCACAATCTCCTGAGTCTGATATAGGCCTTCTGGGGGCCATAAAAGGAACTTGCGGTTCTGAGGTCAGGAAACCCCAGAACTGTAAGGCCTATTCTGGGCTCCAGAAGGCCTAATTCGGCCTTTGTGGAAAGGGCCCCAGGGTGCCACTGAAGTGGCCCTGCCCCACCTCTCACTCACCCCATTACTGGTTGGGGTGCATTCCTGTGGCATCCCTGGTCTCTTTCTGCAGTTTCCGGGCTCTGAAGGTCTAATTTGGTCTCTGGAGACCACAGAAAGCAGCTCAGGGAGCTACCCAAGTGGTCCTGCCTGCCTCTCATGCACCCCCTTACCAGTTGGAGCATTCTGGTAGCATCCCAGGTCTCTTTCTGGGATCTTAGAAGAAGGCACAGTGGTTGCAAGGAGGACCTGTTAAGTGGGGTGTGGGTGCGAATGGAGTGGGGGGGGGAAGAGGTGTTATTTGTGTCTTGCATGAATATTCATTAAAATATTTGTGCACAAATACAAAGCCCCCCACATTTGTGGGGGTGGGATTCAACCAAAGCCAAATTTTTCACATTTGATTCTGTATGAATCAAATGTTAAAAATTTGGCTTTGTGTACACCCCTAACGGCCACAAATTTTTAAGGATGTCACAAATGAGTTTTATTCTGGACTCAGCATGCAGAAGGTGAGTTCTCGTATAATCAAGTCAGGGTGCATTGGCTATTAAAAACAACAAGAGCAAAAATTAATAATCTGTTAGGAGTAATAAGAAATGGTACTGAAAGTGAAACTGACTATGGGTGTTTTTCCACTGCAGCCCATAGATCTGGATCTAAGAAGATCCAGATCTAAGGAATGGGTACATTCCTTAATCCGGATCTCATAGATCCGGATCAAGGGAAGTACCCAATGTGTTTCCACAGGTGGTGTAGCACCCATTAGCAATAGGTGCCAACACCCCTGCTGTGGAAACAGCTTTGCACCCATGTGGGGAATCCGGATTGACTCCCAAGGGGTCAGTCCGTTACCCCAGGTTTTTCGGGGGGCGGGGGGGTGCAGTCTTCAAAGCCACTTCAAATTGACTTCGAAGTCATTTCAAAGTCATTTCGAAGTTTGTGCAAAATAGCTCCGGACTGCCTTCGAAGTCTGTGCTGATCTTCGGAGTGAACTTCAAAATTACTTTGGAGTCACTTCGGAGTCACTTCGGAGTCACTCCGAAGATCAGCACAGACTTCAAAGGCACTGCAGAGCTATTTTGGACAGACTTTGAAATGACTTTGAAATGACTTCGAAGTGGCTTCAAAGTCAATTAGAAGTGGCTTCGAAGTGACTTCGGAGCTTAGGTTTGGGGGGGGCAATGGGTGCATCCCCTCCCCCTAGCCTCCTTTGGACCCCATTGGGTCCCTTTAATCTGGATTTTCTGGCAGAAGACCTCATTGTAGACCCCATTAATGGGGTCTACAGAAAATCCGGATTAAAGGCCAAAATATACCCATTAGATCCGGATTTCCCTCACGGCAGTGGAAACAATCGGGTCCCAAATGGGTGCCGTGGTGGAAATGGGATAATCTGGCTCACACGCAAATGGGTCCTAAATGGGTGCAAAAGTGGGTACTTTTTGACAGCGGAAAAACACCCAATATTACAAAGCCCCTGTACAATGTAATTGTACAATGTAATGTTAAGACTGCCCCTGGCATACTGCATACTTGTTTTTTTAGTCACAACATCTCAAATGGGATACATCAAAACTAGAAAGGATTAAGATTGGGGCAATTCAGATAGTCAGACTAGGGATGTGCACAAATATTCATATTATTCATTATTTGGATGAATTCAGACATTCATATACAAATCGCATGTCCAGACATACATACGTCAGTATTTGTATGAAAATGAACATTTTGAGTTTTTAGTATGAATAATTTGGGCATTCATATGTGTACAATACATACAGATTGCATATGTATCCGTATGCATCTTGTGCGTATCCATTCACATCTGTACACAATGAAAATGGAATGTGTATAGGGGTGTTTTTCCACTGTCACTAAAAGTACCCATTAAGTACCCATTAATGGGTACATAATGACATTTTTGTACCCATTAATGGGTACTTAATGGACCCTATGATCCTTATGGATGTGTACAAGATTTGTATCATTGAATACGTATTGAATATTCACACAAATAAATACAAATGTATTCATATTGGTTCAAGTATCCAGACATTTGTTTTCCTTTCTTCACACAAATTCATATTTTTGAATATTCAATTTATTATGAATTGAATGTCAAAAATTGCATTCATGCACATCCCTACAAGAGACTAGAGGGGCTGCCTTGTGAGGAAAGATTTTGTAAAGCAAGCACATAATATAGATGTAAAAAAAAAAAATTATGAATGAAAATTGTAAAACAGATATTTCCTCCTCCCCACATCCCAGTGCATGATTAAACATTGGAATGTTGACCACCAGCTTAGATGGCTTCAAAAAGAGGCTAACCTAGATTATGATGGACAGGACGAACTTTGACTTCACCTTACATGGGCCTCTGCAGGTCAATTACTGGGAGACCATGAACAGGTAAGGGATGTGTGCAGATATTCATCACATTTGAAATTCATCCGAATTCATCCAAATTCAACCGTTCATATTCAAATTGAATGTTGGGACATTTGAAGATTGACATGCAAATCAAATGTTTTAATACATATGTATGGAACTTCCTTACATTAGTGAACCTGGGAAGGTGGGAAAGCGGCTGCCTGAGTCACATCTGTAACATCCATAATGGATTTAAAGCAGATTCAGAGTATGTTCAAAGTGGATTGAGAGAGAATTTCATGCATTCAGAGTGGATATGTAGGGAATATGTCGCATATATGTGGGGTATTAGTAGGCATTCATAGCAGGGATTGGTATCAAATGTTCATATCAAATTCAAATCCTACCACATTCAAAGGGGACCTATTCAAATGAATGATATTTTTGCATTTGATCTTATCCAATTGAACACACACACAAAAAAAAACATTTGTGCACACCCTTATGAGGAGGGAAAGGTATGTATTTGTGACCTGCTTAATTTCCACTGTGAGAACAGACTCCTGTATCCAGTAAAGCACTCCTTATGTCCCTAGGACTTCCTGTATTGTACAAATTCAGTTCAATGACTGGCACACTTTTACAGGACTTAGAACTTACACAGAATCAGATTGATAAATGAAAAGCTTTTATACTTTTTTTTATATCAGATGGCTTTTCAGATAGCTCATTTGATCTAAACTTCAAAGGGTCTTGGTGAAGCTCTTTATATATCTTTTTAAAATGCTTGTTAAAGTAGTTTTTAATTGCTCTTGAAATGCTTTCTAAATGCTTTTAAACTGAAGTTTTGATTGCATCAATGAATATCTCTTCCAAAATAAATTGTTTGAGTTGTAAAGGCTCCTCAAGAAAACTGTCAGTGGGCCAAAAGTTTGTTAACGCTCAATTGCAGAGGTAGGAAAGAGACCCTGACAAGCCTAGTTAGCAAACAGATCCTTTGGATAAAGGACTCAGAAGCAGCAGATCAAAGGAAGCTGTATTGTATTTTAATGTACAGTTGAGCCATGAATTAATGATTTGGGGGCTGTGAAATCAGATGAGGGGATCTGAGAAAACATTTGGAAATGAGTGGGTGAGACATAGGGACTTCTTGCTTCCTTTACAGATAAGAATGAGAAAACCACAGGGGGAAACCTTGGGTTCCCCCACTAGTTCAATTTTGCCACCATGGATTGCAGATGGGGGTACTCATCAAGGATTTCAGTGAAGCCTTGGTGATGTGTGCTACGGATGTGGATGAATGGGGTTTTTTGCATTTGAATTCGAGTCAAATCGAATGTCAAAACATTCCACTCAAATGTTTAGAATCTCAATGCAAAAACAAAAAAAATTGAAACCCATCTATTCATTTGAATTTGAAGATACGAATGTCGACAACATTTGTATGTGTTATACGTATCTGTACACATTTCATAAGCATCTCGTTTTATCCCATATGCATCCCATTTTCGTTCCGTATTATAAGTGCAAATGCATACAGATATGTATGATAGTACATATGCATCTGTACATTCGAATCATTAGAGCAAATGTTTTGGAACATTCAAAATTCATTCACATGTTTAAATCTGAATGTGAAGACATTCTATCCAAATTCGAATGTCCACATTTGATTGAATTTGGTTGAATTTCAAATGTTTAGAACATTTGCACACATCCCTAATGTGTGCATGAATACAGGACAGAGGATATGTCTTTATTCCAATCTCTCTGTCAGCCTTGCTGGAGAAAGTGCTAGGTTTGTTGCCCAAGCTTCACCTAAGCAGCTCTGATTCAACTCCTCCTTTGCCATTTATAAACATAAGTGTGTATGTGTGTGCACGCATTCACATGTGCGCACACACTCACACAAGTTTGATTCCAGGTGCAGAGTCCTGAAATCTTAATATGCAACTTTTTTTTTCATAAACAATACAAAAGGAGTTGACAAGTCTGAAAGGGGTTTATGTGAAAAGATAATTAAGTGCTTTAGAGAGTGTCAAGAGTCAATAGCTGTGCATTGTCAGCACTCTCTAGTGTTACAGGCTATAATTAGATGGCATGCAAGTGCAAGGAATGTTTGTCAGTTTATTTCAGCATGATCTCCACTGGGGAATTAAAAAAACAACAACAAAGACCTGTCTCCAAGCAAGACACCGCAAAAGAGGCCGGAAGAATGAAACACGTTCTCTCTCTGCCCCTCGCTTGCTTCTGTCAGCGTTCACAGATAGTTATTTCTGTCCATGTGGCCATCATGATCAATAATTTCCTCAGGTATCTGTGCATTGTTAATCTCAGTGCTCCAAACAGGAAAAAGGAACCTCCAGAGACTAGGGAGGAAAGCTGACTCTTTTACACAAGCTATCCCTTCCCAGTTTTCATTTTCCTGGGAGGCAAATTGCCTGGTTCTGGGTCCCCACTGTACATATGGATGTGCAAAGTTTGGTTCTCGTTCAAAACCTGAATCAAGCAGGTTGTGCTTGCCAAAGTTTGCATTGAACTGAACATGCAGTTGTTTGAATAACCAGAAATTCGTTTGAACTGAATCAGCCTCTTGCCTACAAACATGAAGAAATTGATTGAACAATTGTGTTTGCTGTCTTTTTGATTTGAAAAGGACTTTTTTCAATGGGGAAAAAAATTCTTTTTTTTTTGTTCTCAGACGAGTTTGGAATTGAATGTGAGAGACTGTTTAATTAATTGGTTTGCTGTCAAACGGAAGAAATGAGTGTTCGATTCAGTGGTGAACCAAACACGTGATTTTCATTCATTCATTCACATCCCTGCTGTAGAAACACTTTGCACCCTTTTCCTGCTGCAAATACTAATTTAATAAGGAAACTATGGCCAAGTGAGCTTGTGCTATTCTTCTAGTGAGACAATGCTGGACTAGATGAGCTGTGGCCTGATCCAGCAGGGCTCCTCTTATGTTCTTATATTCTTATGAGAATTCCAACTTTTCCATGGTAAGCTGGCTATAAGCTGATGCAACAGGAGAATAATTTGGCACTGCACTGAAAAGGGGTTGAGCTTGTGTGTCAGCCTAGGTCTTCATTCAGCCACCTCCTGCTGTGGTTACTTACAGCTCCTTGGGACCACTGTGAACAACTTTCACATTAAGATTTCCAGCCCTTGGCCATCAGGTTTGCTTCTTGTTGTCATTACAGCACTGAAAGCACTGAAAGATAATTGGTTCTCAGAAGAAGAAACCAGGAACACGGCATAACAGCCCCAAAACTGCTGCAAACAAGATTGAATCCACCCATTTACATACGTCCAAGATAACAGGAGTCACAAGGGATCTTTGGAGAAAACCTATGAGTAATTCTATCGAACTAGGCAATGGCAGCTGTAGATCAAGGAACAGAGGTTACATTCACATGTGATAAAAAAGAAACACACCTCTGAAACAGCTTAGAGATGGTTCATAGGTGGAATCACTTACATGACTGTCTCTGAAGCCATTTTGAACAACTTTTTCATTAGTTGTGTGCGCAGCCACAGAGTGACTAGAGTGGGGTGAAGTTCTGATGTGAAGTTTCTCTTTGACTTCAGCAAACAACAGGAGACTCAGAGGTATGCCTTTAAATTGGAGCCTTCCCTTGCCCTTTTCACCCTCAGATTCAGAAAATCACCCAAAATTGTGTATTATACATCATAATTTCATATGATTCCTCAATACATATCATTACACTGCGTGTATGGAATACAAATTGCTTAACATACACTACTCAGTAAACACTGCACAAGATAACGGGAGCTGGAACTAGGCATGCACACATTTTATGAGGGGAGGCAATGAAACATAGCGATTGAACAGAAGACAAAGCTGTACGTCTGAAACAGAAATCTAAACAGACTTTCCTGAAAGTAATCTCTACTGAATTTAGTGGAACTTCACCTGAATAAATATCTGTAAAATTTAGGGATGGGCATGAATATTTTTTAAAATTTGATTCATATTGAATTGAACACAAGAAAATCCATATTCATTTGAATAGATCAGTGATTCTCAGCTTTCCTAATGCCATGACCCCTTAATGCAATTTCACATGTTGTGGAGACCCCCAACCACAGGGGTGGGGCAGCTCATATGAGGATGGGGTGGAAAAGCAGGAGACTCCTTGCATCCCCTCTAAAAGGGTAGTTCAACCCCCAAAGGGGTTGCAACCCACAGGTTGAGAACCACTGGAATAGATTATCTTCAAATGTAGGATTCATATTCAGTATGAGTATTCTATCCCATACGAATGCATACTAATAGCATATGAAGCCCATACAAAGCTTCATACAAATGTGCCAACATTCGATTCGAATTCTAGGTATGAATTTTAAAAGTCTGATTCTTTTTCTGTCGATATCCAGTGGTTGTTGGGTACCACTGAGTTGTGGTCCACTTTTGGTTGCCTGCATGAGCAGTTTTCTTGGCAGAGATGCAGAAGTTATTTGCATTGCCTACTTCTTAGGAGATCAAACTAGAAACCCTCTGCTTTCCAGGCAGTTTAGTCTACCACTGAGCTACAGCCGCTCTCGATATTTTTAAGTATTATAAAACTAAAGTTTGCATTGACTAAACCAAACATTAGTTGGGATGAAGATTGATGTACATAAAGTGCAAGCAACACAGATCTGTGCCATCTTTCTTAAACTGTGCATTGCAGAGATTTCCAAATTGGCTAGGTGCTTCCTTTATGGAGGGACACAAGGAAAGTTTGGAGGACAGTGTGAAGCCATGAAAGAAAGGAAAGTAATTTAGGGGCTTGTTCACATGCTATTTTATTATATTTTCATTCCTTGCCATCACCCCTTGTCATAATCTGCATTAGCATGAAGATGGCAGGTCCTTGTTCTGGGTTATAATCTGGAACAAAGCCCAGTATAGAAAGGGACACAGATGTTAAGTCTTGTACTCATCCCTGCAATGGCTTGGTGGCAGAAATATAAAAATGAACCATTGCTAGCTCTTAGCTAGGGGCACTATCCATTTCTAAAGAAGAAATTCATGGTCACAGTGCTTCCAACTTACCTTATGGACAGCTTTATGTTGAAGCTAGTGGAACGTTTCTGCAAGTTTGTGTAAGGTTAGTTGTAAGACACACACTTACTTATGTCTATAAAATCACTGTATCCAAAGTTCTGCAAATTAGTATACTGACCTTCCACATGTAAGTGTGGACCAATGAAGTGCTTTTTAATCAGTGCTCTACCTTGATGGCCTAAACCATCTTTCCTCTTTCGTTACATGGTCAATAGCATTTCTTAGTAAAATCTAGAAGCAATACAAAAGCTAATCAACACCTCTTTCTGTGCAGATCAAAATTTCTAGATGAGTAGTTTTCAGTTTGCAAAACTGGAGCATCTGCACTGCGTAGCAGAGAATTATTCCCTACCAATAAGATATGTTATTGAAAAGCTAGCTGTATGCAGCCAGTTTTCCACATCCTCTGATTTATTTTAATTAGAGGTTAGCAGCAGACGAGTTCATATGATTACAGTTATAATTATTACTCTACCAGTCCACATTTCCATAATGTTCCGCTTGATAGTTGGCAATAAGCAGAAATAAAATATTAGGACTTTTGAAATAGGAGATTACCAGTTAGAACAATTCTCCAAAGGCACAGAATAATTTATTAATTATGATGATCATCATTATTCACAAAGCAAAGTTTCAGTGGGATACCTGCATGCTTCCTTCCTTCCTTTCTCACCAGCAGCCCTCTCTGTTCTATAATTGCAAAGAAATGTGCATATGAGAGACACAGTTGACTGCAAGTTACCAAAGGTAAAAATTACAGAAAACAAATACTGTAGCTTCAAACAGCTTTATTTAAATGCTAGAAGGAGGGGACAGGGATTATGGGGCAGTCGTTGGCTGTGATCACACTCAGCAAAAATTAAAAGCAACTCAGAGGTGTCTTAGAGATGGGATTATTCATGTACCGGCTTGTTCCTCCCACCTTCAAAAATCTGTTCTAGAAGAGACAGATAAGGGAAGGGTTTGAAACACAAGTCCCATAAACTACTAACTTGGGCTGAGGTCACACCTTCACCTTAAACCTTCTTCAGTCCTTCTTCAAATCTGACTGCTCATATCTTTTCATTTCTATTCATTTCATTTCTACTTGCATGCTTAGGTAGTAGCCCTGACGTGATCTAAACTCACCAGTAGTACACTGGGTAGCAGCCTACTAGAAGGGTGTTTTTCCACTGTCACTAGAAATACCCATTAAGTACCCATTAATGGGTACGTAATGGCATTTTTGTACCCATTAATGGGTACTTAACGGGTACTTCTAGTGACAGTGGAAAAACACCCGAAGAATGACAACCTTGAAACTACTTCAAAAGTATTGGTGTCTTAGCTTTTGAGTCATGTAGAATTTCTGCAACCCAGAAGAAGAGGAAGGTTCATGAGTTTCCACAACCTTTCAGAGGAGGAAGGCTCATTGGTACAGTGGCTGCTATTGCAGCTAGTTGCTTTTGCTGGAGTCTTTGCAAAATTGGGGCCCAGGAATTTGCCGTTCCTCTTAATAGGGAAGTGCACAAATATTTGAATGCATTTGAAATTTGGTTGAATCAACCAGATTTTGACGTTCGAACTCAAATCAAATGTCCTTAAATTTGAATTAAAAATTTGATTTGAATTTCAAATTTTAGATCTATTCATTGGAATTATCCAGACATTTGTATGTGTACGGGTTCATACGCATTTGTACATATCTGTACGGGATGAAAACAGGTTGCTTATGGGATAACTACAGGATGCATATGGACATGGACGGATCCATATGGATGTGTACAGACCCAGGGAAAATGTGTATGGGGATCTAAGAATGTTGTCAGCATTCTTAAGTGCAAATTCAAATGAAAAATTCAAACAAATCTATTCAAATTTGCTTAATTCAAATTGAATTTGGTTAAATTTGAATTTTAAACATTTTAATGGAATCAAATTTTTGGGTATTTGATTCAAATTGAATAGAATCCAAAAATTGTATTCGTGCACACACCTTCCTCTTAATACCTGCTTGGATTGTTCTTTAAGGGTGTAAATCACAGGCCAAAAATCCTGTTCAGTGTTTTTTTCATGGAAATGACACTTTTTTATTTTATGTGTTCTTTCTGTACAAATTCTGTAAAAATTTATAATAAATTGCATTGTATTATTTGAATAATTTTGTTGAAGGGTTGTATACCAAAATTTATAAATGGTAATGATGATGTGCACATGATTTTGTTAACTCTTCCAACAAATATTTTGTGTTGCAACTTTTTCTGTAGTGTTTTAGTCATGATAGACTGATGAATCACTCTTCACTTTCTTAAGCAAACACCTTCATTGCTTGACATGTCTACATGTCCTTCATCAGAATAATTCAAAGCAAAATGGTAAAGAAGATAGAAGAGATGGATTTTTCCCCTTTAAGAACAGAATTTAGACATCTCATCTAGCTTTATTTGGTCTAGTGGGGCAGTTTGGTCTAGTGGTTAGGGAGCTGGACTCTTATCTGGGAATGCCAGGTTTGATTCTGCCCTCTGCCATGAAGCCAGCTGGGTGATCTTGGGTTAGTCACAGCACTCTTCTGAGCTTTCACAGCCCCACCTACCTCACTGGGTGTTCCGTTGCAGGGAGAATAATTTGCTAGATGTTTTGAGTCGCCTTAAATGGGAAGTCCCTCTTCCTTCCTTCCTCCTCCTCCTCCTTCTTTCTTCTTCAGCAGCTCTGGCTTTCTGCTTTACTTAGCTACCAGGATATATATTGTCCACCTTTGCTGTACATGTATGTTAGTTTTTTTTTTCTTTTTAAAAGGCTCCTAACATTGTTTTTTGGTGCCCCTTTGGACATTTCACAGCACAGCTGAATGTAATGTAATGTGATTCTATAAGTACTTCAACAGCTAAAACCACAGAATAGCAGAATACAACCTGTATTTCTCCTCCCGCTCCTTGCTATAGGAAAACATGTTTGCTGATAATGCCCTGTGGGGATTATTTAGAAGAAATCATTTGTACTCTAAAAGTTTTTAATCTGTTTACCTAAAATTTAAATAAAACTGGAAAGAGTACAAGAGAATTAGGTCTCAGGGGTTAAAAGACCTCCCCCCCCCAGACTTTTGTCTAAACAAAAGAGCAAGCTATTTAATATGTTAAAACTTAAATGATTTCTTTATGCATATCACAGCCATTTGCTGCTTCAAGCCATTGTATGTGTGTTTTTTTGAGGGGGGCTATTACAAGTGGGAGGATAAAACCTCTCTGACAGTCTTAGAAAAAAAATTGAAAGAGCAGGGTTTTAAATTGCACCTCTTGACATCAATAAATAATGAGAGCAGAAATGTTTTTTTTTCCCCAGGAAAAAATGTGAATGGAATACAATAAGCAAATCTGAATCATCTGCCAGTCTGATTGCTTTGTTTCTTATCCCAGCATACAGGAGAAGGTGGAGCAGGGAGCAGAGAAGAGGCTATAAAGGAGGATTCATGCAAATTAGATTTTCTGTGCCTGAGGGAGGAGGAAGAGGAGAGTTGGTTTTTCTACCCCACTTTTCTCACCTATTTAAGGGGACTCGATGTGACAAACCTTCCTGTTTTTCTCCCCACCATGGATACCCTTTGAGGTGGGTGGGACAGTGAAAACATAGAAGAGAGCTGTCACCCAGCTGGCTTCATTGAGGAGTGTGGATTCGAACCCCGTGAGTACGAGATATGAGTCCGGGCCACCAACCACAAGACCAAACTGGCTTAGAGAAAGAGACAGAGATAGATTGAGTTTAAAATGTTGTCATACTCCCCAAACTCCTATATTGCTTCTCGTGCTATTTGGTTCTAGGCCAGGGTACGAGCATCCCAGATATTAGGACCTACTGGGCAGTTGGAAGGCTAATTTTTATTCAGTCTCTGCTAGCCTTCCGAAAACCATCCATAGGCAATCCATACTGCAACAAAGTGTCTTCCAGATGTTGTTCATTATTAGTTCTATTAATACCAGCAAGCCATGAAAGACCAATGGTCAGAGATAGTGAGATCTGTTCACACAATAACTGGACCTGAGGCCTATTTGCACTAGGGCCTCTGGATAACAACTAGGCCAGCCCTGGAACAGAGCATTCACTCTGCAGGCTGGGTAGTTCCATCTAGAACTGTCCCGTTCTATCCCAGGGTGGCCTAATTGTGGCATGAAATCATACTCCACACGCTGCCCAAGGCCTCTCTGGCTGTTCCAGAGCTGTCTGGCAGGGAGAGCATTCACACTCTCCCTGCTGGACAGCTCTGGAGCCCTGCCCCAGGGTGCCGCCATTGGGTCCTGTAGGGCCCACAAGCTGGAAGCTCCTTTCAGGGGAAGGGCAAGACCGGGACAGCACCAATTACCCCAGATGGGCCTGCCAGACCTTTTTGGGCTGGGACACACAAGGACGGATCCCCCATTCACATCTTGGCTGGTAAGGGATGTGTGACCTATTATGCTAGAATGCATAAGGGACAGTAAATTCATTCCATTTTAGATACCTGGTAAGGCTTTGTCCAAATCACCTTAACTGGTTTTCTTCACTGGGGCTTATTTTGGTACAAATCTGAGAATAACCACCTGCCATCTGTGTGCTAGTGTGGACTACAGAAGGTGTCACATTTCCTATCATGCTTCTTCTGTGTTAGACAAAGTGTGAACTGGGCTCAGATGCCTAAAATGGTGGTCTGGCCTGGTATGGCTATATGCCTTGAGAATGAGTTCTGCAACCAGTCCAGGGCTGGTATACTGGACCATGGATGCAAGACGATAGCATGCCCCTGTAGTATCGTAAACCAGAGGTGACTTGTTTTGGTAGTGCTGTTAGAAGTACTGCCATTAAGTGTCTCTATCTCACAGACAGCCAGGCAAGAAACTGCAATGGCTGGAAACTCTTTGGAGATAGGCTGCTACTATAAGGATAAAAAGTAGAAAATAAGAAGAAATGGATTGTGTAAAAAAGCAGAATCTTCTGAGATAGGAAAATAGATTCTCAAAACTATAGCTGAACTCCCTTCCCAATTCAAGAAAGGGGTACATTCTGATGTTGTTGGCATGCCAGTGAGTGAATTTGTCAATTTCAGTTTCTTATTTTCTACTTTTGCATTCACTTACCCTTATTTCCTTATCTGTTTGTATTTTTTTTTTCTTTTAAAGGGAGAGAAATGGGTCACTAGTATTGGGGTCCATCTGGATGGAATGGAACACAACTCAAAGTCTCCATCGTAAAATTTGTACATTTCAATTTTGCAAAATTCTACTGAATATGAACTTCTGCAGATTTTGGGCTCACTCACTTTCTGTTCCATAGTGGGTCTTATTCTGCAATTTGGAGCTAGGCAATGTTTGGAACACTACAGTATCAGGTTCTTTTGCAACTACCAGTTTGCAGTGTTTGTTGGCAATCAATTGCTATAATTACAACTAGGTGCTTTGTGTGTGTTCTTTTTAATCACCATCTAGGTACAGGTGTTTGCTGAAGTGAATTGTTTATTACAACCCCCAAATGGAAACTCTACACCAATTAAATTTCTATGGAACAGCAAATCCATGACACATTGAGTTGCTTCTGTCTCAGGTTCACTGCAGCCAAACTTCTGAGGGGACTTGAAATTTTATCATAAATATTCTATCTGTGAGGATTTCAATCTGGTTAGCTTGTTCCTTAAATATACTAAGAGAGATTCAATGAATATTTGATGATGTCTTACCAGCACTTGTACAACAGTAAGTTAAGTGCTTCCAAAAGATGCCGTTCTTGTGGATGAGTGAGTAGAGATGCAATATCAAAGTGGCAGATGAGATGTATGTTCACATTCTTGAGGTTTCCTGCCCCCTTTGTGAAGTCTTGACATCCAGGCAGGATGGCAGTTGCTGAAGAAGATTGTTATATGTCAAATGGCATATGATTATGTGACTCACCTTGTTTTTCATTATATATAATTAAAAAGCTTACTGTCATGGTATTTTTCATAATTAAAAAAGTTCTCGTTATTGTTTATAATTATCACTTTAAAGCTTGACTTTTAAATGTTTCCTTGGTTACTTTTTTAGGTCTTTCTTTTAAAAGTGTGTGCTAACTTGACACTGTGCGAATACTTGGAAACTAAGTCTTGCTAATTTCTCAACTGAGATGCTTTTTTTATAGTGCCACTGATGGTTTCTAGAAGTACTTTGGGCAGGATAATCTTCATAATCAGAGAAGTAGACCTGAAGGTAAAGGAGAGTGTGGTGTTCAGGACAAGGCAGGAAAGTTGCTACCATGTTGGTTTAAAAGATTACTTACATTTTTTCCCTTTACTGATTACATTGGAATCCTCCACTGATTCCAGTGTGAAAGAGAATGATTGCTTGAAGACCAGGTGACTTTGACTAGGTCGAATTAGATTGAATGTGAACATTCACATTTGAATAGAATGTCTTCACATTTGAATTTAAACATTCAAACAAATTTTGAATGTTCCAAAATATTTGTTTGAATGATCCAAAGATTCAAATGTACAGATACATACATACATATCTGTATGAATCTCATATGTATCTGTATGCATTTGCACTTATAATACAGAATGAAAACAGGATGCATACAGAATAAAATGGGATGCATACGAAACACGTTGACAACATTCATATCTTCAAATTCGTATCTAACATTCAAATGCATAAATTCGAATGTATTGGATTTGAATCAGTTTTTGTTTGCATTTGGATTTTAAACGTTCAAATCAAATTGAATGTTTTGACTTTCAAATCAAATTGAATTTGAATGCAAAAAACCCCACATTCATGCCCATCCCTAGTCCTAACTCAGGCCTAACACTATCCAAATGGGGCTGTCATATTGATGTGCTACAGCATCTGAATTATTTTGTGTAAGATCATGATGAGACAGACTGAATTTACCAATCCCAACTCCCCCTATTTAGCAATGTGCACAAATATTTATAATATTCAACATTTGTACAAATTTGTCCGAATTTGGATATTTTAATTTGAATCTAACATTGGCACATTCAAAGACTGATGTTTGAATTGAAATAAAATGTTTTGATACATTTGTACGAAGCTTCGTTAGAGACTTGTATGGGACCCATATAGGATTCACGTGCAATTTGTGTGGGATTAGGATCTAACATTCATATTGAATTTGCATGGAACATTCGTATCCAATTTGAATCCTACCACATTTGAAGGGATTTATTCAAACAAATACAAAAAATTCTTGCATTCGATATGAATCGAACACAAAACAAACACCAAACAAAAACGTACGCCCATCCCTACCTCCAATAGAAGCAAAAAGAAAATTTCCAGATTCTGGAACAAGTGTTAATCATTTCATGTTATATTAGGTAGTGATTCAACTGTATTAGAATGGCGCTATTTATGAGCATCCTCGGCTTCTATGCAAAGACAGAGACTAAGAAGCTGGAGATATATTCTTCTCTGTGTGAAATATATTTACCATTTGTGCTTCAGTGGTGCAAACAGCAAGTTATGTTGTGTGACAAATGGGAGCTCAAGGGCAGAGAAGGAAAGACCCAATCACGTTGTCACACTGAGTGATGCTCAATCTTTCTTCCTTTCTTCCTTCCTCTTTTTCCATGTGTCCAGGACACGGATTAGAATCAAACTGTTGTGTATGGGGGGGAATCTTGAATATATGACAGAAGCTGGTAGTGTATAAGTGCCTTTGGCGTGTGTATAACAAGCATCACAGAGCTCAGCACCAGTGAAACAGGCAGGAGAGAAATAGGCCAATTCCCTATGCTGCTGCACTTAGAGGCCAATTGTAGCAGCTGCTCACACTTCATCCAGAGGCTGCAATAGCCAGAACAGATTATACTTATGCTGAGTTGAAGGTCATGCGACCAATTACTGACCTTTTATATTTCAGTTTCTTCTCAGTCTTTTTCTCTGATGGAGCTACACCTTTCAAAGTAACCCATTCTGAGGGCTGCTGCCTACAGTCCTAATCAACTCGCTGACCCCAAAGGGAACATACTTGGGACAATGTAAAACAACCTATCAAGTATAGAAGCCATAGGCTGTGGTTGAGAAAATTGTCCGAAAACGTGTGAGGTGGTTAGAACAATCCCAGGAATATTCACGGATGGCAAGGGTCCTGTTGTCCACAGGCTGGCACAGCATGTGACAGGCCCTGGGCAGGGGCTGCATCTTATTTGTATCTGTGTAGATCTGTACAGATGCGTATGGGACAAAATCAGGATGCATATAGGATAAAAACGTGATGCATGCAGGTGCATGCGGATACGTATGGACGCATATTAATGTTGTCGACATCTGTATCATCAAATATAAATAGAATATTCATACAAATAGATACAATTGTATTCGGATCGGTTTGAATTTGAATACGTTCATTTTATTCATACAAACTCAAACATTTGAATACTCAATTCAAACTGAACATTGAAAAATTCATTTGTGAATATCCCTAAACCTGATGCAGTTGGACCATATCCCTGTTGATCAAACTCTGCATCTGGTAATGGGTATAAAGTGTCTTTGCAGGAAATGCAATGACACTATCACTGCTGATGTGAGGTCTCTTTGCAGAGACCACACTGGATGTTCCACAAGCTTCCTAGTTCCATGCTATGTGCAGATGTGGTACAATTGTGGTACTAATTAATCAGATCCCCTACTAATGTGAATTACTGCACTCTTAATATGAATCTGATTCAGTTTAGCACTAGTTTCATGCAGACACTAGATCCTTGATCCGGATTATCATGTAGGTGCAGGAAGGACCTTAGATTAGGTTATCAGGGCTTTACCTACAGACCCCTGTTGGACAATATGTTCTTTTCCTATCAAAAGGTTAATTCGCCAGATTTCTATATCACTAGCTGTAAAAACAGAATCCTTATTTTCTTTCTCCCAGTATATGTGGAAAAAATATGGGCAAATATTAACTTTCATTTCAGTCTGAAACTAATAGAACTGTATCTGTGTGATTCTTACTGCATAGCTTGTTCCAACATATCCCCTGTATTTCCATCCATATCCTTTTGCTTGACTTTTTATGATGTTTTATTCAAATTCATCCATAGGTTCTTTTCTCTGCAGGAATAAATAAGTTTCTACTTATTCCTGGTTTGGAGATACAAAGGAGAACTTGGGATTAAAAATATTGTTATGAAAACGAGTTGATCATTTATTAGAAAAAGAATTCTTAGGAAAAACTTGACATTAAAAGTCTTGTAATGTAATAGAAACAAAGTTAATAATTTTTTTTTTTAAAAATAAATCTTGCACCAACAAAGAATTTAAATCTTGTCATTCAAGAGCAAATCTATTCTTAAGTACGTGGGATAAATACACCCCCTTGAGTATCCCCCACGTTGCAACTCATGATTTCTTTTATTCTTTTATTCTTTTTTGTTTTTTTAAAATAAAGATCATTGTTGTTCTGTTCTATTGGTTTAACACTTGTCATTGTGTGTGCTTCTGAAAAAAAATCTATTTAATTGAGACTTGTCTTGACAACCTTTTAAATTATTAAGGGCTTGGGATGCTCATTAAGAAAGAGATTAGACGACACACTAGACGTGGGTAATTATTAAAGGCCCAAGAAGGGGCACACATGGTGCATTTTAATGGAGGCTTTAGTGGATTGCTAAATTAAATGAGTAGTTTAGTGATAAAACTGGTTGGAGTTAATCAATTGAGTAAAACTGTAGGGAGGCTATTGAAGAAAAGGGTGGACTTGAACAATTTTAGACGTGATCACTCGTTGAGGGTGGCATGTGCTTTACAGTTGTTTGATAATAGATTTGGTGAGGAATACACAGTTTGTCAGAAAATTGGCCACTAGACTGAAGGATTGTTTGATAGTTGTGTGTGGAGAGATTCTGTGTTAACCCTGTGAAATACCATGACTTTACTGTACCGTGATGAATTAATTATTTGGTGGAAAGACACCATAATCATTCAAATGGAAGTGCTACTGTGCTAGCTTCCAGAAAACCTGATGATTTCTAATGTACATCAAAGGCTATTTCTCCTCTTCATTCTTTTTCTCATTAGTCTTCACAGCTCCCCTCTGAGATCAGATATTGTTGTTTTCCAAATCTGGGACAATCTATGTCAGACACAGAGGTGTGTATATCTCTTTATTCAACAGCAACACAGAGACTTTTTAGTACAAGAACAGATTGCTTAATCCTTTCTTTTGTGTTTAAATTTCATGGAATATCTCTTTTCTCTAGCTATTTTCCTTTATAAGGGCCTATAAGGGAGGATTATATTTTAATTAAGTTTTAATGCTCTATATATTTTATCATTTTATTCTTGTGACCCACCTCGGGACCTTTTGACGAAGGACAGGATATAGGGTGTTTTCGCATTTGCTGCTGAAAAGCGGATCTAAATAGATCCTCTTTTCTGTGAACCGTCCTCCCAAAGACCAGTCACTATTTGTGATGGATCTGCATGTCCACAAATGCACAGGGAGGACGGATTTTGGAGGACAGATTGGAGTGGGTTCTGTGCAGACATACCAGCACCCATTCCAAGCGTCCTCCGGCTCACGTGCCAGTGATGCCGCCCCTGGAGCTGCAGGACTGGAGCATGGAGCTGCCAGTCACCACATGTTTCTGGTGATGACCGGTGCGTGAGGAAAGGGCTTTGGAAGCAGACAGTCCTGCTTCTGTCCTTCCAAACATGGTGGCTGCCAGAATCCGTCTCTTCCCCTGGCCATGTGCAGAAGTGACGGATGTAAGACCTGATTTTTCAGTCTTTCATTTAATCTGGATTTCAGCTGCAAAACCGGTTTTAAAAAATGATATTGCGCACCAAAATGTGGACACAGACTCTCAAATCCGGTCTACAGTGCGGATGCGTCGCAAGGTAAGTGTTTTAAATCTTACCTAAGGGAGGTTTAATCTGGTTTCTGCAGTCAATGTGGAAACACCCATGAATTCTTAAATAATAAATAAATAATTTCAGACTGCAGTTTTTTAGTTTGCATACTCTCCATGTGAAGCCTTAATCCATAATGGGCTGGATTAAAATAAAACATATCTATCTATCTATCTATCTATCTATCTATCTATCTATCTATCTATCTATCTATCTATCTATCTATCTATCTATCTATCTATCTATCTATCTATCTATCTATCTATCTGTTTTTTTTAACCTATGGAATGTTTGTTCAGATCCAGAGCAGTGTACAGGATAAGCCACAAAGTAGAGATGTGTTTTTTTATTTGAATTTTAGTCAAATCACATATCCAAACATTCAATTCGATTGAAATGTATTTTTAGAATCCAAATGCAACAAAATCCAATTCAAATAAAATACATTCAAATCTATTCATTCAAATATTAGCTTCGAATCTGAAGATACAAATGTTGACAACATTCGTATGTGTTATACATATCTGTACACATTTTGTATGCATCCCTTTTTACCCTGTTTGCATCACATTTTTGTCCATACTATCAGCGCAAAAACATACAAATACATATGAGATTTGGAAATCCATACATCCATACATCCAACAGATACAAACGTATCTGTATATTCAAATGTTTTGAATCATTTGAACATTCAAATTCATTCATTCAAATGCGTAGACATTCTATTTGAATTTGAATGTCCACATTTGATCAAATTTGATTGAATTTTGAATGTTTCGAACATTTGTGCCCATCCCTACCACAAAGTCAAGAGGTAAAATGAGACAATAAAAACACTAAAATTAAGAAAGCAAAAACAGTAAGACAACAAAAAGATAATGATTATAGTCAAAATGAGAAACGAATAGAAAGCCCAAGCTAGTCTGCACCAGCTTGTGGATGGCAGGTCCCTGTTCCAGGATATATTTGGTGTGCTTACTAACAGGGAAGAACCAACTTCTGACACAACAGCTGCTTGCTCAACTGGTTGGAAGTCTCAGTGAAAAGTAATCAGATACAGGGCTTTTCACCTCTTAGGCCACTGGATGAAAACTATCTGAGGTCAGTGAGATGTTGCAATCTGATATCTAATTAAATGTCTCCATTACAGGAATCTGGAGATGGTTAATGTTAGAGCAGAGGGACTATTAGCACACACAGCTTGACTCTTCTGTCTGTAAGCTGTAAGCAATACAATTTGATAAGGAATTCTTGACTAATATGCAATAATTTTGTTGTTGCTGATACCGTTCAGAGTTTCTGTATGATAGTTTAATTTAAATTATATTGGCTGCATCTAGGTGTTGGTTACTTATTCTGCTATATTTACATATTCCAGAATAAAGCAAGGATATTTTGGAATATAGGTGCTTTATTTTGGAATATCCAAATACAGAGAAATAACTAAGCAATGTCCACATGCAGCCTATGTTGTCAGTCAAGCTGCCTCCCCAGCTCACATATCATTATTATCTATTTCTGGCATGATTTTGCTTTGAAAGGCAATAGAAAGTGCCTGGGTGTGACAGTAAGGAAACTCTGGCCCTATTTGCATGGATGCTTAATGTGGAGCAAGGGTCTGTTTAGTATGCACCTAGTCCTCATAGATCTGCACACTAATCTAGATCTATGGGGCTACAAACCACGATGATCTGCTCTGTCTGCATTAGAGCTTGATCCAGAGGGAGGCCTTTAATCTGGTTCACTGGTGAATGCATTTAATCACGTCAAGAGTGAATTAGCAGCCTTGATCCAGAACATGTAACTAGAACTGTCCGTACTCTGAGATCTTCCAATGTGGCTGTCTTGGTAGTCCTGCCACCTGCAGTAGTTAGGAAGGTGGGGAAATTTGGAAGTCCCCAGATTATGGAATAATCTCCACACTCTGTTGCATCAGGAACTCTTATTGTATACTTTAGTTCCTGGCTGTTAGAGCCTTTGAAGCCAGCTCAGCAGCTGGCATTAGCTTCAGAACCAGTGTGAGATCTGTCCCAGAACATCTAGTTGTCTTCACATACGTGAAGTTTTGTTCTAGATGGCCTTCGCTTCTGAGTGAACAGTATAAAGTGTTGAACTTATCATGTTTGCTGGCTACAGGGATGGCAAAGAAAAGTAGGCTGTACTCCTATTTTTCAGTTCAATAGTATTGCCGCCCCCAGATGTAGATACATTGGACACATATACATCGAAAGCTTGCCGTGTCTAACGACATGGTAGCTGAAAACAGCCATCTGCATATGTGAAAAACTAGGCTGGCTACTCCACGTTGGCTGCTGGGAAACAGAGTTCTTTGAGCTGCACATCATCATCCTATCAACGGGCGTGCCTCTGCTAAGAAACTAAATTATTTGGACTCGCGCACCACTGTTCTTTTTGCTGACGCCTCGCTTGCAGTAAAATTCCAAGATGAGGCTGTTCCTGAAGGCAGAAGCAGCTTTCATCAAGAGTGACACACCTAAAATTCTGTAGTGACCCGACGTTTGACAGTGCAAAGGACCTTGGGAGATTGAGTCCTCCTAGACTCTGAGCTGTCTCTAACATTCTGTTAAAGGGCAACTGAAACCTTATGTCTAAACCCAAAATACATAAGGATTTAGAAATAGGGAAATTAAAATAAAAACAATTGTTATTAAAAGTAATAGCTTAAAAAATCCAGCTCAGATTTTTTTAAAAACTGTTAAACTGAATGAGCAACAGTAGTATGCCCAATAGGCCTATGATGCCTGGAAAGCCTGACTAAGGATTCCAGGCTAAGAACCAATCAGTCTATAATATTTCCTAATGAGTTATGAGTCTTACCTTTCTTAGTAGTCTTGTTAGATTTTGACCACTGAGCCTTCAACCTTGAAGACATATTGAGATGCTCTCTCTCAAATGTGGCTTTCACTGTGACGGAGGAACGACTTGAACATAGGGCAGTTATGCATGACTATTTATGGAATTTTAATGTGCCCTCTATCAGTTGTTGTGGCAAGGAGGATTACCTGCAGTATTTTGCTGGAGCCATCAGAGAACATCTATCCCATTGCTGATGGCCATGTGAAGGTGGACTGCTCCAGTGAAGGAGGTGGATAACTCTAGTGTAGACAGACCAGATGGATCTGTCCAAGGAAAAACGTGTAAATAGGCCCAGAGTTCTATGTTGCTAATAAGTATTAAATTTCTGCTGTCCTGATGTTGGTTTGGTGAGGTTAATGAGAAGAGTTCTTTAATAATAAAAGAATGAGATGCAGATACACAAATACTGTCAGGGCTTGTGTTCTACAGTTGCATAATGGTTTCATATAAGTAAAAAACATCAACAAGCCACCTCTGTGCAAACTTAGCATAAAAAAAGAAATGTTTGATCTACCCATCATCTAGATGGATAAGCTTTATATTTGTGAAGAGACTAAACAAACAAGAATATTTCAATGCATTCCCACTTCTGCCTCCTGAAGTGGCACCATCCAACAAAGCTATTTTCATTTTCAGAATAAACATTATAGTTGCACGTCTATAGAAAAAGGTAAGGGGAGACAGAATGGGCATTTTCTCGTAAAAATGTCTTTGCCTGCACAGTCTTATATAACTAATGCATGATTAAAAACTGTGCTGAAATTCCTCTTCTAAAAAAACTAACGGAAAAATTCATTTGGGCCACAGAGAGTTGAAGTACAAAAATGGTGTCTATATCGTGACTAAATTCAAATCAAACTGAATGTCAAAAATTGCATTTGTGCACACCCTTAATCTTGGGTGCTCCTATAGTTCCATTGGGGGCCAGTGGGCAAACATACCCATCTCCTTAGAGGCCTTTTCACACAAGGGATTTTTGAATGCGTGTAGAAAGCATTGGGACGAAGCATTGGCTCCTTGGGCCGGTGGCTCTGTTCCGAGCCGCCCTGGCCCGTCCCAGCACATCACAAGCATTTGGGTTCAGAGCACAAAATTGTGCTCTGAAACCACCCCGGTACGTTTGGCCCATCCCTGGCCGTTCCCAGCTGTACTGCAGGAAAAGCATTCACACACTCTCCCTCTGTGACAGCTGGGCCCCTCTCTCGGCCTCCCACCATTGGCTCCTGTGGAGCCAGGGGCGGGGAGGCCTGTCGGAACCCTTTCCTGGGGTTGCACACACTCAAGGGGTCCAGCTCGAGCTCCTGAAGCTGGCTGGACCCCCCAAACAACTCTCCCTGCCCTGCTCATTACTTGGTGGTTGCCTGGTCACTACTGGCATGATCAGGTCGGTTGCACTTTGAGCCTGTGTGCAGCGTGGTCCCTGATTGGCCAGGCACCCACCTGGCTTTAACTGGCCATCTGCACAGGTGTGGGTGCCTGGCAATCAGGAACCACCCTGTGCACAGGCGCAGAGTGTCACTGGCTTCCTCGTACCAGTTGCGACCCAGCAGCAAGCAGGTAAGCAGCGTTTGTGTGTGCACACCCCCGGGGTGGGGTGGGTGGGGGGTCCCACCCCCCACATGGGCCTGATCCAGGCCCATGCAGCTCAAGGGGCCACATGGAGGGCACTGGATAGGCCACCCCACCCCTGGCTCCAAGGGAGCCAAAGGTGGAAGGCCAGCGGTGGGACTTGTCAGTCCTGGGACTGCCATTCGGCCCGAACGCATCTAAGACACTTTCCCATCTGCACATAGGCAAGTAAAGGGCACATCTGCAATGTGCCCTTTACCTGCCAATGGGGATGGGAAAATGTCTTAGACATGTTCAGGCTGAAGCCTTCTACAGTGTTTTCACTGTAGTGCCAAGAGGCCCCCTGTCTGTATGCAACCTTTGAGGCTGAATTCTGCTCTTGAAGCCAATATTTGCACACAGCACAATAAACCATTCCAAGGGTGGATTTCATCTTTGCCACTGCTGTGTAGAATACAAGAGGTAGCAGATTTTCACCCAGCACAATTTAGCGCAAAGCAAATGTGACCTACATCTGGGACCATTTCTGTTCCAATGCTATTCAAGCAGAAACTTCAAAGTTGCTAAACTTTTATTTCACAGTTTTGAAGCTTTAGAGGATAGGTGGCATGCTGTGTTTTCTGCTACTCTGACAGGATTGGAGCTTCCCAATGCAGAGATGGCTCTTTGACAACCATCTGAAAGCAACCTATTGATGCATCTACACAGGCACCATACTCCCAGCTGACCCAGGAATAGGGCATCAAAACCTTTGGACATTCCTGGGGTAGTATGTTTGCATGCAACCACTTCCCTTCAGCTTCTGGGCCACTCCATTTGCCACTAGTGTATCTGTAGGATGGTTCCAGTAACTGTCGAGGTGAATGGCTACCCCAGCTGGAACTTCCTACCTTTCTATGTAGGGTGGAGAGCTTTTTCACATCAGATCAGCAATGACCAACTTTTTTTTGGTCTGGTGAGAAAGTGTGTCCCAGAAAACCACACAGCTATAGCACAGCTACACCATTTTTGTTCTAATATGAAAAGGTCATCCTGGAAAATGGACCAGCTATGAATTTTTTACAGTCTAGGATTGATTTTAGTTTCATTTTCTTAAAGGCAAAAATATTGATTATGGGGACTATGGGAAGGGGGTGGGGTTAGGTGGGGCTGCAGGCTGAGCTGTGGGTGGGAAAATTGGCGTTTTCTGGAGATGGTTAAACTGGTAACCCTGTCTCTTTTTATTTGTAGTACGGGGGTTTTGGGGGGAGTATTGTGCCATGTTCCAGAGTTCTTCTGAGAAGCTAAGCATTCAGATATTGCTGCAATATCCATTTTCAGAGGATTTGAGTTTTGAAAGAGTCGAGTGACTGGAAGGTTTCCAGAAGTCAAACCCTCTCAAGGGGATATCGCAGCAATATCCAAAAGCTTAGATCCTCAGGTTAACTCTGGAACATGGCACAACAGACCAGGAACTGAAACAAATAAAACCGAATCTGCCCGCGAAAGCCTACTTAGAATGCTCAGAACTCTGATACACCTTACTCCAGCTTTAGCTAGGGCTTGTCTGGCAGTGTCACTGGAAAACTTCTGCCAGCTAAATAGTGTGAATAAATAAACAAAGTAATTTTTAGAAGCTGATGTAAAAGATGGTGCCCAAGACCACACTGTTAGATTAGGCTAACATAAAAATTCTGCTAAACACAATTGCTGGATTGGATGCCCAAATTAAAGAATGGGAAACGCCTTATCTTTTTGACTTTATAGTTGTAATGCAATTACACCTGGGTTTTTTGTAATTACCGTTGTCCTCCTTAAGTTTACAGAATTTAAGAAATGTGGCTGTACAAGTGGTTGTCCAGGAGCTTTCAAGTTGTTTCTTTTGGAATGGGGGTGGGTGGGGAGAGCTGAATTAAATTTGAATGTGTAGTAGTTTCCTTTCAAGAAACTGAAGTGAATGCTACCAAATTTCAAGAAAATTTCAGTACTCCAGAGACTTTTCTATATACTCTAAATCAGGGTTTCCCTAAACTGTGGGTCAGTACCCACCTCTAGGAAATTTAACCATATTTGAAATAACTTTTTTGATGTAATTATTTAATTAAGTAATAAAAAAATTGTATTAAAACTTTGTTATTTGAAAAGTCCTTTATTCATATTGGTAACGGTTAAATTTATTAGATGGGTTATAGCCCAGACAACTTTGGGAACCACTGCTGTAAATGCTTTTGGACTTTGAAAGAATGGGGGGCTTAGAGCAATGCCAATTTTTTTTGGGGGGAGGATACATCTTTATGGAAGGAGACTCTAAATTATCAGAACTGACAAATTTCAGAACTGTTGCGATTGTTTTCAATAAATCTATATATTCATTCATTCAATCATTCGTTCATTTGTGTCAGGTAATAAGACATTTGAAGATCTGCTTTTTAAGGATATGTATTCACTTATCTCGCTTTGGTTTGAGAAAATTGTATGAAAAGAGTGAATAAATCACAGATAGGCCCCTTGATACATAAGCTGTACCATTTCACGACTGGTGTAGGAGTTGCGGAGTTATGATTAATAAGAAACAGCATGGGAAGTATTGTGGGATTGCTTCCTGCAAAACTGACAGTAGACAAATTCTTTTCTTTTGTATCTCTTCCAACAGCACTGTGACTAGAAGTAAAACCAAAAAAAAAGTTAGTTTGTGCATTGAGATGGTTTGCTCTTGTGCACCTTATTAGAAATCACAGTTACGCCACTAAGAGACATCTGGAGTTATGGGGATTGTTTAGGATATACAGAAAGAAACAGTTATATTTATGTTACCATTCCACCACTTCCTGTTCTCCCCTTTCATCTTCTTTTTCTTCTCCTTTAGGAAATGCTGCCTTTCTGATGGGAACTTTTCCAAAGAAGTAGAATGACATAGCAAGTGTCATCACTTGACCAGAACGAAGTTCCAAGAGACAGAACATTTGTTGATGGACTTTCCATCAACAGGGCAGCCTGAATACTTTGTTTCTGGGCTTATAGCACTTTAGAGCCACTTCATTTGAATTTGGACATTCGAATTTGAATCAAATTTAAACGTCCAAATAAATTTCAAATCACTCAAATCATTCGTACGAATTATTTAGACATATATTACATACGTATCCATACACATCTTACTCATATGCATATGGATTTGTATGGATATGTAAGGAACAAAAACAGGATGCATATGGGATAAAAACTGGATGCGTACAGATGCGCAAGGACACACACAAATGTCAACATCCATATCTTCAAATACGAATTGAAAATTTGTACAAATCGATTCAAATGTATTCGAACTGAATGTGAATACATTCAAATTTTAAACATTCACATTTACTCGAATCTTCAAATAATTGATTCAAATTGAATCAAATGCTGAAAATTTGGCTTCTGAAGAGAGACTCTGTAGCAACAGAGTGGCATTTCATGCTGGTCTGGGAACAGATCAAGTGATTCATCTCAAGACTGAATGGGTTGCACTCCCCCATGAAGCCAGCTGGGTGACCTTGTGTGAGTCACAGCTCTCTTCTGAGCTCTCATAGCCCCACCCACCTCACAGGGTGTTCTGTTGTGGGGAGAAGAATAGAAAAGCTTTGTCAGCCACTTTGAGTCCCCTTAAATGGGTGAGAAAAGTGGGGTAGAACAGCCAACTCCTCCTCCTCCTCCTCCTCCTCCTCTATCTGCCAATAAACCTGCAAGTTTCAAATCCAGCTCAATGGTACCAAATGAACAGAAGGATACACGAAACTTAACTTTTACAATATACTTGTTCTCAGCAAACACAGCATTACAGGGTTTCTCCGCCTACTCTTCAACTACTCTTTCTTGTGAAGTGAAGGCCTCTTACAATTGAGCCCCCTTAAATAGGTGAGAAAAGTGGGGTAGAAAACGCTTCTTCTTTGTGCTGGGTAGACACTAGTGGTGTGCACAAATGCAATTTTTGAATTTGATTTGTAATGAATGAAATATTCAAAAATCTGACAGTATCTGAATAATGAAAAAACCCCCCACAAATGTCCAGATATTTGATTCAATATGAATACATTCCTATGTATTCATACAAATAATTAGGACATTCGTATCTGTATGGGTACATATGCATCTCGTATTATGCATCTGTATGCATCCTGTTTGCATCCCGTTTTCCCCCCATACAGATTCGTACAGATTCGTACAAGATGGGTATGAGGACATTTGAGATGGATGTGTACCCATACAGATACAAAAGTCTGAATTATTTGTACAAATAAGTCACGATATCTGTATTGGTTCAAATTCCTAAATCTGAATGTCTGAATTTGTACAAATTTGTACAAATAACAAATATTTTGAATACTTGTGCACATCCCCAGAAGACACTCGACTCAGGCACTCATTGCAGTCTACACATGAGCATCTACTCTGGTCTACCACCATGGAAGGCTTTTGAGACTGCTGTCTATAGAACTATTTTTGTGCCACAGCCCAGTCCAAAATCCTCATCCCATTCAAATATGGCATTCTACCAGGAGGCCAGTCCACAATGGAGATGAGGCATGCCACATGGGCTACTGTCTTGGGCCATGTGTCCCATTGAACTGTTTTGGCATTTTCTCAGGGTGTGTTGTACCAACGCATAGGGCTGAAGAAAGACCTCAAATGTTCCATTTATTTTCTGAAGTTGGGACCTGAAACTCTTAGTTGGGAATATCTCTTCACCTCCTGTTTTCTCCCTGTTAACATGTAGAAAACTAGAGTTTTTAAAATAGAATTTGACAATGTGTATAGATAGAGTCATTGTGGATGAAAAACCTCATTATTTTTTGTTTGTTTTAATGGGAAATCTGGAATAATCGAACAAATAGTTCAATTTGATTGCAGTTTGATGAGGACAGTGCCCTGTGAAAAGTACCAAAAACCAGGCATTATAGACTGAGGTTGCTAGGGATTATGATGAAGAAGGGAAAAGAACAAAAACAATTGGGACTGAAACCTGAATAACATCTATTTCGTCCTTTGGTATTTCTGAGGTTTTCGCAATAGTCTGGTTTAGAACCTTCAACTCAGAGAAGCGCTGGATATTACCAATTGTGCTTGGTACACATCTCTAGTTGTATACAACACACATGCCAAAAGCTGAACTTCTGCTTTGTTCATCTAGGAGACTAATGTGGAGCATTATAGCCTTTCCAACAAGATAACACTGACAGACATACAAGCTGTGCCCTATGTTCCAGCTTAGGGCCTGATCTTTGGCAGTTATAGGTCAGCACCACAAATGGTAGCTCAGAGGATTTCTGGCATAGATAAGTCCAAAGTCAATAACCTCATTTTATCAGAGGGGAGCCCAGGCAGACCTTTGGCTATTTCATTGTTGAATTGCCTTTTGCTTCATAGATGCTGTTTCAAAATATAGGGCAATCCCAAAGAAGCAATTATTGTAGAGAGAAAAGGAAATGAAATAAAAGAAAATCAGGCCTGATTTGGGCTCCTTTGTAAATGTCTGGTTGGGTGTAAGATTAATCTTATATGTTTTTATTGCTTTACTGACTTTTAAAATCTTTTAAAAAGTAATCCAGGTGTGCAACTGGACAGAAAGTGGAAAATTCACTGAGGCACACAAGATTTTAGATATTATCCAACACAACACTAAGTGGGTTTTATTTATTGATATACATGTAATGTTTTCTAAGGATTAGCATTTGCACTTCACAGACAAATGCTTGGAAATATTGCTGAGACAGCAAATACAATACTACAGATTTCTCAAGCACACAAACTTCTGCCAATTAAAACAAAGACCTTTTCTGCACTTACTTTAGTTAATCCATATTAACTAGATCCATATTAGCTAGATCTGAATTAACCACAGGCAGGAGCATCTGCATTGAGTGGGCTTTAGAACAGCAAATGTTGAATAGAATGCTATGTGACACGGATACCTAGATCCTGTTCCACATCAGTGGGTATGAAGTACCTCTCCAATACTGCAATTCAATTGGCCCACGGAACCTCCAACACCCAATGCAATTGGCCACATCTCCATTAATCAAATGTTACACCTGGTGTTTGTGTGCGGTGCCTCCAGAGACAATGTGAAGACACCTTCACTACAGTTGTGAAGTGTCTTTGCAGGCACTGAGAAGACATCATTGCCATCAATGTTGAGGTTCTGTGAAGGTGTCTTTACAGTCTTGTTGTAACTGTGCATGTCACTCACGCAATACCATGCCCACATTCTTCCTAGATCTGTGAGGGTGCCCCTTCCTTGAGCCAGATCAGGGAGTGCTAGTATGAATTTAGAGCACGTTTATTGGGTTTTCATTAATCTGGATTTGTGAGCCGGTAGCGAACTTCTGATCTGGTTCTACTCTACTCCTGTGCAGACAATGTGTACCAAGTAGGGTGTGCACGAATGCATTTTTTGACATTCAGTTGGATTCAAATCAAATATTCAAATATCCGAATTTGTACCAATAGAGAAAAAACAAATGTATTAAAATTCGAACCGATTCTAATACATTTGTATCTATTCAATACACATTTGATGGTATAAATATCAACAACATTCATATGTATCCGTACACATCTGTATGCATCCCATTTTCATCCCGTACAGATGCATACGGATACGAATAAGATGCATATGGATATGTATGTAATGTGTACGTACCCATAGACATCCGAATGTCCAAATTATTCATACGAATGGTTCAAAATATTTGTATTCATTCAAATATTAAAAAATGAATGTCTGGACATTCTATTCAAATTTAAATGTCCGAATTTGACTGAATTCAATTGAATAATGAATATTTCAAATATTCTTGCACATCCCTAGTACTAAGCAGCTCCTTGATCCAAATTACTGTGTAGACAACATGTTCTTAGCACCTCCTTGACCTGAATTAACAGGTACGAGCAGAAAGGCCCAGAGATACCTGTTTCTCCCAGTGCTGTCTCGTATGCTAATTTAAACTTCATTTGGTTAGGTTTTCCACTTCATCACTCTTGTCCAAATCACAGTACTTTTCTGGCGTCCCTCTGAAATCAAACTCCAGCTTCTCAAATGCTGTTTTTGAGACTTTGGCCATTATCAGACACAGAAAAGAAAAAGAGTAACTCTGAGGCACCTTAGAGAAGAATTCAGTATGGAATTGTTCATAAACCAGTCTGTCCCTCCCTCCCTCCCTCCCTTTCCTGAACCTTCTGTGCTAACAAAAGTGGTTTGGAGAAGGTTGGAAACATGAGGTCCACCAATGTTTTGTGCCCTACCCTGAATTGCTCCAGAACCCAACTTCTTGCCTTTTCTCTCCAGAACGTTAAAGCCATTATCAGGAGATGAGTTTAGGGGCCTGTTCACACTTGGCCTTTTTCTGGAGTATATCTCAGGATAGGGGACTGTGGTCCACATGCTAATACAGAATCTGGCAGGCCTCACTTTGGGCCTGCTGAAGCCTGCACCAGCATGTGGACATCAGGCCCCTATTCCAGAATATATTCCAGAATAAAGCCAGGTGTGAATAGGCCCTAAATCTCTTGATTACCCTTATTTAAATTCTGCTGATCTGAATCACTACGAAGTCTTGGGGTCCTTCCACATTTGCTGCCGGGAACCAGATTTAACAAAATCTGTTTCCCAGTGATCCAGCCTCCCGAAGATCCATCTCAAATAGAGATGGATCCTCGGAGGCTCCACGCGTCCGCACATGCACGGGGAGGCCAGATTACGGAGAATGGATGGAGTGGGTGCTGTGTGGACACATCAGCACCCATTCCAAAATTCCTCTAGCTTGCGCGCCGCCACCACGACCCCCAGAAACACGGGACTGGAGCAGTGTTCCCGGCTGTACCCAGTGCACAGGGGAGTGGCTACGGAAGCAGGCAGTCCTGCTTCTGCCGTTCCCAACATGGTGGGCAGAAGGACATCCATCCCTTCACCTGGCCGTGTGTGGAAGCATCCTGCTTCTGCACACATCCAGGTGAAGAGACAGATGTAAGACCTGGTTTTTCAGTTCTTCAATTTAATTTGGATTTTGGCAGCAAAGCCAGTTTTAAAAACCCACCTTGCACACCAAAATGCAGAAGCGGTGTCCGCAAAGAGTCTCCAATCAGGTTGGCAGTCTGGAAGCTGTTTAAGGTAAGTGTTTTAAATGTTACTTAAGGGAGGGTTAAACCGGTTTCCACTGCTAGTGCAGAAACACCCTTGCAGTCAAACATGGCAGCATCCTTCACAGTGCAAAGTTTCCTTGAACTTACTTTGTTGGACTGAAAGCATGTGGTTGACAGTAAATAAATACTGCTAATTACAGTAATCTGATCCAGTCTGGTTTCTTTTCTGTTTTCCACAGCTCTTGCTTCCTCCTCACCCCAACCTTTGCTTAAAAATATATCCTACAATTCAGAAATTAGGTCTCAGTACTGCATGTTGCTGGTGAACTTTTGAGCAAACTGTATGTCGCTGGTAAGTTCACAATAGGTGGCTTTTGTTTTTCATGGTTACTGAACTGAAACGCTACAAGGCTGCTGTGTTGTGTTTGCAGGCAGACAGAATAGTGAGAGCCTGATGTGCCACCTGTGTTCCTAGCATCCCATATATTTCTTCTGCTCTAAGCTGTGCTTATCAGAAACGCTGAAAAATTGTCTGGAGGGCATTTTGCGGGATTCAAAACAGCTTCTTCCGAATTGATTTCACTGATCTTATAAAGCACTGCATGAATAAGGGAGCTCCAGACAGACATATCAGGTATACTTTTGACTGGTCTCAACAATAGGATAATCTATGAATGCATTGGGACCTTTTATTTCCCTTTGTATTTGAAATACCAGAAAGCTTGTTTGTAGACAAAATGGGCAACATGATCACTGAAAAGGCCCATGAATGGAATCACTTTCTATCACTTCTGCTTCCGTTGCTGAGCATCATTTCTGTTTCCATTGTTCACATACTGAGGTCTCTGAAGGCTTTTATATGTGGTGGTCACACATTACCAGCCACTTTGCGCTGCTGCTCAGAAAGCCAGAAATTTGATATGACATAGTTGCGAAATCTCTTTTTTTGGGAGGTTTGACATAAAAGCAAACTAACTGCAGATCCAGGGGTGTAGATAAAGTGTGCTCATGGCACTGTGACATTAGTATCATGCTATTGTTCAAATGTCCTGAAAACCACTAGATACCAGAATCTGGTGTGGAAGTACAAGATTGTGTTAATGTTCCACTCAGAATAACAGGGAGATTATTAAAGGAAATCTTCTGCCTAATAGATTTTTCTTACTATAATTCCAAAGTAAAGTGCTAAAAATTATCTGATGTAGCCAAGACTTTCATAAACTGTACATTCAGAGATGTTTGCTCTAAGGTTTGCTGGACTGTCAGCTGCTACCTGAGACCTTTCTGAACTTGGCCCCATAGTGCACTTTGGGGAAACTTCTAGAGAGGAACATCTGCAGGAGCCATTTCTGAAAATCCTATTCAATTTGAATCTTTTAAATTAGAATTTACCAAAATTCGATTTCGTATTTACCAAATTCAAATCTACTTGTTTGAATTTTTTATTTGAATCTGCACATACAAATGTCAACAACACTTGTATGTGCCTGTATGCATCTTCCCCACATCCATACACATCCATGTGCATCTGTACGCATCCGTACGCATCCCATAGTTATCATCTATGCAACCCATTTTTGTTCCGTACGGCTCCGTAGAAATGCATACGGATGCGGGAAAGATGTGAATCTTCAAGCATGCATCGTGTACGAACCTGTACACATACAAATATCTGGATAATTCGAACACATAGATCTGAAATTTGAAATTCAATTCAAACGTTTTCATTCAAATTTTGGGACATTCTATTCGAGTTCGAATGTCAACATTTGGCAAATTAGATTGGATTTCAAATGCCTACGAATATTTGTGCACATCTCTATTCCACACCAGAAATGGCTCCTGCCATCCCAGAAGCTACACCCGCATTCAGTAGCATCCAAACATTTACCTTTCCCGGCCACCAGACAGATGATTCACACCACTTCTGGGTGCTGGGGGTCATCTATCATGCCACACAACTGTGCTGGCACATCAGGTGACCTGGGAAGCTCGCATGTGCGCATAGCACATCATTGTTATCCTGCTGACAGTGCACTGGAACTGGCACCTGAAGAGAAGATGGCAGTGTCTGGAGATGCTTCTGGACTCCAGTGAGTGTTCAGGCGCATGGGGTGTTGGTTGGACAGGAAGTGCACAATGTCCCCTGGCCTTTCAAATAATGGTCATTGATTAGTGACTATGGGAATTGTACGGACATTCAAAATTCAATCAGATTTGATTGAATGTGAACAAAATATTTGAATCATTTAATGGTACAGATACATATGTATTACATATGTATCTGTATGAATCTCGTACGTGTCTGTACACATTTGCGCTTTTAATATGGAATGAAAATGGGATGAATACATACATACAGATACATACAGATACATATAACATATATAATGTTGTCGACATTCATATCTTCAAATGTGAATCTAACATTCGAACAAATAGATTTAAATGTATTGGATTTGAATCACTTTTTGTTGCATTTGAATGCAAAAAACAACAACAAAAACATTTGTGCACATCCCTAGGGAATTGTGCACTGGCAGTGAAACACATTGTAGATAATCCCAAACAGTCTTTAAGTGGAACAATAAAAGATAGAACGTTTTATCAATGAAATAAAATTCCTAAAAAGCAGGTGGGCTTGTGGACAAAAAAAAAAAAAAAGTGAATAAGAATAAGCCTGCATGTACATTTTAAAATTAACTTAAATTAAAAGAAAACATTAACAAATGGAAGCCTGAATTAAAGATGTAACAAGAACATACACAAATAACATAAAAATGATGAAATGGCTGAATACATGAAGGGATTTTTGACTTGAAACAAGAAGCCTGCAATATTAAAATGTGGTTTTCATTGTCATATTTTCACAATAAGCAGATGACACATTCTCACATTGGGAAGTTGCCTTAAGGGCAGGAGGAATCACAGATAAAACACTCAGTTGTCTGCACAGAGTTCAGTTTGTGTACAAAAAATTTATCAAAATGTTCATGTTCGTGAACATTTGCATCAAAGTGAACTTGTCTGCAGCTCGCAAACATGAGTTCAATCAAATAGTTTGTGTTCACCCCATTTTTGCTATTGAAAAGGGTTTTTTCCAATGGAAAAGTATGTAATTTTTGTTTTCAAACAAGTTCAAAAAAATGCAAACGGTCATTTGTTTGATTAACTGGTGATTTGTTGAACGGATACTCAGTTTTTTGTTTGTGCCCATTTTCACCTTCTTGTTCTTTTCAGAGCTAGGAATGGAAAGTTCCCCAGTTTTGAAGATGCCACCTGGTTCTATTTGTAATTACACTGAGGCTGCGTTTACACCTAGGTTTTAATCTAACTTTAGTCCACTATCAGACTGAGAGAACATATCAGTGAAGTAATTAGATTTTTTCCCTTCTGCATTATTTAATTCATAAAATTCATAAAATTATCTACCTTTGGGTTAGATAACCTGGAAAGAAAATGACTTGTCACTTTGCTGATCTCTTCCCTCACTCTGAAAGTGGACTGAAACTGGATTCAAACTGAGGTGTGAATGCAGCCTGTAAGTGGTTCTGGAAGTTGGCTATTTTCAGTGCAATAAAAATACTTTTGGACATAGTGGGGCCATGGACGCTGGACCCACAATTATTGTGTAGTTAAATGGCAGTGATGCAAGCATCTCTTTTCTCCACACTGTCATAAGGATAGATCTTAGGGTGCCTGGCAGTGCCTTTTGGAAATGTGCTGCAAGCCTAGGGTACTGCCATTGGGTACCTTCTTCTTCCCTTCATTGTTGCAGCCATAATGTTTTCTCTATTGAGGTTCTCAGAGGAAAGGTGCCACAAAGGGTCATAGGACACATGTGAGCTAATGCAGAAAGTGTATCCTGTCATAGATTTGGCTCCCAAAAAACATTTAGGATGTCAAGTCACTAAAATGGGCATGGAATTGGTGGATCTTTCATGATGGATGCAGATATTCAGGCTGTACCAGTCAGTAGCAACATGAAGCAAAATTGAAACTTTCAGGCTGACTTTGACACTGTCATTAGAGTAGTTCAACAAGAAAACTGCCACAGTGTGGCTTCCTGTGACTAGGGTTGCTTCCACACTTACCACTTGAAATCGGATTAAGGAAATCCAGATTACTGAAATCCATCCCTGGGAAAATCCATCTGAAATAGGGATGGATCCAAATGAGGCCTAACGCATCCGCACATACATTGGGAGAATGGTTACTGAGGAATGCATCATGTGGCTGCTGTGTGGACACCATAGCACCAATATCCAGAGGATCAGACATAACTTGGTGCATGTCCAATGTGAAGCAACTGTGGGATGGACTACATAGCTGGAATGTGGTGCTGCCACCTCGCTCAAGATGGCAACTTCCGGTCTCACCCACATCTGTTCCCTATCCTGTCCCTGTGCGGATGTGTCCTCCTTTGATCCAGAATTTGCAAGCAGGAATGGGTTGAAGACCTAATTTTTTCAGGCCTTCTTGAAAACCGGATTGGGTGGTCTCTAGATGCCATTAGAGACGGATCTTGAATGAGGCCATGTGGAAGTGGCGTCCTTGAAGGGGCCCTAGTCTGTCCTACTGTGTGGAAGGTACCTTGCAGATGTGTGCTATATGGGTCCTTATTGGGTGCTTAATGGGGTTTTGAGGGCCTGTTCGGAAACACCCTAGGTAACTGTAGTTCAGGATCAGTTGCAGACACAAGACCAATGAAAGTTCAAGTGATAATCCTGTATCAGAGTCTCTCTCTCTCTGTCTCTTTTCCGCCAGTTTCTAGATTCTGCCCAAATTGCATCCACTGTAGACTCTGATCCATATGAATCTGGAAGCTTATTTAGGAATTCAGTGAATCACAGAAGTTGCATTATTGGTCATGAACATAAAGTGTCCTTCCTGTCCAAACGGTATGTGCTTTGAATGAAAGACTATCCCCTGAACTAGTCAAGCTATGATTTAAATTTCTCGTGCCTGTTATTAACCATTGTCGGCTATCTCATCTTTTGACAGTGTTTGCATCTCATTCTTTTACATGAGAACAAATCTCTCAGGCTGGCCTTGCTAGTTTATTGCATCTCATTTCCACTTCCCTGCTTCTTCGTGATTGACTGCAGATTTTGCCAATTTTGTGAGATAGGAAACTGCATTCTGAAATTCCTGCACTATGGATTTGTTTTTGTTAATTTTCCATATAATTGGCACTGAACCTTCTGCATGCATGAAATAATAGGGGCTCCCTCTGCTGGGCCAAAATAAGAGCTTTATACTGAAAGTTTTCTGTTTCTTTTTAAGGTGCTAAGGTAACTGTCTACTTCTGCAATGTGAAAGTCTAAAATTCAGAAGTGGGTGAGTCTTAAAAGTAAAAGAAATACTATCAATTACAGGATTACTTTTCTTCTCAGTACCCAATATTACTATTTAAATTATCTTAAGTACAATTATGGCTCCCAAAGAGATGTGTTTATATAAATTAATTTTTAAGTCTATTTCTAACTTTAGACAGTGTTGCAAAAAATAATCATATTTTATTTTGTATACTTTTGAATGTGCTGAACAGTCTAAAGAAATTCATTTTATTATATTTAAAATTTTAGTCACAGAAAAGGAAACAGGTCTTCCTTCTACTGCTAGTATTACCATTACTACTACTAGTAGTAGTAGCAGTAGCAGCAGCACTAACACAGCAGCAGCAGCAGCAACAATAATGATGGTGATGGTTTTTTTTGGTTTGCTTGCAGTTGGTGTTTTATAATGTTTAAACCATGCTAGGCATTGAATGGAAAACCAGTCTGAGTTTTCTTATAGTTTTCCCATTTGTTATATGCCTTTGATATCTTCTGCAAGCATAGGCATACTCTTGCTGCTTTCCCTTCCAATCTAAGCTCTGTTGAATTCTGTAAAAGTGAAACAATGCATTTGTACTGATCCCTACGGGATAACTACAGGGTGCCTACACGTGTATGAACGCGTACGGATGTGTACAGATGTCGGGAAGATGCATACAGGCATCTATGCATCCTGTCGACATTCGTAAGTGCAAATTCGAATAAATCATTCAAATGAATAGATTTGAATTTGCTTAATTTGAATTGAATTTTGTTAAATTTGAATCTAAATAATTTTGACTCAAATAGAATGTCAAAAAAACATTCTTGCACACACCTAATTCTGACAACGCAAGTGCACAAGGTACATTATCTTAATATATCATAAATGATGGCTTTATAAATCTTCACAATCTTATAGTGTCTTGTCTCTTAACAACTTTATATGCATTTCTTGAGAATAACTTTGACCTGTCATTGCCTCCTTCTGAGGACAGGCTGGGAATCGAACAGACAACCCTCAGCTTTAGTTTTCTCTAACTAAGCTACAGTCACCCCTTAAATTATATTACCATCTTCAAAAGAAAAGGAAAGTTATTTATTTTAATTCAATCTGTGCTGAGCATGGATAGCTATAATTTCAGCGGCTCTTGGCCATTGGCTATAATGGCTGAGGCTATTAAGAATTATGCTCAATAGTAGCCACTTCATAAAATACTAATAACTTCTCATTTAGAAGCTACTCTTGTGTAGCGGTCAATATGGCCCTTTCCCCAAAGGACAGGTGGAACAATCCATGGGATATACTATGACACTGCATCTGCACACAGACGTGGCCTGACAGAGGCCCTGTCTCTTGCTAGTACATTCTGTCTGCACCAGATGGAGGTATAGAGCAGGATATAGTGCCAAAATGATGCTGTAATCTGTTCCACCAGTATTTTGGTATATCTGTCATCGGACAGTGCTAATATGGGTCAGTGCACCAAACCCAGCCCTGTTTTGGCTAGTCACCCACAAGTAGTGCCAGATGTGTACTGCTCCTGGAATGGGCTGTCTGCAATACAATCAGCCCTTGGAACAGGCTATCAGCAGTTTGGCCCACGATGGCTTGGCTTGTTGATAGACCACTCCTGTGTGGCACAGGATAGTCCATGATGTGCAGGAGTCAAAGTTATTGCTTCGCCAGCAAAATGAATAGATTATTCCCTCAGGGAAAAAAAAAGGTTGCCAAATAAGCCAAGTACTCCAGGCTTGTTTCAAATTCTCAAGGACTTCTTAAATGAAGAGTAGCAAAATTATAACTATAGTGAGTTGATTGCTGAAATGTAGCACTGGGAGCAAGCTTACTAAGCCTCACCAGCCCGTGTAGATGCTACTTGGTAGACTCAGTAAAATGGTGATCCCTCTTAATTGATTAGCTGTACCTTTTGATAAGTAACTTCCTTCAGTATATCAGGTCTGTAGACCGTATAAATAAACCACTACTACTATTTCCTTCAGTCATGTATCTCTCAAACAATTACCAACCACAGGATATGGAAAGCAGGCAGTACCACTGTTCCTGTCCCTAGGCCCCCACTGGTCTGGTCTTCTTCCCATTAATGCATGGAGCTATGTATTAAGAGGGCAACGTATTCCTATAAAATGAAAATCTTGTCATGCAGGATCTAACTCAAGGATAATATAAGCTTCACACAGGAATGATGGAGTCTGGTATATCCAGGCCATTCCATTTGACCTGCAAGTATAAAGCGCTGTCTTATGCGTGTGAAAAAGAGTGTTTTGATTTCAGTTGCTTTCTTCTTTTTTCATTGAATACGTAGGGCCAGTTAAACCTCTCATAAATGGAAATGGTAGCCAGTAAAGATTTATTTACTAAATAGTTTCTTTTTCAGTAGATTGACCAAAATGTCAATTGATAGAAAATATTTATTTATTTTTTTAAAAAACAAAGTTACTCCAAGGACCATATCATACATACAGATTAAGAACTGTTAGAAGAAATTGAACAGGTGGTGTACATTTCTGATTTGGGTGTACTTCAGTTGGATGAGTTCCACCTACTTAGTTCTGAATGGGAGAACTAAGAGAAAAAGAATGGGAGAGCCCTGGAGAAAGAGAAGATGGTTGGTATTAGTGGGCCAGGAGTTCTGGTTTCAAAGTAGTAGCATTAGATATTTTTCTCATATGGGGATTTTACTAACTTGCAAGTTAGTAAAATGTGGTCTACTTGATATCAATTAATGAGAGTTACTAAGGGTTAGATGGAAATGCCATTTCATTCTTACTCCCTTTATTTATTTATTTATTTATTTATTTATTTATTTATTTATTTATTTATTTATTTATTTGTATTTCTATCCTATACTCGGTCTCAGGGCGGGTTACAATATTGTATTAATCTTAGATGGGTCCCTGCCCTCAGGCTTACAATCTAAAGAGTTCAAACGAAAGGAAAATAGTGTGGGAGGGAACAGGGAACAGCAAAAAGCAAGCATTCTTCTGTTTGTTTCTTATTGCTGGAATTTTCCTATTCTCTTTACTTTGAATTTTCTCTTCATTGATGACAAACCGGACGATGGTAGAGATGGTCAGCTGGCATCTACTCAGCCCCGCCCTGCTCGGCCTCAGGACCAGATGTTTTCTTAACTAGTGGATCATCTCTTTGTCATCTTGGGATGGGAGCAGTTGGAAGAGGGAGGGGCAGAACCTAAGTAGTTTCCAAAATATGCTCCAAACACTTACTCTTGTTAAGCACTTCATGACTCCATCTTGGGTAGTTATCTTACTTAAACAGAAATAATAATGAGAGAGAAAAATTAATGTTAGACTGTCGTCAGGATTCATTTGTTGGTGAAGGTCATTGTAAGCAATTCTGAACGTTTTGGGGAACAAGCCTTTTTGTAAAATTAAGTAAGCAAGAATTTTCTATGGAAGTCAGCTTTTGTTTCAGCCCAGCGCTTTTCTTGTTAGGAATAATGATTGCTGTCTTTTTTTAAAAAAAAAAACTGATATGCATTTGTGACTATATTTGGGTCCTGTTTTTGCTGTGAGATTTTTTTAAGGACATACTCTGATCATAGAGTATTGAAAGAAAGAAAAAAAGAAAGAAAGAAAGAAAAGCTATTGTAGAAATTAATTAAGAGATGTTGATTTGAAAGTCTGCTCCCAACACTCTGTTAGGGTTTCCCCCCAAATATTTAAATAGTTTTTGGTCATCTCTCCCTCTCCCTCTCTCTTTTATTTCTCTTTTTCTCCCTCTGTTTGTAATAAGATTAATTATGTGTGGTGCACCACTGCTTATCCCCATGAAAGAAAATCTAAAACGAGGGATTTCAGCTTCAAGAAGGCTATTTTGTCCTGTTTCCGATGTTCTAAAGGGATTAATTTACCATATCGTATAGCCCTGGAAGACTGTGATAATTGAAAACATCCATATTCATTGCATGTTCAAAGGGATCTGACTGACTTTGTAATGTAAAAAGTGCATTTTTAACCTGAACGGGGACCTGCATCTGGCATTGCTTAATCCTATTAGTCTGACAGTTCCAAAGCTTTAGTGTATAATCATTAGCTCGTGTTAATCCGCAGACAGGCCTCCAGCTTCAGCCTGTCAGAAGGAGTCCCTGCAGGGAAAATATGGAGGTGCTGATAGCGCCACACCAACTAATCTTATCTTAAACGCTAGCAGCAGCCACTATCTGTGATAGCCAGGGAATTAAAAACAAATTTTTTATGGGTATTGGGTATTGCCTTTCCCTCTCACACACAGAGCTCTTCCACCTTGCCCTACTTTTTCTCTCTCTCAGTCTTGGTCAGGCAAGTGCTTGGGAGGGTGGCGGCTGAGGTGACTGGCAGTGGGGGAAGCGTTTTGAAGATATTTACTATGCTGTCATAAAAATAGCGTGGTAAGCTACTAAAGCTCTCAGGTGTTTGCAGCGTTTTATACAGCAGAGGCTCAATGCTATCTCGCCCGCTCGTGGGCCTATCACTTATTTCTCATTTTAGCAGGCAGTGGAGGAACACGAGTTGAGCAGCTGCAATATCTGGCAAGAGGAACACAGCTGCGAATTCTGGAACCTTCCGCCTATTGCTTCTGCCCGAAGATGAACAGGGTAGCCCTGTTCATAATGCTGTCCACAGTTAAGGCCACTTCCAGATGTCGCTTGCTGGTTCAGCTCTGTTTGGTTATTCCAGAACAAAGCTTGGATATCCCAGAATATCCATGTTTTATTCTGGAATATATAAATATAGTAGAACAAGCAAGTAGGGATGTGCAAGAATATGCAAAACGTTCAAAATTCGATCAAATTTGTTTGAATTTGGATATTTGAATTCAAATCAAATGACTATACATTTGTTTTTTAACACTCAAATGAATTCTTATGTTTTGAATAATTTGTACGAGCTATTCAGGCACTTGTATTTGTACGCATATGTATACATTACATACGTATCCGTACCCATCTATTCGTATCCGTACACATACTTATGGGACAAAAATGGGATGCATACGGACACATATGAATGTTGTTGACATTCGTATCTTCAAATATGAATCCAATATTCATACAAATAGATATGCATGTATTTGAATCAGTTCAGATTTGAATACATTCATTTTTTCTCTGTTAGTACGAATTCAAACAATTGAGTATTTGATTCGAATTGAACCGAATCTGAAAATTGCATTTGTGCACACACGTATAAGCAAGCAATCCCTGCATACATTCTAATAAGCTGTTGTCTTAGTTTGCTGTTTAATAAACCCCTTGCCCCCCTCCCAAGTGCAGTCCCTTTTATTCAGCATTTGCCGGCATCACATCCTTCTTTGGATACTGCAGACTACTGAATACCACTTAAGGCTACCTCCAGCTGGGCCTTGGGCTTACGGTGGCAACTTCCCTCTCCCGTCTGATGCTAATGAGGCACTTAAGTTTCTGCTGAAGGTGCATTTCTTCACCTAGGCCTTCTCTGTATGAATGGGTGGTCTGGTTTACTTATCCCACCTGTTTTTTAATTATACTTTTAATAACCTTGTATTGGAGTGTTAAATTGCTTTGGGCTTCCTTTCAGGTTGTTCTAGGGTTGTTAGAAACTTTTTTTTAATTAAATGGGAGCAGCATTCAAATGTTTTACATACATAAAGTTATGCAGACTATATAAACAGTAACAGTGATTAGTAGCATAGCTGCATCCAGACATCAGTTACTTACACCTCTGCCTTTGGATATTCTGGAACAAAGCATGAATATGAATGTAACTCATGTCTGGATGCAGTCCGTCTCTTGTGGTGTGATCAAACAGAGTTTTTCTTGCACCCATTTTAGAAAACACACCCTTCCTGAAAACCAAGCAAAAACAAAAAATACAATAAAATAGGCATTCAAACCCCTACCTCATTCCCTCATCTTGAATCCTGGCAACTGTCAGGCTGGGAAAGAATAACCACGGGACTCTTTCTTTAAAAAGATGAACAGTGGTTTATTTCAGCTCAGCGTAAAGGCATTTTTTTGTTGGAAGCAACTTGGAACAGAAAGCCCAGCATATTTATATGTTTCATAGCTGGGTGGGGTTTGGCCTTCAACCAATCAACAATAACTATTTTTCAAAACTCAGTTTAAACTTGGAGCCAAAAACTTGACCCCAGCAGGGAGGGGGAGGTCAACTGTCACTTCCAAACAACAGGCAGCTACTATATACATATATATGCAGAATCACATAGGTGGCAGAGATCTTACATTCAAATATTATGGCAGGCAGCTAGCCCTTCCTGACAGCAACACCTTCCTAGCAACAAATGCTCACCATCAAATGGCTGCCACCAGACTGATTTTCCAGAACCCTGATTGGTTGCTGGCTGGCAGAATTTGTTCGAGGGCTGTGATTGTCTAGATTTCCCTCCTCTGTTCCCTTCTAAAGTGACTTGAAGAATCAGTCATGCTTGGTCTTAGGATTTTCCATCCGAAGAAGGATTGACCTTCTCAGGGCTTTGAGATGAGGTAAAGTGCATGCAAGAGTAAAATGCTTGGCACACCGACCTCAAATTCACCCAGAAGCTGTCCCTTTCAGATTGTCCACTTCTGTCTTCATTATACTACTCACTTGTTAACATCTTTAGGAAAGGTGGTATAAGTGAAGGAAGGACTCACTACTAGGGATGTGAATGAATGTTTCTTTTTGACATTCGATTTGTAACAAATCAAATGTTAGAAAATCTGTATTCATTTAAATAGATCCCCTTAGAATACGGTAGGATTTGATTTGAAATGAATATATTTTTATGAATATCCAATATGTATCTGATATGAATGAGTACATATCTGATACGAATAAGTATGTATCTGATATGTATCCCGTAACAAATCCGTGTTCTAAAAGCATCAAATCTGACCTGAATCCACTTTTAACTTGCTTTGATCCATGTTGAGTGCAACCTGGATCCACTGCAGATATGTTGCACAGTTTGCTTTCCCACCTCCCCAGTTTAACAAATGTTTCTATTTGTACAAATGTTAATGTACGAATGTTGCAACATTCAGTTCATGTGCCAATGTCTGAATTCATCCGAATATTGAATGTTATGAATATTCATCCACACCCTTACTCACTACCCTTTTAGCAAGATCAATATGATCAGCAAACATAAGGGACTGATTCTTCTCTGTGAAAGCTGCTTGGTTGTTGTATAATCTTTCAAAGAATTCTGAAAAACCTTCAAAGTTATGTTAAGAACCTTGTTGCCAAGACCAGAGATTCTTAGTTGATGTCTTAGGGCTTGTCCACACTTAACCGAGTGGAATTATGCCATTCCACTGCAGTTATGTATTTTGGGACAGAGGTCCCCATTCACACTGCAAGTGCTAGTTAACCTTCTATTTTCACCACTATTGCTCATGGTGCAGGCAGTCCCTCCCAGACCATCTGACTTCTTATGGGAATAGTTGTGACAACTTCTACCATGTGCTCAGCTATTGCAATGTGTCACGCATTTGTACAACCGCAGCCACCCTGTGCCCCATCACCCAGCCTGCTTGCAGCTTCACACCCAGGAGTGGGTCCAAATGCTGCTAACTGTTCTCAGTTAGCAGCATTTGCACCCATGTCTATGTGTGAACTTTTCTGCTGCTACAGAGGATCAGCATGGTCCAGGTGAACTACACTGTGTATATATTTTAAATAAACAATGTAAAGCTCAAAATGGTATAATAAATGCTTTTTTAAAAAGGAAACCCATTCATTTAATACTCTGGGTTATTCAAGCATAGGAAATGGGAAAACTAGCTAGTAAAGTACAATCTAGCAATACTGCATTTAATGTTTTTGTTTAAGGGACATCTTACCCTTTTAAAAGATCATTTTAAAATATCTTTCCTTATCTTTCCTTTTTTTAAAAAACGAGAAAGACTGCAGAAATAATATGAAAATGCTGGTAGATGCAGAATGGTAATGCAGAGCAGCTGGGGACATCTTGAAATTTTTACGATGTTAAATTTTTGTTTGTCAAATACTTGTGAAGGCAGCAGAGCACAGGCCACAGAAAATAGCTTTCTCAAAACAAGCCAGTTATCCAAAATGTAAGTGAAAGAGAACATCCTTCTCAAGGGAATTTTTAAAACTATAATTTCTTTTGACATTAACTGATGAGCAGTGATGGGGTGAGGAGACAACAGAATACATCTTTGGTACAATAGAGTATGACACTCATTGAGGCAGAGACTAAATCTGTGGTCAGACATAACAAAAGTAGCACCTCAGAGATGCCTCTGAGAGACGGTGTGTGGTCGTTGTGTTCCCAAGCCTCCTTTAATCCACCAATTCTAGCCTAAAAGGTTTGTGAGAGGGGACAGGGTGTGAAGGCAATTTTCAGATTCAATTCCATTTGAATGAAATATTTGAATGCTTGAATTTGTACGAATAGAGAAAAAAAATGAATGTATTCAAATTCGAACCAATTCCAATACATTCGTATCTATTCATATGAATATTCAATTCGTATTAGTAGATATGAATGTTGACGACATTTGTGTCCATATGCATCCATACACATTCGTGTGCATCCCGTTTTTATCCCATATGCATCTTGTTTTTCTCCCCTACGTGTCAGTACAAATGTGTACAGATAAGAATAAGATGTGTACGGATACGTATGTAATGAAATTTGATAAATTTCAAATGTTTTGAATATTCTTGCACATCCCTACTAGTGTGTGAACAATCCTACCTGGAAACCTTCTTTAAGAGGCTAGGGTAAGGGTCTAGGGATGTGCACAGATTTTCCTAGCCATTCAAAATCTGATTGAATGTGCTGAATTTTGACATCCAAACTTAAATAGTTCTCAAAATTCAAATATAAACATTTGAATCGAATTTTGAACTTTGGATCTATTTGTCTGAATTATCCAGATATTCATATGTGTACAGGTTCATACACGATGGACACTTGAAGATCTGCATCTTTCCCGAATCTGTACGCATTTGTACAGCTCCATACAGGACAAAAAAGGGGTTCCATATGGGATAACTGTGGGATACATACGGACATGTACAGATGCATACGGATGTGGGAAAATGCATCCATGCACATACAATGTTGTTGACATTAGTGTGTGCAGATTTGAATTAAAAAAATGAATGAATAGATTCAAATTTGGTAAATATGAATCGAATCTTGTTAAATTCGAATTTAAAATTGGATTTTTGGGTATTCAATTTGATTCGAATAGAATGTCAAAAAAATTGTGCACATCCCTATAAGGGTCTTTCTTCAGTAGGCTCCATTCTAGATTATATCTCAGAAAAGGAGCCTGCAGTTCGCTTGCTAGTAGATGTGGCACCACTATAATCAGGAATAAGACCCAGTGCAGAAAGGGTCAGAGAGAGAGAGAGAGAGAGAGAGAAAAGGAAAGAGATGCTACAACAGATTAAATGCTATTTTTTACAAGTAAAATCAGCTTCTAGTTGTGGGCTCAACATGCTTCTGCCTCAGGCATAAACGTGACAAGTGTAAAAGATGAGAGAGTTGCATGAAGTGTTGTCCGTCTTGTTTCAGGAGATACGTGCTTTTCTTTGACCTTCCCTGGCTGGTTTCTGTCATGCCACCAGCTCACCTTCATCTAATAGTTTCTTCTATCAGTTAGACAAACCAGGCAAAGAGCAAGAAAAAAAAAAAGGTATATATGCTTCTGCCACCTTCCCACTAGGGATGGACCTAGCAGAAAAACTCTGCCTGGTGTTGCTGCAATTTTATCCTATCCATTTTTCAGCAGTTTTTCTTTCAGAGGATGGACAATAAAAAAGCACCTAAATTTTAGCTAATTTTGTATGCATGATTCATATAAATTATTAATTCCCGTGCTTTTGAATGCATTTCCCTATAATAGATGCTAGGCTGTGTTCAGATGCTATTGAAAAATCCCAGCAAGCATCTGCTCCTTCAACAGGTGCATCATACAGTTGCAGACATTTGTATGTACCTCATCTCAGAGGTATGGAAAGGATGGGATGAGGTGGGTGGAATAGCCAACTCTACCAGCAAATTTTCAATGCTTCCTCCCAGCCTGATCTTTTTCTGCTCCCATATTTCTGTTCAAACTGCGCTGGTTGCTATATTGGACCAGCAAGCATAGAAGCAGTTGGTGTGGTCTAAGGGAGGCCCCAGGCACCTGTTATTACCCACTTTCCAAAAGCCAATGAATGTCTGTTTTAGTAACTTTTTTTTGAGATCTTGGAGTAATGACAGACTGTTCAATGAAAATGTTGACACAAATTTGCATACACTATAAAAAAGGCCAGTAGCAAACTAAGAATAATAAAAATAGTAATATTATAATGCCCTTGCATGCATTAATGGTATGACTGCATTTGGAATACTGTATATAATTTTGGGGCCTGTTCACTTAACTGTTTGGAGTGGTATAAATATATGATGGTGGCTGGTGTTTACTCTGTGAGTTCCAGCATTGTCCCCAACTTATCTACAGGTAGTTGGTATGCGCAGAAAGTACATCCCAGGATATCTAAATTGCCATGGCAACAGTTGTGGCAACTTCTACCTCTTTCCTGGCAACCTTACCTCTCTGCAACCTTACCTCTTTGCAGTAGCTCCCCCTGTTGGATGGAAGAATATATGTCATTACCAAATTAGGTGATCTTGTATAACCTTCATATTTACTTGGGCTTGCGTGTAGACCCATCTTCGAGATTATAATATCAGATGAAAATAAGGCTTTCAACAGCAGGCACTGTCAATCATCCCCAAGCTGTTATCTCTGTCACATAGTATTAATGATGAACAAGCATTAGTAAGAAGGGAAAGCCTGATGCTGCATTTTGCAGGCCTTCATTTAGAAAAGCTTCTTAGATTTAATTAGGGCTGAATGAGCTTAGAAGGAAAAGGAGGGGTAAAGCTTGTAAAATAAAAGGTTTGGCTGGGTTCCTGACTTGCAGTGAGAAGCCTCATTAAAAGTTTATTAAAGGAAAAGGAAGGAAAAACAGACATTGAAGAGTGAACAAGGGTACGACACAATGCTCATCATGTTTAGAATGTGAATTCTAAACGGCATAGGATCTGTGAAAGGACCAGCACACACAGAATAAAGCTGCATTCATGCATAGCAAAATAAATAAATAAATAAACAATGTGGCCTTGTGTTCTCATTCCACCTTTAATCCACCTTGAGAAGAGAAAGGGGCAGGCTGGCATGTGAATCTCCCTATATTTTGGAAGCCATTTCAGAGGTGCTTTTTTCTACTGTGTGTGAACACAGTCTTAAGAGTTTACCTCACACTTTATGAGGCCATTGTTGCCTTGTTTCTAAATAACAGGCTTTCTGAAGTTCCATCTCAGGTGACACATATTGCTTGGACTGCATTTCCCACTATCCTAGCAATGGATATGCTGATTGGTAAGCTAGTAGTGGTGGTGGTGGTGGTGGTGGTGGTGGTGGTGGTGGTGAGGAATCAAAATGAATGACCTCAGAGGGAAACCAAATGCAGGATGAATAAACAAGGATTTCTTATACCTAAACCAGTTTCAGTGACCAGCTAACAATGGATTGGACCTGTTCTCACAAGGGCTAACATAGGAAAACCCACAGCAGGACACAGATCTTCTTGCAATCTCCCAATAGCTGGCCTTCAGGGGTATTTTTCCATCCACTACTATCAGACTATTAGCCATTGATAGCCCTAGCTTCCACAAATGGATCAAGCCTTCTGGAAGCCATCAAGGCAGTAGCCAAAACACATATTGTGGTAGCAAATTCAAAACTTTAACTATGTGTTATGTCAGTCATCATCATCCTTTGTCTTGATTTGAGTTTCAGTGTGTGACCTCTAGTTCTAGTATTCTAAAACAAGGGAGAATTCGCCTTATCTGGCACTCTTCCTGTGATGGCAGATTGGGAGTTGATTTTCCTGCAGTAATACTATGGTGGAATGTCACCCCAATCATTTGATTCTGTGTTTGGATTGTCATGGAAACTTGTGGCCCCAGCAGAATTTCAAATTTGGGGCCTTTTTCCCTTACATGGGGCCTTTGTCACCTTCTCCAGTTCTGTTATACCCTTTTTGAGATGGACTGTGATGACTGAGTTACTAAGGTAAGATCGTATTCCCAGTAAATATTCTGGAAGGTGGCTAATAGGAGTGGCTGGCTGTAGCTCTGAGGGAGGGGGAAGTTTGCTCTTGGGAGAGCCAATCAGGGCACGCCAGCATACCGATGGAAGACTAGATAAGGCCATACAGCAGATATTTAGGGTTCTTTCCTGGGATATCTCACTTGGGGTAGGCAGGGAGAATCAGGCTCATGTTAACTACTTACCTGAGGGAAGTTTAGTTAGGGAGTCCTGAGACTGTGCCTCATTGAGAGACTATGGGTGTTTTTCCACTGTCACTAAAAGTACCCATTAATGGGTACGTAATGGCATTTTTGTACCCATTAATGGGTACTTAATGGGTACTTCTAGTGACAGTGGAAAAACACCCTTTATTAGGTAATAGAAACATTCATTCCACACAACAATAATTAACGTGCTGTGTCCTATAAAGGAATGATAATTACATGGGTTTATCAATATTGTAGTTCCAGCCTGGTTGCCTATTCATGTGTGTTGTACCAATAAAGCAATTATTATTCTGTTCTCCTTAAAGAGTGTCTGAGTGCTTGTTTTGCCTCAAAGCATCAACGAAGTATCTAGTAGTGGGGCACTGTGTCTACAAGAAGGAAAGAAACATAAAGCAAAGTTCCAGCAGACACTTGGAAGAGAGGCTTCTTGCTTATATTTAAGGAACAAGAAGGGGTAGGATATAGGAGATCCCTGCCAATTCTGGGTCAAAGTATTTAGATTCTGGGAGATCCTGGGACAGATACCAAGTGGCTGAAAAGTGTTGAGCGGTGGATTCCACATGGACCAACACTAAACTACCCACAATATTTCAGATGCAACCATACCACAGATTTGCATAAAGGCACTATAATATTGGCATTTCTGTTTTCCATACCACTTTTATTATCCCCAACCTTATGTTGACATTTTTATAGCAGATGCACAGTGTGTTGACACTTTCATTGAACTGTAGTGTTTACTAATGGCATCTGCCATTGAGATGCCCAGCCTCCGAATATGAAGATCTTCTTTGGAGCCCTTTGCAACCTCCTTTTATTTTTAGCAGTCTAAGCACAAAAAAAAAAAAAAAATGCTGATTATAGCTGATTCCAGACCATTTATATATTGAAAATGACTGGTCCCTGGACTTTGGGGGATTCATATATTGCATCTTTGGACTAACTCTCTGTTTTTATTTTAGCCAGTTGTTTATCTACAACATTCTTGCATTACTACATTGAATTTGGTATTAGAAAGTGGTATAGAAATTTCTTAAATAAATAATTGTGTTTTTTTAAAAGCAGAAGAAAACTGATTTCTGCTCAGATGTACTGTATATGGAATTTATGTTTCTTGTTAAAGAGTTCCCTTTGAAGTGCATATTTTTCTTGTACAGCCAACTTAGGCTGTATCCACATACATTAAAAAATAGGGTTTAGCATGTGGGATGTTAGTATTCCTATCCTATCTCTAATACACATTGAAGGCTAGACATTGCATTTTGGAAGTGTATTTTCTGACCTATGATGTGGATTAAGACATCAGGGTTTATTTTTATTACTTATATTTATATCCCATCCTATACCCATAGGTCTCAGGGAGCATTACAAGTTTTAAAACAGCAGATTAAAATGGTAATAGCAATAAAAACACTTAAAAACAAGCAAGCCAACAAATAAACAAAAAACCCAGGATATTAAATAAATAAGCCGTATTCTAAATATTAAAATACTAATATCTACAGAGAGGGAAAAGATGATCATATTAGCTAAAGGCCAGGGCAAAGAGGACATATCTAAACTGAATTTGTACATTTTTATTTTATTGTCTGTGGATACAACCTTAATTTTCCTGAAAAGAATCATTCTTGAACTACTTACACCATGTAATTTTCTCTGAAAGTTCAATTTTGCACATTTACAAACTTTCTGCCTAGAAAAGTTATTCTAAAAATATTAAAAATCCACCCAGTATCAATCTTCTATTGTCGAATATACAATTTTGTGACCTAATTCTATTTTGTGATTGTTTTTAGGAGTGCTAATTTCAGTCACCTTTCTCTCCAAAAAGTCCTTGCTTAAAAGCAATAACGAATAGTTAGTTCTTGAATGACAAAATGTGAAGCATTTGCTTACGACCTATTCTGGGATGAAAATTAAGGGAGGAACATCAGATTCCAAAATCTGGAGCTTGTTGTTTACCTTAAACAAAGATATGAATTAAGCTTAGAAAATTCAGATTGCATGAAAGATGTTGGCTGACCCTCACTGAATTGTAGAGGTCAAGGTGGGAATGCTGTCCACTTGCTCCTTGAGAATAGGAAATCCAGCTTTGTTTTGTTTCACTTTTAAATAGAGTGATATGGGAAAATATACCTTCCTTTACGTGGTATATTTCTGCAATTTAAATATATGCCTCAATGAAAAACAAGGAAATAATCTGTCTGTCTGTCTGTCTGTCTGTCCGTCTGTCTGTCTGTCTGTCCGTCCGTCCGTCCATCCGTCCATCCGTCCGTCTCTCTCTCTATGATAAAATGAATATACTAGTTTTATAAAGTAGTGCCCAGCTCTATGCTCATGGCGCCATGTCTATCAAATCACGATTATACACTGTTATCAATAGAAAGACAAATAAAAAGATGAGAGCATTTATTTGAAGAAAACTGAGAAAATAATCCAACTTACAAGGCTTTCTTTTTGATCTTTCAAATGATGTCAGTTTCAGCATTGGGCAAACTCTTCATTCTTCTTTGATGGCAGCCAATGAGACAATAGGCACATAACTGAGTGTTCTAATTTGGCACATGATGTTGTAGCTGAAACACAGCTGGAATATATGCTATGATTATCTACTGTCAACAGAGAACCAGTTGAATTGAATGTATGAAACAACAGTAACAATGTAGATCAAATTTGCCTTCTCAAACTAATGGCTAACTTTCCCTAACCCCTTGCCAATACTTAGAGATAAAATTATAGACAGCCAACTGACTGAACGCTGCTGCCAAATGACAGGATATCCAGAGGCTTTTCCTCTGTTCTCGCAAACAGCCTGTCCTTGTGCTGGCAAGTGTTTCATTTCATGCTACCAGGAAGCATCTGTTGAAATCTTCTGCTTGGCAAGGGGGGGGGGGGAAGAATCTCTTTTCCAGATTCTCAGCAGATTTATTTTGGTGGGTGAACATGCAGTAAGAATTCATTTACTCTGAGAGAGAGAAAATAAGGTCCCTGGTGTGTAATGCCCAGTAGGCACACTCCAGAGAAATGTTCAGATTGGCTTTGAAATCCTAGTTTGAAAGCAGCTCAAGAATCTTATCAACATTCTTTGGACTTCGGTAATGGCATAGCCCTGTGCTGTCTGTCAAAGCAGCAAGAGTGACACATGGTCTGGTTTCTCCAAACCCCACTTGCTAGGATTCTGCCTACAGGCAGCTGAGAATACCAGGAAATGTTTACACTAAAAGAAGGAGCGAGCAGGAAATGCACTTTACATACACCTAGTCTTTGTTTCCTCTTGTATGCTGCCCTAAAAACACTCATTTCTAGGGATGTGCACGAATGTTTGGTTTTTTGCATTCAAATTTAAGTCAAATCGAATGTTCCAACATTCAATTCAATTCAAAGGTTTAGAATCTGGATGCAACAAAATCCAGTTCGAATGGAATACATTGAAACCTATTCGTTTGAATGTTAGATTTGAATCTGAAGATGCCAATGTCTGCATCCCATTTTATTCCATGTGGATCCTGTTTTCATCCCATGCTATCAGCGCAAAAGCGTACAGATATGTATGAGATTCGTACAGATACATATGTAATACATACCAATCTGCACATTCAAATGTTTTGAGTCATTCAAACAAATGTTTTGGGACATTTGAAATTTGTTTGAATGTTTAAATTAGAATGTGTAGACATTCTATTCGAATTTGTATGTCCACATTTGATCGAATTTGGTCAGATTTTGAATGTTTAGAACATTTGGGCACATCCCTACTCATTTCCAGCATCTAAGCACTGGTAATGGGAAATGCAACCACTACTAGGGAATTCTGAGTAGATGCTGAGGTGAAGATCCTTCAAGAAGGTACTGAAGTAAAGGCATATCTCTTTAAAATGTGAGTGAATAAATGTATCAATATTAAAATCACTTGATATAACAGTGAACAGAATGAGTCCTACTGTATTCTAAAGTCTCATATGCTTGACATATCATTTTTTTTAAAAAAATAAAAACAAAAACATTAAAAAAAATTGTAAGAGGCCTTCACAAGAAAGAGTAGTTGAAGAATATTATCTGCTTAATTCTTTCCCTCTCTGGCCACTTTGCTGTTCAAAATCAGTCTTGCTCCTAAGAAGAAGAGTTGGCTTTTCTACCCTGCTTTTCTCACTGATTTAAGGGGACTCAAAGCGACTGACAAAGCTTTTCTATTCTTCTCCCCACAACAGAACACCCTGTGAGGTGGGTGGGGCTGTGAGAGCTCAGTAGAGAGCTGTGACTAGCTCAAGGTCACCCAGCTGGCTTCATGGGGGAGGGCAGAATCGAACCCAGTATTCCCAGATAAGAGTCCGGCTCCCTAACCAGTAGACCAAACTGTCTCCTAAGCTGTTATAGCTATGGAGGTAAACTATGGTAAGTTAAGAAATGGTATGCACTGAAAAAGGAATCAAATAGCGAAGGTTGTTTCTGAAGTGGGGATGTGCAAAATGTGTGTGTGTGTGTGTGTGTAGCAGTTTACAAGAGTTCATCTTTCCTTCCTTCTCTCTGCTGAAAGTGCCTCACGCTCATGGTAAGAGAGTATCAAGCAACTGGCTGGACTCTGGAATTTGCTGAAGGGCTCTATTGATGGCTGTGCTGTATTTATTTGGTAGTGGTTGTTTACAGCACCTGTGGCTGGATTAGCAAGTCTTGACTTCAGCTATTTGTTCAGCAAATTTTCAGCTGTGTGTATAATTGGGAGATGCTGTACCTTCCACTTTGTCACGGCACCTAACTGACCTCTGCTCTAGGCAACTGTAATTCTAAATAGGATAGAGCTGGTGAGATCCCTCAGGTGTGAGCTCAGACTCTTCTGTAAGGAACACAGAAGGAGGAGAGGGGGGGAAAGATGTATAAATACATAGCCAGAGTCCTGGCAGGAAGCTCAAATAAGGAACTGATAATTAAACTTCCGTCTTAAGTGATTTCTAGAAGAAACCCAATTGAGCTATTCAACTGATCCAACTCCTTGAAAAAGTGAAGGGGAAGATTATGAAAAATAAATAGAAAGGAAACACAGTCTCCCCCCCCCCCATAAAGCAGCCAATCATCAGGTACTGTCCCTGGCACTAACATTTAGTAACTGATAATTGCTATAACTAGGGCCAGTGAGCTTTGCAAATATTACTCATTAAATTTTAATTAGCACCCTGGGGACTGAAGCATTTCCGAATAAGCTCGTGGGAGGCTCTTCCTCCCACAACTAGTGGCAAAGTGTGCTGAGTAATTTTAGATCAGCCTGCCTGTCAGAGCGGATCAGTATCATCTTGCCACTTAGACCGGGAAGAAGGCACCTGCTTGGGAATGGAAATAAGGTGCATTATCTGCCAATTTGTGCTGCTTATTTTTTGCTGTTGCCCTGATTTGACAAGTGGCAAATGTGAGGGTGGTCGTTATTTATTTTTAAAATGAAGAGCAGGGGATGGAATGAAGGCAAGTGAGTAGGGAGAACACCCAATTGGCCAAATAAGAAACCAACCGTTGTGATTAAAAATGCACCCCCATTTCTAAATAAATATGTTAAGGTTGCTTGAATGATAGAAGAAGAAGAGTTGGCTTTTCTACCCCGCTTTTCTCACCCATTTCAAGGAACTCAAAGCGGCTGACAAAACTTCTGTTCTTCGCCCCACAACAGAACACCGTGTGAGGTAGGTGGGGCTGTGAGAGCTCAGAAGAGAGCTATGACTAGCCCAAGGTCACCCAGCTGGCTTCATGAAGGAGAGCGGAAGTGAAACCGGTATTCTCAGATAAGAGTCCATCTCCCTAACCACTAGTGGTGGCTAGAGAATCGGAATCCAAATTTTGAATGCCCTTTCAGCCATGGAAGCACACCTTGGGTCAGTCATAATCTGCCAGCTTACACTATGTCAGGATATTTCTGAAGGCAAAGTGAAGGGGCAAATAATAATATCATGATAAATATGAAATTGCCATGTTATTATGTGGTAAGCCCACATCAGTTAAAAACAAATGCCAAAAATTTGCATTGTGCACAACCCTAGTAAAGACCAAAATTCTCCATTAGGGATGTGCACAAATATTCATAACATTTGTTATTTGTACAAATTCAGCTGAATTTGGACATTTGTACATGGATCGAATGTTATGACATTCATACATTAACATTCATACGAATAAGAATGTTTCAGAACATTCATACAAATAGTTCAGAAATTCATGAAATTGGGGAGGTGAGAAAGCGACTGTGGCTGTCACATCTGCAACGGATCTAGAGTACATTTGATATGGATCGAGAGTGGATCAAAACTGGATTCATATCGGATTTGACGCTTTCAGAGCAGATATGTTAAGGGATATGTATTGGATATGTATCAGATACATATGAGTTTGTGTGAGATACGTAATGGATACATAACATACGTATTTGTTCGTATCAGATATTTACGGAGCTGTGTGATTGGAGCATTCAGCCATCAGTCACCGCTCAATTCCCCTGTGTGTGGGCGTGTCAGGAACAGACTGCCCACCAATCAGCGGTATGCCTGAGATCCAATGGCTGCTGTGGTGCTGCTGCCTCACTCAACATGGCGACTTCCTGCTGCCTCACTCAACGTGGCAAATTCCTGTCCCACCCACATTTGAAATGGATCTATTTGAACAAATATGAGTTTGCTAACATTCGATTCATTATGAATAGAATGCCCAAACCCCATTTGTTCACTTCCCTATTCTCCATTAGTTAAGGAGGGTGTAAATAAATAAATAGCTTACCTCACCAAACTAATTTATCAGAATCCTCCTAACAATATAACCAAAAGATATTGGTGGCAATGATGATAATTCAAAATGTTGCACAGACCAAATAACCGGCATCTTTACTAGAGATTCCCTTTGTCTCTCTTGTTTACAGAGGATGACCTACTGAAGTAATGTATACACTATTCAATGGAAGAGTTTCCCTCTTATATTACTCTGAGGATAAGACTCAGGGCACCTGAGTGTTAGCTTAGTAGGAAATTTCTGTTGATTCATTTTAAAAGTAGATTTGTACACTGAAATGTTCAGTTGGCTTAAATGACTCACACTGGACTCTTTTTCAAGTCTTCTGTGGCTGCAGAGGATGGAGATAATAACATCTTGTAACTGTAATGGGACAGGGGATCTCTCTACTCATCTCCCTCTGTATATTCTGGAGGCCTTTCAGGTGGATCTCATGCTCTTTCTGATACCAGATAAAACAGGTTGTTAATATTAGGAAAGAGCAGGTCAATCTCAGGGAACAAAGATTTCTCCTTGTCATACTAGCGGGAACCTTTTATTTTGCTTTAAGCTCATATAATACTATATTACCTCCTGCAAAAGATGGTTCAAAGAAATGTACAGCAAGGCCAGTCACTGATTTCCTATGAAATCCATAGCAGGCTGCTTTCTGGGTTATTCTAGTGTTGAACTTTTGAGGAATGTTAGCTCCATTTAAGGCACATCTAATGTTCAAACTCCTAATGAGTAGGTAGCATAAACTTGATAGTGCAAAAAATCCCCAAAACTCATTAGGGGTGTTTCTGCACTTACCTCCTGAAAGCCGGATTAAGGAAATCCATTTTTCTGAAATCCATGTCTGGGAAGATCCATCTGAAACAGGGACGGATCCAAATGAGGCCCAATGCTTCCACGCTTGTGTAGGAAGCATGGATACTGAGGCACATGTCATGTATTCTGTGTGCGGAGGCGGCAGCACCGACTTCCAGAAGCATCTGGCCTCCCTGAGGCCCTGCCGCCCCAGGAGCTGTGTGATTGGAGCATTCAGCCATCAGTCACCACTCAATTCCCCTGTGTGTGGGCGTGTCAGGGACAGACTGCCCACCAATCAGCGGTATGCCTGAGATCCAATGGCTGCTGTGGTGCTGCTGCCTCACTCAACATGGCGACTTCCTGCTGCCTCACTCAACGTGGCAAATTCCTGTCCCACCCACATCCATTCCCACTCCTGTCCGTGGGCGGAAGCATCCTCCTTTGATGCAGAATTTCCACACAGGATTGGATTGAAGACCTAATTTTTCAGGTCTTCCTGGAAACTGGATTTAGTGGCGCCTAAAACCCATTAGCGATGGATCTTGCATGAGACTGTGCGGAAGCGGCATCCTCGAAGGGGCCCTAATCTCTCCTGCTGTGCGAAAGGTACCTTGCACATGTGCCCTATATCTGTCCTTATTGTGTGCTTAATGGGGTTTTAGTGGCCACTGCGGAAACACTCTAGATTTCCTGAAGCAAAGAATAATATGGTCCCTGCTTTCTATTCCAACAGAGGGCAAAATGGACTTTCAGCCTGATGCATGGAGATTCAGCACAATATTTTTTATTAATATTATTAGGTTCGTATGAAATTGAATGCAAGAAAATTCATATTCGTTCAAATAGATCCCCTTCAAATGTGGTGGGATTGACTTGATATTAGTGTTCAATACAAATTTGTTACAAATATTTGATATGGATTGCATATGAATCCCCTATGTATCCCCTACGTATCTGCTCTGAATGCATCAAATCCCCCCCTGAATCCGCTTTGAATCCACTTTGGATACATTGCAGATGTAACTGGCGCAGCTGCTTTCCCACCTTGTACAAATGTTCCAAAGCGTTTGATTTGAATGTAGGTCTTCAGATGTGATAACATTAGATTCAAATTTGAATGTACATCCCTACCTGATTCTACTTTAATCAACAGGAAAAGCTGCATGCCAAATTATTGCAAAATTATATTTCATAGTGTGTCTGTTTTTATTAGAGGGATGGGGGAATTCATGTCTGAAAGTAGTGCCTAATAGGGATGTGTATAAATGCATTTTTTGCATTCAAATTTGAGTTGATTCAAGTATTTGAATATTCAATTTAAAAATAAAAAAATCTGAATTTTCAAAAATCCAATTCAAATCAGATGATATAAATGTTGGCAATATTCACATCTAATTTTTGAATTTGCTCACATCCCGTTTTTGTCCTGTTTTCATCCCGTTTTCATCCCGTGTTATATGCACAAATAGACCTGATATTTGGGTGTGATCTATTCAGCCTATTGGATCTATTCAGTCAGATTACTCAAAAATCCATATTGGATTTCCAAAAATTCAAAATTCGTTTGAATTCAGAAATTTAGATTTTTGAAAATCCAATCTGAATTTCAATGTCGATGTTCGTCGAATTTGAATCAGATTTAAATTTTCAAACATCCATGCACATCCCTAGTGCCTAAGAGTAAAAAGAAATAGTAGCCAAAATGCATAAAAGAAAAGCAACCAGTCTCAACTGAGATTTACAGTAAAGATGTCAATGACAATGATGTAGTTCTGTAAATCAGTATTGTGATTGGGTGGTAATTACAAAGGGAAAGGACAGCAGCTTGGATTATTTTTCCTGAATTCTTTCAAGCAAGAGAAGTAAAAAGAACCGATGAGGATTAAAAGTTAAAAGCAGGGGAAAAGATAACTAAGATGTCTGTTCAGCTGTCTGCCTGCTGCTTTCTATTGGACAAGCTGGTGCTCATAATTTATTTAAAGGAGGTAAAGCCATGGATTCTGTACATAAATTCCAGATTAAACCCATTTATTCAACAGGAAAAGCTGCATGTCAAATTATTGCAAAATTATATTTTATAGTGTGCCTATTTTTATTAGAAGGATGGGGGAAAATCATGCCAATTTGGAGTGTGGAGTTCTGAAGGATTGAAACTGGGCAAGTTGCTGTTTCGGAACAGAGTTTGTCCTGAAGTTATATCAGTAACAATGGAATTGATCTAACTTTCAGACCTTAATTTTTGCAGCCACTTATTAGCTAGTGGATATGTTACTACTATTTTAGTCTTAGTTCTGAAGCCTTAGCAAAACTTCTAAGGTTAGCCTTAGGACCTTTGCACACTTGGAAAAAAAGGGAAGTCTGAGTTAGGGATATGCATGAAAGTTTTTTTGTTTTTTTGCATTTGAATTTGAGTAGAATTGAATATCCAAACATTCTATTCAATTAGAATGTTTAGAATCTGAATGCAACAAAATCCGATTCGAATAAAATACATTCGAATTTATTCATATGAATATCGACAACATTGGTATGTGTTATACATATCTTTACACATTTTATACACATCCCTTTTTATCCCATATGTATCCCATTTTTGCCCCATACTATCAGTGCAAATGCATACAGATACATATGAGATTCATACAGATATGTACGTAATACATATGTATCTGTACATTTGAATGTTTTGAATCATTCGAACAAATGTTCTGGAGCATGTGAAATTTGTTTGAATTTTAAATTTGAATATGTAGACATAATATTTGGATTTGAATGTCCACATTGATTAAATTTCAAATGTTTAGAACATTCGTGCACAACCCTAGTCTAAGTATGCCCCATGCTAGAGTGTCCCACAGCTATGGGGCATGAAAGTATGCTCTATAGTTACACTAGCCATGTCTGTGATGCAGCTAGTACAGCCTCACATGCACCATCCACACGTCTTCCAGGTGAACACTCCATAGGATGGAGTGAAACAGGCACAGTTGCGCTTCGCATCACCCAGTTGCCATGTCAATGGCAGCACATACGTCTGTTGCTGCCATTGCTTTGGTGATCAATCACTTCTAGTATAGTGCTAGGTAGTTTTGGGATAGATTGGGTGTTGCAAAGTACAGATGCCTGATCCATCCCTCATCTTCACTTCCCTGGGACAATTTCCCAAGGAAGTGAAGGTGTGAATTTTCCTAAAACTCATAACTGGCCTTAGCAGTTGTAAGATCCAGTTTTGGACCTTTTGTCTACATGGAGCTGTGTCACAGGCATACCGTATGGCTGTTTTATAGACTAATGCAGTTTGAGCATTGAAATTCTGTCCAGTCAAGGTGTGACTCCCAAACACAGAACTGAGTCATTAATGAGAGTGGGGGTCCCACCTGAGTCCAATTGATGCAGGTGATCTAAGGCTACCCCTTAGACCAGACTACAGGTTCCCATCAGCCCAGACAGTTGGCTGAAACTGATGGCAGTTGAAGCCCAGAACATTGTGGCAACCAACAGAGACATTGTTTGGAGAGATTAAAGTAAGTCTCCTTCTTTTAAATCCCTCACCATGCAGTAAGTCAACACTGTCAAGATGGATGCCACCAAGTTCACAGATAATTTTATTTGTAGCATTTTGGGGGGGCTGTTATGCTGTGTTTGAGGTTTCTTCTGAGAACCTAAGCTTTTGGCTATAGCTGTGTCAAAAGCAACTGGTGAAGGAGAAGAAACCTGAAATATGGCATAACGGTCCCAAAAATGCTGCAAATAAGATTGACAGTGCCATGAAAGCCTACATACAACCATTCACAGAGAATTGCTTTTGTTAGTTGGTTGCTCTTAATCGGTGTTCAAAAAATCTACAAGCTTAGCTGTATTAAGCATATGTCCCAGATCCTCTCTGTCTTTCCCTGTTTTTATTAGTTCAGGTTTTATATAATTATAGATGTGGAGATTCATTTTGTGAAATTCCTTAAACTCAATCTCTGTAATAAGAATGTTACATATGAGGAACCCAGAACAAGTCCGTGAGTAATATGATTAAAAAATGTTCAAACATTAATCTTGAGACAGAAGGGCGGGGGGAATTCAAAGAGCTTTGTTCGCTTCTTACATTTTTTATTGCTTCCCACAAAATCTCTTAAAAACAAGAGATCCCCCTTGAGTAAGGTGCATTTGCCTCCTAGAGCAGAGGCTGCATCTCTTGAAGGAAGAAAATCCTATGAAATTGCAGATAAGAAAACAAAAAGTCTATTCTCAGCATCAAAAGGTATTTGCTGCAAACCAAACATTAAACAATTGATGGACACCAGGCCAGATGTTAAAACTGATACTACCAGGCTCAGCAGAGATTCTTACATAAAGCCACTTCTAATCCTCATCCTATACAGAAGTCTAGTAGGGGAATGTTAAGATAAAGTCTTGTCAGTTTGTTATCAACTATACATTTACAAGAACATTTTACATACATTTATAAGTCACAGGCTTAGGTTAAGATGTTGGAGGGATGTGTTTTATGAGGAATGGAGGTATCTTCTAAAAGGAAAACCCATGCTGGAAATTAGGGTAGTGCCAGATTCTGAAAAATTGCCAAAATCTAACAGAGCTGTTATGGTAACGTGCTTGTATTCAAGCCAACAAAAATGTCTATTTACAAAATATAGGATACTCATGTTATAGGCATACTTCATCTGAGATCAACAGCAAGATGGTAATGTGGTTTCCACCATTCCACAAAGGCTGAAGAAGAAGAAGGTGAATTGGCTTTTTCTACCCCGCTTTTCTCACCCATTTAAGGGGACTCAAAGCGGCTGACAAAGCTTCTATTCTTCTCCCCACAACAGAACACCCTATGAGGTAGATGGGGCTGTGAGAGCTCAGGACGTATCCTGCATATGGATCCTGCATACGGATCCTAAACGCATACATATCAGATAAGTATCCTATAACAACACATACGTATTGGATACATAGAAATGTATCCTATACAAATGCATATATATTAATACATATCTGATGGGTATCCCCAGTTTAATTAATGTACTAACTACTCACATGAATGTTCCAAAACATTTGTATTTGTACGAATGTTAATGTACAAATGTCATAACAATCGATTTGTGCACAAATGTCCGAATTTGTTCAAATTTGTTCAAATTTGTACGAATAACAATGTTACAAATATTCATGCACATCCCTACTGTACATTAGATAGAGTCAACCCGATGTAATATGGAAAACCAGGAGTCAGGAAACTAAGGTAAGTCAGCGGCACTGCAAAGATGAAACACTGTCAGTGGCATCACAAGGCCAAATTGTATTGCTGCAAGGTTCTGGGAAAGCTTTAAGCAAGGGAGTCACATTTTATTGACCTTGGAAGAACAAAGCCATGTCGCCCAGCATATTTTGTAAAGCATGACTATATTGCATTTATAGGAAGGCAGTTAAAAGCAGAAGCAGATCAGTATGTACCCTGGAAATCAATCAGTGAAACATCCCAAAGTTCATGGAGCTGGTCAATTGATCAATATCAGTTTAGACACAAAGATTACAGTTGATTTGCAGATCTATATCAGAGGCTTCTTCCAGACATTGTGGAGGCACGTTGGTTTTTCTAGGGGAAAGCTTGTCATACAACCTAGCACTGACGTGGCATCACTCAGCCTTTGACAGCTACATACATACCACCCTTTATGGTGATGACCATAACTGACAACTCAGTTTCTATGCCAGCATAGACCATCTCCATGGGCAGCCTGAATTGGTACCGCTGTGGAAAGCGCTACTACACCACGCAGAGAGTGCTTTAACCTTGCATTCTCTTTATGGGCTTTCCATGTTCCTAGAATGAATTACAGCTGGCAGACATACTCCAGCATTTGATGGGGGTATTTTGAGGGAGCAGGTGCCTGCTAGATTTATTTAAAAATGCACTGGAAAGCAGTCATAAGTAGGGATACGCACAAATATTTGTAATATTTGAAATTATGGCCGAATTTGGCTGAATTTGGACATTCGAATTTGAATAGAATGTTGACACATTTGAAGACTGAAATTCAAATTTGAATCAAATGTTTTGATACATTTGTATGAAGCCTAATATGGGATTCATATAGGATTCAAATATATGATCCCTATTCATATATTCAAAGGGGATCTTTTCAAATGAATACAGTTTTTCTTGCATTCAATTCAATAAAATCAAATACAAAAATAAAATTCATGCACATCCCTAGTTATAAGCTGCCTTCACAATCATATTTAACAGTACAGTCGGACCAACACATCCACCAATTCGGTAACCATGGTTTCAGTTAACCACGGTTAGCGGATCAGCCCCACCCTGCCCCCCACATGTGCTGTATGGGAAAAGCACCCAGAACCAGAAGGCCTATTTTGGCCTCCATAGAGTGTTGGAATAGGCATGTGATGCCACTGGAGCCCGACCCAAAATGTAAGAGGGCATGTGGGAGGCTGGTGGGAGGCATACAATGGTGCTGCATGCCTTTTTCACACTCTCAAGACTGAAATAGGCCTCCTGGAGGCCAGAAAAGCACTTCTGGTTCTGGGATTGTACGACCCTGGAATTGGAAGGCCTGTTCATGATTATCCATGGTTTTAGGTAACCATGGTAGGAACCAGAACATATCCCCAGCAGATACGGGGGTCCAACTGTACTGGGCTCTTGTACCACTCTAAAAAGTTGAGCTGGACAATTCTTGAAGTTGCAATGGTAGCAGGGAAGCAAGACTTTGCTATGGCCGCTGCCACATGACAGTTGTGATAGTACACTTGCAGTTGTGTCTGGCCATGCTTGTTCTGAGGTTCACACCATTTGTGCTTTAGTCATCAGTCTACCCACTTCACTTCCTACAACCCAATAGAAACCATGCTATTTTGCAGATTCTCGCTGCATCCAGACATTGGCTACTTATTACGCTATATTTGGATATTGTGGAATAAATAATGGATATTTTGGGATAACCATGATTTATTCTGAAATATCCTAAGTTGAGCATCCCTTTTCTCCTCTCTGAAGGATGCATCAAGTATCAAAAAGAATTACCATGTCAGGATCCACCCCCACCCCCACCCAAAAAACACACACAGTAATTCTGCATTTCCACATGCCATTTTCTTCTTCTTTCCCAAAATCTGCAACTCAGAATTTGGGGATTTGGGGAAATGGCAGACTTGATTCCCTCAAACACAGCAGCAGTGAAGCAGTGTGCCTGTTCTACAATATTTAATTAATTAGGAAAGAAAAAGAAAACATGTTAGGGTAATGACTCCCTCTCTAACTGGATGAGTCCCAGGGAAAATGGGACAGGTTCTATTTCCTTTCTTTAGTTTTGGGAAAGGAAAGGAGGATGCTTGTTACCTCCTCCTTGTTACTTGCTCAGAAGAGATCTACCAGGAAGAGTGACATGAAAGGGAAGGGAAGATGGAAGAGCTGGAAAGCAGAATGCATCATTTCTGAACTCTTTTTTTAAAACCTGGCAGCATCGGCATGCAAAATAATATTAAGCTGTGGCGGATGTATATGTTTGCTGATATGTTCTACACAGCCTTCTTAAAACAATGACAGTACTTATGCATTTATTTATACATTTTGTATCTGGTTCCTGAGCTGACTATGAGGCTGAGGTTTTAATTGGGAATTTTCTGCCACAAGAAGCAAATGGATGATGGCCAGGATTAACTTGGTTGGCAGGTTCAGCTGCTTAGCATGCATGCTTTGCTTGGCGCACATACTGCATGGTGCTTAGTTTTGACAGAGCTATTGTGACTGACAAGAGGATTTCTCTGTCTTCTGAAAATGTACAACACAGAACATTCTACCACTTGAATTATTCATTCAGAGCTTCCGCAACAAGAAACAAGTTCCTTTTCAATCATTTGGTAGATATGTATGTGCAGAGCGGGGGGGGGGGGGGAAATGGAAGGATTTTAAAGTGGGATGATGTGAGAGATGTTTAATAGAGAAGTGTGTGATAATAATAATGAGCTTGAAAGGCATTGCAAGGGGTTATGCCTGCCTAATAAATGCAAAGCTACTTAAAACATATTGAAGGAAATCAGCTGTGGAATAAAATAACCTTTAGGAGCTGGGAGAATCAGAAGGAAATGCAGCCTTGACATTTAAAATGCAAGAAAATGTTTAATATTTTAAAGTTGTTTTTAATGCTGATTTCAGATGACACACATCATGACATGACCCGCTAGGAAACTTCAGGGCATAAGAAAACAAGGAACTTAAGATGAACTATACCATTTTTGTTCTCCGTGTGTGATCAAGAGCCATAAAACTAGCACAGAAATGCACATAAACAGATTTTATTGATTCGTGCCCAGAAAACATTGTACACAGACTATCTCCAAGATTTCAAAGTAAGTCTCCACTTCCATAAAAAGCTTGAATTAGTGTCTCCTAATACGTCTAGGGGTGCGGAAAGACTAAAAAATCATGTTCATTTCTCAGTCGAAACAAACATCTAAATATTTGTCAGCAAATCATTCATTGAATGTTTGAATGTTCACAATTTTGCACTTGTGCAAGAATATATTCACAGAGTTTTTGGCACTGCAACTGCCCAATTTTATTAATATACTACTGCAAGAGTGTGAAAATTCAAATTATTATTTTTATTTGCAAACCAGGAACATTGTTTTTGTTTCATTTGAAGGTTTGGATGGTCAAATGTCTGTACTTTCATTTCAGTACAAAACAAATCAAATGTGAATATTTGATTGAATTTGCAAATGCAAGACGAGGTCAATGTAGAGTACCTCACACTGGTCTAGGCTGGAGGGTACTATAGTATTCATCACTGTTACCAAGTTGCCCCTGCTTAGGAAAGCTGAAGCTTGCAAACTAGTTGGATATTAAGGTATCATTCCTGGTCACTGTTACCATCTGAGTTTCAAGTGACAATGGGTGTGTGGTGCCCACACTATATTCTAGTGCTGGGAGAAGAAATTTTAAAAGTGTAATGAAAGCGTATTCAATGTGTTTTGAGGAAAAGAGTCTAAACTGACAGCTTAAACAGGTAAGGAGGGGCAAAGCCTCCCTAATTAGCATAATGGGAGGGGGAGGAGCGCACTCCACCAATCAGGCTTCGAGTTTAGGCTAGTGAGGGGTATAAAACCCAACTGCTAGAAGAAAAAGATTTGTCCTTGCTTTTGGGTTTTGGGGAGGAAGACAGGTCAGACTGTCCCTTTACCTCAGGGAAAGAACCAAGCATTGGTCCCGAACTTCTGAGCTGGAGAATAGGCCAGAAGGGGTTGAAAGTAAAAGGAACTGTGAAGTTAAGACTTATGTGTGAAGACTAGGAACTAAGGGGTGTGGCTTAGTACTGTCTGTTGTGTATTCATCTTCAGACCTTTGAGTTTTATTTCCTGTTGTAAGAATAAAAACTGTTCATTTCTTTTCCTTTGAAAAGTCTCTGCATTGTTGGTGGCCGCTTGTGGGGTGCGAGGCTAAAATCAGTATATTGACACGCTACCAGAAACATATATAAAACACGCTACCAAGATTTTATAAAGCATATTAGCCTTACTGTGCTTACAGACAGGGGTGAAGAGAGTTAGGCAGCTTGCACTGGGAGATAGGCGGCGCCACAGGGTGTTTTTCCACTGTCACTAGAAATACCGATTAAGTACCCATTAATGGGTACAAAAATGCCATCATGTACCCATTAATGGGTACTTAATGGGTACTTTTAGTGACAGTGGGAAAACACCCAATGATGAATCCAAAAGCATTTCCAGATCGCATACCCTTTCTTTCAGGCTCAAAACAAACCCTCAAGAACTGAGACTCATAGAATCTCTGTCTTGTCTGGATTCAACTTCAATTTAATGGTTCACATCCAGCCCATTACTGCTTCAAAGCAGTGATCAAGCACCTCAGCTGCTTCATCTGATTAACAGGTGTCATCTTTGGGGATGTGCACAAATGTTTTTTGGTTTGAATTTGAGTCAGTTAAATATCCAAACATTTGATTCAAATGTTTAGAATCCGAATGCAACAAAATCAGATGCAAATCGAATACATTCTAATCTATTCATTTGAATGTTAGATTTGAATCTGAAAATATGAATGTCAACTCCATTCATACTTGAAGATATGAATGTTGAGAACATTCGTATGTGTTATACATCTATACACATTTGTACACATCCCGTTTTATCCCATATGGATCCTTTTTTCATCCCTTACTATAAGCACAAATGTGTACAAATACTTATGAGATTCATACAGATACATATGTAATACATACATATCTGTACTTTTGAATGTTTTGAATCATTCAAATGAATGTTTCAGAACATTCAAAATTTGTTCGAATGTTTAAATTTGAATGTGAAGACATTCTATTTGAACTTCAATCTCCACAGTTGACCAAATTCGATCGAATTTCAAATGTTTAGAACATTTGTGCGCATACCAAGTCATCTGCACTGCTACTTCCACTGCTGAGGAGAACTTACTTCCATTATGGCCTTCACTGTCATCTGACCTGAATGTCTTGAGGGGAAAAAGAATGTGGGTGCAGAAAATGCAGTTTTTTTAAAAAAAAAAATGAAAGTAGAATTGGTAGCCCCTTAGCCTGTAATAAAGAGCTCGCTCTCTCCCCCACCACTAAACTTGTGTTGGCAATACTTTAGTGGCATTTTTAAAGTGTAAATTGATATAAGAAGGAAGAAAATAAATAGATCAGGGCAGTGTTTCTGTAGTTTATTTTGCATGAACTAAACGGATTTTACAGTATTACGTGGAGTATAAATTTGATTACTAAATAAAATCAGTTTATATGTAGTTTTGAGCTTGGTCATGTTTTTTGCTTCTTATAGGGAGTGGGATTAAAAATAATAATTAGGATTTTGAACAGCAGGTATTCCTTTGCTTAATTCCCCAAAGGTACATCTTACGTCAACAGGTTTTAAATAAATGAGCACATACATGTGATTTTTGCAAAATGAAAATGATGGAGCATGCAGTTATAGAAAGCAAAGGCACCATGTGAACAGCCATTCTGTGTCACAGGCTGTTTGCTGAACATTTACAGGAATAGGACCCAGGATTCATATTAATCCTGCCACCATTTTTATAAAAGTCATACAAATTATGCAAAAGGCTCCAAACCTCATTGTTTAGTGCTGACTAGGGATATGCGTGAATGTTTGCAACACTTGGTAGTTGTACAAATTCCTACAAATTTGGCTGTTCATACATAAATCAAATGTTATGATATCTGCACATTGACATTTGTACGAATACGAATGTTTTCAGACATTCCTTAAACTGGGGAGATGGGAAAGCGGCTACACCAGTCACACCAGTCTAGAGTTCATATGACATGGATTGAAAGCATATTAAAAGTGGATTCATGTCAGATTTGACAGTTTCAGAGTGTATTTGTTACAGGATATGTATCAGATACGTATCAGACATATATTTGTTCATATCGGATCTGTATTCATTTGTATCCAATATGTTTTTCTTCACATAGGATATTCGTACAAATTCATATGAATATATTCATATCAAATAGAATTTTACCACATTCAAAAGGGTCTATTTGTACAAATATGGATATTTTAACATTCATTATGAATCAAAGGCCAAAAAACAAATTTGTGCACATCCCTAGTAGGGGTGTGCATGAATGCATTTTTTTGCAGTTGAATTTGAGCCGATTTGAATATTCAAATATTCAATTCAATTCAAAATTCAAAAATCCAGATTTTTGAAAATTTGGTTTGAATCCGGATTATCCAAATCCATACATTCAGGAATTCAATTCAAACTCAAAAATACGAAGTATGCATGCAAAATCTATTTGATCAGTTATTCACTGTTGTACTTAGAATTGTTTCTAATCCCAGATAACACCATTTCTAGCTTCTTAGTATATATTAGAGTGAACATTTAAACTTATCTGAGTGTCATGTCCAAAGTAGGCCACAACAGTGAAGCACCCGCACATGTACACACCCAGCTAATGACAGCAAGACGCCAAGTCAGTTTGCAGAGTTCTTGGGGATATAAAGTACACAGAGTCAAACAGGCCAAGAGTTGGGGTACCAGATAGTCATCATTTGGGAAGTCAGTCAGGAGTCAAGAATCAGGGTTCACCCGAATCAGGGGTTGCCAAGGAGATGCTTTGTTTGCAACTGCGGGTGCAGAATTGGGTGTTTCTTAAGTAGGACTCAGAGAGTCACATCCCCGGTGGCATAGCTATTTTGCATGGAGGTGAGCCGAGAGGCACAGCTGTTGTCATTCTCTCCAGAGAGAACTTGGCTCTGGGCGTTGCTTATCATCTAAGTCCGAACTATCCCCATTGTGGAGGACAGATGCTGTATCCAAGTTTGGCCCCTGAGGTGATCTTCCCTCTCTTTGGCTAGCAGGAGCAGGGCCTTCCTCCCAGGAGTCAGAGAGGACATGAGGAATGGCAATGTGTATCCTATCAATATAAAGAATATATTTTGTTTTTTAAGGAAGTGCTATACAGACAGAAATCAACAAGGAGAGAGCAGGAGGGGGAGGAAAGAGGTTGACACAGTGGCATATTGAATTATTATTGGTAATATTATTGCCGTTCTTGTAAGCAGCTTTTCCTTCAATTAGTTATCTTCCAGACTTCAGAATTATTGTTTATAATTATAATAATCAAACCGGCATTTCTCTTAAGGATGGCACTGTAAACATTTCCAATTACACCAAAGTTAATATGTTTTGCTTGACTGCAATTATTATTTTGATTTCCTTCCAAGATTTACATAGGCTGTAACCTTTTAATTAAGCATGTTTCCTAGTGAGTATTGACACTGCTGATGTTGCTACTGCTATCCTCTTTTTTGGCTAAGCTTTTCGGTTTCCAAATGATGGAGTTTTTCCTTACAACCCATCACCTGTGTCCTTGTTTTTAAGCCTGTGAGGAAAATGTGCCCATGCTATAATTGTTGTTCATTAATAGATTTAAATCTCCATCTGGTGGTGTGAGTGGAAGCAATGTCTTTTAAACTAATATCATGCCATCTCTTTAATCACACTGATGCTGAATAATTCAGCCACTCTGAGGAATTTTCAGGGTGAGGATCTATAGCTCTATCTCTCATGGGGCGGCGGGGGAGGGGGGGTATTATTACTGAGTCTGATGGCAGAGAACTCTGGCAGGTTAATTGCTCTGGTCCGACTAGCTGGGAGTTTGCTGTTGATATATAGTGACTAAAGGGAGTGAAGGAGATTGACTGTGCCTGTTACCGCGCAAATATCTTCATGCGCCTCAGGTTCCTCAGAAAGATATGAGAAATAAATGTTCGCTGTTCATTTTCTGTCTGCACAATACAAATAGCCCCAGGCCAAACATGGCAACTGCAGCATATCAAATCACACGCACACACAAACACGCACACTCACAGAGAGTCAGAGATAACATATATGAGGAGAATTCACAAATTAACATTATTACAAACATCCCTGATCAAAGAGGCTGAAAATCAATTTCAGCACATTTTGCATTTGAATGTGGCAGCAGAGAGATAAATCAGCCATGTTCTAAGGGAAGCTTGGCCAGCAATGATGTTCTCTGATTATCTCCCGCTTTAACAGGTATGAGATTACACTATGTCAAATCCATGTTAATTGAAGGTGTGGGACCTGTTAAGTTCTAGTTAATGAAGCAACTTTGTGCTGGAGATGTAAGACCATCCATTCAGTTCAGACATCCGGTTTGCTAAGAACAACTGAACTGATCTTTTCTTTGATTTCACAAAAACGAAGAAGAAATTGGAATTGATCAGGAGGGCTTTCAATACATAGGGAATCAATTTGTGCCTTTCTGCGTGTGCTTATGAAGCATCTCACTTCACCCTCCCCCTTATTTGGTCCACACAGCAAAAAAGGAAAAGAAAAACAGCTTGCATCTCTGAGGCAGCTTAGAGAAGGCTCTGAGGTGGGATTGTTCACACGGTCCTCCTCCATTTTGTGAATAGTCTGTGCTACAAAAGGTGGATTAGAGAAGGTTTAGGAATACGAGGACCACACACTGTCTTTCTGTCGAATTTGACCTAAATCCACTTTTAATCCACTCTCGATCCATGTTGAAAGCAATCTTGGACCCATTGCAGATGTGATTGATGCAGCTGCTTTCCCACCCCTTCAGTATAACAAATGACCTAACTATTTGTATGAATATCTGGAAACATTTGTATTTGTACAAATGTCAAAGTACAAATATAGTAACATTCAATTTGTGTAAAAATGTCTGAATTCATCTGAATTTGTCCAGATAACAAACGTTAAGAATATTTCTGCACATTCCTACCTTGTTCCTTTTTGCACAGGATATGTGCAGCCATAGATGCTCTGGAATATACAAAGATAGTGGAAGAAGTATCTGACGTCTGGATGCAGGAGTCTCAACAGTCCGTAAGGTGTAGGAATGTGCATGAATATTCATAGGCATTCCATATCCAATAGAATGTGCCAAATTTTGACATTCAAACTCCAATAGAATGTCCTGAAATTCAAATGTAAACATTCAAATCGAATTTTGAATTTCAGATCTATTCACTTGAATTATCTGGACATTCATATGTGTATGGGTTCATACACAATGCATACTTGAATATCTGCAACTTTCGCACATCCATACGCATTTGTATGGATCTGTATAGGACGAAAACAGGTTACATACGGGATAACTACAGGATGCATACGGATGTGTACAGATGTGGGGAAGATGCGTCCATGCATATAGAAATGTTGTTGACATTCTTATGTACAAATTTGAATAAAAAATTTGAACGAATAGATTCAAATTTGGTAAATTCAAATCTTGTTAAATTTGGATATAAAAGATTCAAATTGAACCGGATTTTTGGGTATTCGATTCGATTCATATAGAATGTCAAAAAAAAATCTGTGCACATCTCTAATAAGGTGGTCATTTACAGTCTGCTAAAATGTATGATAAGGAGAGATACAGCTGATATATTGATTCTGACATCTGATGATCAGTAGTTTGTAATTGTTAAAAGAAGTGAAGTTGCAATATTTAAGGGAGGGATATGAATATAGATATATGGTTAACCATCAAAGGAGTGATTTTGAATATTCTAAAGGAAATTGGAATCACCAACTAGCAGGAATCCAAGTACGAAGGTTACTAATGGTTTGTTTTTATTTTAAATATCTTTATAATAGGAGATTTTATGCTTAATTTTTAAAAAGAAGATTAAGAAGAAGAACAATTGGCTTTTCTACCCTGCTTTCCCCACCCATTTAAGGGGACTCAAAGCAGCTGACGAAGCTTCTATCATTCTCCCCACAAGAGTACACGCTGTGAGGTAGATAGGTCTGTGAGAGTCAGAAGAGAGCTGTGACTAGCCCAAGGACACCCAGCTGGCTTCATGGGGGAGGGTGGAATTGAACCCGGTATTCCCAGATAAGAGTCCAACTCCCTAACCACTAGACCAAACTGGCTCACAGACCGAACTGGCCTTAAGAAGTCAAAAAATGTCCATGTTATTTATATGAAAACTTTATTCTTGGGTGGTGGTAGAAACATGGTTAATGGCTTAAAAAAAAACTTGTGCACAGCATGAGATTAATTAATCAATAACTTGCATCATGCTAGAAATTTAGCTTCTTGTTATCCTTACTAAGCCTCTCCTGGCAGAAGGATACATTTCCCCAGTGCTATTAAAAGGAATCTTTAGGCTCTGCCCAGCATCTCTGAAAAGCAATCAGCCCTTTTCTATCTGATTATTGTACTCATTAACAACATCTCAGGGGGCTGCAGGTCACCATTATCTTTTATGTGGAAAATGGAAACTAACAACCATGTGAGTCCCAGGAGAAAAAAGTTGCTCAGTAACACAGGGAAGACACGAGTCGTTTTAGGGAGATCTGTTGTTTACACTCAGAGCTAAGTTGCACAGTCCAAAATGGTGGCTACAGGTTTGCCAAATAGTTCAGAAATAAAGCGAGGTCAAGATGTGTGACTCTTTCGACTGGACTATGGACATAGATCATGGCAGACACCATAAATCCCATAGCCCAAAAGGCTCTGAGGATTATTTTTGCTGCAGGAAATGACACAGCTGCTTTCTTGGATTTATTGCTATCCATGAGTGTAGCTGCTGTTACTTTAAAAAAGAAGGAGAAGAAATCCCATGTTGCTGAGTTTTCTTCTATCACAGATGACCAGAATGCTTTGCAAAGTTGCTCTTAAGTCTGAATTCTTTGAATTTCCTTTTCCTTGGTTTCTTAGCCCAAGAGCTACTATATATCAAAAGATCTTAGTAATATGCTTTACATCATTAATACCCTAGTATTAAATATTCTTGAATAAGCAGTTAACAAATAACAAACTGGTAGTTATCACTATGAACATATAAACTTTGAATTCCTGGGAAAAGAGGAGCAGCTTTATGTGACTTCAGAAGCTGAGAAACTTGGGTTGTGATTGGCTTATGGTTCAGGAGTAGGAATGTACACAAAAGAATTCGCATTTGAAAATTCATTTGGAATGAATTTTCCCATTAAAACAAAAGTACAGGTGTTTGAACATCCAGATATTCAAACAAATTGAACAGTGCTCCCAGCTCATGAATATGAAAATTTGTTCAAATTTTCACACTTCTGCGGGGTTTTTTCCCCCAATGGAAACCTTCCCTCCTCCTCCCCCCCAAATGTTTGGTTGTGAATGCAAAAGTCCAACAATTTTTTCTGACATTCATTTCACTTGCGAATCGAATGCAAATTTTTCATTTGTACACATCCCTAGTCAGGAGACTGTTTTCTTGGAAGGGAGCTACTTCAAAAATGGATGGATTCCTAGTTACTGCCTTTCTATACATCAGCTGGAGGAGGGGGAAGGGGAGGTACCTCAGATGATCATCTCAGGGTGCCTCCAGACACTACAACCACCTATAGGTGACATTGTATGTGTTAGCATTTTCATGACATTTCAGCAGTGAGATTCTTCTGTTTACATGTTCAGTTCTCTCCCCCCCCCCCCCACACACATCCTTAACTCTGATAGATCTGTGCATTCTCAGGTGGAACTGAGTTCTCATTAGTTCTTGTGTAGCTCACCCAACAGACAGAAAAAATGCAGAGTACTGCAATACTCCAACGCAAGAGTGATTAAAACTACTATTTTAAAACTCAAAGTATCAGCTGTATAATATGCACCTACAGCAGAGAATCATTAAACATGTCTGTCAATGCATTAACCTCTCATTGTTCACCCTGTCTGGACACAGCCTCAGAGAAAGATAATGTCAGTATAAGAGATAATAAAGGACTTTGAGGGTAACAGCCAGGGCTTCCAATGCAACCTGGAACATCTCATCTCTGGCCACACCTACATGGGTGCTTTGTAATTGGGTTATGGGGAAGTTCTTCCAAACCCCATACAACCCTGGCACTTTCATAGCCTGCAGCAGAGGCAACCTATGAGAAAGCCATTGGAAACCTTCCCAAGGTCATTCTCACCAACAGAGTCACACTTGTGTAGAAGCATGGAGGCATCTGGAGACTATTCCACTGGTCAAAATCCCAGCTGAAATCACTGCCATGGACCTAGAATGTTTGCTGGTCCCTGTGTACAATTCTACTCAGGATTTTCAGTCCCAGGAGCATTCCTCTTGCCACTGGGCACCTTGCCACAGGGCCAACAAGTATCATCACTTCCACACTATCCAGGTGGAAGAAGGAAGCCATATGGATGTAGCCAATGCTGCTCCTGATCAATTCATGTGGAGTAACGTATCCCAGCTGAATGAATGAGCAGATGCATTTTTTGTATTCATTTAAATAAGCATGATTATGCAGTACAATGTTACGAGGGATGGGCACGAATATTCAAAAACATTTGAAATTTGATCGAATTCAATTAAATTCAGACATTCAAATTTGAGTCAAATGTCTCTAAATTCAAATTTAACATTCAAATGAATTTTTGAATCTTTTGAATAATTCATAGGAATTATTCAGATATTTTTACGTGTGTGGATACGTATGCAATTCATATCTGTACGCATTTGTACAGACACGTACAGGACAAAAAGGGATGCATATGGGGTAAAAATGGGATGCGTACGAATGCGTACAGATGCCACAGATACATATGAATGTTGTCAACATTTGTATCTTCAAATACAAATTGAAAATTTGTACGAATAGATTTGAATGTAATTCGATTCAAATCAAATGTGAATACTTTTGAATTTTAAACATTTGAATTGATTTGAATCTTCAGATATTCGATTCAAATTTAATTGAACCCCCAAAATTGCATTCATGCACACCTCTAAATGTTATTATTCTTAAGAGAGAAGTCTCTTTAGAAATCAGGCTAATATCTTATAAGGCTTTACTCCAGAGATTGAAAACATTTGGGATATAAAACAGTTTTATTATCCACAATTTTGTCACCTTCTACTGATAAAGTTTCAGAAAGAAGCCTCTGTATAACAGAAGTTAAGCACATTATTAAAAGTAAGACAATTTCAATCCTGAAGGCCTGCCTGCAGTTGTAGACATAGCTCCAGACAAATGATATTTGGGAGAAATACCAAATTATTCATGTTATTATTTCCATTAACCCTTCTGGGTAACATTTGGTGGAAAGATAGGGGCAGAATAAGTAAATAATTATCTGTTTGCTCCATAATAGTGATTGCTCTTTGTGATGTAAATTATCTCGCAATATTGTGCTATAAATACCAATTATTTATACATGATCCTTTGTGTATGTAGTAGCTTGTTGTTCTGTAATGAAATCTGAATGAACAAAATATTTCAAGATGTCAGTTGTATAATTACACCACATCCTCATGGTTTCTTAAAATGTAGCATGATTCAGTGGCATATTATACTGTACTGTTCTCATTTCTAATATGTGCTCACATTCGGTATTATTCCAAGTTTCTACATTTTAGTTTATGCAACCTGCAGTGTAAATTATTTAGTTATTTTATTATATGTCTTGACAATGCTGGGCAAATTAAGATCAAAACATAGGGACTATAATTATTATTAAATTTGAATTGCTCGTCTCCTCCTTTGCCAGCTTTAGGGAAAAAAGATGCCTTTTTTTCACTTTGTGCATTTATTCCTGCAAAACAGTGTCCTCTCATACTCATTCATTGCTTTTTCAGTGGAATTTTTTGTATGTCTACTTAGAGGACAACAGTTATATAAATATAGGACTTAATCCATAGAGGATGGAGGTACTAAGGGCAGCACGCACACCCAAACACACGTACACACAAATACACACACACCAAGCTGGAAGAATGGCTTCAACAAATTTCAGGATAAACATCAGAGATCTCTGTTCACAAGAGTGCATTCCTAGGAACAGCACATGACTCTCAAGCTTCCTGGCCTTTGGGTAGAAGACCTGAGATTGAAGGAAATCCAGATACAATTTTTCGACCATAAATTCAGTCTGATTTATTGATTATAGCCAATGTATTATTAAGTACTGGGACTAATTTTAAATTGCTGTGATTGTCTAACAGCTGGGGATCTGACACAGTCATAGGCACCAGACTTTCTTTCCATTTCAGATCAGGAGGCTCTTCTTCTATCTCAAATTTGATCTTTTTACCACATCGCTTCCAGCTCTCACAGAAGGGTGTACATATTAGCAAAATCATTCATTATCCTACTGCTAATTAAAGTGTACACTGGATCAAAAAATTTCTATCATGGAAAATTTCTATCATGGGAAGATGGCAGCAATAAGGGTGTGCACGAATGCAATTTTTGGGATTCAATTCAAATCTAATACCGAAAGTTTGATTTGATTGAATGTTTATAAATTGAATTTACGCAAATTTGAATCTATTTGTTCAAATTTTTTCATTTGAATTTGCACTTACAAATGTTGACAACATTCATAGATGCCCGTATGCATGTTCTCCAGGTCTGTATACATCTGTACGCATCCTGTAGTTATCCCATGTGCAACCCGTTTTCATCCCGTACAAATGCGTACAGATACAGGAAAGATGAGAATCTTCAAGCACGCACCGTGTACAAACCCATACACATACAAATGTCTGAATAATTCAAATGAATAGATCCGAAATTCAAAATTTGAATCGGATCTTTGAATTCAAATTTAAGGAAATTCTATTCAAATTTGAATGTCAAAATTTTGTCAATTTGATCGAATTTCAAATGCATTTGAATATTCATGCACATCCCTAGGCAGCAACACTTTTTGCATTACAGTGGTATTAACATGGCACACAGTGGCCCATGATACAATGTCTGGAAGCTGAACTGAATCAATCAACTGAATCAGTTTGCACATGAGCCAGGAGAAGTTGGATCACTTCTGGGCAGTAGCCTCCACAACCTCTTCCAGGTGTGGCAGCTTGAGTGGATGTGGCTACAGGATTGTGGCTGCACAGATGGGGTTTGGAAGAGCTTCCCCATAACAGCTGCCAGATTGCCATGTCAGTGAGCGCCAGATGCTGGCTGTGATATTGTCTTGATGGTCCAGACATCCCCAACTGCCCATTTGTGCTTACAGGTGGGTCTGCCCAGGTACAAGGTGAGTTTAGTACTTGGAAGTGCAAATGGCCACCACTGTACCAGATCCTTACTCAGCTGTTATGATACTATTATACCACACCAGGCTGATAAGTGAAAACAGGCTTTATTTGTCCAGCATAGTAAAATACAAAATTCTGTGACAGACAGCAATCTCAGGTCTATTTTGTTGTTTTCAAAGAACCTCACTATGATCTTTGAATGTACGTTTCTCGCAATTTTCCCCTTTCTTTCATCTTTCCCTTTCCAAAGTTCTTCAGAAAAACAGCAAAGTCTATTATTATAGTGTGCATTAAAACAAAAAGAAGGAAAAAAGAGAAAGAAAATAAGCTCAGTGAACTGGAATTACTTGTCGTCTTTAACTCCAGGTTTATTTCTCTGAGGATGTAATCTTCTGCCCACTTATGGGAAGATAATTTGTTGAGAAGGCATTATAGGTTTCTGCTATAAGTGATAATTAATGTTGCCTTCGTGCTGTCTTCCATCAGAACAGACACTATGGCCAATAATCTGCAGGACTTCGTTTCAGACTTGATTTTAGTTTCTGTAATCAAACTAATGATATGTTGCATTTAGCAAAAACTACCTGCCAATATATAGAGAACATTGCTTCTCTTTTCTGAAACAAGAAGACTTTTAAGATGACTTAAAATGCAGCTTCAAGATGGTTCATGCGTGGGATCATTCACAAGCCTCTTCTCATGAGCATTCTAGGCAAGAGAAGGTGGATTAGAGACAGGGGGTAACCTTCACAGTGAATGCGGAGCAGCATTCAACCTGCCAGACTGATTTTACTATCTTCTGTACCACCTACACATTATAAAGCAATTGTCGGAAGTAAAAAATAAAATAACACTACTTACATGTATTCCATTACTCCATATTTTCCCAGGTGTTTGGGAGAACTATGCAAGAATCCATGAGAGTTTACCTAAACTGGAGAAGCATCAGACCTATCAGAGAGGAAAGGTCTGAGCATGTAGACAGAAGGATCTATAGATGTGCACAAATATTCAAATGCATTTGAATTTTGATCGAAATGACCAAATTTCGACATTCAAATTTGAATCAAATGTCCTTCAATTCAAATTGGAAGATTTTATTCTCATTTTAAATTTTCGGATCTATTTTTTTGAATTATTTGGACATTCATATGCATACGGATTTGTACACGATGCATACTTGAAGATTCACAACTTTCCCGCATCCGTACGCATTTGTATGGACCCATATGGGATGAGAATGGGTTGCATATGGGATAACTACAGGATGCATATGGGCGTGTACGAATGTGTACAGACCTGGGGAAGATGCATACCGTCATCTATGAATGTTGTCAACATTCGTATGTGCAAATTCAAATAAAAGCATTTGAATGAATAGATTCAAATTTGCTTAATTTGAATCGAATTTGGTTAAATTCTAATTTTAAACATTCAAATCAAATTGAATTTTCGGGTATTCAATTTGAATTGAATTGAATCCTGAAAAATGCATTTGAGGGCATACTCCTAGAAGAATCCTCCCTGCTCCTTCAGAGTATTGAAGAATGTGGGGATGATTTGTTTTCCCTGCAGGAGGGACTTAAGTGTGAAGTAAAGATAAGCTCCTCATTTTAACATCTTGGCTGGAGTCATCCAGAGAAGAAATGACGACAAGGGGATCATACTACTGTTCCTTTGCTATGATAGTCCAGCAACTGTTAAGAGGCACCTAAAATCTTGCACTCACATCAAGGGAACCCTCTCAACCAACTCAGGATACATAAGAGTCCAGCTCCTTAACCACTAGACCAAACTGGCTAGAAGACAAAGGATATGGTGCAAGCAAGGGTGGTTATCAGTAACACTTTCCTATAGTCCCCTGCTGTATTCAAGGGCTCTGACAAAGAGGTCCAACAGTGAAGGCATAGTGGACCATCTGTTGCTGTGTCTATGATGGCAGCTAAGGAAATGCTGAATCCATGAGAAAAGCAAGCAGACCAGTGGATGGGCAGGGCCCCTTCCAAAGTCGAAGAATGTCTCCAGATGGTTTGAGGCAATGTGGGATTTAAAGAACATCCAGCAATTGCCTCTTGCTGCTCTCTGGCAGGTGTGAAGAACAGTCATGTTTGCCAACAGCTTCTAAAGCTGTTTCTCCGCTTACCGTGGTTAATCTGGATTTAGAAGATCCAGGTCTTTGGAAAAGAGACCTTGCTGAATCTGGTCCTTGAAGATCCAGGTCTTGGCAAGGACCCCACTGCCCACCTAGCACCCAATGCCAACAGGTGCTAGACAGGGTCACAGTGTGAATGCTGAAGCATGCACCCAGAGAACCCATTTGGCCCTAAGTGGAAGGGCTGCTGGCAGCGTTGCACAATTGGCCAGCACAGATGTTGCTCAAGGCTCACTTCCATTGACAGTAGGTGTGGAGAAGAGGCATGGCTTCATAGCTGCCTATGCAGCAACCATGAAGCTTGACATACCCTGCTTCATCACAACTACACAGGACATGCAGGGCTCCATAGCTGTGAGTACCCGAGTGCTGCAAATGGCAGCCGCTGAGCCTGGCCCTGGCTAACACGTGTCCTCTGATCTGGTCTTCATGGGTGAAGACCGGATTGAAGACGCCTTTATTTTTTGCACCCTTGGCTGGGTTCTGATACCATGAAATGACCTCCTTTTAGAAGCTGCCAGCAGATGTGAAAGGTTCATGGAACTATTATGGAAAACTCAGCATCATTGCTGGATTTCCCAGCATAGCAGTATATCAGGGTTATCAACTCACTTACTCAGGGTTATACTGGGAACGGTACAATTATGTCTGACATTTACAATATGGTGCTCAGATAATTGTGGATTTTTGCTCACATCTGGAGTCACCCTATGCCATTTTTGAAATTAATCAGAAAAATAAAAGAAATGGAACACATAGGACAGTTCAATCTCCTAAGAAGCTCAAATTGAAGAGTTAAAACTATTTACCACATCTGTTTTTCATCCTCTTAACATGCTGCTTTTGAATTTAACCCAAAATGTTCAAGTGATTAGCAACTCTGGAACCTTTGGAAGTGAGTTTTATTGCAAATTATTGTGTTTTTGTTTCTTCTTTTTGTTAAAAAAAAGAAAAAGGAAAATGACTTGTTAAAAGAGTTTCCAGTCTTTTCTTTTTAAACTTATTTTAAAGCAAAAGTCAATTATTTGAAGTCTAAAGCGGTCAGGCTCAAAGCATTCTTGTGGGTTATGCCCATATAACTTCAACTGATGTTTTCAAATATGGTGTACTTAAATTCCTGTATGTTCATTTAAATATTTGGGGCTAGAGCTTTAATGTCCAATTTATTAATACAGCAAGGATGTAATTCTAAAATTCACTTATGCCACTTCTATACACCCTTGCATGGAACTATTTGACAACCAAGTATTTACTGTATATGAACTATCATGGGAGAGAGCAAAACATAAAACAAAAAATGTGGAACCACTAGCAAACAGCTATAGAATATTCTACTACAGTCTACAAGATGTTTATCTGCTCTTGTATCCCACTATTATAGGATACCATCCCAATATACCAGGGGCCTATTCACATTAGGCCTCTAGAATGCAATTAAGACAGCCCTGGGACACAGCATTTGCTCTGCTGGATCGGCGGTTCCATCCGGAACCGTCCCAGGGAGGCCTAATTGCATTCTGGATGTAGAGCACAGAATCACCAGGTGCTGGAGATGGCGCTACTGATGTAGAGCGCAGGGCTTAGGCACCTGCATTGCATCATTCTTCAGTACACATTTGCCATTCTAAAATCCACTCAATGCAGATTCCTCAGCCTGTGTTTGATCCGGATCTAGCTAATCTGGATCTAACTAATACAGATTAAGCACAGTAAGGGTGCATCCCCATGGTACTTTTTCCTGTTGCTATTGTCCCTCTACTGCAGCGGATCTAACAAATGCACGTTCAATTCCGAATTAAGTGTCCCCATGGGGCTCAGCAAAACGCACATTCAAAATGCACTGACCGCCCCCAAGGAAGCACCTTTTGCTTACCCGCATCTTTTTCTCCCCGCCCCTCGCTGTTTCATTGGGTACTCGGGCGGAAGCAATTTATTATGCTATGTGCAAGATTTCCAGCTGCCGAAATGCCTCCCCCAGCCAGTGATTGTGCGCTCATTCACAAGTCCAAAAGAAAAATTTACAAGTTCTCTGTTCGTCTCCCCTGCTTGCGAAGGCAGTTTACAAGATCTCTGGCCCAGAAATGCCTCCCCCAGCCAGCAATCTTGTGCTCATACACTTTCACTTGCGGGCGGAAGCAATTCATTACAATGTATCTTGCTGTTTCTCTTTGTGATTGGAATGCCTGCCTACTGTTTTCATATTGTGAATGCTGGCTGTGGATGAGAGGCAAAAAAAAAAAGAGAGAGAGAGAGAGAGAGAGCTTGCCGCCTCGGAGAGAAGCCCCACTCCTTTTGCCACGGAGTGTCTCCATGCAAAATGTTGCTCTGAATACCCGCATCTTCCTGGAAAGTGCGCTTGCAGTCTTCTTTAAAGGGCTGGTTTTTTTCAGCCCATTTTCCTAATTAGCGGCGCTGGAAGTCCGGATAAAAGCTGTGCATGGGGGCGCTCTGCGACAAAAGAAGATTTTCAGCAGACCTTAAATTGCATGAGGATGCACCCTAAGAGCAAAAAGACGTAGGTCTGTGTCCTTAGTAGGGGTGTGTATGAATGCAATTTTTGGGATTCAATTTGATTCAAATCAAACATCCAAAAATTCAATTCAATTCAAATCTTTAAAATTCAAGTTTCCCCAAATTCAATTTGAACTAAGCAAATTCAAATCTATTCATTTGAATGTTTTATTCAACAACATTCGTATGTGTCTGTACGCATCCATACACATCCTGTACAAATCCGTACACACCTGTATGCATCCTGTATGCATCCCATTTTATTCCCTGTACGGATCCATACAAATGCATACAGATGTGGGAAAGAGGTATACATTGAAGTACGCATTGTGTACACATAACGAATGTCCAAGTTATTCAAACAAATAGATTTGAAAATTCAAAATTCACTTGAATGTTTAAATTTGAATTTATGAACATTCGATTCCAATTTGAACGTTGAAATCCAGACGAATTCAATCAAATTTCAAATGTCTTCAAATACTCATGCACAGCCTTAGTCCTTTTTCTCTTCTGCACTGCAAATCATCACCTTCACCAGCTTCTTTGTGCTCCTGGACCAATGGCACCTGCCTTTTTTGTCTTTTCCATAATGTCTTTTCCTACAAGCAAGCACTGCATCTTCGATATTTATATTTCTATGTATTCCTGGTATTTACAAAATGTGAAATCCTTCCTTTTCTGCATTAGGCCTTCAAACCCCTCTCAAATCCATGCCTTCACCTCCTCAGAAGGCCATTTGGCCTCTAAGACATTAACACTAACCCTCACTGATGTTTTTATTTAACCCTCATTTTTTTAGGACTCTAACCTCAAATTACTGAGGTTCTGTTTATAATAAGAACTTGTGTCCATGTTTGTCTGTGTGTGCTTGTCTAGGTGTGAGAGGAAACAGCCTTGCTTTTGTTTCAAATGCTGACTGACTCAAAAGTTTCTAGAAGCTAAAGGAAAGATTTCTAGTCTCCAAATATATTTACACCACCCCTCCCTGAAACATTAATGCACAGTAAGATGACATAATTTACAGCTCTGTCTAAACAGATTTGCCTCTTTAGTGCTTTCAGTTGTCTCCATAGTAAATATCATGTTGTCTAGACACTCTTTCAACCAAACGTTTGGCCCATATTCAGCTTAGCAATATATTGCTATCAAGTGTGCAAACACTGTTATGTCTGATAACTGAAAGGTTCCTCTTAATAATATATTTATATTGCTGTTTCTGATCCAGTCAACCTAATAAACATTAAATTTCTGTTTCCTGTCTTTCACACTCCATCTACATGGGCAAAAATGAGAGGATTCTTCTCCTTAGATACCATTTTCAACTAGAAACTGTTATATTTTCTAATATGTTGTTTCCCCTTGTCAAACAGCCAATTATCATAGGATTTTTCCCAGGCTTAAATACCACAATTCAAAACCTAAATCCCAATATCCATTAACTACAGCACCATAACTATAGCGAGGGAAACTATGGAAACTTCGGCATGCATGCAATAAGGGCATGTTTAGGAGTTTGTTCATGGCCCAAGAAAAATGTCCCAGTCCAATGTAGGGATGTGGATGAATGTTCTAAACATTTGAAATTCAATCAAATTTGATCAAATGTGGACATTTGAATTCAAATAGAATGTCTTCACAGATCTAAGGCCCTTTCTGCAGTTATTTTTGGTTGAGTCTAAGAAACTTCTTGGACTGGGCCCTGGGTCTCCTTACCCACACATTAATGTGGGTCAAGGAGCCCCCCACCCCTGCTTTAGTCCTGCTCTGTCTTTATAAGATAGAGATAGATGTGGATTAAGAGGCTCTTAATCCAGATCTTTTGTGGAACTATTTAATTGGGCCCACAAGAGGAATAAGGGTCTTGTGCCAGATCACAGGGAAAATGCAGATCCTGGAACTACAGGGTGGTTGCTTAGAAGGCCTCTGAGGGTTTTTTTCCCACTAGTGGGGACCACCCATTTAGAACCCATTAGGCACTAGATTGGTACCTTATCAGTACTGATCAGCAAGACCTGTTCCCATAGAAGATCCTGTTAGGACCCCATCTGTTCACACCAGCATAAGGGAAGTCCAGATTGAATGGGGTCCTCAGGCCCCTAATTCCAAACTTCCCATGGACTCCTTTAAAGGTGTCTTCAATCTGTTCTTCAGCCTTGAAGATCAGACCCACTGTGATTGGGGCAATGGGGTTCAGGGATGGACTTAGCAGCTGCCATTACAGTGTGGCGGCTCTGGCCACACCTCGCCACTCACATCTACATAGCCATGCAGGTCCTTTGTAGCTGCCTGCCAAGTCGAGCACAGGATGCGTAGTTGCAGTTCAGTTGTCTCGTAGATGGACCTATCTGTATAGCCACTAAATCATAGGTTCTCAAACTTATTTCATCTACCGCCCACTTTGAGAATCAATTATTTTCTAGCATCCCCCAAAATTTTTAAGTTTACCACATCTTAAAAATCTCAATCGCAATCATTACTTTAATTTAATTATAGCATGCCATATGAGTCTTATCTTGTTTCTGGATTCAAATGATGTCATGGGGCAGGGCCAGGGCACAGAAAGATAAAGAACAAAACACATAATTATGAATGGAACTTAACCCATGAAATGAATAACAATATAAACAAATCAGGCCATAGCCCATCTAATCCAGCATCCTTCCACACACATTACTCACTATGATGGCTAGGACCTGCTTAGATCAGTAGTTAAAGTTGGCAGCATGCAATAAAAAGCAGAAGGAAACTTAAAGCCCGGGTTGGGTTGACTGCAACCACAGATGCTGGAAAATAAGCTGTTAGGCTGCATTCACACCTGAGTTTTAATCCAATTTGAGGCCACTTTCCAAGTGAGAGAATATATCAGCAAATTGAATAATCATTTTGTGCCCTCTTTCTAATCCAAAGAGGTTTTTTCTAGGTTAGATAATGCAGAAAGAAAACAGCTTGAGACTTTGCTGATGTATTATCTTACTCTGAAAGTGCACTGAAGTTGGATTAAAACTTAAGTGTGAATGCAGCCCCAGATTCATAATCAACAAGTAACAAAAATAACTTCTAGAAAGAGCTTCAGATATACAGCAAACACCCACAAGCAGTAACCACATATGTTTTTCATTTGACTTTTGGAATTCCAGTTCACATACTACCTCATTCCAGCTCTGGATGATACTGAAAAAGCTTTGTACACCCACACCACTGATCACAATACAGCAAACTTCTAAACTTTAACAGTGCAAAATGTATTGCTCTTCATTTATTTTAATTGCATTTTATCAAACCCTATAGTTTATGGTCTCAGGGTGGGTTACAGTCAGTTAAGCATATGGAACATCTACACGAAATATGTCATATAGATGAAAAACAGCAGATTGTAGCATCTTCTCCTCTCCTCCCATATTTAAGGTGGTTCTGCAGCTTGCTGTTGGTATCATTTGGGAAGAAGGGGCCACCATGACCCAGAAGATGGCAGCAACTCAGCAGTTCCTTCTCTCCTTCACTCCTTTACAATACATGAGATGATTCTGCATTTGTTGTGGGTAGCTGTTGGGAGGAAAATGCTAGTAGCTCACAATTAAAATATAACAGTTAAAACTGCTAATCTAAAATACATTGGGTAGAGTGTAAAAAGAAGGGGAGGAACCCAAACTTGGGAGGTAACCTTCTGCATGCCTCCCATCTTTCTGGATTAGGGCCCTGTTCCCTCCGGTAGTACCAGTTAAATGGAATTACCAAAGGTGTCTTTGATCTGCATCCCGCTCTGCTTAATGCAGATGGAACCAGAACAGCAGTGAATGGGACTTCCTTGACTAGATAGGGAGGCCTATGATGTGTACTTCATGGACACTTAATCCAGATTAAGGATCCATGCAGAATGAGCCATATGTTCAATCACAATAGAGAGAGAAAGAAAGAAAGAAAGAAAGAAAGAAAGAAAGAAAGAAAGAAAGAAAGAAAGAAAGAAAGAAAGAAAGAAAGAAAGAAAACACACCTTCTTCACTTATAGCTCAGTAAGTACAAAGAGGACCCTAGACTGCACTTACTTTCTACTAGGAGCTAGGTTGAGGTTTATAAAACACGTTGTGATCAAATGTGTGAAGATTATTGCACTTTTTAGAAGCACTGCATCATATTTGAGCCTCTCTTTTATTCAGTAACTGCAAGCAAAAAAAGATGAACCTTTTGAGTCGTTAGTAATAGACCTTCAAGTACTCTTCAAAAGCGTTTTCGTATACATGAAGATTGTGTAGAGCACCATTACTTAAACTTGAAAAACGGGAGAGCTGCTTTGCCAGTGAATAGACAGATGGACACATGCGTACATGCATATCACAAGGGGACACTTTGCACCAAGCTGTGATAATTGTATCAGCAGGTCATTACTGTTTAACAGTTCAGCCTATTGTGAGTGGTAGAGTGACATGACATTCATTTGTAATAATAACATGCAGAGTGCAGGTTTTCTTCAAGTAGCAGCAAAAGCTTATTTCTGTATCTTAATTTTCTGAAAGTCACATTAATCAGTGCTTATTTGCTTTACGCCTCCATGATAATCCGCCTTTTGGCCTAAAAATGACCATCCTCCTTGCCACTTTTCACATCTTCTTAGAAGTTAAAAAATTCTGGTATTGGATTGGGGGTGGAATTATAATTGGAAATAGTATCTCAGTGCCTAATTCTTCTTTTTCATAACAATCAAAAACCTTGATGATGACGATGATGACGACGACGATTATGTTCTATGATTCCCTGGATTCCAAGCTGTTCCTTGGTTCTCTGAGAAAATACAGAAAAATGAATCAAGATAAAAGTTTTTTGGAATACAAGTGCTGTAACCAGTTTGATCTTGTGTACAGTGCTGGACTGATATTTTGTAGTCACTGAGTTTGATTCCGCACTCCTTCGTGAAGCCAGCTGGGTGACCTTGGGCTAGTCACAGCTCTCTTCTGACAGCCCCACCTACTTCACAGGGTATTCTGTTGTGGCAGGGAGAAAAGAAAGCTTTGTCAGCTGCTTAGAGTCCCCTTGAATGGGTGAGAAAAGCCAACTCTTCTCATTCTCCTTCTTCTTCTCCTCCTCCTCCTCCTCCTTCTTCACTATTCATAATGAGGCTGACATATGAGCACATCACTACATTTATTTCATGCTGCCAAAGACTTTTTATTTTTCAGATCAACTGAATCCTTATGTAGCTGCACCACACAGATTGGGCCAGCAAGTGTTCTAGCTGTTTCCCTTTTATCTTGCAGGCTAATGGAGGCCCTAGCCCTGCTGGTACATCACTCTACAGAGGATGAAGCACAGACTGGACCAGAAGACCCCAAATGGAATGTGGATAGACCTCTTTAAAGATCTTTTAGAAAAGAGTAATAAAAGAGCCTATAGTTTTAAATAAATAAATAACCCCACGCCTGAAGAGAGAAGATAAAACTAATCAATGTTCAAGCTCAGACTAAGTAGCAGATGTATAAGAAACATCCTAACTTGCCATTATACCAATAAAAGTCCAAAGTTGCTAGCAAGACAAACAAAAAGTCCATGGCCCCGACTGAGCCAGGTCATTTGGACCCAGGACAGCGAGCAGGTAAGTGCTGTGTGCACAGGTGCATCCCCGGGCCCTGGGGTGGGTGGTGCCCAGGGGTCCTCTGTGGGCTTCAGGCCCACAGACGCTGACAATCTGCCCTGATGGGCCGGGGGATGTGGGCTCCCTTGGTAGATGGGCCCTAGCCATTCAGCACTATGGCTCGGGCTGGTCTACCAAGGGATCCCACATCCCCCAGCCTATAGACAGCCACAGATTGACTGCTCCCTGCCCTGAAAAGGGGTGAGGGGAAGCCAGTCTGGATGTTTCCCCCCGCGTGCAGATCCCTCACTTTGCCGAGCTGGGGGAGTGTCTTAGGGAGGGAGGCATGCGAACGCTTCCCTCCCTGGACCACCGGGGATGGCTCAAACATGCTAAGGCACGTGTAGAGCACTTTTTACTGCTCTACACTAGGAATGTGTCTAGGACACGTTGGGATACTTGGGAAAGCCTGGAATGGATCCGGCTGCCCCACAAGAGCGAATGCAGCATCCCGGCATGTCGTAGATGCGTTCCAGAAGGCCTAGTGCAAAAAGGCCTCTGTTTATTAAAGATTTTAAAATCAACCATATTTCTCTTACAGATAAAGAGTAGAAAATAATGGAAACTCCTATATCAATTCACCTCCCCAGTTTAACAAATAATGAATGTCATGAATATTCTGAATCCTTGAAAGGGGCTCATCTTTAAGTTGCAAAATAGAGAAAGAAGCTTTTGCCCACCTTGCCCCTGGATTCCCTGAATGGAGGTTTGGTAGGCATGTGGATGAACAGGAAAATCCGTGTTCTGTTTGATTTGAACCATTTTTGAATAGGTCCAATTCAGACTTTGAACCTGCAACAAACAGGAGGGATTCAGTGTGAATTTTGAGCCCCTTCATTTGATATAAACATCAGACACTGACCCAAACTTTGCACATCTCTAAGCCTTAGTAAAGTACCACCTACACATCCCTTGATCTATTTGTGTGCATAACACCTGAAATACAAAGCAACCTTTGAAAAAAACCCATTCTAATAAAAGTGAATAAACAATGAAGTAAGCATTTTTGGCAAATGGGACATTTGTATGTAACTTCTATATCAACATTCAGCTCTATCTGTTCTTAATTCCATGCAAGTTACTTGCAATCTGAATTCTTTATTTTTAGTAAAAGAGAAACTGAATTGCAACATTGGATGTATTTTCATACTTGCAATATACCAGTCAGAGCACTGGAGTGATTGACTGAACCTGGGAGATTTCAATAGCAGTTGTATCTATCAATATCTTGAATGTGTAGGTAACTGGTCTAGGCTGCTCTTGGCATAGATCAAACAATGTGAACCCATGAGGTCAGAGTGGTCTTTAGGTGACATAGTCTCCCAGGGACCACTCTAGCATCTGAACTCATTCTCAAAAGGCATGGTCCTGGAAGACTGTGTGGAAGCAGCCAATGTATCTAGTATGTGTGAGGGAATAATGTTTTCTTGCTCCCCTACTTCCAAATGGAAGTGTATTTGGACTCTACATTTGTCTTGCATCTGAATGAAGTAAGGATCAATGGAAGGCATTTTCAGAAGTTCTTCAACCACTGTGGAAACATCTGAAGATTTATGTTGCTGCCTTTTGCAGAGATGAAAAGCATTTCTTTCTTCTTCTTCTTTTTCTTTTTTAAGGAAAAAAGAAAGCCAGACTGAAATAATTAATCAGCTGAGTAAAGAAAGAGAATTGAAACTTCAAACACAAAAGGATCAGCACTGAGGAAGCTAAGTAGTTAAGACACATTGAAGACTACAAAGGGATGAACTGAGCTACCTGATATATTAAGTTAGAAGTTACGGTGGAGATGGAGATACTTAGGCCACAAGGATGTTCTTACTCTGTATATTTCCCCTGTGGGGAGCAAGAAAGAATTCCCTTCAAAGCGAGAATCCCATGATACAGGAGCAGTGTATAGACATATAATTTTGCCTCTTTGCAGCTTCATTGTACATCATTCCGATTTCTGAACAGGACTTGTGGATTAAAAAGTACCCAATGACAAAGAAAGAAATGCATCCCCTCACAGCACAGCTGGACATAAGTAAGAATTTTAAAAAATAGAAGTACATGATCCCTTTTATACCTATTGATGGAAATATACAAACACTTATTGTTATTCAAAGAAAAACCCCAGTGTCTGTTTGCATTGTAAAAATAGAAATAAAAAAAGCCAACAGCGTATTTCATTCACAAGAAATGGCAGTGCAAATAAAACTATGTTGCAAATGGAATTTGATCTGAAAACTCCTCAAAAGGTAAGAAAAGATTCAAAAAGACATCAAAAACTAATAATAATAATAATAATAATAATAATAATAATAATAATAATAATAATAATAATAATAATAATAATAATAATAATAATAATCTTGAAGCCTAGAAGAGTCCAAATATTCTATGAGGAAAAATGCTCAGGAAGGAGTAATTTGCTGTGATCAGAAGTGTGTGTGGATATCTCTGAGGCACCTCTGAGGTGGCTTAAAGAAGACACTGGCTCCTTCCAGATTAGCAGATTAAATATACAGTTATAAATGCCAGCCACATGTGAGTGGGATTTCACAACTTGCTATGCCTGCAATGATAGCAGACGGTGGCGGCAGAGAGGAGAAGGAAGCACCAGCCAGCTAGAGGGAGGGAGGGAGAGGAAAGCGGGAAGGAGGGAAGGAGGGAGAAGAGGCTACTCCGAGGGTCCTCCAGAGGAGAAGGGAGCCCGCCCGCCCACCCACCAACCAGTCAGGAAAAGAGCCAACCGGTTGGCAGCCTCCCCACAAACGCATGCAGGTGGCAGTGGCCACCAAAGGGGCCCCTCAACAGTCCCTGTCGCCACCACCATGACCAGCATCGGGGTGCCAACGAGATCAGGAAGTTGTTTGTGGGTGACCTGTGCCCATATATGCCTGTGTCCATGTGTACACACACACACACACACACCATATATATATATATATATCCCATGCCCTCCTCCCCACACAAGCTGCTGATCTGCTAGTGTGCAGATGCAATCTTCTGGGTAACATGGATTGAGGTGTGTACGGGCTCATGAGGCAGGTGAGGAGGAGGAAGGAGGTGACCCCACTGCTGTTCAGACTTGATGGGGAGGGAGTGGAGGGGGAGGAAAGGGAATTGGGTCAAGAAACAGCCCCCTGAGTTTCCTCTGCCAACATCTTGCCTGGGGGGCAGAGATTAAAAGGTCCTGTTTCTCTATGCTGGGGATTTGGGCGGTAAGTGGGAATGGCACTATTCGAATTCAGTCCAGTTTACCATCAGGCAAGTGGGAATGGCCTGAAATGTTCACTCAGCCCTATATTCAGATTAAAATAGCCTAGCAGGGTCAGAAATAATCGAACCTGCACTAAAATAGTCAACACGGCCTTAGTACACTTAGAACTTTTTTCTATTCACAGGTAGTATGAACCAAGAAGGAATCTATAGACCTTTCTTCCACATGGTGGTGGCATTTAAGGGAGACCTACCCCCTCCTAGTATGCATAGGACAGAGCATAGATTGGACTAGAGTGCTCAAAATAACATCCTAGTGAGGTCTACCAGTAGACCTTTTTTCAAGATCTAATGGTATACTACAGAGTGGTATAATAGACCATGGAGGTTTCTTTTCAGGAGCACAACAAATTGCACCAATGAAATGGGTTTCTAGAGCATTTGCAACCACCTTGCACAGTCTTCCTATACATGGGATGGATTGCTTATTCTGGTACAGGAATAAGCAAATGTAAGTGCAAATACAGTCATAGTTCACATTGGATTAGTACTACTCCAACTCAGAACTGTCCCAAGCTACTCTGGAATAGCTGTAGTCCTGTTGGAGGAGGTTGACAATCATCCCAAGCCATCTTATTCTGATCCAACCTTTGGTTCTTCTGCCTCTGGTGCAAATGTTCAAGATCATCTTCAAAATCCTGGTTTGGAGATAGACATGCTACCTTGTAAAACTGTTCTGTTCAGCCCCACCCTTGTGCACCAGATGTAATGTATGATTGATGGGACCCAAACCGACCACTGGCAGGAGTGTGTGGTACTTTAGTGGAGAGTCAGTTGTGTGGAGCAGAACAGCTATGGTGCATTCAGGTGCAGGTAAATGCAGAAATGACCTCTGTTTCAGTAAAAAAATTCGCACACCCTTTCCATTTGTTTTTAGTTTATGCTATGCGGTCTTTGAGAATATCACTTTACCAAAATTACAGATTGCATAATCACCCTCTGGGTTAGAAGAACAACACAAACCCGTTGGCAAAAGAGAAGGTCTGGAGGTACTTGCGCTCACCATGTGGAGTTGCTTCTGTTCTGGAACATATACATATAGACACATCCAATTGGTTTATATATCCAATTGGAAATTTAGTTTCAACCCAGGGAGAAAGAAAAGAAAAATCATCACAGAGCTTTGAGTGCCATCGGCTGAGAATCATGAAACACACATGATTGCTGATAACCCAGAATATCAGAGAGTGGCTTTGAGAACTAATCGGCTCGTCCACATGACCGTGTTCTTAGCCAAGACATGTTATTTGACTAATCCTTATGATCCAGATGACATTCTGTTCATGTTCCAGCGCACAGCAGGTGAGAGAGTGGATTTGTTAAGCTGCGTGGGTTTATTCTTCTTTTATGTGTTCATTCAATTTTATGTTCATTTACTTACTGTACACATATGGCCATGGAAGCTGCTAAAGTAATAACTGTTATCCTGCAAACAAGCCAGGGCAAAGAAACAGATGTAAGATCTCTAATATTTCCATTGGATATTGTGTGATCAAGGAAATAGGTTCTGCAACAGCTGAGGATTATGGGGAGGTATCTTAATTGTTAAATAATCATCAATTCAGTTGCATGAATATCAGGGTGTTTTTTTACAGCAGTCTCTCTTACACACTCATACACGAAACAAAGCGTTCATTTTTTAAAAAAGAATATTAATGCTAGAAAGGTTAATTACGATTGATGATTAGGGATGTGCACAAATGTGGGTTTTTTTGACATTCTATCTGAATCAAATTGAATACTTGAAAATTTGATTTGTTTCGAATTTGTTAAATTCAAATTTAACAAGATTCAATTTGAATTAAGCAAATTTCGGTCTATTCATTTGAATTTTAGATTTGAATCTGCACTTACAAATGTCGACAACATTCGTAAATGCCCGTACGCATCTTCCCTGCATCCATGTGCATCCGTATGCATTTGTACATGTGCATCCCATAGTTATCCCGTACGCAACCCATTTTCATCCTGTACGGATCCATCCAAATGTGTATGGATATGGGAAATATGCAGATCTTCAAGTATGCAACGTGTACAAACCCGTACAAATATGAATGTCTAGATAATTCAAACCAATAGATCCAAAATCCAAAATCTGATTTGAATGCTTAAATTCATATTTTGGAACATTCAAATCAGATTCAAATGTCAAAATTTGGCACATTCGATCGAATTTCGAATGCCTACAAATGTTCATTCACATCCCTATTGATGATGTTGCTGTGCTTAGTTGTGAACCATATTTATACTCCAATACCATTGTTTTCTATATGTATATATATTATACACACATATAAAAGATATATAAATATTTTTATGTAAATACTATATAATAAATATATAAATAAATAATTATGCCAACAAGAACAATTGCCACTTGATACTCACAAGGTTTAAACTTAGAGGTTTCTTATACCCATAATGGAACAATTTGTGATTCTTCCTTGCTACTTAGGAGAATTCCAGAAACTTGCCTAGCTGAGACTTCATGCTGAGAAACAAGTGCTTTTTGGCATGTCTGGGTAAAAATGTGACCACAAAAGTCTCTCTTTATGGTTTTGTTAAATCAGAGTTTACAAACTGTAAGAGATGCCTGTGTTTGTGGAAGTACTTGACTTGAAACACAAAGGCTGTTTCTGCATTTGATCTTTGTATCCCAGGGGACACTTCTGCCATGTTACACAATTCATCCCAAACTGGAAGCGGCTACAACTCAGCTGGGAAAAGCCCCTGCTTCTGACTAATTCTGAACCCTTCATAGGATCTTTATATTGTTATTATTGTTATTATTCTTACTGTTGTTCTCATTCTCATTATTTTATTATTAATATCATCATCATTATTACCGGCCAGACACACATCACGCAGGTCTTAAAAGAGTTGCACTGGCTGCCAATTTGCTATTTAAATTCAACTGTCCACATCTGATTGCATTCAGTCGAATTTCAAATGCTTAGAATATTCGTGCACATCCCTAGTTTGGACACTTTATCACATGATGGAGCAGCATTTAAATCTGGGTGTTTTGTTGGCACAAAATGCTCAGAAGTACATTAATGTCGCTCTCCACACATGTGCGGATTTCCATGATGGTGTATCCTGGGCTCAAGCATTTATACAAGATAGGTAAACCTTGGTTTAGGAATTGTTTTCCTGATATTGCAAGATTTCACCCAATAACCTGGGGGAACTGGGATAATCTCAGGTTTTATACTCTGGATGCAAACTTTAATTCGCTTTATAGATATTATGCTCAAAGCAACGTTTCTAAGTTATATTAATCTAAAATATTGTTTCTTCTCTGAAAAATCACAACCGTTGCCAATCATTTTCCAGAGTGAAGTGAAAAATGATCTAGAAAAGCTGAAACGAAACTCGTCCTCTTTCACAAGTTTCATTGCATGAATTTAACTGCACATTTTAAGTGCTGTGTTTGTGTGTTGGGGATCATACTGAATTGAATATTGAACTCCCATAGATTTGGCTCAACACAGTGAAATGCACCTGTTTCCTCTTTTTTTAAGAAAAAATCAAATCAAATATGGTTCCTTTAGACAGGATGTGCACTGATTTATGCAGTCTCACAGGAGCAATGATCAATAATGTCTACGTATAATGTAACCATCCCTGTCCGTTGGGCAAAAATCTTAAATCAGAATTAAATAATAAAGGACCTATTCAGTTATAAGCTTTAGATGCTTCTCCCTCAAATGAATGTATGCTGCATCTTCTCAAATTAACATCACCTTAATAACTACCAATCAGAGAAGCCTAATTGATGTACCATCTGTATGATTCAGTATATCAATTAAGCATCTCCTCTGATTGCTGATGTATCAAACTGATAGTTGCTTGAAAAGATGCAGGCAGCACAAATATAGCTACAATTTTATAGGTTCAATGGTACAGCTGTGCCATTTGTACTATCTAGTCTTGCTCTGAGCTAGCCTCTTAAATTGGACAGCATTACTAGTGAGATCTATTCATTCACTTAAAATACAAAATGAGGTCAACGTAAATGAGATCATGAATTATAAAAACTAATTCGCTGCATTTCTTTTCATTGCAGTAAATATTTGGCAACTTGAACTGAAACATTAACCATACATTAACCATGCATCAGTTAGGGAATACCCACCCACAAATATCCAGCTGGGTAAGGGACCTAAGCCACCTGTACCTCCCATCATGAAAAGATTTCTATATCATTTAGAACTCTTGAGTCCTTAGGGGTTATTCACACAGGTGGTGGGTAGCACCCAGTGGAGGCCTAAAGGCATGGTATCTGCACATCCGTACTGGCCCTGGGCATACAGCACTTCTATGAGCACTAGCCAGTCTCAGACATTCATATGGTCACCATGCATGAATGCATCTGCCACACAAGCAAACAACCATAAGTGAGCTCTTAATACCTTTCACAGAGTCATTTCCACTTTCATTCCTTTGCTCTGTTATGCAGTGTCCTCAATAATATGTATTACAAAAATATTCTTGAGCAGGCTCTTGCTAAAGGCCTACACATAGATGAACTGGATTATATATGTTGGGAGCACTGAAGTAGACCAGTGAGGCAAGGTATTTGAGTGCCAAACTGCCTCCATTTTGTAAAAGTCTATAGTTTAAACTAAAAAAAGGTGGAATTTTCCCTCCTTTTCTCTCTTTTCCCCCCTTCCTTCTGTCTGCAAACAAAGGCAAAGGAAATAACTGTTTGAGTTTACCAGACCACGTAATCAGAGTACAAGAGTCTTGCTACCCTCCAAGCAATGGAAATTTGGAACAACTAGTTAAGACTGGCATATTTCTTATTAAAAGTTAATGAAGAGACAAAGATGCTGTTCTTGATATAACAACAACAACAAAAACCTTTACTTGTTCCTCTATAATGCAGCATTCAAGAATCTTGGGCAACTCAATGGGGGGAAATTGAAGTTAATGGATTACCACTAGAGTAACTTCTTTCTGGTATGGGACACCATTGTCTTGGTTTGTCAGTAGTAATTAAGTGTCATAAGTTACATGTTAACAGACCCCAAAGGTGCAACATCCCCCAGAACATGTTGACATCGACATTTGCACTCTAAACTGCTGGATCAGGTCACAGCCCATCTAGTCCAGCATCCTGTCCCACACAGTGGCCCACCAACTGCTTATGGACATCTCAAGCAGAAGACAAGGGCAAACCTTGATTATGGAGTCAAGTGTGGAAAGGAACTTCTTCACTGTACTTGGAAGGTGAGAAGATATCCACGAAATCCCTTTCTGTTAGTTTAGTCTCTTCCTTTTAGTGGTTAAAATTAAATTTTACCCCTTTATTCCCTTTCTATACCTCTCTTTGCTTCTTTCTAGGGATGTGCACAAATGTTCTAAACATTCAAAATTCAATCAAATTTGACTGAATGTGGACATTTGAATACAAATAAAATGTCTTCACATTCAAATTTAAACATTTGAATGAATTTTGAATGTTCCAAAACATTCAATCAGACTATTCAAATGATTCAAATGTACGTATCTGTACGGATATCATGCGTATCTGTACGCATTTGCACTTATAATATGTAACGAAAATGGGATGCATATGGGATAAAATGGGATGCATACAAAATGCGTACAGATATGTATAACACATATGAATGTTGTCGACTTTTGTATCTTTAAATACAAATGTTGACATTTGTGCCTTCAAACTCATACCTAACATTTGAACGAATAGATTCAAATGTATCAGATTCGAATTGGTTTTTGTTACATTCAGATTTTAAACATTTGTAACCATCCCTACTCCTTTCTGTCAAAATTGTCCTTATTTGACCTTTTATTAACAAGAAAAACCCTGCTACAGTTCAGCAGCACTGTCAAAATCTTAACTTACAGTTGGTCCCTGCTTTCAGACAACTAAGGGAAGTCCTTGCAATGCTTTCTTCTGTATAGTTTTGCATTTTTTAAAAAAATCTAACAGCTGTTTTTGGGTGTTTTTCCACTGTCACTAAAATTACCCATTAAGTACTCATTAATGGGTATGTAATGGCATTTTTGTACCCATTAATGGGTACTTAATGGGTACTTCTAGTGACAGTGGAAAAACACCCTTTGATAAAATGATGATTTTTCTGTGTATTAAAGCTCATCTGATGTTTTTAAATCTGATATTTTTACTTTTCTGTTTGTTTACAATGAATGCTTTATCCAGAAGGTTCCTATATTGTTTTTTGTGTTGTTTTATAGCTTATTTGGGTGATTTATAGTTTTTAAAACCTGAGCCAACAGATCCTACTTTTAGAGTTCTGGGCATGGGATAGTTTCCCCCTCTCATTACAGTATAATCCAGTGCATTGCTCTTAATTGTCCCATCCCAAGGTTGCAGCCTAAATCACATAGGTAAAACTGCTTCCACACTAGGGATGTGCATGAATATTCATAACATTCAAAATTTGGCTAAATTCAGCTGAATTTGGACATTCAAATTCAAATTAAATGTTGGCACATTGGAAGACTGATATTCAAATTTGAATAGAATGTTTTGATACATTCATATGGGATTCGTATATGAGATTTGCATATTTGTATGCATTTGTATGGGATCCGTATGCTATTTGTATGCATTCGTATATAGGATCTGTATGCTATTTGTAAGTGATCTATATGCTATTCATATGCATTCGTATATAGGATCCATTTGCTATTCGTATACATTTGTACAGGATTCATATAATATTCATATTGAATCCAAATCCTACCAGATTTGAAGGGTATCTATTCTAATGAATATAATTTTCTTGCATTCGATTCGATATGAATCAAATACAAAAAAACCCACTAACATTTGGGCACCCCCCTACTCTACACCCTTGGCATGAAGCTTTCCTGATGCAAGGAAATGGGGGGGGTGTCCTTTTTCTCTCACTTCACAATGCTAGTACGAAGGTATGTATGAGTAGGGACATACAATTTTGTAAAACCTGACCACTCTACTGTCTACCTTTTTATTCCAAGACATTCCCTGAAGGCAGAACTGAGCAGGATGAGGATCAGTAAACTGAGAATGAACCCCAAAAGAACAAAGAGTATTTTCTTAGATGTAGAAAGTATGGATTGAAAGTATGTCCAATTTTGTTGTTTAAAAGCTTTGATATTTCCAATCTAAAGATCAGGTCCATTTATGTTTATATTGTTTGCTGGGGAAAAGTCCTCAGATATGCATTTTTTTTTTCCAGAATATTGTCTGGCACACGAGTGTGTGTGTTTCCATTCAAGTTATCTTTACTGGTATTCAAAGATGCCAAAAATGATTTCTTAATATATTGTTTTTTATAAAATGTGTTTCTGTTTTCTGCATTGCACAAATTCCTAGGCATATTTCCACTTTGCTTTCTATGCTTTGGGATAGGAGAACATTCTGAAAATTTGCAGCAGTATAGAAACAAATTAATTTCTTCATTAACTCCTTGATGGACAAGAAGCAAAACAGTTTTGAGTCAAAGGGACATCTCTAGCACAGCGACCTTTTTGTTCCTCTTGGGAACGGGCAAAAAATATTCATCACCTTCATGATTTGTACGAATTTTGAGGCTTTGAACATTTGCATTCAAATTGAATATTGGATGTATTTGAAGACTGACATTCACACGTGATGCAAAAGCTGTTGTGCGTTCGTTTAAATTTGTTACGTTCGCAAAGGTGAGGAAGTGGCAAAGCGGCTACACTATCATTTCTGGAGTGGATCTGGAGTGGATTCAAAGCAGATTTGGAGGCACAACCGGGCAGCAAGGATACAAAGGAAATTCAAGGAGAATTTGAACAGCATTTGAATTGAATTTGAACTCTAACACATTCAAATTGGCTTCATTCACATGAGTGTGAATTTCTGTCCCATTTGCTTTGATGTGAAGCAAATGGGGGGAAAAATCATGTACATCTTTACCTTTTCCAGCTACATTACAATAGCTGTTTTTGGTCTGAGATGGCATGGCCATAGTAATATATATCCTGGTGGTCTCAGATTCAGGTTATTGTATAATGTGCACTATATGTGGGCTTTGAAGATGATTGGGAAATTTCATGGGTACAAAATAGAGTGACAAGCCTTGACAGCATCAACCAACTGGAAGCATTTAACACTTATTTCCAATTTCTCTGCACTGTCTGTTGACTATACTTTCCGATGCGACATGTACTCCAAAACATCTGGAAGGGGAAATGTTCACAAAAAGGAGCTGTGTGACTCTCCCTGTAACATGTGAGCTGAGCAGCTCCTAACTCACAGCAACTCTATATCTGAGATAATACTGTCATCTGGAACAGTGACTAGTTGTCATGAGGGCATTAACCTTCCTAATTTGTGTAATCACTTTTGCAGGCCATCAAGCTGGTGACCCCCATTAGTCCCCTTTTAATGATATTTAGCTTGGCTGACCCATTAAAATTTACCTGCATCAAATCTCCTGTGGTACACAGAATTAATATTTTGTTGCCATAAATTCATTTCACAGCAGTAAATCCAAGATGTTGGCTGTATCTCATCAGCTCCAATATTAATTGCCAAACAAATTAGAGGGTAATATATTTCTGCTTTATGCAGAACTTTAAGCCTGTTAATAGGGAAATGTAAAATCAGCAGTAGGTACAAAAGGCTTGCATTATGTGGCCCTAAAGATTTGGAAATAAAGCAGACCTACAAGGTTAGTACTATCATAAAGAACCTAATCACACTCATTTTGCTTTCCTTCATTTACTAACACACTAAGAGTTTATGAGCAGTCGATGCAGGCTGGTGAAGGAGTCCCTTGGGAACAGTTGCTCCATACAATACCTTAATACTCAGTTAAAGAGAAATAATAAAAACATTTAAGTCATTATAGCCACACCGTTTTAATATCAGGCACTGAGGAACAGCAATGGAAGGTTATTTCCTAAAGATTTTCCACAGGTATTTGGTTGGGCACAACAGAACCAAAGGAGAGATGACTCACAGAATTAATAGAGGTATGAATCTTTACAGATGATACAAGTTTTAATTTTGAGAATCTTTAATTTTGGGCTCAGGCCTACACTGCTGTGGTCATTCTGAAATTTAATGGTTGTTAAAATATTGCTGGATTTTTCAGAATTTGAAAATAATTATTGCAGAAATTTCCAATTTGTGGATTTAGCCCATTTCAGTTTGGGTAATTTTGAGGTCTAATTTAGCAGGCATTATTTTACGATATTTTAATTACTGGTGTTCTAAGGTTCACACATTGGTTCTGAGGGCAAGACAAGTGCAAGATAAACTAATATATCTTCCTCTGTATTCTAAAATCTTTATTATTTACTAAAAAATGGATGGGAAGGGATAGATAGGATGGTCAGAGAGATTTTTTGGCACCTTCTGCTCTGCACACCTTTGCTCATGATGCTGAGGCCAGTCTTGGCTAGGCTCACTCAATCCAGGCCAACACTGGAGCAGTGGATGGTGATACATGGCAGGAACCATCCACTCTACTACAGCTGTGGTCCGGACTAACTCTGGAGTTCCCTGACCACCAAAGTCCCACCCCAGAGGGATTACTGTTGTAAGCCAAAACATCTCATTTCTGAAGCTGTTCCTGGGAGACCAGTGGGCCATTTAATATTGTAGCCCACCCTGAGACAAACAAACAAATCTGAATGTTGTCCATGTGTAGAAAAGGAGAAGGGCGTTAGATGAAAGCTTCTGAGGAACATTTTCATTCTTTCATTCTTCCGTTTTTACACCACACTGAATGAAGCCCACACTCATATGAGAGGCAGGTTGTGCCTGCATTCTCACACACACATTAAAAAAAAAAAGATTTGAAAGAGGCTTAGAAATGGTAACATGCAGACAATAGTGTTCCCATCCAATTTCTAATCTACATCAAAGGCCTTTAAAAAATCCATTATCTAGCCTTTAGAGTGAATAAGGGACACTGCCATTTCCAAGCTACTTACAAATCACTTCTTTTCTGTGTGTGGAGGCAGCCTCAGACGAGGTGCTGTTTCAGGGGCAACTAATATTCATTTTAAAAGAGAGAGAGAGAAAGATGAAGTCTTGTCTTCTGTAGTTTACAAGGGGTGTTTTTCCCTGTCAAAAAGTACCCATTTTTGCACCCATTAAGGACCCATTTGGGTGTGAGTCGGATGACCCCATTTCCACCACGGCAGCCATTTGGGACCCGATTGTTTCCACTGCTGTGGGGGAAATCCGAATCAAATGGGTACTTTCTGCCCTTTAATCTGGATTTTCTGTAGACCCCATTAATGACTTCGAAATGACTCTGAAGCTGAGACTTCGGAGATCACACCCCCTGTCCCCAGAGACACCTGGGGTGATGGACCAACCCCTTGGGGGTCGATCCGGGTTCCCCACATGGGTGCAAAGGTGTTCCCAAGGCAGGGGGGTTAGCACCCATTGCTAATGGGTGCTACACCTCCTGTGGAAACACATTGGGTGCTTCCCTTAATCTGGATCTACTATATCCGGATTAAGGAATGCACCTTACCTCTCTTGTCAGTGTGGAACACTTAAGCTTCTCTGGGTCTTGGGTAAAGGAGAAAGTCTTGCTGATCCAGGGTCTCTACATGTGTTGCTCACTTTGGATCAGCTTCCTCTTGGCCTTAATTGATCAGTTTCCTGTGGACCTTAATTAGCTCCTTCAAGCAGGACTTCTCATGGTTATGACTTCAAGACTTCCTTTGTATCAGTACAAAGTGGTCTTGTTAACCTTGTCCTATGATAGGGCTTTCAACCACAATAGTTCTTACTATATTTCTCCACTGTATCTGTTGTTTAAGTGAAGGGCATTCTATACTCACCTTGAAGGGATGGGAATATTGTGAGAAAGCAACTTCAAAGCAAAGATCAGGGACAAAGGTGAGTATTCACATTTTGAATGCCTATCCCATCTCAAAGTGTGAACATTGGTGTCCCAGGACATCCCATGTGTGCTGGCCCTTGCTGCAGTGACCGAAAAATGTGGAAGAACATCCAGACCTTGAGGAGACTGTTACAGCCGAGGGCACTTGGAAGCGATTGTGTCAATAGCCCTGCTCATCTCTTGATTCCAGAGAGAAACCAGGGCTTCGACAGCAGCGCCAGTCATACCAACCGGAAAATCCCCCAGAGCATTCAGGAATCATTCGGATTCCATAAGTCTCCGGGGGCGGACCATCTCAATAGGTCCCACTTCCCCACAGAGGGGAGTTGCTGTAGTAAGTCCAAACCTCACCAGCGAATGATCCGTCCATGACAACGGGCTGACACTCAGCCCTCCTACTGTAAATTCACCAATTTTGTAAGGTTTAGACAAAAAATAAGAATAAAGAAAACTAAAGTGTCAGAAATTTGCACCTCCAATAATTACTGGGAAAGACTAGGATATAGTTTAAACCCCAAATGGTAAGCTTCACACCATTTCCAGAAAGCCAGACAACCACCGCTAGAAGCAGATAATATATCATATAAGTTCTGTGTGATACCTTACTGTCTCCACATGTCGCTCTGTAGGATTTATTTTTATACTTCTGAGGGTATTCTTTTCTCTAAAAAAATCCCTTTCCTTTGTCACTTGATGTGTTTGAGGAGGTGCACCTAGTTCCAAAACTTTCAGAACTGCTGATAAAGCTCTAAATGGCAGGGATATATGATGTGGGGGAAATAACATTTTGTGTCATCTGAAATGCTGCCAACTCCTCTATATACTTGACCATGTAATATACTGCATTATCATACTGGGTAATTCTAGGCTTCCCAAGATCAAAATCTCTAGGTTTCATTAATAACAGGGAGCTTAAAGGGAATTTTATTATCCTGGCTAAAGCACCTGTCTTGATCATCTTCTAGAGAGGCATAGAGAAATACTACATGGGTAATAATACTCATAAAGGAAAGATTGCAATGTGATAGTTGCTAAAAACAGAAAATAACCATTAACTAAAACAAATTGCATCCTAAAAACAACAACCCTCATTCCAAAATGTTCACATTATGGATAGTATTTCTAAGTATTTTCTCAAATATAATAATCCCAGGTCAGTACATTATACAAATACAGTGAAATAACACAAATGGAGTGGTATGAATTACAAGTGAGGATGGTCTAGCCCAGACCATCTGGATTACTATAGAAATGACCAAGGCTATATCTAGGTTAGCGGAGTAAATCTGCTGTTAGAGAAAAAAGTGCAGCTTACCTGTTGAGAAGCCACAATGTACTATTTGGACTCCAGCAGCCTCCATGCAGCTTTCCCAGAAAAAGCTGTCATACTTAACATGGGGCATGCACTGAGGTATATAATCACATGGGATGGGGCAGCCAATGGGAGCTCTGCTATTCTTACCATCCTGTCTGGACTGGTGGGAATGTTCACATTTACCTGATACTGCTGAGTGAGTGCTCTTCATTCTGAAGTAGGTAAATTTGAAGTGACTACACAGTATTGGTCAGCAGGTGTGACACCCATGCCCCAACTGCACATCAGAATGAGCAGTATCTGTAAGTCTGGACACAGCCCATGGCAGGATCTGTTATGCGCCCAGTCAGTGCCATGGTTATCACAACATGGCTTGTGATTTCACAGCTGCAACCTCATCCACACCACAATACTGTCCCCTTGCAGCTTCTCCACTCAGAAGAAAATGTGAATGTTGTATCTGGGAATGTCCAGGACCTACCAGGTGATGGGTAGGAGAGTTGGATCAGACAAGGGGAATTATTTCTTCATACAGAGGGTCATCAGTTTATGGAATTTGCTGCTGGAAGAGGTGGTAACAGCTACCAGCCTAAACAGCTTCAAGGAAGGGTTAGACAAATTTATGGATAACAAATGCATCAAAGGCTCCTAGAATGGATGCCTAAGTACATCTTTCAGGCTTGGGGAACAAGCAGGATGCTTCTTCTAAGGCCATTTTCTGGGGTTTGAGAGCAGGAGAAGGTTTGCCCTTGTCTCTGCTTGAGATGATCATGGGCATTTGGTGGACCACTGTGTGAGACAGAATGCTGGACTAGATGGACCGTGGCCTGATCCAGCAGGGCTGTTCTTATGTACTTCACAAGCTGCAGCCCTCACAGTAATTGAGACAGTTGACAGATGTTCTTGGATGCTCTGGGTCAGCAGAGGAGGACCAGCATGTGAACAGACTAGCCCCCCTTGCCTGGGGTAGCTACAATTGCTCTGGATAGGAAAGTGCCAACAGGCCCTTGGTTTTCAGGCCTTGTGTCTTAATCCATTAATACAATAGGGGAAAATGTATTTATTTCATTAATTGATTTAAGAATTTTTGGCACTCCCTTCACCACAAGGTCCCAGGATGAGTAACAATAATAAAATCATAAAATATTTAAAGTATTCTTAAAACAGCTTTAAAATATAACCCTCCCTGTAAATTAGGCCTTGAAATGAACATGCTTTTCTGTAAGTTAGGGAAGTAGTAGAAGTGCATCAGACAAAATCCAGGCTTGCTAGTTTTAAAAAGGAATTTCTCCTTCCATACCATGAAAATGTGAAATCATTTCTCACCTTGTAAAAGTCAAAGGCAGTCTCTGCATTTTCATTATTGTGTTGAAATCCAAATATTATTCTTCCATTCTCTAACTCATTCTCATCACTGTGTGATCAAAGTATGGCTAGGGAAGGAAAGGTTAGATTTATCAATCAAAGTTTGCTACCAGCATTCTAAATAATTGAACCCTCTGGAAAAACAAGCTTTATGTATTCTTTTTTGTTGTTCTTTGCTTTCCTTCCTTTTTCTTTCAATATCTCCATAAAAGTCATTTCAATATGTTTGGTTCTGTGGCAGAAGGTTTTTATGAAGTGTTTATCCTTTTCATAGTTCTTGACAGAGAGGCTAATATATACATATAAATATATTTGTATTTTGGGCTGAGGCAAACTTTTCTAAAGAATTCCAAACTTTTTTTTAATAATTATTTTATGGTGTGACTGCTGTCAGAGAATACAGAAAAGGGGCTGTGAATAACATGTAGGTTTTAATCCTGTTCTTCTTATAAAACAGATTGGAGTGTTTTTAATATATGTATAAAACACACTCTGATCTGTTTTATACATTGGAATAACAAAGCCACACACACACAGAGAGAGACATATATATGCACATCTTGGTAGCCTGAAGAAGAAGAAGAATCGGCTTTCTACCCCACTTTTCTCACCCATTTAAGGGGACTCAAAGCAGCTAGCAAAGCTTTGTATTCTTTTCCCCACAACAGAACACCCTGTGAGGTAGGTGGGGCTGTGAGAGCTCAGAAGAGAGCTGTGACTAGCCCAAGTTCACCCAGCTGGCTTCATGAAAGATAGCAGAATCAAACCCTGTATTTCCAGATAAGAGTCCAGCTCCCTAACCACTAGACCAAACTGGATACTTAAATGGCCCCACAGACCAATTGCTGCACTTTCCACAATGAACCATTCAACTGGATTGTCTGATGGAAGCAGGCTATGGGTGTTTCCACACTGGCTGCAGAAACCTCATTAAGGACATGTAGAAGACACATACAGGACACATGGAAAACTTACCTTCCACACTGGAGGATGGATCCAGGACCTTCGAAGGATCTGCTTCTGCACAGTGTCACATGAGACCCGTTCTTAATGGGGTCACACCACCAAAAAATCCAGCCTCTGGGAAGACCTGGAAAATTAGGTCTTCAATCCATCCCCTCACCTCGATCCATTTGGAAGCAGGATGCTTCCACACATGGAGAGGTGAGGGGATGGATGTGCCGGTGGCCACCATCTTAGGAATGGCGGAAGCAGGCCGGTCTGCCTCCAGAGCCCCTCCCCCATGTGCCACGCTCCAGTCCCATGGCTCTGGGGGCAGCATCGGCAGCGCAGTAGGCCACCAGCCTTTTGGAATGGGTGCTGCAGCCTCCATAGGATCCAGCCCTCAGGATCCATCCCCCGCATGCATGTGTGGGTGCATGAGACCTCTTTGGATCCATCCCTATTTCGGACGGATCCTCCAGAGGACAGATCTCTGGGAAATGGATTTTCTTTAATCCGTTTCTCGGTGGCCAGTGGGGAAACACCCTATGATTAAGCTAGAAAGCCACAGTTTAGCCGTATAAAAGCATGCTTATTTCTTCTTAGGCTCAGAATATAACACTTTTGGTCTTTATGATAGCCGCCCAACACCACACATACTGTGTTACTCAAAAAATAATATAACAAAACAATATAACAGAAAATAAAGTCAGTGCTGGACAAGCATTTTATTATGGTAAATTTCTCTGTTCCATACATTAATATATATAAAGCTATATAAAAGGCTCAGAATGAAACATACTTGAACTTAGAGTGAAATATAATCCTGCTTCTAATCCATATTAAAGTCTGGGGGGAAAAAAACCATTAAGGCTGTATTCACACCAACATTTTAATCCTGCTTCGTTCCACTTTCAGAGTGGAAGAACCCAGCAGCAAAGTGACTTGCGATTTTCCTTCCATGTTATCTAACTCAAAGGTGGATTTTCTGAGTTAGATAAAGCCAAAAGCAAACAACCTGTCACTTTGCCAATGTGTTATCTCATTTTGAAAGTGGGTTGAAGTTGGATTAAAATGTAGGTGTGAACACAGCCTAAAAGTGCCTTTTTTTTTTTGGCCTGTAATGTGGATTAAAGGTGAGATGGGAGCACTGGCTGGGCAGTCTTGCTACATGCTGTCATCTCTAAGTTGCTTTTGAACATTTTTTCTTTAAAATGCCTATGCTTTGCAGGCTGTCCTCCTCTAGGCTGGGAAAACGAAAGCGGAATGATGGTATTTCTGAGAGAAGGTGGCAAAAAGATGAGTTTTTTCATCTGCCTTGCTTGCTTCAGAGGACACTCTTATGAGGAACTGTGATGTCTATTTATTTAAAGCACTCAGAAAGGAATGGGAATTCTTGGCCGTTTCAACAGACATGTAGCCTTGAAATCATTGGAAGTAATATTGCATCTCTAAATGGCAATGTCTGAACCCCGCTTGCGTGCTGCATAAATTTCTCAGCATGTCACTTTAAGAAGATATTAGAGAAACAGGCAAACACAGAGTAGGGCAACAAAGAAGATGATGGGACTGGAATCAGAGCCCTAGAAGGTCAGATAGAAATATGTAAAGGCATTTGGCTTCATACTGAAGGGAGACACGGAAGTCCACTCCAAACATCTGAAAGGATGCCACAAAGAAAATGCTTATAGCTTGTGGCATTTTAAGGAAAAAAATAAATGAAAACTCATTCATTAATAGGAGTGTGCATGAATGCAATTTTTGACATTTGATTCAATTAGAATATTCAAATGTCCAAATTAGTATGAATAGAGAAAAAACAAATGTATTCAAATGCGAACTGATTCAAATACATTTGTACCTATTTGTACAAATATTCGATTAGTAGTTGATGATACGAATGTCGACAACATTCATACGTGTCTGTACGAATCCTCACGCATCCATATGCATTCACACGCATCATGTTTTTATCCTGTATGCATCCTGTTTTCATCCCATACACATCCATACAAATGCATATGGATACAAATAAGATGTGTATGGATACTCGTTTGAATGTTAAAAAATGAACGTATAGACATTCAATTTGAATTAAACAAATTTTACCTAATTTCTAATGTTTCAAATATTCTTGCACATCCCTAGTCATTAAGCATATACTAGTCAGTTATCCATAGAAGATGCTTCCATTTGGATTCCCGCGTGAAGCACACGGCCGACATCAGTGACCTGTGAAAGCTTTTGTGTCTTCATTCGAAGCTTTGTTATATTCATGAAGGTGAGGAAGGAGACCTGGAGCTGAGTTGAAAGGGATTCAGAGTGGATTTGGAGGAAATGTAGAGGGGATCTGGGAGACAGCAGGAATTTGAAGCCTAGAACATTCACAGTGGCTCCATTCACATGAAAGTAAAGTTCCAGGAGCTACCATGACCTGGCCTGCACAGAGATGACTTTTAAGAGGGCTCCCACAGTGCCCTCCTGGGCATAAATTTCATGAATTACAGTGGTCTAGGCAGAGGAGCCATGTGGTCACTAGGAACCATGGGAAAGTGTGCCCTTCTCTGGTCTGTGTTGCCTTCTGGACTGCATTGTCCCAGGGCACTTGTGACACAGCCTACATGGATGTGTTTTTTGACATTTGATTCATAACAAATCAAATGTTAGAACGTTTGTATTCATACGAATAGATCACATTCGAATGGATGTATTCATATGAATTCATACAAATATCTGATATGAATGAATATGTATCGAATACAAATGAATATGTATTGGATACAAATGAAAATACGTATCAGATAGAAATGAATATGTATCTGATACGTATCCGAGATACGTATCCAATATATATCTCATAACAAATCCACTCTGAAAGTGTCAAATCTGACCTGAATCCACTTTTAATGCACTCTCAATCCATGTCAAATGCATTCTAGAACCATTGCAGATGTGACTATGCAGCTGCTTTCCCACCTTTCCAGTTTAACGAATGTCTGAACTATTTGTAAGAATGTCCAGAAACATTTACATTTGTACAAATGTCAATGTACGAATATTGTAACATTCAATTCGGGTAAGCATGTTCAAATTCCTACAGACTCATATGAATAAGGAAGAGGCATCCCAGGGGGGAGGGGGAAGCATCCTTCTTCTTCATTCAGATATCACTGGCAAAGATCCCTCATAATGGAAATGTTTCTGCTTTCAAACTGGCTTGGAGGCCTACTGGAGTCACCTCATGCTAAAGAAGAAGAAGAGTTGGCTTTTCTACCCTGCTTTTCTCACCCATTTAAGGGGACTCAAAGCAGCTGACAAAGCTTTTCTATTTTTCTCCCCATGGCAGAACACCCTGTGAGGTAGGTGTGGCTGTGAGAGCTCAGCTGTGACTAGCCCAAAGTCACCCAGCTGACTTCATGGAGGAGGGCAGAATTGAATCCAGTATTCCCAGATAACAGTCCGGCTCCCTAAACACTTTACCACAATCACACGTGCTGCACTTTCCTGCTGGCCTTCTGTGTTTATGAACAGGAGGTGAGGTGCCTCTGAGCACAGGCTTTTCAAAAGGTCAGTCTTGGGGAGCTGTCAAACCTCTTCTTGAAGCTGCCTGAAGCCAGGTGAGGCCTACAGGGAAACTCAATCTGCAGTACCAGTAGCATTACCTTCTTAACAGTGGATGCTTCTATGTTCCAACATTGCAGAGAAAAAAGGGGTTGCTTAGCTTGATGTGCACTTTGTGCAAGTGTCAGGTTTGGGTCATGGAAATGATTTTTGCGTTTGGTGACGTTTCCTGCACCTAAGTGATGACATTTTTCCAAGCATTGGGAACATTCTGGCAGGATTATATTTTAAATCCTGACACAGGATGTATTTATTGACCTTGCAATAGTCTCAATTTAAAATAGCTTAAAGCTATCTTGAATTAATGATTCCTCTGTAGCCAACAGTGTCATACTCCTTTGAAACTCATTTTCATCAGAATTTGTTAGCAATTCCTGATAATACTCTGTGCAATCTCGGCAATATAGAGATAAATAAGAACACACAGAGGGAGACTATAATGGGTTCCATACAGAAGTGGAGGAATTAAAATTACATGCAGACATGGGAGATAGAAACAACAACAAAATACGTTTTCTTCTGCATCACGTTCATTGGCATTTAGAACCTGAAAAGGAAGCTAGGGTTCTATATTCTACTTGGGTAAGGGAGAGAAACTATGGTAACATCTGAACAGTTGACTCGGATCATGCCAGATGCATGTATGCAAATCACAAGGGCTGGATGAATCCAGATTATGCCACTGATATGTGGAGAGGCGCACATGGCTACCCATACACGCTGCAGCACCTTGCCTTATTCTTGGCCTGATCAGCCAAGAATAATGCTTACTTAATGTGCCACATGGAATTTGCCCATGACTTTCCTATGCTGAAGAAAGGGCAGGTTTTAACTTCCTGGCCGAGTGTCTTCTTTACAAATATGTGGGGGAAGTGCCCATGTTCATCATTGAAAAAGATGTCTCCTCTGTCTCCCCTTTAAAGAGAAGAGACATCCTTTCAGTAGTTCATGGAGGTATCCTTGTTCACAGTGTGAAATTGCACCCTGCAAAAATAGTGCTTCCATCCTTAGCAGTACCTGGAAATGGGGTGGGGTGATCAACGAGAGGTGCTTGGTGTTAAAGGACTTGCCTTTATACACATATCTACACCAGCAGCGGCCGTCCTCTTGGTCCGCGCCGGCCAGCACGCCAAAGCGCCAACTGAGCGCCCCCTCAGGGCTGGTCCATTCCCTTCAGATCTTAAGGCATGGGCAGGTCGATATGGGAGAAGGCATTCCTTTAGATATAAAGGGTTTTTCTTTATTTGCCGCCTTTCCAATAAGCATCAGGCTCTTTCTTCTGCAGTTATTTATGGAGAAATGAGATGTGTAGAAGTGTGTTATTTAAAAAGTCAAGGTCATAACATGAATGGCAAAAGTAGGGGTTCATCCAGATTATGGCTATTAACTCAGAAGCAGGAGATGCAATATATGCTGCAGATGCTTCTATAACATGCATGTCATTTATTTGTTTGTTTGTTTGCATTTTTATTCCATGCTATACCTGAAGGTCTCAGGGTGGGTAACAACAACAGACTACAATAAAATAAAATGCACATATTAAAAAATAATATGATACTAAAATAATAACTGAATGTGGGGACGGGAAGATGTCTCCTCCTTTCAGTCAAAGTCCGCCACCGTACACAAAGGTATTTTTAACAGTTTTCTGAATGCACTAACAGAAGGTGCCTGGCACATCTCACAGAATTCTGGGAGCCACCCCTAAGAAGGCCCTATCCCAGGTCCCCACACCATCAACTGCTGAATGATGTGGTACAATCAGGAGGATCTTTCCTGCAGATCTCAAGGCATAAGCAGGCCAGTATGGGAGAAGGTGCCTTTTTTGATATTTAGAGCCATTTAGAGACTTATAAGTCAAGGTTAAGACTGTGAATTGGGTTGGGTAGTGAATTGGCAGCCAATGTATCTCTTTTAAGACCAGCATCATGTGCATCTGGCCAGTTGCTCTGATCACCAGCCTGTCTGCTGAATTCTGCACCAGCTGGATCTTCTGAACCATCTTCAAATGATTCAGGACAGCCCCATGTAAAGCAAATTGCAAAGGTCCAATCTGGAGGTTACGAGAGCATAGATTACTGCAGTAAGGTTATTGTTGTTGTTTTTTAAAAGGCCATAACTGGCAAATCATCTGGAGCAGCTTCACCTGAGCTTCACACATTTCACACCTGTCCCTTCCATGGCATTACAACTCCATCAAAGACAGTGTGCCTTCCAACTTCATGAATCCAAGATCCTGGCACACATGACACCTCAAAAATTTCTGGATTCAGTTTCAATTTATTGTCGCCCAGTAATTCATTATTTGTATGAATTCATATGAATTTGGACATTCGTACATGAATCAAACATTGTGACATTTGTGCATTAACATTTGTGTGCATAGTTTGGACATTTGTTAAACTGGGGATACATATTGGATACACATTGGATAGGTATCTGATATGCATGTGTTTGTATCAGATACGTATCCAATACATATCCGATACGTATGTGTTTGTATCCAACACTTATCTGATATGTATGAGTTTATGTCAGATGTGTGTCGGATACGTATGTGGTTGTACTGGATACATATCAGATGCGTATGTGTTTGTATCAGATATTCGTACAGATCCTACCACACAATAGAATCCTACAACATTTGAAGGGGATCTATTCAAACAAATATGAATTTTCTAACATTCGATTCATTATGAATTGAACGACAAAACCCCCCATTCGTGCACATCCTTGCTTTGACCACCTCTCCTGATTCAAATGGCACAGAGAGACAGAGCTGGGTGTCATTTGCATACAGACGATGTCTTACTCCAAAACTCCTAATGACCTCTCCCAGCACCTTCATATAAGGATGTAAAAGGATGGGTATTGAAACATTTCCCTGAGAGTTTCCCTTCATGTTTCGCCAAATAGAATCAGTCCTTCCTTATTGGGGCCCATCATGTTGCTAGTAGCGATGGGCACAAAAGTTCTAAACAGTTGAAATTTGATTGAATTCGACTGAACGTGAACATTTGAATTCAAATAGAATGTCTACACATTTGAGTCTAAACATTTGAATGAATTTTTAATGTTCTGAAACATTCATTTGTATGATCTGAAGGATTTGAATGTACAGATACGTATGTATTACATACGTATCTGTACAAATCTCATACGTATCTGTATGTGTTTGCACTGATAGTAAGCAACAGAAATGGGTACATATGAAATGTGTACAGATACGTACAGAAATGTGTACTGATACGTATAAAATATACAAATGTTGTCAGCATTCATATCTTCAGATTCTGAACGAATGGATTTGAACGTATTCAATTCGGATCAGATTTTGTTGCATTTGGATTCTAAACATTCGAATCGATTGGATACTGGATATTCAGTTCGAATTGGATATTCAATTCAATTTGAATTTAAATGCAAAAACAACAATAACATTCATTCACATCCCTAGTTGCTTGACCCCAGCATCCATTAGTCCTGACCACTGGTTTCCAGAAGGCATCTTGTGAGGCCCTAAAGTGTTCCATAAAGAAATAAGTGTGTCATTCATTCACACTTGCCAGAGTCAACATTTATTCTGTCTTGTGGTGAAAGGGAGTTTCATTAATCATTCTGTTTCCTTCTGTTTTGAAACACATAAATATATATTTAATGAAACCTGCAAAGTGATGAAACATTAATGGGGGGGGGAGACATGTAGGAGAACGTTTGCTTGAAGATCTCTTGAAAGATTAGAAATTTTGCATAGTGCAATAATAATATATTGGAGGAACTGTTAATTGTTCCATCTGTTAGGTAGTATTAAAGAGCCTCTATTAATATATGCAAACATTCTGGCACAGTTGAGAAACTGCTCTGTGGGATTTGCTTTGTTTGTCATTTTAAAGCTTCAGGTAAATACAGGAAAAGAGAGAAGTGTCCCCTTGCTGTAGGGAAAGCAAGAAACAATGGAACACGTTCTACCAATCTGAGTACAGTAACTCCTTTTATAACACAGAGGTTCTGATACTGGAAACTGCTGCATTATCCAATTAGCAACAAGGACAGTCAGTATGAAGTGTCAGGTCTTCTAACTGCTGGTTTTGTGGTCTCAGGTGTAACTGTAACATTTTCTTTTACTATAAAGAAGAATTTGAATCATTAAAGCAGACAGTAAAGTGGGGGGATTCAACAGAAAGAAGGAAACAGCTTGTCCTGAAAACTACATTTCAATGATGGAAAGAAGAAAGGAAGCAATTCATATAGAAAGAGAGAGACATAGACCACCATAAATTAGTTCCCAGATACAGATAATGGGCCTTTCTGTACCGAGAGCAAGATCAGACCATGATCCAGTTTATCCTTCCCCTCTTAGAACACTCTGTCTGTACAAGATAAAGCATAGACTGAGGTAGGGCACCAAAAATGACATTCTGACCTGGTGTAGCTTGGATCTTCTTCTTCTTCTTCTTCTTCTTCTTCTTCTTCTTCTTCTTCTTCTTCTTCTTCTTCTTCTTCTTCTTTTTAGGTCTACTAGCAATCTAGGCAGTAGATAGATGCGTATGGATGGCATGACTCCAAGGTCCAGTGTACCATGGGAAACCAATTTTGGTGGTACAACAAAGCATGCCAGGAGCTCTGAGGGCCACAAACTTTCATCCTTGGCTTTTGGAACATTCAAAGACCAGCAGTGGCTTCAAACCTGGCATAAGATTTGGAGTCAACACAGGGCTGGTACAGGCCAAATCCATCCATCCATCCATCCATCCATCCATCCATCCATCCATCCATCCATCCATCCATCCCACCCTATACCCAGAGGTCTCAGGGCAGGTTACAACATTTAAAATGAACATATTAAAACCTTATTAAACTATGTATGATACATTTTGGACGTATCATCTTCTAAAGTGATAGCAGATACAGTAGTATGAGAATGAGGAAGCATATATTAATGTGAATTGAATGAAACTAGAAATTTTAAAATATTTAATGGGACTAAAGATGCCACTTCCAGCCATTTTATTTGCTTTAGCAATAAAACTATTTGCTGAAAAAAATAAACATAAAGAAATCAAAGAAATACAGAGAGCATTAAAATTAGCTTGTCTGCTGATGATACACTGATAATAATAGAAAATCATGGAATAATAATGGAAATATACCTTTTTTTAAAAAAAATCTATTGCGTTTCAGAACTGGTGATTAATATCCAAAGTACATCAGAAGGTATGCTTTTATACACAGTGACAAGGGAACAAAAACTGATAACAAAATAGGTTTGGAGTTAGACCCACAAAAAGAAAATATTACTGAGAAACAAACTGATTTTGCAATTAAGAAGATTCTTTGCCATGATTATTTTTTTAAAAAGGACATTCTCTTTCTACCCTAGTCTCTGACAGTCTTGCAAGATTCAAAAGCCTTTTTCTTCAGCTCTTAGACTAACATGTATTCAGTGGCTGACCACCACCCTAATGAAGAAACTGCCACAGTGTTTGTGTATGCGGGGAGGCAATGAGACCTGGAGTTGTGAAGTTCATGACCCCCAGGATGGGTTTGCCCTCCACTTCCATGAGAATGAGTAGGTCTTAGATAAGAGATCATGCAGCAAACAGGTGCAGACCTCCTTGTTTTTCAAAATACATTGCTCAGCTGGCTGGTAGTGCTAGCCCACAAAGTGATGAGGAAAGAAATGAGGAATTGATATGGTGGGTACATGGTGCTCAAGAAGGAATTATGAGAAGTCAAGGATGAATTATGCTTCTAAACCTATTGCTAGTCAGGGCAGTAGGAGCTGGTGCTTTTGCAAGAGCAGCATTGGCCCAAGGAGATGGGGAAACCTCAGGGGCCACAGAAGATGGCATTGGTGGCTATCCCAGGGTACTGCTTTTGGGCAGTTGAGTTGCTCCTTCTCCCCTTTGAGGAGCATCACTCCCTCCTTGATAGGAACCTCAAAGCTACATTCAACTGGACTCTGAACAAGATGTTCTATTTAATCATCCAAGCAGCAGGTTGCATGCATGACTATGAGTATGAGCATTTTCCCTCCAGAGAGAAAAAAGTGAGGTTCCTTTCCAGGCAGTTGGAAGGAGAAGCCACAGACCTTCATGATATTCCCTGGAATCATTCATGCTGAGTTTGAGAGGTGGATTTGGAGACCCATTCAGTTCCACAGAGTGCCTGGAAATGACCATTGACATTTCTTTGTTTTTGTTTCCCCATTTTCTCATTTGTCTCTATTACTGAGCCATTTCTGGAGCCAAGCAAAATGTTGCTAGTTTCAAAGTACTCTGTGCCCTGCTTCAACCACCGCTGTCTACACAGTAGTGGCCAGAATGGAACACAGCCCGAGAACACTGGACATGATTTTCACATTTGGGAGCACTCCATGAAAACAACACAAAACAAACAAACAAACAAAACACTTGCATAGTCTGTGCATTCTCCAAGAGGTCATGCTTCCAGGGGAACATGCCAATGTGTGGATCTGGGATTCTCAGACCACATCTGGCACTGTCTGAAAGAATCATGCAGACCTTGTCACTAGCTTCATCTAAGCTATTCCACATTCTAGGTTCTTCCAGCTGTCCTCTGCCTTACTATTCCCAATTACCACTGGTGCAAGAATATCGATAATAATACAAAAAAATAACTTTGGGCTGTTTATGGGATAGTCTTGAACATTTTCTTTGGGAAGGGAACAACAACTTTGTAGATCTGAATTCTATTATTGTTATATTGTTTCTAATACATTTTCCAGCAATGCAATGTCTTTGTACCACTAAACAACACTTGCAAGCGAAATGGGAACAAAAGCTCATAAAACTGCAATAAAATATTTATTCCTCTTCAGCAATAGGATTAATTTTATCACTGTAGATTTATGACCCTGGAAACTCTTTGCTGGGATATTTAATACATCAAAAGAACAGAACAAGAAGACCATAGTAGAAAATGGTTTGAGAAACTTGTGATTTACAGGAAAGAACAGATTTTGGGTAGAGGAACTTTTCCCCCCCAGAGGACTTAATAAAATAGTGACAAAATTGAATTAGCTTGGCATAAAGTTTAATTGCCTGACAAAAAAATGACGCTTCTATTGTGTTACTGTTTATGTACAGCATATATCACTAAAGCTTTTCTTTTATGATTGAAAACAAGTGGAAGAAACATCAGCTATATCAACCAGGGGAAAAAAAAAGTTTAGTTGCTCAGGCACTAAGATGGTCATTCACCTTTCCTCGCCACCAATTTCACCAAGCCCTTTTACTTTAGAAAAAATGAAGGGAAGAGAAGGAAGAAGAAGAAGAAGAAGAAGAATAGACGATTTGAAAATAATGGCTTTCATTCTTGGAATAATTTGCTTTTCCTCAGAAAATGTTAAATAGTTCTAGAGCAGAAAGCCACGAAGTTAATTACTTTTTAATATAAACATTTCTCTGTACAAAGTATTTCCCAATGTCTCAATGTCACAGTTAGTAAGGGAAATTCCACACTGGTCAGTATAGCAGACCAGCAAGTTTATTAGGAGTGCTAATATCTCATAGCACCAATGTGTAGAAAGTAGTCTCCTAGTATGGTGTACTGGCCAGTGTGGAATCACATTGAGATTCTACTGAAGAAACTAACCAGTTGTTGTGCTGCTCCATTTCTGGGTTCAGTCCCTGATCAAGACAAACTGGGGGCATTTTGTCTCCTGCTAAAAATGATGCCTCTATACTCACAAATGGAGATGTATTATTTCAGTGTCATCAGCCAAAAAGTGAAGATCCAGCATTTGTTTGGTAAATAAGCTGGTGCAACTCCATCTGTATTTTCCTCCTTGAGCCAGCCATAGGAACGGCAAGAAACATAAATCTATTAATTCAATTTATAGATCTACCAACCTTTCTAAGGAAGCTTCTGAGAATGGTTACATTTCCTTCTTTAATTGTTTCCTTCTTTAATCATTTAATCAAAGAGCTTTTAAACAAAGTAACCCTTCCACACCAAGTGAAAACTGTTTTTCAAAATTGTGCCAGTAAGTATCACTTTTATACGAAAGTTCATTTTAGTGAAATGCAATGATTGTTCTCAAATACTGTTAATGAGAAGCCAGAAATTTTTAGCTGTTTTAAACTAGGTTCAAACTTTAAACAGCTTTTAAAGTTTCAAAGCTTTACAGAATTACATTACAGAAATCAAAGTTTTCTCCTGAATTATTTCTTTATTAAATATTTTTTTCATAAATACATAATGCAGAAATAATAACAGAAATGCAAAAAGAGTGATTATACAGAAATGACTAGAGACACATGCATCCCTCCACCAATAGTGCACTGAGCTGACAACATCTTATAGTTATTCTAATTTTTTTCAACTTTAGTTGGACCAATACTTACCTGGCAGGGGAAACACAACGATCATGAAGGTGGTTTTCCCAGGGTGAGGCTCACCCATGACACTCCATGTGTACTGACCCCTTTGATTTCCCCAAATGTGGGAAACTCAACTGTATAATTTGTGGTTATAAATAAATAAGCAAACTTTAGTTGGACCAGAGAAATAATCTTGTTATTTCCTCTCTCAGCAGTTCTGATGCTTGGGGTCTTTTTGAATAGTACAATAAATCTTTCTAATTGTCCTCTGTCCTGGAAGAAAGTTTCAACCCTTGGCTTTAAATCTTATTTCTTTAAGCAATCCAGAATGGAATGAGCTGCAGATAAATTCTGTAATATATCTACACAGAACAGGTCTCGGCAGCTTAACTCAAGAGTGAATAAGGCAGTGAAAATTTCCAGAAATTTTCCTTTCTTGAAATGATTCTAAGAATCCAGGCACTCTGAAACACAAGTCAATCATAACAAATATTTCCCTATGGACATTAAAAGGTACATGGCTTCTATCGTCTTGTGAAAATACTTTGGTGTACCATCCATTTACTCTTATCCTAAAACTAACTTCCATCTTTCCCAGTGATTATTTTGGCTGTGACATTCCCATGCTTTTTTGGGTAAGCCAACCCCAACTTCTATCCCTGAAAGATATTGAACTTAAAATGAATGACTAGTCCTTAACTACAAAAGAACATAACTGAATCAGGCCACAGCCCATCTAGTCCAGCATCCTGTCCCACAAAATGGCCCACCAATTGTTCATGGGCACGTCAAGCAGAAGACAAGGGCAAACATTCACCTGCTCTCAGATCCCAGCAAATGGCCCTATAGGCATCCTGCTTGCCCCCAGGCCTCTTTTATTCCAGGACTAGGTACTGTGATTCCTATATACATAAACTTTCAGTCTGCACTATAACTGATTGTTTATGCACCCCTATGGAAATAAGTCTATACCGCATTGCTTCATTTGGAACAGGACTGTCTAGGTAATGGCAAATTCTTACGTGTTGATATGTGTTTGTGTGTTAATTCATCAAACATGTAAGGCCGCATCACCATGCAATCCATTTGGAGCAGGATTGGAACACATGGGACCGGGAGCGGGTCCAAGATCGTTCCCAGCCCATCCCCATACCAATCCTGGCAACATGGGCTAGGCGCGGGTTGGGCACAGATGGAGGTGTCCTCATGCGAACCGCACCAAACCCTGGTATGGGGGAGCAGCGCCCCCTCCTCTCCGCCCCCTCTCTCCTCATTGGAAGCCAGATTGATGTCAGCCCACCCCTGTGCCACATCCCTCCCTCCCTTAGGGGCAATGAAAGCCTGGACTGGGCAGGAGGCATGGAAAAAAAGTTAAAATAAAGCATACTTCATCATAATAAATTTATAAATAATTTTAAAAGACAGAAACCACAAAAATTAAGCCAGTATCCTGCCTGCCTTAGTGACTGGGATTTTAAAATGTCAGCGGCTGCAATCTCCAATGCACAGGGCAGGAACGGCAAGCACACCCCACCTCCTAATGATGTGAGCCCCAATCTCCTCTCCGGATAGCCGGCAATCGTCCCCATGTGTGGTCTCAGCTCATTAACCAATGCATGCCGGGACCCCAAACAGTGCTGAGACTTGTTTTTTCAGGTGCCAAATTTGGTCTTGGTCTGGCACGGTTTGGGGGGATTTGGTCCGCTTTCCATGGACCAAATCCAAAATACATGGGGACGCCCCTTGCCAATTCTGTGTCCGGAACCATACCAAACGTGCATGGGGACATGGCCTAAGTGAACCAGTACAAATGGGTGAAAGGACCAGCATAAAAGGACCATTTGTGTAGTCATTAAATGGTTCATTACTATGATTGAGCATTGTGGCTTTGTAATTTTCATCTGATTTACAACCTCTGTGGGTCAAGGTTCATCAGAAGATAGATTCTTATGACATATTTATTTGTCTGGTTCCCATAATCATTACATTAAATCGAACATATTAGGAGCTGGCTGCAAGAAACGTTTGGATTAGAGAAGCCTAAAAAGGTTTACTGTTTCTTCATATAATGATTACAGAAAGCGTATTTAATTTGCATAAAATGCATTAGTAACTATTAAATAAAGATTAGGCATCACATTAACCTTTGTTAATTTAAAATTAACTTTTTTAAAAGTTTGGGTGCTATCAGCCCACAAGAAAATGATATTGATTTAGATGGAAATTTCCTGATAAAATAAATATATATTTGCCCTGTAGACAGGCATATATTAGTCTAATGAGATAGTGCCATTTCTTGTGTAAATACATTATTTCTCCACCATTGGAGTTTCACAAGAGATATTTTTGCTTTGTTGTTCTTTTCCCCAGAAAGATGTGCAAATGAATTTACTTGGCAAATAATGGCTTCAATGAATTCTTTTTAAATAAGCATTTTTAAATGATGGCTTTACTTGTTACACGTTTTCAGAGCATGAGGGGGGAAAAGAAGAGGAAGAAAAGAAGAAACAAATCATACTTAAGTAGCTGCTCTGTTTCCTAATTCCACATCATGAACCTCAATTCAAAAGGGTTAAGAGCCCATTAAATTCTTTTCTCAGTCTATAAGATTCTTTGCCAACCCTCTTCAGTGTTTTGTAGAAATTGTCTTGAAGGTTAGCTACAAAGAATTATTGTACATCTCAAATGTCCTCGACTTTTGGTCTAGCCAGTTTGGTCTAGTGGTTAGGGAGCCAGACTCTTATCTGGGAATACTGAGTTCGATTCTGCCCTCCCCCATGAAGCCAGCTGGCTGACCTTGGGCTGGTCACAGCTCTCTTCTGAGTTCTCACAGCCCCACCTACCTCACAGGCACTGCATCTCCATGCTGGCCACTTTGGGTGCTGTTTGGGCATGCAGGGGCCAGGTGTGGGACCGGGCACGCATTTTGGGCATCCCCATGACATTCCCGGCAAGGCAGGACAGGCATGGGTTGGGCGTGGATGGTGGCATCCCCATGTGAAGTGTGCGGAACCTGGTACAGGGAAGCCACAGCCCCTCCTCTCCACCCCGTCTCTCCTCATTGGAAGCCGGATCGACATCAGCCGGATTCCCCCCTCCCTTAGCAGCACTGGGAGCAAGGACTGGGGTGGGAGGCATGGGAACAAGTAAAAACAAAGCTCCATTCATAAAAAATAACTTTTTTTTTTAAAGGAAAAATGCTGAAAGCTGCAACGAGGTTTATCGGCAGTAGGGGCTTGAGCAGTTTTGCACACCTCCGCTGCTCTGGGGACCGCGGGAGTGCCCATCAACTTTAAAATCAAGACTCTATTATTGTGTTGACAATTGGGGAAATGGGGGTTGCAAATGCAACAAAAATCAAGCCATTATGCAGCCTGCCTTGGCGTTCTGAATTGGGGTTTGAATTACTTCTGTGGAAATGGCAGAAAATTAAAAAAACCAAGCCGTTCTCCAGTATGACTTTGCAATCAGCATTTTAAAAAGTCAGCGGCTGTGATCTTCAATAGACAGGACAGGGACGGCAATCACACCCCACCTCCCAATGACATGAGTGCAAAACTCCTCCCCGTTGGCCAAAGGTATCCCCATGTGTGTTCCCGGTTCACTGAGGAATGCGTGCTGGCTCCCCAAACCGCACCAAGACTTGTTTTAACAGGTATCAGATCTGGCACACATGTGGCATGGTTTGGGGGGATTTGGTATGATTTTCTCATGCCAAATCCAAAGCCCATGGGGATGGACCGTGCTGCTCCCATGCTTGGAACTACGCTAAAGCTGCATGGGGACACAGCCAGGGTGTTCTGTTGTGGGGAGAAGAATAGAAAACCTTTGTCAGCCTCTTTGAGTCCCCTTAAATGGGTGAGAAAAGCAGGGCTGGAAAAGCCAACTCTTCTTCTTCTTCTCCTTCTTTTCCTTCTTCTCCTTCTTCTTTTTCTTCAAGCATAGAGACATCTTAATTATTTGTATATGAAAGTCATGATTGGTTAATTGCAACAAACCTCTGGTGACTGTTATCAGGTAAAATCCACTACATATAACCTATATGATTGGTCATTAGATCCAACGACCTGAAGCAAGCTCTTATCCTCTCAATTCTCCCTTATTAATAATGGATTCCTCCCTTATGTGAATCATTGCAATTCACTGAAAAATCAAGATCATGAGGATGCAGAAAATTTCAAGTTGAATGTGCTGACTTCTAAATAGGTATACGCATGATGCATCAGAGCCAATGGCTGTGTCGTTCTGCACTCTGATGTCTGTAATAATATGGTAAATATAAGCATAGTGCCTTTAATGATAGAAAGGATAGTTTGCTTCCTTTTTATTCTCATGCCAGTTGCCAGATTAGTACTACTACATCATTTTAATTATGCAAGATTATAAAATCATGGAGTCTCTTTTTATATATCATTTGACACCAAAGTCGAAGGGTTGAGGGCAATCCAGAGGCATTAAAACCCATGGGAGAGTCGGCCTCAGGTTATATTTGTTTTACCACATGTTTTACCATATGTCATATATATTTTACTATTTGATTGTAACCTACCCTGGGACCATTCGGTGAAGGCTGGGATATAAATGTTCTAAATAAATAAATAAATAAATAAATAAATAAATAAATAAATAAATAAATAAATAAATAAATAAATAATCTATTCAAAGGCAAGAGGCTAAGGACCTTTAATCAGTTTCATGATCCCCTGTAGTCATGATCCCCTGGAATCAATCATTATATGACTTGTCTGAGATTTATCAGGAAAGGCTCAGTCTTTCAGGAAATACTTTACCTGCAAAGGAAAGAAGTACCGTTTAGAAGGTCTTCTTAGCTGCTCATAAAATCTTGCTGAAATGTAATTCATGATTAATTGTCTCAAGAAGCTCCTGAAAAGCCTTATACAAGCCCAAGGTATTTTTGATTTCATTAGTTCCCTTTTCAGTCCTGTCATGGTGATCCTATTGCCTTCCATTATAACCAGCTTTAACCTTCCAGCATAAAAAGGAATGAATAGTTCTATAATTCATAAATCAGACAAGATTCTATCATTTCCATGCAAGACAGTCATGAGTGATGATTAGTTTAATCACAACCCCTCCTCTTCCTTTTTCTTCTGGCTGATAATGAAATCACTTATCTTTCAAATTTAAGTCAATATACATGTGAATATTAAAACATGTAAATCCACAAAACAAATCACACTAGACTCACCAAAATAAATTTAAATGCAGTTAACATGGCACAAAAGGTTTGGATAAAAGCAGTGATGTTTTCCTAAGACTATTGCAACATTTACATGAGCATCTATATGAATCTGTGTCAGTCAGCCTCCTTGTGAGCCAGCTGATGTAGTGGTTAAGGAGCCGGACTATTGTGTGGGAATACTGGGTTTGATTCTGCCCTCGTCCGTGAAGCCAGCTGGGTGATCTTAGGCTAGTCATAGCAATCTTCTGAGCTTTAACAGCCCCGCCTACCTCAAAGGGTGTCTGGTGTGGGGAGAAGAATAGAAAGCTTTGTCAGCTGCTTTGAGTTTCCTTAAATGGGTGAGAAAAGCAGGGTAGAAAAGCCAACTCTTCTTCTTGTCACTTCAAACACTTTTTGACATACCCTTATTATGGTTCTTCTGGGGGAAGTTTGTGGGGTTGACTCATTTCCCTATTTGTGTGTACAGATAAGGGAAAAGTATAGACTGATTAGGTTTGATTCCCACTTGACCTTTTCACTAGATTTTCACTAAAGGTTCACCAAACATGGTCAGCTGCTGGCCATGGCTGCATTCATACATCGCAAAAAAGAAAAAAATATATCAAAACTGCCAAACATTAGTGGACGCGTCCGCATGCTCAAAACAATCCAAAAGGATTCCGTGTCCACCTCAGGAGCGTCCGCATCCAAGCCCCTAATTTGCGCTACATCTGAGTTAATACGTGTTTGAAAAACCCCGCTTGACAAGTGTACTGCATTAGAAACAAGGGGCTAACATGTATTGTCATGAGGGTCATGGGGACGCTCCTGGGTTACTTGGGGCAGAGCATGGTGGCCGCAGTATTAGCGGGTGGGATTTTTGACTGTGCTGCATGTTCCTGCTGTGTGCACTGTGATCAGCAGCCGCTTGGGGTTTTTTTCATATGAACTGAGGGAAGAAGAAGTAGATGAGCTGTTATGTGAAGTGAATGGGCAGATGTGGGCACATTTGCTTGACAGCTCATTTGCTTCAGTGCAAACTTGTTGCCTTCCCAGAAATGTGAATGGATGTAAGCAAGTTTTTTTCCCCCATTCATCCCCTCCTTGTCTATGGCCGGCAGGGGAGGAGGGGATGAAAGGGAAAGTAACCTTGCACGCTCACTCTGCCGGTGGGCGGATGAGAGAATATTGTAATGCTCCTCTCGCCACCATCATCACTGCCACTGTTCCCACTGTTCCATGGGGACAGGCAGTTACGGTTTGGATCTGTGTTGCCCCAAACCACATGGGGACGCTTCATTCCACGTTACAAGGTGGATTTTTATCACATGTATCCAAATCACATCAGTTGGCTTGCATGCGGATGCGGCCAGTGTGTGTTATTTATGTTCTTAATCCACTTTTTCCAATTAGGAATTTTCATAAGAAGGTGATAGGCAGACTGGCATGTGAAAACAACACTACTTTGTCTGAAAGCCATCACCACAGAGGCACCCTTTCTCTTTTATTTTTCATTGTGTGTGAATGAAGTCCAAGATCATCCAGCCAACTTCATGGGGGAGAGCAGAATCAAACCCGGTATTCCTAATAAGAGTCTAGCTCCTTAACCACTAGACCACTAGAGAAGTGAGGAGGTGACTTACTAGTCCAGTTTCTAACAGGGGCACTTCCGCTCTGGACTGAAAATGGCTGACTTCTGAAGTCACTTCCTGTCTGATGCAAATATAGCCACCACAAGGAATGTGGCATTTATTCACAATGCTTCCCATCCCAGCAGTAGCTCACATATGACATACTCTGGATAGTAAGGACAGACTCTGCTAATCCTGTTTAATTCCCTGATGTTCCCCAGACCAAGGACCTGCCCTGTACTATGACACATTGGAACCATGAATAATGTGTTCTTGGAAAATTCTATGACGTGCATTACTAAACTGATTGTATTTTATATGCAGATTTTTAATACAGATGTTGGCCTATAATTACACTGGGAGTATATAAATGAAAGCTAATACACTACAATATTTCAATAAATTAATTATAGTATGGTACTTGACTCCATTATCTCAATTATTTGCAGGTGTGTTGCAGGTGTATGTAGAAAATATGTCACATAAGCAAGCATGCAGTAAAAAGAGGTGTACAATATTTTTATGTATCTGAATAACCAGGAAATGCATATCACTATTAAAGAGACATCATTTCCCTACAAGTAATTTTGGATAGTATAGGATACTGTCATAAGCAGAAAATACAAAATAGCAATTCCAGTTCCCTGCCACTTGGAAGACCTACAATGGATTTTGTAATGAATTATCTGCCATGAATTCTGTTTACTTCTCTTACATTTGTGGGCTGTTCACAGTATTAGACTAGGAAACCATAACATAAGTTTTACAGTATCATTATCATCTCTCCTAGCTCATTCTTTAGTGGATCCATGAATCCAATGAATTCTTAGGTGTTTCATCAGAAAACTAGTCCAGTATTAATTATGTGTCTATCTTGTACTCAGTATTTCAAATGAGTGTTTTATGAAGTCATCTAAAATGAAAATGTCTAGTTTCATGGGTTTTCTTTTTAAGGGGAGGAGTAGGACATTCCACTATTGTTACAATGTTGGGCAGAATCCAGAAGAAATGGGAATTCTAAATTTAAAGCCCATTGAAGGTATGATACTTGATTTAGGACCAGGGGAAGTGGAAGCAGGGAAGCAATTTCTTGGTTGTGCTGTCCAAATTGGTGGTGTGTATGTTTTGTTCAATTAACTCATATGGGTAGGTTGAACAGAGGTCATGGTTCTACCTTATCATGGAGCAGATTCAAGAAGAGGCTCCCAGGTATGACCAGGTGCCTCCATTTCAGTGCCTGATAATTCAGGAAACAAGGGAGAGGAGGCTCTGAGGTGGTACATCCACACTTCATGGTGCTTTTTCCTCACCTGAAATGGCTCCATGCTTTCCTGGAACTCCCCTCAGGCTGGAAAGGGTTGGAGTACATGAATGTGCTTCACACCTATAATACCACTAGTGCCAAGGAGAAGAAGAAGGAGAAGTTGGCTTTTCCACCCCGCTTTTTTCACCCATTTAAGGGGATTCAAAGTGGCTGACAAAGCTTACTAGTCTTCTCCCCACAACAGAACACCCTGTGAGGTAGGTGGGGCTGTGAGAGCTTGGAAGAGAGCTCTGACTAGCACAAGGTCATCCAGCTGGCTTCATGGAGGAGGCTGGAATCAAACCTGGTATTCCCAGATAAGAATCCAGCTCTTATTAGGGGCTTGGAAATGCACTAGACCAAACTGGCTCCAAACACTCTGTTTGCACTTCTTCCTGTTTGGAACAGGTACAGGGGGAGCATGTGACAGGCAGTGCAAGCACAATGACACACCATGCTGCCCACTAGTCTTTGTGACAATACAATGCAGGTAGGTGCTGGTTTGGGTATCAGTGTTTGAACATGGCTGTTGCCCTGGCAACCATCCACATTTCAGGTAAGTTTGGGGAAGGTCTGGGTAAATAAATAATTCTGCCTGTAGATGGTTGACCTGACTGCTATTGCTTCCTTTTGCACCCCTTTCCAGCCAATCCACAAACTATTCAGAAGCCTGCTATTTGCTGAACTTTTGAGTCACTTTGAAGATGCAATTCTCATTCTGGAAAGAAAAGAAAAGGAAAAGGAAAAGGAAAAGTGGTATGGATATTAGCGGCATCTGAAATTCATGCTGTTGATCCATACTGTGCCACAATCAGAAAGTCAGAGCACTGTATAAAGGTTTATGAAGAGCAAATAACTATAGAAGATTCAATCAAATGAGTCAGGCCACACACTACAAAGTGCCTGAACTAGGGCAGTTTTGCTCGATTCCTTCCCAGTCTCTAAATTAAAGGCAAATATTATAGTTCGGTTAGCTATTGCTGTTTGCATACATGCACAAACAAATGTGCGTTCAGGTGCGCACACACAATGTCACATAAAGTTACCCAAGCCATTGCTCACATGGCTGGTTTTTCATTACTGAATACCAGATACCCTTCTAAATTATTAAAGAGTATCCTGTTATATTTATTACAGAGCTGGGCTGATATTACTGCCAATTGTCAAATTTCGGTTTCCTGTTGTTGATTTTCATGCATGAGAAACACACAGCCGCTGGATTGGTGCCAGCGCTCCATCAATCTCTCTCGCTGACTTCGACCTCGGGATATGTAAGAGCAGTGGATAAATTGGAAGATCAATGCCTGGTCCCTCCTGCTGTGCCAGCTGCTATTGAGAAATTAATATGAGGATCACTATAAATAAAAGATAAAAGATGATACGGCTTAGAGTGTAAAATATTAAGGCCGGACACAATGTGCTCTATGAATCTAAACCAAAAGCCAAGTGTGTTAACCCTGTGAGAGAGCAGACTGCTGTGTGAGATGGAGGGCAACCAAAGTGCTCCCTGAAAGTGAGAAGACATCACCCCAATGCTTACTATAATTAGACTTTGTAGAAGCAGGTTATCAAGATGCAAACATTTTTAAAATAGTGTAGTGTCTTTCATGTGTCCCCTGAAAGGGGCAGGATTTGAGGTGGGTGGATAGAAGCTGCCAGGGGACACATTTAAGCTGCAGGTGAAGGGTACATGCCTAACCTAGTTGAAGAAGGAGAAGAAGAGTTGGCTTTTCTACCCCGCTTTCTGACAAAGCTTTCTGTTCTTCTCCCCACACCAAACACCCTGTGAGGTAGGTGGGGCTCTGAGAGCTCAGAAGACAGCTGTGACTAGCCCACGGTCACCCAGCTGGCTTAATGGGAGACTGGGTGGAATCAAATGCAGTATTCCCAGATAAGAGTCTGGCTCCTTAACCACTAGACCAAACTGGTGGACAGGTGGACTGCTGTTGTTATAGTGGACCATAAAGGCCATGTAGATAGCATCCTCTGGTCCTGTGGTCCAGTATACCAGGCTCCCTTTTAGCCAAGCACACAGAAGGGGCTTGGAAATGCACCACTGAAAGTGTTCTGTTCTGGAACTGTAAAGGCCAGGAACTTTCATTCTGTTGAATGAACTTATTACGGCGCAACAATATAGGATGCAATCTATGGACCAACAGGCTCGATTTGTGGAAAAATGTAGCCCCTTCAGCAAACAGACACAGGAGGATCCCAGTCTCAGACCCTCCCTTTCCTTTCTATTAAAATATCTATTAAAAAAAAATACAAAATCTTTTTCCAAATCTTTTATTGCAAGAATATTGGAATTGTTTTATTTGTTCTCTTGAATGCAAGCCTCTTTATGGTTATGTGGCTACTTATACCAGTGTACATATACGTTTATGACATATTTATGTGTTACTTTTTAAGTTGGTCAGTGTTGTTTGTGACTGTTTATGTTGATAGTTTTGGAAATAATAAAATTATTTTTTTTAAAAAAAAGCTGTGCTCGCTGAAGCTGAGCCTGACCTTCATTCCTGATGACAGGGGCTGAGTTGGGCCAGGTTGGGCTATCCTCAGTGTAGAGAGCCGTTGTAGCAGTGTATAGGGTAGCCCATAATATGCAGAAATGGCCTGTGTTGGAAATGAACATGGTTGTGCATCTTTGCATATTGACACGATATACAGTATGTAGAATACAACTCCCTCACAATTGCTAAGAAAGGATTGGTTATTCTTGATGGCAGCCCTTCCTTAAATATATGCACATCACATCCTTGATTTACTGCTTCAATAGTTACTCTTAAGTAACTATTAAGTAGGCTTAAATAGACATACTTTCAAATTACCACATCTTTACCCAGATATTTGCATTGATTCTACCTTCTTTGCCCCCATGTTCCTTTCTTCCCTTCTTCCTTTGAACCTGTTTCTCTGACTTTATATATTGATTTGTTGGTTGCCTGCAAGTCCTCTCCTTGCAGTAATAATACTCTCCATTTCTTTTTCTCCATCCAAAGCCAAGTATCCAAGCCAATCTCTCAGTGTATCAGGTTGATTATTCATTTTGAATTGTTCTTAATCAGAATGAACTCATGTTTCATTGACAAACTTTATAGCAGGGAGCTATTTTATAGCACTACACGCTTTCCCCATTGGGCCCAATCCTGTAAAGGTACTGTTAGAAATCTCTATCCTCCTCTGCTGAAGGGAGGCTTTCTCAGACCCCAGAAACGATCTACAACATTTTGTGGGTGATTGCACATGGTGAAAATGCCCTCTGCAGCCATGTCTCTACTTACAGTATATCACTACCACAGTGTGCCCTTTGGGATAGGGAGTCTTCATTTTTAGCGGCATCAGATGTCCTCCAGAGCACACAATGACTTCCCATGCCAACTGGAGGTGTGGTAGGAAGAAATAGCATGGAGGGCAGACACTCAACAGCCACAATGATTCGACAGGCTCACATGGCACAAATGATGCAATGGAAGCACCCAGTGGTGCGATGAGTAAGTGTTCCATCGGAGCTTCCTGCTCTCCTACTGCAAGACTACAGAGATGTCCTGGTTATTCAAATGTCGCCCCACTTCTCACATCTGGATAAGAATATAAGCACACAAAAGAAGCCTTGCTTTATCAAGGGACAGCCCATATAGTCCAGCAAACTGTGTGTCCCACCACTTGCTTCTGGGAACACTCAAACAAGATGAGGATGTGAAACCCTCACCTGCTCTTGACTTCCTGCAAATGATCTTTAGAGGCATCCTGTCTGTATCTCCAATCTAAATCATCCATTCTAGTGGCCACTGATGCATCTGTTCTCCATGGATGTAGCCTAGCTTTCCACATTCTGCTGGAGAGAGGGAGACAGAGGAAAGAGAACTGGTATCAGAACGAATACATGAGAAAACTGAGGCTGTGGTCACATTTAAGATTTAATCCAGCTTCAGTTCACTTTCAGAATGAGAGTATACATCAGCAAAGTGGCAAGCTACTTTCTTTCAGTGTTAAATAATTCAGAAAATTCACCTTTGGAATAGATAATGTGGGGGGAAAATTAATGGTCACTTTGCTTATATGTTCTCTCACTCTGAAGGTGGTCTGAAGCTGGATTAAATCTTAGGTGTGACCACAGCCTGGCAGAAGAAGAGTGAAATACACTTGAATGTCTTGCCATACACAAACAAGTATGTGTCTTATGTAGTCTTCACACAACATAGATTTCTATATGATTCCACCCTCCTTCATGAAGCCTGCTGGGTGACTCCGGGCTAGTCACAACTCTCTTCTAAGCTCTCACAACCCCACTGACCTCACAGGGTGTCAGTTGTGAGAAGAACAGAAAGGTTTGCCAGCCGCTTTGAGTCCCCTTAAATGGGTGAGAAAATCAGGGTAGAAAAGCCAACTCTTATTATTATTATTTCCTGGCACACCACTGTAACAGTTACTGTATATATATTTTGGTATTCAAGGTTCAATTGATACACAAGAAAGATGCTCCTTTCCCCCTGAAGACACATTCAGAAAACCTTCATATAGATATAGACATATTCTTATTTGTAGTTAAACCACCTACTGAGTAACAAAGGCTCCTTTTGGTCTCCAGCTTCCTATGAAGAATTCCCAAACTGGTGGCAGTCCCTCCCCACCTTCCTTCTTTTCTCTCTTCTTTTCCTTTTGGTTTTCTTAAGGGTCAAAAAGCATGCATTACAAAAAAGGGAAAGAGGGGGAAAAAAATTAAAGATCAATGCCTTCTTCCCCCGCCGTGCCAGCCTCAGTTGAAAAATGAATATGAAGATCACTATAAATAAAAGATAAAAGATGATATGGCATTTGGAGTAAAATATTAACACTAGGCACAATATGATGGATCAAAGTGCAACCAAATTAACCCCCTGGGATAAGCAGAGGGTTTGTTTATGTTGGATGTGAGAAATGTAGACCTCTTACTATATAATCCTCTGTATACCGACACAAACATGAACCATGAAGAACTTGAAGGGATGAGGCTTCCAGGCGGGAGTTTAGCAAACAATCTATTGTGCACTTTGCCTTTTATGTACTCTGCAGGTTGCCCATGCAAAGCATTTGGGGTTGACTTTGCTCTTGGGCTGTGCAGCTAAAATAATCACTCACTGACTTTATGCAGGGATGCAAAGCTATTATTGAATTGACAGTTGCTTCAAAGAGGAGCAGATATCTCTTTTCTTCTTTTTCTCCCTGAAAAGAGCTATTTAGGGGGTGGGGGTGTTTTCCATTCGGATTTGCCAATTGCTTTCTGCATCTATCAATCACTCAATGGATTCTAGTGCGAAGACATCATGTCTAGGGTGTCTGCAAAGCATTCCGCAAACTGCATGCCTTTCTCTGTAGTTTTCATGCATGCTCTTTCTTGGCCTGTGCAATAATGTGAATAATCAGAGACCATGTAATATTAAGCCTAACAACAAATCTCTTTATAGGATGATCATTTTTATATAGCAAAAAAAAATATTTTTTTTTTTTTCCCCATGGGACTCTTTGGGTGCTTCCGCACATGCCCTTAAACACCCATTAAGGACACATGTGGAAGCATGCATCGGCACAGGGGCACCTTTTTAAGCCACTTTTAGTATGGAGCATCCGCACAGTAACACCCATTAAGCACACATGTAGTACAGAGTATCCGCACAGCGGCACCCATTAAAGATGGAATTGAATTAAAGACATTTGAAAAGCATGAATTATTTTGAAATTCGTAGTATTACCTTGACACAGAAATACTAATTGCCAGTTTGACTTTAAAGAAAGCACTCAGGTGTGCAAGATACATGTACCGTGTTTTTGTATCTGGCAGACAGCAACACGAAGACAATAAAGACTTGTTAAGAGTAAAGGATATTATTGTCCCAATATCAATTTTATTAAGATAGTATCTGTGCCATTAAATACCAGATGTTGTAGTCTTCTGTTAACAGATAACTAAAATAACAATATTAACCAAGAGCAACACTTTTAGTAGTTCCTCTTTGACACACTTTTGCAAAGCTGCCAAACATCTGTCAAGGTTTTGTGAGAAATGCCAAATATCTATACAGTGTACAGAAGCCAACAAGGTTGTATAAAGTAGAAATGTACACAACAGGAAACAAATGGATTACTTCATGAGTGACTAACAGCTGTAAATCTGAGTGTTTCTACTGTCTTGGGTTGCATGGGGACTTAGAGGATTACTCCAGCATCTGTTCACCATAAAATTTTCTTGTTCTAAGCCATGGAGTTGTTAGAAGAAACACTTGGACACACATTCCAATACTCATGCAAATAGGACATAGTGACAATATTGTATTAGAGCTTGATAACATCTTACTCTCACATCCCACAGTCTTTCCTTGTATCCCACAGTTTTGTACGATGCGGGTTTGTTCTTACACATTCAGTAAAACGTCACTTCCCTTAATTTTGAGTCCTCCCGTTGCTTTTGTTCAGGATATCGTTCAGCTTCCCAGTGTAGCCCACAGCTACAGAATCTCCTAGTGGTCTCCTATCCAAGTACTGACCAGATTTTATCTTACTTACCTTTTCGAGCCAAGGTCAGCTAGATGCTGGAACCCTTTGAGACACTGACTCAATGATAAAGTTCAGAAAAAAAAAGAGAATGAGAGAAAAGAGCCTGCAGTCAAGACATACATCCAGAGAAATAGATAATAATTAAAAATCTAACTTCTTTTAAAAATGAAACTAAGGGTTATAACTTTCATGCAAAGTAGAAAATAGTGTAGGTCATATAAATATTTTGGGATTTCTTCCTAAGTAGAATTGTATCCATAGACTATGACAAACCAATTTGCAGTTGATTGTATTCCTGTTCAACTTAATCCAGAGGGACTTGCTTCTGCATAGATGTGTGCAGGATTGTACCATTCAGCTGCAGTCCTTTACAGCACTCACTTGGGAACAAGCCCAGTTGAATCTGATGGTGTTTCCTTTTGACTTAATAGGCACAATGTGTTGCTGTAAAACAATCCATAGGAACGAAACATGAATCCATCTTTTCAGCAACAGGATTAGGTGGAGATGAATGCTGGCTCACACACAAAATGATGGGACAGGGACTGAAAAATGACACCATCCCGCCAGCGTATGAAGCTATCATCTACCTTGGATCTATGCTTGGATCAGTGGCAGGGTGGCTCTGTTTCAATCCCTGGCTTATCTCTCAATGCATAAGCTGTCAGTCACTTACATCTGTCTAATCCTGAGTAGACAAGTGTGTGAAAGTGATCAAACTTTCCATGTGGATGCTGTTGGAAGTACTGGAATAAATCATCATCATCATCAACAACAACAACAACAACAACAACAACAACAACAACAACAACAACATCCATATGAATGTTTGAAATCAACCTCCTCCAAGGTATGCAACCCAATGGTACACCTTTAGAGTACTTTGGAGATGCAACAGAGTTTATAGATGAGCATGACAAGCAAAATATTATACACTGTGAGAAAGAAGCTGTATGTAAAATATGACCTTATAAGAAACTGAGCAATGTCAGATGAATTAATGTAACTAGAATTTGTGCAGAAAAGATCTCCATATAAATTCTAGGGATATATCGGCAGAGAATAGCTATTGTTTTTACATTTAATCCTAGAAATTGACATGATAACTAAACTTGTGAGTTTTTTTTAAAAAAAATCATCCTCATCCATTTTTATTTTAGTTTATTATAAAAACACTGCTTTCATTTTGTGTTCATAAACAGTCTTACCTGTTAGAGAAGTGCCAAAGTGGTTCGGTTGTTCACAGTCCACAGCAAACCAACTATGTAGTTCACAAATGTTTCCATTAAAATGACCATTGTTCAAATATCCAAACATTTGATAGAACTGAACAAATGCAGTTTGTGTTCACTGTTTTTGCCCTTGAAAAGGTCTTTTTCAATGAGAAATGGGTATTTTCAAATCAGTTTGTAATTGAACATGAACAGCCATTTGTTTGATTAACCAGTTCACCATCAAACCAAAGAAATAGGTGTTTGATTCAGTAGAGAACTTAACACAAAATTTTAATTTATGCACATCTCTATTGCTGTTGCTTTTATGGATGGAAATTACATGATTTAAAAGACAAATCTAATGGTTAAATTAATATCTAAGACTTTAGAGAACTTGAATATAAATCATATGTTCAGTTTACCATTAAACTGAACACCCTTTGGTTCATTGTTGAACCAGTTAATTAACACAAGGGTTGTTCATGTTCAAATGTAAACATGTTTGAAAACAAAAATAACATCTTTTTCCATTGAAAAAAGATCTTTAAAGGTGCAAAAACATAAAAACGGGTGTTTTTCCACGACGCTCCTTTAATCTGGATCTAAGAAGATCCAAATCTAAGGAACTGGTACATTCCTTAATCTGGATCTAGTAGATCTGGATTAAGGGAAATACCCAATGTATTTCCACGGATGGTCTAGCACCCAATAGCAATGGGTGCTAGCCTCCCTGCCATGGAAACTCTGGAGCACCCATTTGGAAATCCGGATCTTGTCACCACAGGTGTTTGGGGGGACAGGGGGTGCAATCTCTGAATTGGTTACGAAGTCATTTCAAAGTAATTTCAAAGTCACTTCAAAGTCACTTCAAAGTCTGTGCAAAATAGCTCCAGAGTGTCTTTGAAATCTGTGCTGATCTTCAGAGTGAACTTCGAAGTGACTCCAAAGTCTGTGCAAAACAGCTCCATTGAAATCTGTGCTGATCTTCAGAGTGAACTTCGGAGTCACTTCGGACTCACTTCTAACTTCACTCTGAAGATCAGCACAGACTTCAAAGACACTCTGGAGCTATTTTGCACACAGACTTGGAAGTGATTTCGAAATGACTTCGAAGCTTAGGTTTTGGGGCTCCCCCCCCATGGGTGCCCCCTCCCCCTAGCCTCCTCTAGACCCCATTGCCATACAAGCATGGAAACAGGCTTCCTTTAATCTGGATTTTCTGCCTGAAGACCCCATTGTAGACCCCATTAATGGAGTCTACAGAAAATCCAGATTAAAGGCCAGAAAGTACCCATTTGATCCGGATTTCCCCAGCAGCAGTCGAGACTATCAGGTCCCAAATGGGTGCCGTGGTGGAAATGGGATCATCCGGCCCACACCCAAATGGGTCCTTAACTGGTGCAAAAATGGGTACTTTCTGAGAGTGCAAAAACACCCAATCATGAACTATTGGATCAAATTGTATTCTCGAGCAAGAGATTAGTTTGGTTAGATTGAAGTTCTGGATATTGGAACAATTATGTTTCATTTGGTGTCAACATTCACAAACAGTAAACATGACATACTGTAAAATTTAAGAAGTTAGATGTAAGTAAGAATGTGCACAAATGTTCTAAACATTCAAAATTAGATCGAATTCAATCAAATGTGGCCATTCGAATTTGAATAGAATGTCTACACATTCAAATTTAAACATTTGAACTAATGTTGAATGTTACGAAACATTTGTTCAAATGATCTGAAACATTCAAATTTACAGATACGTATCTATTACATATGTATCTCTATGAATCTCATAAGTATCTGTACGCATTTGTGCTGAAAGTACAGGATGAAAATGGGATGCATACGGAATAAAATGGGATGTGTACGAAATGTGTACAGATATGTATAACACATATGAATCTTGTTGACATCCATATCTTCAAATATGAATGTTGTCCACATTCATATCTTCACATTTGAATCTAACACTTGAACAAATAGATTTGAATGTATTTGATTCGAATTGGATTTTGTTGCATTTGGATTCTAAACATTCAAGTAGAATCGAATGTTTGGATATTCGATTTGAATTCAAATAAAAAAAATTGTACACATCCCTAGATGTATGTATGGTGACAAAAGGATCTGCAAAAGTAACCAAAGCTTTGAGTTACACAACTGTCCAGATCTGCTCTTTTTTTAGGCTTTCCTGGGTGCTTTCTGCACCAACGTCTTGATCTGGGTCAAAGGCCCACTGATCTGGATCCTTGTCCTCCTGATCCACAAGTTAATCCAGATCAAAGAGGATCTGTCCGATTACTCCTGCTCAGTCTGCACAAGACAGAGCCAGATTTGGATTAAGAGCAGATCTATTGTAGTCCCAATATATTGGGTCTACAACTGGATTAAGGGCTGTAAACCTGATTATAGAGGTATGCAGATGGCACACTTATATGATCCAGAAGTACCAAGAGCTGCCATTCTAGTACACTGTTAAAAATCACCCTCCCAATCCCCTGCCTGAAGACCCCATTGTAGACCCCATTAATGGAGGGTCGTTTTAAAGCTCTTGGAAACTTTGCAGCCTCAGGAAGGCTTGAACCTAATTAGGACTGTTAGTGCAGATGGGGCTGATCTACCCCTCACCTCCCTGTGATCCAGATCAGTAGATCTGGTAAAGAGTGATCTACTGATCTGCAGCTGAAGCTGTTATGTGCCAAAGGGTGTTTCTACACTGGCCACGGAAACCCCATTAAAGACACATTAAAGACACATACAGTACAAAACTTACCTTCCACACTGGAGGACGGATGAGAGACCCTTCCAGGTGGCCGCTTCTGCACAGCAGCATGTCAGATCTGGCCTTAACAAGGTCTCGCCACCAAAAAATCCATTCACCATGAAGATCTGGAACATTAGGTCTTCAATCCATCCCCTCACCTTGATCCATTAGGAAGCAGGATGCTTCAGCATATGGAGAGGTGAGGGGACAGATGTGATGGTGGCCACCATCTTGGGAAGGGGAGAAGCAGGCCAGTCTGCCTCCAGAGGCCCTCCCCCACACACCACATGCTGGCGTAAACATGCGGTGACTGGCAGCTGAATGCTCCAGGCCTGCAGCTCTGGGGGTGTTGTTGGTGGCACGGGAGGATGGCTGCACTTGGGAATGGGTGCTGCAGCCTCCACAGCGCCCAGAAGATCTGGCCCTCAGGATCCATACTCCCCACACATGTGCAGATGCGGGAGGCCTCTTCAGATCCGTCCCTATTTTGGATGGATCCTCTGGAGGACGTATTGCTGTGAAACAGATTTTCTTTAATCCGTTTCTTGGCAGCCAGTGCGGAAGCACCCAAAGAGGCCTCATAGTCCTTATCCACAAACTATATTTCTATACGTATATTTTTTTTAAAAAAAGAGTTTATCCTGTCCTTCGTTATATATCCTACAAACAATAAAACATAAAACTAAGCACTAATTTAGAATATTTGCTTCAAAGCAAAAGCCTCATAATCAACTTTAGCTACTTTCTGTTGCTATGGTTATTAGCTCATTTCTATTTATATCACCAGATTACTAAAAATTAGAGAGATATACAAATCAGTTTGATTTGAAGAGAACCTAATTAGACATTGTCTCATAACATTCTGTTTAGATCATCAAAAGAATCAAATTGACCAGCCAATTTGACCCAAAGAAATAATAAGAAAAACTAGATGAGATTTCCCCCCTTCCCATCTCGTACTAGCAAGTGACTCACCTTTTGTTTTAGTGTATTTTAAGTGACACCATGGCCGTGTCTTCACGGCAACCTTATCTCTGATTCAAAACGTTTTCACTCCTCGGAGTCCGCACGGCAGTTTGGCTTAACACACTTTCTCCGTGTTAAACCACCGCAAAGTGTGATGAATCTCAATCCTGATTTCAACAGGTCTCACTCCGGATCGTGTGCTTGAAATGTTTTACATTTTTTACTGTGGGGACCGTACCATGTTAAGGGGTGAGAATCCATGTTTAGGGTTTCCCTCCCCCAATAGCTTGCTTCCAAAGATAGTGATTTCATTGAAAAAATCCACCCTCAAAACAGCCACTATAAAAATCCAGTCCTTAAAGCTACACTGTAGCGATCTAGCCTCCACACCTTAATAACAATGTTGCAGTTTTGCGCAATTCTAGCTCTTTGAAAGTTCTGACCTTTAAAAAAGGGAAAGGAAAGGAAAGCCCTGGAGGTTCTGTTTTAAAGGCTGTGGCTGTGAAGGGGATTTGAATTGGATTTTTGAATATTTGAATATTTGTGCACACCCCTAACCAGAAATATGGCCAGAAATCAGCTATTAATGGTGCTTTGATAAAAATGGCTCAGATGGAACCAGACCAGTAAGTCATCTCCCTCCTACCTGAACCCTCATGGGAGGGAGGGGAGAAGAAGAAGAGTTGGCTTTTCTACCCCTCTTTTCTCAGCCATTTAAGGGGACTCAAAGCGGCTGACAAAGCTTTTCTATTCTTCTCCCCACAACAGAACACCCTTTGAGATAGATGGGGCTGAGATACCTCAGAAGAGAACTGTGACTAGCCCAAGGTCACCCTGCTGGCTTCATGGGGGAGGGCCGGATCAAACCCGGTATTCCCAGATAAGAGTCTGGCTCCCTAACCACTAGACCAAATTGTAGGGGATTGTAGTTAACACATGTCATTGGTGTAAGCAGGATGTTTGAAACTCTCAAAAATGGCTCATGTGAATAAAGTCATAGTCACACATTGCTTACTGGTATCACATAAGAAGGGACAGCATGAGGACATAACAGGGAAATAGCTTTGACGCAGGCCTGGTAGAACATGTGAAGACAGTTGTGTTCCAAATGCAGCTATACATACAATAAAAGATACGTTGCAATCTATACTTAGAAATGTTCCTCTAATTTAATTAGCTAGGCATCAGATCTGCAAGGAGACACAACGTCTGGTGAAAACGTAACTTTGCAGCTAGGCTTTTTAGCATTCTAACAGGCCACAAATGACTTTCTAAATGCAGGTATTGTGACAGATACATAATTCTTCCATTTGTTGTTTGGCATAGCAAATTCAAGGTAGAGAATTTTAAAAGGTCCCCTCAAGAATTCAGGTTGATATTTCTGCCATTTGTTTTCTTCATTTAAAGAAGTAGAAGAATATATAGAAGTGCCTATAAAATCTCAGATGACTCACATTTTCTGCAATATATTTCACTAATTAAAGTAAAATACCTTGTGGAATTATCTTCTGAGCAATTTCTCCTGGTTTCATTAATTCTGGTTACTGTCAATTTAAATTTTCTCCTATGAGGTAGAGAAGCAGCCATTTCCTCAGTTAACACAGCCAGGGGAACCCACAAACTGCAAATAGAAAAGAGGTATGGAAAATGAAATGGCATGAGGTTAGATCCAGGATTTTAAAATAAGAACATTCACAAGAAATAACAACTTCATAAGACAGATTGGGAGCTCTGAAGCCAAACTCAGGGGCTGTTCACACTCAATGGAGTGGATATGGATGCTGTGAGGGAGGTCTGTCCACACTCTGCACCGCTGTTGCTGCCATCCTGGTGAGTCTGGGACTCCCCTCCAGCTGCTATGTTCTTCCTGAGCTGTGAACAAGTAAAAACCTGCCCATAGCAACTGTTGAGCTCCCCGTCACAGGACAGTGGTTGCAGCTATACAGTTGTTTACTGAGGCCCAACCACCATGGTAATGTGCCAGCGTGCACCAGATGTTGCCATGGTGATTCGACCAGGGTGGGATGAGCTGAGCCATCCACACTTCGAGTGCTGGAAGTTCAGTTGGGACAGCACCAGCGTTTGAAGTTATACTATCCCATTGGGTTAAGAATGAACATGCCCTCAAACACTATCAGCTGATGGCCAGCAATACCAACTAGTGATCAGCTGGCAGGCAGGCAGGCAGGCACACAGGCAGGCATGCAGGAAGAAAAAGAAGTAGTAGTAAACTGTTCTCCATGCATTCGGGCCAAAGCGCTGTACAGCATTTTAGCTGTAGTGCGAAAAGGCCTCAGAAGACTAAATTGGCTCACAAGAAGTATATTAGCAAGCAGTTTGCACAAAAAAGGCTCTTTATATTTTTTGGATGACAACAAGGATGCAGAAAGTTTTATAGGCAAAAAGCAGTTTTTTTTTCCATTGTCTTTTCCCCAAAGAGAGTTTTGTATGTGAAGCTTTTTGCAAGCAAAACTACCACCAAGCAGTAGCAAGTTTATAAAATACTTGTATTCTATAAATGTTACTTTATCTAATTTATGTATTTTCATGCATAAGAAAAATAGTTTTCCCTTTAGTATCATTCTATTTTATATAAGCCACCCATATGAATTTAAGACCAGAGTCTTTCAAAAGTTCCCACAAAATGGGGACCAACTGGACCCAGGATAGCAGTTAAATGTAAAAAGGGTTGAAATTCAACTTATCCTTACAGCATTGCATCTATCTCATGCTTAGTGTCTCTATGGTGATGTTTCAAGAGGTGGTAGTAGCTATGACAGCCTTACATCTGTTGAGAACGTAAGAGAAGCCCTGCTGGATCAGGACAGAGCCCATCTAGTTGACATAGTGGCCCACCATATGTTCATGGGCATCTCAAGCAGAGACAAGGACAAATTTTTTCCTGCTCTCGAATCCCAGCAAATGGTCTTAGAAGTGTCTTGCTCCCCCACCCCCAGCCTGAAAGATGTACCTAGGCATTCATTCTAGTAGCCATTGATACATCTGTCATCCATAAATTTGTCTGCAAGCAAATCTGTCTAAAAGCCACCTAGGCTGGTTGCTGTTACCACCCCTTCTGGCAACAAATTCCATAAACTGATGACCCTCTGGGTGAAGAAATACTTCCCCTTGTCGGATCTGACTCTCCTACTCATCAGCTTCATAGAATGTCCCCTGGTTCTAGTGTTGTGTGACAGAGAAAAGAAATGTTCTCTATCCACCTTTTCTATACCGTGCATGCTTTTATATACCTCAATCAGGTCCCCGCTTAAACAACGTCTCTCCAGACTAAAGAGGCCTAGACGTTGCAGCCTGGTTTCATAAGGGAGGTGTTCCAGCCCCTTAATCATTATGGTTGCCCTTTTCTGCACCTTTTCCAGTTCCACCATATGCTTTTTGAGGTGTGGTGACCAGAACTGTACAAATAGCAGAAGAATAATAGGAAGATGGAAGACAGAGCTGAGATGCCGTAAACCCAGTTATAGTTTCTAGAAAGTTTCCATCTTTTTTTTAACCTATCAGTGGTTGAATTCAGTTCACTTTGCAGAGAGGCTGACAAAGGGAATGATGGAGTTTGATCTTCGGGGGGGGGGGGGAGGCAAGCCATATCCTGCTGGTTTGTTTTGGTATTCCAAGTTCAAAGAGGCTGAAGACCGCTACCTGAATGAAGCTTGCAGATTAGCAGCATTGCCTGAGGTTTCCCAAAGGCAGGCAAAGTTCAGCAGAAGTACGAGTATTTTTGGAGCTTTCACGTGTAGTAAAAATACAAGGCTGATAATGCAGCCAGCCTCAGATGACTTCTGAAATCCAACATAAAGCTGTTAATATTGATATGGTTAATATACATCAAACAGGGATCCTTTAATATTTTTTTTTTCAAATCGAAAATTTCTCCACACTGTTGACTTTTCCTCAGTAAACTCTTAGGATTGTTTGGATTCCAGGAGTGTAGAGCCCAAGCTATATTTTGTTTTAAATAATCCTTCATAAAAAATTCAGTTTTCCGTCTAATATGATTGAAACCCAGCTTGAGCGTGTTTTATAATGCATTGAACCAGTAAGACTATAGGTGTTGCATTATTCAGAACATGGGGAGGGGGAATTGTGATATATGTGTGTGTTCAGGGAAGGTGATCAAAGAAATCAGTGGAACTTGATATGTCATGTTATCCCATTTTATTTACTTTTCAGAACTCATCCAAATATTAGAGGGAGAGAAAATCAATATCAATTTTCACCTTTGTCAGGTTCCACACTTCAATTATTAATGAATGTCAAATTTGACCACATTTCTTCACACCACCTGCTCTGCAATAATATTTCAGAGCCTTTATTAAAAATGTAAAATTGTCATTGAATTTCCAAATACGATTCTCCAGTGGCTAATTCAGCTTGTTTTATTAATAAGAGAGTTCTGATGAGTAATACTAATTTAATATGCCCGCATGTAAGATTAAACCATAAATTATTTCTGCTGAAGGTGATGAGATTTGACTGCTATGTGGTTGTTAAGCAAGAACCTTCTGCATTAACCCCATAGGTACGGCACGCAGAGGAGCCATTCTTCCCCAGAAAAGATAAAGTAGTTAATATTCAGATCAAAGAATTGTCTTTTTGGGGGTATAAATATAATTCATTTCATAATACACAGTGTATATATATAGGAGATATATATATAGGAAAGCTCTTTCCATATGCTTTGAAGTGTTGGAAACTGGAATGTTCAAACGTGGAAATGAGGAAGAAAGAAGAAAGAAGTTTGGTTTGCCTGGAATGGAGCACATATTGCCCTTAAAAGACCATTAAGAGATCAGAGTGGATTGAGCAGTAGTCCATCTCTTCCTGAGATTCATAATGCTCTCATCATTTTTGTCTGCTAGCTATGTTCTTTTTCAGGTAGAAGATTGCAAGCTTCCCACACAGTTCATGGCATTTCCATTCCCTCATCTTTATAATTGCACTTTGCCCTGTGTCATTCAGCAAGAGGAGCTTAATATCTGAGGCCAGACAATGTGAACACTTTACTAAACATTTAGAATTTGGCACCTTCTCAATAACTGCTTAAATTGGTAGTGAAATGCCACCTGTATTGAATCACTGCATTATAAGTGGAGGCTTCTCTGTGGTATTTCTTCAGAGAAGACGGCTACTCATTTGAATTAAGCCATGCTCAGGCGACAAGATCTATGCTGCGACCTTGTACATTTGGCTGTTCTTCTGTGCTCTATTTCTTGTTGTTCTTGCCAGTTCTAAAAAGCCAATGAGTTCTGACCTGCTTTATGAATTGCTCCTGAATAACTTTTAGTCCCAAATGTGCCTTGGATCATAGGTCCCAGGTTCAAGCATCAGACCAAACACAATTGATTATCCATTAGATAATCCAGTAGGGATGTACACAACACTGCATCACACAGCACCACAATATTAGTAGTAGCCTGGCTGGGGTTCCCCAGCCACTCTCTCTTAAAGAGCTGAGAGGATCCACAGGAAGCTCTGATAGGCTTAAAACTGTGTATCACAACATGAGGATACCAATGTGTCACATGACACAATAATGGGTGCCTCCCCGTGATGGCGAGTGCTCACCTTGCTCAGGCCATGTTTGCTAGGTAATCCTATATAGAGGAGTGAAACCACATTAATTTTTTTTTTTAAAAAAAATATTTTTCACATCCCAGCTATTTAGAAGTGTAGCCCATGACTGAGGGATAAGCCAGTTTCGTGCTGTTTCATCTCCAGTGGCTTGTGGACTGCCAAGCGGTCACTCTTTAGCACTCTGAGAAGCAGCTTTCAACAGAGCAGTTGGCCAGTCAGGGAACTTGCCTGACTCAGTCCTGCAGTCTCCACTACACCACACCACGGTGCCACCTCCTGTATTGTCCCCTATCCTTACATTCATACAAGGTCCCCTCTGCAAAACGTAGTGCTTCCTCTCCTTTGAGAGCTTATGTTGTAGAAAAGAGCTGCAAGACTAACAACACCAGCTTGGCCATCCTCCAGGTTCATGCTGCTCTGGCACTAGTATATGCTTCCAGCCATTGGGAGGAAGGGTGCAAAGACACCCATCTGGTTACGCGGATGGTTGCCTGGCTGCCAGGGTGGCCTTTGCTTTGATTGGATGCCTGGGCATACTGAATGTTACGGATACCTTGGCGGAACGCCCCATCCCAAAGCTTTCCTTGAATACTCAATAGGTTTGGAGAGGAAGCGAATGGAGGAGAACCGTGAGACAGAACATGAGCTGCAGAAATGGGCCTAGACGAAGGAGCCTGAGGGAGGAGTGAGAGACATGGGAATGGCAGGCAAGCAAGGGTTGTAGTAGAGGAAATGTTGGGAGCAATTGAGCGCCTGTTCGCCTAATACACATCTTAGGATGTGCAGCACCACATAGTCATGTGGTCCTGACAGCCATTGGTACTCTTACTCTGCTTCCTGGCACCCAGTGTGGTTCCCCCTCTTCATTCCAGCACATTGTAAATTCAAATACTAATAAGAAGATACCTCTACTGAGGTGCCTAGCACAAATCCATGGTTATTCTATCTTCTTGTAACTTCCTCTGATGTTTACCTGGTTGTCTGGTGGCGGAAAGAGTTTCTGAGCTATGAGGGAGGGGGACAGGGTCTTGGGTAAAGTCACTAAACATGTCCCTCACCATCTACAGCCAAGCTGCAGAATCACATAGCTTATTACCGATTCAAAGGTAACATTTAAAGGCAGAAAATACTATGGCATTTTGCCAATCTCGAAGGCATCTGCTGCACACGTTACCGAGTGATAAATCCATATCTATTGCTGGACTGAACAGCAGCGGTGGGAGCAGAATGCGTTTTATCACATCTAAGAGATGAAGACCCTGCTAACAGAAGAGCTGGTGATCCGATAAAGTATCACACACTGATTACAGGGAACAAAGAGGGCGATTTGCCCTTTTGATGATTTTTTTTTCTCTTCCTTAGATGGTATCTTCCACATAATTTTTAAAAGCCCTCAAATCTTCTGGAGAAGCTTTTTAGTGGTTGCAAGGAAGGATAAAGGGATGTGAATTAGCAGTGGTGAAGAGGAGTGGAAATTTCCCTCTCTTTCTAATGTGAGCAGGATATATTAAAGTATAGCTCTGTCTGTTCACAGAATTCCTATCTGCAAGTTTCTGGGAAACTTTAATTTCAAGACCCACAAAGCCTTTTAAAAGAGCTGCTATCAGTTTCTTTCTTTGATCTGTGAGAGAAAATAGTGAAACATCTCCTTAGCTTACCATTCTCTTTGGGTCTCTCTCCCCCCCCCCCCCCCGCCTCACCCAGTCTTTGAAAAAGAAATTAAGAAAACAAACAATAGCCATCTAAATCTGAAAATCTAATCTAAAAGAAGAGATTGGCCTGCTTATTCAGCATCATAAAAGCTGTTACAATGTGCAGTGATGCTGAGAAAGCATTTCTCAAAAAGTATCTCTTTTGAGAGGTGTACATTGAAAATAAAATTTGTTATAATGTGAATCGTCACATTAGAATATGTAACACACTTGGAAATGTATGCATAATGCATTATTGACTGAATCCAGACCAGGTAAAGATAGGCCCCAGTGGTGCCGCATCCCTTGCCTTACAGAGATGGATGAACCACTTGAGAGGCTTTATGGACCTTGGGCACAAATGCTGATGCCCTAAAAATGGATGGCAATGTATGAGTGACCTACCTGTGGCACCCCCCACATGGCTCTATTTCAAGACACGTAGAAGATGGTCTACTTCTAGGGCTTTTTCCTGCATGTTCCATGGTTTGTGTTGAATCTTTTAAAAGTGTTTTTATATATTTTGTTGTTTTTAATATATACCAACTTGTAATTTGTTGTTTTAAAGGTTGTTACCCGCCCTGAGACCTTTGGGTATAGGGTGGGATAGAAAAATGAATGAATGAATGAATGAATGAATGAATGAATGAATGAATAAATAAATAAATAAATAAATAAATAAATAAATAAGGACTGAAGTAGGGATGTCCGAGTAGATTTGAATGTCAAAAAATCCAACTCGATTCAGATATTTAAGATCTAAATGTAATAAAATCCGATTTGAATCCGCAACATTCGAAACCGTACGTTCAAATGTTAGCTTCGTATTTAAAGATATGAATGACGACAACATTCGTATCTGTTATAAGAATCTGTGCACATTCTGTAAAAATCCGTATGCATCCCGTATTTTAGGTACAAGTATAATTTTCTTGCAGATTCGTATACAACAGATATGGATCTACACATTTGAATTATTCAAAAATCCGTATCAGGTTTTCAAAAATCCAATTCAAGTTTGAATGTCAACATTTGTTGGATTCGAATCAATTATTCAGATTTTTGAATATTCGTGGACATCCCTAGACCGAAAAGGTAAAATTATTTTTACTGTTGGTGCAGATTCTATGGGATCAGCCCTGTTCTCACTCTCTCAAGGAAGGACTAGAAACAATGGGGTGAAACTGCAGGGGAAAAGATTTAGTTTAGATGTTAGGAAAAAATTTCTAACAGTAAGAGTGATCAACCAGTGGAACAGGCTGCCACGGGAGGTGGTTGGTTCCCCTTCGATGGAGGTCTTCAAGCAGAGACTGGACAGCCATCTGTCTGAGATGGTTTAGGAGATCCTGCCTTGAGCAGGGGGTTGGACTCGATGACCCAGGAGGTCCCCTCCAACTCTACCATTCTATGATTCTATGATTCTATGATTCAGAAAGATTCTTTGTTAACTGTTGAATGCTACGGACAAGTATTAATTTTCCATTAAGCTCCTTCTTTTTCCTTTTCTTTTGATAAAAACCTTTATTTAAAAAGAAAACAACATAACAAACATTTAAAACAGCTAAACAGACAAACCAAAATACTTCTTACCAACTGAGATATAAACCAATTAATATGGGGCATATTACAATATAAACAGACAAAGCATAAAGTTAACTATTTGTGCAGCCCCCCCCCCATTAAGTTCTAGAATGCACCCATTAAGGACCCATTTGGGTGTGAGCCGGATGACCCCATTTCCACCACGGCACCCATTTGGGACCCGATGGTTTCCACTGCCGTGGGGGAAATCCAGATCAAATGGGTACTTTCTGACCTTTAATCCGGATTTTCTGTAGACCCCATTGCTAATGGGTGCTACACCTTCTGTGGAAACACATTGGGTGCTTCCCTTAATCCGGATCTAAGGGCTGCAGTGGAAAAACACCCTTAGATAACCATAAGTTTAGATATTTGGCATAATTCCACCTGCAATATTTCTCTGTGACGTTTCCTGATAATCTAGAAACAGCTAAAGTCGTTCAAGACAAGATCCTGCATCAATTCCTTTTCTGTCACGCACAGTAGTAACTAAATTGCATTTGGGTGTGCATGCACGCATGATGCTAATTTACAACTCTGGCATCTGAAGCAGTAGATGGATCTGGGGCCTGCATGTTGGACTGTATCTCATGATGGCTGTGCAAGAACAATGCCCCATCATGGAAGTAGAAGAAATGATGGCATCTACAGGCTCTTGGTGCTAAGGAGCGTCCAGAGGCATTTCTGCACTTTCATTCCCATCCATTGGATGGGAAGAGTGCAAAAGAGACTAACGGGTACTAGTGTTTGCATACGGAGCACTACTACACAATAGCCTAAGCCCCGTCAACCGGACACTTAAATGGATTTGATCGTGCATCTGATCCTCTGCAGGGTGCTGCTGTTTTGGTTGTCACAGCGCTGATGACGCTCTGCACACACAGTCATGTCATTTGATGTGCCAGTGTGGTTGCACAGTAACTCAGATGGCCCCATCACACCAGAAACAGTGTAGATGGTCACCAAATGGATGCAACAGATAAGCTTTTGGTCGGGATTGGGGAGGGTTGGGTTGCTTGTGGTACATGATTTCATGCACCACAGCTAGTATGCAATTAGTTAACATCTGGGCAGGTAGGGGGCCATTTGTAGGCTATAAATGCCTCCTGTAAGTGCAGACACACCTGTCCAGATGTAAACTAGGGTGTTTTTCCACTGTCAATTGTACCCATTTTTGGAGCCATTTTTTGTACCTTTTGGCTGTGAGCCGGATGATCCCATTTCCACTACGGCACCCATTTTGAACCCAATTGTTTCCACTGCCATGGGGGAAATCCAAATCTTTTTGGCCTTTAATCCAGATTTTCTGTAGACCCCATTAATGGGGTCTACAATGGGTTCTTCTGCCAGAAAATCCGGATTAAAGGGAGCCTGTTTGCACTGGAAACAGGCAATGGGGTCCAAAGGAGGCTAGGGGGAGGGGATGCACCTTTGATCTCCCCAACTTCAAAATCACTTTGAAGTTGCTTTGAAGACTGCCCCCTCCGCCCCCCAAAACACCTGGGGTAATGGACCGACCCCTTGTGGGTCAATCCGGATTCCCCAGATGGGTGCAAAGCTGTTTCCACATTTCTCCTGTGGAAACACATTGGGTGCTTCCCTTAATCCGGATCTACTAGATCCAGATTAAGAAATGTACCCATTCCTTAGATTCGGATCTTCTTAGATCCAGATCTAAGGGTTTCAGAGGAAAAACACCCCTATTTTCATAGTAAGATGCCAAGTGCTAATTGGTCTCAGAATTGCTAGGAGCTTCACCTAGCCTCTGTTGTACTCTGAACAGGTTTCAATACTTGCATAGGCATCCTATGGCAGAACTGGCTTTTTAATGGATCAACCACATTCAGGTACCTACTCAACTGTGATGTCCATTAGAAAAATAGGGTTTTTAAAAAGACATCTGATAATGTGTGATGAAGATTTATTGACAATACAGGTAGATAACATTTATGGATTTAAAGCATTTGTAGTTTTCATCGCATCTACTGTATTATACAATATTTGCGTTAAAACAACTGGTTTCATTCGAAAACAATACAAGCCTAGCATTGAGGCTAAGGGTGTTTTAAAATTCATCCACACACACAATTTTCCAGAAACTACATCCTGGGCAAAAAAAAAAAAAAAAAAACATTTTATAAGCTGGTGCTAATTAAATTTACAAGAGGAAAGCCAGGGTGTCGCCACAAAGAAGACCTATAATCAATGCATTTAGCTTCCAAGGAAACAAAAGACTTCCCAGTTAAAGCATTCATAATTCAAATATTGTGAAAACTCAGGGGAATAAAGCTGATGTGACTGTGACTGTTGCCTGTGTCTGTTCTTTTTCTTTCTTTCTTTCTTTCTTTCTTTCTTTCTTTTTCAAAAGACTCTCCAGGAATGCTTAACATAATCTTAAATATAGCTAGGCTACAAGCCATATTAGTACTACCAACATAGGCCTCAAGGACAAGTTTTTATTCACTTATGTAGTGTCTATTCATGTGTATATGGCAAAGTGGAGGTCGTCTCTCCCTCTTTAAAAAAAAAAAAAAAACAATGGGCCAAAGTTTGATCTATCTTGTGGGAAATAAGAACGGAACATTAAGCTCCCTCCTCTTGTGCCGAAATAAAGATGCTGCTGAATAACCTGAGGGGAGGGAGGCATTTGATAAAGAATTAGTAAAGCCAAATAGTTAAATTCCCCTGGGTGAGCTTCTTTTGACTTGTGACTCTCCTTTCTATCTCCAAAGATTCCTCTAATGTGGATAATTAAACTGATGGCTGGCCTGAGAAAATAGGCCAGTGAAAAAAGGCCTTGTGTGATTCTGTTAATTGGTTCAGTAGACAACTAGTCTGGTCCTTTATTCATGCTTTGCAAGCCTTTCATCATATGTGTAGGTTATTTCTAGTGCATATTGGACAGGATGAGCTCATCATAGAGAAGCAAAAGGAAGTTGCCAATATGTGTTAAAATATTGACAATAGCGGAAGCTTTATACATAGGTAGTGAGGTTCTACTGACTCGCTCTGGTGTTCTTAATGTGTGGATAACATACAAACAACAAAACAATTAAATAGTTATATATCTTACTGTGGATGGCTCTAGAGATGTGCACAAATGTTCTTTTGACATTCTATTTGAATCGAATCGAATACCTGAAAATCCGATTTGATTCACATTGTTTAAATTCAAATTTAACAAGATTCGATTTGTATTTACCAAATTCAAATCTGTTGGTTCAAATTTTTTATTCAAATCTGCACATACAAATATCGACAACATTCTTATGTGCATGTACGCATCTTCTGCACATCCGTACACATCTATACATCTCCATATGCATCCCGTAGTTATCCTGTATGCAACCAATTTTTGTTCCGTACGGATTCATACAAACGCGTATGGATGTGGGAAAGAGGCGGATCTTCAAGTACACATAGCGTATGAACTCGTACACATACGAATGCCCAGACGATTCAAACGAATAGATCCAAAGTTCAAAATTCGATTCAAATGTTTACATTAAAATTTCAGGACATACTATTTGAGTTCGAATGTCGAAATTCAGCACATTTGACATGCCCATCCGTAGATGGCTCATCTCCGAGAGAACAATTACGAATTTAGCAGCATGCAAAACATGCTAAATCCACAACTGCTAATACAAAACATAAAACAAAGATTAATAAAGATATATACCAAGGACAAAAAGACTGTAAGCATGTTGCATGATTCAGAATCAAGAGCACTGATACATTACAAAGATTTTCTAACTTGATTTCACATGTGAGGAAACACGCATAGAGGGGTGGAAGTTTTGAGTATAGGGTAATAGAATCCTGCTACATTTGAAGTGGATCTATTCCAAAGAATACACATTTTCTAACATTCGATTTGTTATGAAATGAATGTCAAAAAACCCATTCATGCATACCCCTATTCCATAACCTAATGTGGACTAGGCCAAGCCCCACACCCTAACCTGGTATAGTTGTAGGCCTCTATGTTGAAATTACAACTGGACTAGTGGTGATATAAAGGACGATGGATCACTGGCATCGCCCTGTGGTCAAATATTCTGGTGGATCTCGGGGTTCTGCTGGACAGTTCAATGAAGGTGTCAGCCCAGTGTGTAGCAGCAGTGAAAAAAGCTAATTCAATGCTGGGAATAATTAGGAAGGGAATAGAAAACAAGTCAGCAAGTGTCATTTTGCCTCTTTATAAATCTACGGTGAGGCCACATTTGGAATACTGTGTACAATTCTAGTCACCACACCTCAAAAAGGATATTGTGGAACTGGTAAAAGTGCAGAAAAGGGCAACCAGAATGATTAAGGGGCTGGAACAAAATCCCTTACGAAACCAGGCTGCAACATCTGGGCCACTTCTGGACATTCTATTTGAATTTGGCACATTTCAAATGCCTATGAATATTCCTGCACATTCCTACTATAGTGGATATCTAGGATGAATCAAAACTTTTTTTATCTCTGTATATCTCTCACTAAAAGAAATGCTTGTGATAAACTATGAGTTCATGTTAATGAAACATTCAGGTCTCTTGATAATTTCTTCCTCTAACCAACAAACCAAAGCAGTGGGTGACATTAAGGGAAACAGCAAGCACCCTGACCAGGCAATGCTTACCTCAGAAAACCATGCTCTTGTTAATTAAAACTGTGAATTATGGAGGGATCACTAAAGTAAAAATCTGGTGGACTTCAGATATTTTTACTCCACACTTAAGTCCAGTTTTACTCTCTATGAGCTTTACTCAGCACAATTTATTATCCATAGGAAAAGCACACTGTATGTTTTCAAGGATGCAAATGTAGACCTTTGATCCTCTGGCACAAATCATGTTGCCTCTCACTTCCTGCCACATGGACCTTCACGATCCATCAGTTTAAACTGATTTTGCAGTCCCAATGTCACTTGACTTGATGCAGCCTCTGGCTGTGGGGGTAGAGTATTTTCATTGTGGAGAAGAAAGTGAATCTGCTTCATGCCCCCAGGGGAATTAGTTTGATAATGGATTTTATTCCACAGCAGTGCTCATTATAACTACTGAAAACCAATGGGCTGGTTAGACCCTTCCTTTCAATTAAAATTTTTGGAACAGGTGCCAGAGAAAAGCTGATGCCATCACAGAAGCTAACTTTCAAGTGATTTTGTAGTCTCTCTCTAACTCACTGTATTTTGGAGGTAGGTGGAGGGGGTGTTCACACTTTTGCATGCATGTGAACAGCAACCCTTATTCACCACAACATCATTTCAAGTCAATCTTGAAAATGCATTATAAACATTACAGAGGGATTTCTTGCTAAATAAAGCAATATCACTTCATAACATATAAATGTTACATTTGACAAGAAACAATATAGCATACACATGTATAGTTTAATTCCTGACTAGATTTCTGCAATGTAGGGATGTGCACAAATGTTCTAAACATGCAAAATTTGATTGAATTTGATTGAATGTGGACATTCAAATTTGAGTAGAATGTCTTCATATTCGAATTTAAACATTCAAATGAATTTTGAATGTTCCAAAACATTTGCTCGTATGATTTGAAACATTCAAATGTACAGATATGTATGTATTACTATGTATTTGTACGAATCTCATATGTATCTGTGTGCATTTGAACTTATAATACGGGACAAAAACAGAATGCATACAGATACGTATAACACATACAAATGTTGTTGACATTGGCATCTTCAAATACGAATGTTGTCAACATTCGTATCTTAAGATTCAAATCTAACATTTGAATGAATAGTTTTGAATGTATTTGATTCAAATCAGATTTTGTTGAATTCATATTCTAAACATTTGAATAGAAGAGAATCTTTTGACATTGAAATTTACTTGAATTCAAATGCATAATAAAATTCATCCACATCCCTACTGCAGTGTATCTTCTGTGAAGTTGCCCTTGGAAAGAAACTGCAGCCAGTTAAAGATGGAAGCCTAATTAGCATTTAACTTGTGCATAACATGTGCATAATATTTTCCTCATTAATCCTGATCTGTGATCAGGATTATCACAATCCCTGGAGGAGAGGGAATAGAAAGTAGGACTTGGCCTGAAACTGAAATCTGGAATTCAAATCAATTCAGTCTTTGGAACTCCCTAAGTTTGGTTTGGACACATACATGCAGTCTGACTGTTAGCTTGAAAAGTGCACATGTTAGGTCCAAGGTTGCCTCCAGACTAAAGCTGTCAAATTAACAGTTAAATGAAAAACTCTAGTGTACTGTCTGCGCAGGGGGAAAAAATGTCCCCACTTAAAAGTCAGCTCCATAGTTTCCTCTTTACATCAGAGCTACGAGAACTAGATGCTATGCACCAGTCCAAACTGTCTTCCGCAATCCCGCAACGTTTTATGATTTCTGGAAGATGACTGACTTCTTGGGCCATTTCTGGGGAAATGATAAAATGTATCAGTTGTGCAAATCCAAAGCTACGGAGTTTTTTGTTCTTGGGTTTGGAGCAAGGACAGGATAGGACTAGGGATGTGAATGAATACATTTGAATTCGAATCGAATCGAATTGAATATCCAAACATTCAATTCAATTCAAATGTTTAGAATCCAAATGAAACAAAATCTGATTCAAATGAAATACATTTGAATCTAATAGTTCGGATATTAGATTCGAATCTGAGGATACGAATGTCGACAACATTTGTATGTGTTATACATATCTGTATGCATTTCATACACATCCTGTTTTATCCCGTATGCATCCTGTTTTCATCCCGTACTATCTGTGCAAATGCATACAGATATGTATGAGATTTGTACAAATACGTATGTAATACGTACATATCTGTACATTTGAATGTTTCAAATCATACGAGCAAATGTTTTGGAACATTCAAAATTCATTTGAATGTTTAAATTCGAATATGAAGACATTCTACTCAAATTCGAATATCCACATTTGATTGAATTCAATTGAATTTCAAATGTTTAGAACATTCATGCACATTCCTAGACAGGATAGTTGACCTATGCACTGCGACTTGTGCCCCATGGCCTTATTTCTGCCCTAATCAGGTGGAAATGTTCTGCACAAAGCACTTCAGTGGCACATTTGGGAGTTGCTTAGGGTTTTATATGAGAGACAGGGCTGTGCTTATAGGAGGCTTTATTTAAGGTAAGGACGGTGATCCTGCAGAGAAGGTAGAGGAAGAATGGATTGATCTCAGCAGGAAACAAACTGAGAACAGAAAACAGACATAGCAAGGAAGAAATACACAGAAGAAGACAGATGTCATCATTGTAGTCAGTGGGCCAGTGGGTCCCTAGCAAAAAAGCAAGGTATCTCACTCCTACAATGCAAATTGAGACCAAAAACATACTCAGAGTGCAATAAGAAAATGCAAATGTTGGCAGTCAGCAATTTTAACAAATATTCCCACAAGACTTGAATTTGAGTCATGTTTGACATTATCACTAGTGCATGCACTCTTGGTTAAAAAAGATGACTAATTCAATTAAAGGTACTTTATACATATAACTAGGATTATTTCATTTTTCATAAACGAGAGATTTCATCTATACAGAAATATTATGTTGGCATTATGGGATTGATACACCTATCAGTGCTTTATGTTTTTATGTATTCACTTTTCTATCCTGCCCTATACCTGGGGGTCTCCGGGTGGGTAATAACATTTAAAATCAAACATTTTTAAAACAATAACAGTATGTATGAAAACAATAGCATCTGCTACTGGGAAGGGAAAAGTGTATCCCCATTTAATCAAAGACCAGGGGAAACAGGTGCATCTTCACTGCCTTCCAAAATGTGTACAATGAAGGTGACTGACACACCTCAAGGGGGAGAGTATTCCATAGGCTAGGGGCCATCACTGAGGAGGCCCTCTTCTGAGTGCCCACCCCTTTTGCTGCTGAAGGTGGTGAGACAACCAGGAGGGTAAGGACAATCCAATATGTCATCTCCCCCCCCACACACACACACACCATTTCTTTCTGTGTGAAATATCTTAGGGCCTAGCTACATATAATATTCCTGAAGGACTTTGAGCCTCTCCATCCCTAAAAATTGTTTGTTGTGTTTTAGGAGTGTTCACGGTGATAGGGTATTTTCACACCTTGTTTCTGTCTATTCCAAATTTACCGGGTACTTACTATGTGTCAAGTAAGTGCGGGCACCAATCACCTTGCCGCAGCAATGGCCATGCATGCTGAATGTTGCTGTGATGTAGCACCCAACTGTGGCAGTGCTGCTCTGCCTACACATCCTTCACCTGGAAGAGGTGCAAAAGATGTGTACCAGTACATACTAGTCACATCCCAGACATGTTCGTACTGCTGTGGAGAACTTTTTAGTCCTCCTCGACTTCCATCCAGCTGAGGGTGAAGATCCAGTATGTATGGAGCTCATTCTGGAACCGAAGTGACTCCGTGGGTGGCGGATGCTCTGCACTGGAGGATCCCCTGACCTCCCCAGGGGACAAAATGTGAAAAATCCCATAATCATTTCTACACCTCACACTTTCTTTTCTCCAATCTCTTTCTGGCACACCTGTATATTCCTCTTTAACTCATTCCAATTAGTCTAGTCAACTTTCTCCCTCTGTGCCCAGTAATGCAATGCAATGGGCCATCTCTTTTTGTTTTTATGGTTTGCCCATGGTCTAGGCTTCTAAAATACATTTTATCAACACAGAAAAGCTTTATCCCACTTTAGAGGTAACAAATGCTTTGTGTCTGGATTTTATCCACTTAACTTTTAAAATCCGGGTTGGACTTTTAGAATCCGGATTCAGGACAGAGTGCACATTCTGGGCGTTCCCATTTCCTTCAGGATACCATGGGCTGAATGTGACTCAAACCGCAAAAACAAACAGACCCCAGCATGGAGAAGCAGGGCCTTTTAATCTCCACCCCTGTTAATCTCCCCTTTCAGTTTCCCTCAGTTTCCCTCTATAAAATGCAGGGTGTCGGTTCCTGTATGATCCTTGCACCAATGGGTGTATTTCCACTGTCAAAAAGTACCCATTTTTGCACCCATTTAGGACCCATTTGGGTGTGAGCCGGATGATCCCATTTCCACCACGTCACCCATTTGGGAACCGATTGTTTCCACTGCCATGGGAGAAATCCGGATCTAATGGGTACATTTTGGCCTTTAATCTGGATTTTCTGTAGACCCCATTAATGGGGTCTACAATGGGGTCTTCTGCTAGAAAATCTGGATTAAAGGGAGCCTGTTTCCAATGGAAACAGGCAATGGGGTCCAAAGGAGGCTAGGGGGAGGGGATGCACCCATTTTCCCCCCCAAACCTAGGCTCTGAAGTCTCTTCGAAGTCACTTCGAAGCCACTTCGAAGTCATTTCAAAGTCATTTCGAAGTCTGTGCAAAATAGTTCTGGAGTGCCTTTGAAGTCTGTGCTGATCTTCAGAGTGAACTTCGAAGTGACTCCGAAGTGACTTTGAAGTGACTCCGAAGTGACTCCGAAGTCATTTTGAAGTTCACCCCGAAGATCAGCACAGACTTCAAAGGCACTCCGTAGCTATTTTGCACAGACTTCGAAATGATTTCGAAATGACTTTGAAATGACTTCGAAGTCAATTTGAAGTGGCTTCGAACACTGCACCGTCCTGCCCCCTGAAACACCTGGGGTAACGGACCGACCCCTTGGGGGTCGATCTGGATTCCCCACATGGGTGCAAAGCTGTTTCTACAGCAGGGGTGTTAGCACCCATTGCTAATGGGTGCTACACCTCCCGTAGAAACACATTGGGTGCTTCCCTTAATCCGGATCTACTAGAACCAGATTAAGGAATGTACTCATTCCTTAGATCCGGATCTTTTTAGATCCGGATCTAAGGACTGCAGTGGAAAAACACCCAATGTATCGCTTGAGTCTTTAAAAGCTTCCTGCTGGTGTATCTCTCCTAATCGCAAGAATTTCCTTGCTACAATTGAATCTTTTGAGGCTGGCTGGTGCTTTATTTTTTCCCCCTTTCTCCTCTTGCAGTCATGTTCAGGCATGGTAAGGGAAGGGGAGAGATTTTTGCAGCTGTGAAATCCCACCCAGACCTGGAAGGAATTGGCCAGAAGGATAGATCCTCACCCCAAATAGTCCCGTATTGTTCCCAAAGGCAAATAAAAAAATAAAAAAATAATGCAGGCTAGCAGCAAAAATGGTTGCGAGAGCTGTTTTTCCTAGGGTTTTTAAATGCAATATTTGGTTATTTACTCCTCACATAGTCCACAAATCAAAATTTTAATGGGGACAAAGGATTTCCAAAACATTTCCAAGACATTTTAAAACCTGAGTGGGAACTCAATGTTGAAGTGTTAAATTTCTTATCACACACACACAACTTTTGCTGCTTTTTTCATCATGTTTTACATTGAAGGTTCCAACGAGTTCCTGATTTTAAATTTGATAACAGTATTTTTTAAAAATGGAGAAGGAACTATTACTTCTCCAGCCTCCATTTTAAGCATCTTGTATATTGTTTTATATTTGTTGAATTTTTATTGTTTTTTAATGTATATTCTATTTTAGTCTGTTGTTGCCTGCAGAGACCTTTGGGTATGGCATGGGATAGAAACGTAAATAATAAAAAAATAATAAATAAGTAAGTAAAACAACTGAGGGTGATATTAGTATACCTAATCACTGACTGTTGCAAAGAAGTATTGGTCAAAGCACTAAAATCGGCTTCTGTTGTTCTGACAAAATTAAGTGTGTCTTAGAACAACACCAAGGAAAAGAAACCTCCTCCAGAATTAGCAAGTAAAACTCAAGGAAGAGATTTAAAACATAAATGAGATACATATTTATACCTCCCAGCCCTTGTGAATAGTTGATTTACTGCCTAGGGGAAATTTATATAAACAGCTCTGGTGCGCTTCATTATGTGTGTAATAAAGTGGCTAATGTTCTTTGCCCCTCTTTTGTAGCAATAGTAATGGAAGATTTGCATTTTGGGCAAAGTCTTCTCTGGGGGAAGCAAGAAAAGCCTCAGACTGACAATCCCTAAGCCCCAAACCTTGTTAAATGTAGTTTCAGTCCTAGGGACCTAATGCACTGATTGCTTCCCTAGAAGGAATCTCACTGCCTGCTCCATTTGGTCCTATTACTGAGGGTCTAATTACATCTATTATGCTGTTCAGTTTCACAGAAGGTTTGGGATGGAAGGTGCAGCGTGTTGAGTGATTGATTGCTGGTTGTGCATGACGCCGAGAAAGGGAAGCGGAGGGGCTCTCAAAAGGGTAAGAGGAATAGCAGGGAAGAAACCTTCGCAGGCCTCAGCTATTGAACAATGAACTGATGGCCAAAGTAGAGTACTTTGTGAGATTATATCTAAAGCTCTGAGTGTGTTACTGTAACAAGACAAAATGGTGATAGGGTCCAATTTTGTATTATTGCTCAGGCAACAGGGAACCAATTACTCCGTCAAAATCTGAGGTGCTAAAGCTTAAAAGCTTCATAAGGCCTCAGCTCTAGCAAACAAATGTTAGCTGGGGGGGGGAGGAAAGTGCAGCAGGCAGGGGCTTCAGGCAGGGATGGGGTGATGGGGAGGTGCTGAAGCAAGAAGGATTTCTCACTGAATAGCAAAGCTTCATTACCATTTTGGGTTGCCAGAAGCCCTTCCTTCCCATCCCGCCTTCCCTCCCCTTCAGTGCAAATCAGGCAAACATCAGATGCCAAGTTATGCTTTTGTGTCGTTTGGAGATTAAGGCTGTTATCATGGTCCAATAGAGCTCAAAAGGGGGAGGAGGGGAAACAGGGGGGAGGGAGGGGGAAAGAGACTCATTATTTTAGATGGCTTCACTTTTCCCATAGGGTTTCTATAGATCCTACTTAGCAGCAACTCATTCCAGCACTGATTAAGTTGGAAACACACAGAATCTCAAAAGGTCAAACCTATAATCAGATGCCCTAAGGGGCTGACATGGAAAACTGCTTAATCCAAGTTAGGTTTATTGCAATCTTATAACAAGGTGCAGGAGGAGGTGTGACATGCCAAGAGAAGCAAAGAACCCAGGAAGTATTCCCAGCCAGAGTTCTAATGGGGGAAATCATTAAAATTAAATTATTATTATTATTATTATTATTATTATTATTATTATTATTATTATTATTATTGGATTTGGCTAACAATATGAAATGCCATATTAAAAGAGGCATATTGGAAAGAGGCAGCTTGCTAGACTGAGAATTGGTAAGCTCACTGAACCACCTAGGAGTAAGAAAAGATTTTTAAAGCAGCAGAATTAAAGGAATGCTTTGTGGGGGTTTTCCAGATTCCTCCCTTCCTCAATCCATGCAGCAATTCCAATTATATTTAATAGTAAGCAATCCTCACAGCACACAGAAAAGAATATATTCACTGTGAACCAGTTTGGTTTAGTGGTTAGGGAGCTGGACTCTTATCTTGGAATACCAGGTTTGATTCTGCCCTCCCCCATGAAGCCAGCTGGGTGACCTTGGGCTAGTCACAGCTCTCTTCTGAGCTCTCGCAGTCCCACCTACCTCACAAGGCATCTGTTGTGGGGAGAAGAAGAGAAAAGCTTTGTCAGCCGCTTTGAGTCCCCTTAAATGGGTGAGAAAAGTGGGATAGATAAGCCAACCCTTCTCCTTCTCCTTCTCCCCTTCCCTCCCTCTCCTTCTTCTCCTTCTCCCTTCTCCCCCCTTCCCCCCTTCCCCCTTCCCCTTCTCCTTCTCCTTCTTCTCCTTCTTCTCCCTCTTCCCTCCTTCCCCCTCCCCTCCCCTCCCTCTTCTTCTTCTTCTTCTTGGTAGTATTACCAACTTCAGCAGTTAAAAGGTGAGGACCAAGGGTACAGCCTTCTCAGAGGAGGTCACCAGACTATGGAACAACTTGTCTTCCCTCAGGGGCTCTATACACTTTCACTATATCCATTTAGAAGATTAGTGAAGGTCTAGCTGATGAGACAGCTTCCCTCCCTATCTTTCAGGTGCTGTTATTGCTTTTAGTGCGTTCATTTTTTATTTTGTGTTTCACTGTCATAACTAGGGATATGCACGAATATTTGTAACATTTGTTATTCATATGAGTTCTGCCGAATTCGGATATTCGTACACCAATTGAATTTGTTTATTAATATTCATATGCATATGAATGTTTCTGGATATTCATATGAAGAGTTTGGAAATTTGTGAAAATAAGGGGGTGGGAAAGTGGCTGCGCCACTCACATCTGCAATGGATCCAGAGTGCATTTGACTTGGATTGAGAGTGTATTAAAAGTGGATTCAGGTCAGATTTGACACTTTAGTCGCATCCCCATTATAAGCTTAATCCAGTTCCCCTAAACCAAAATAATAGAACTGGATGCAAACGTGAATTTGCCTGATCCCATTACTTTCAACTCAATTGCGTTTGATCCGGATTCTAAGGATTGTACGTGGCATATGTGACTCAAGGGGGGACTCAAGTGGCTACTTTTTAAAAGCTGCTTTGCAGGGCTGCCCTGCCCTCTTCCTCCTGGCATGGACATGCCACCCATAACAGACCCATTCACAGAGCCTGGCTGGGTGGCTGCCACTTGCCTGGATGGATGAAAAACGGCAGCGGGCAGCCAGCAATTCTTTCCCCTCCTCTCCCCATTGCCCAGGGCACACAGCAGCAGCGGCAACTCAAGCCCCCTTGCTTTAAACATTCACACATCTCCCAGAACCTGCAGCTGCTTTCCGTTCCCTTTCTAAAGGTCAGAACTCCAAAGAGGTAGAATTGCACAAAATTGCAACATTGTTATCAGGGGCCTATTCACACTTGGCTTTATTCTGGAATATATCCTGAAACAGGGGCTTGCTGTCCACATGCTAGTGCAGGCTACAGCAGGCCCCAAGTGAGGCCTATCAGAGTCTGCATTAGGATGTGGGCCACACATCCCTATCCTGAGATATACTCCAGAAAAGGGCCAAGTGCGAACAGGCCCCAGGTGTGGATTTTTACACTGAAATCACTATCTTTGGAAGCAAGCTATTGGGGGAGGGAAACCCTAAGTATGGATTCTCATCTCTTAAAACGGTATGGTCCCCACAGTAAAAAATGTAACATGTATCAAGCGCATGAACCAGAGTGAGACCTGTTGAAATGAGGGTTAACATTTACAATGCTTTGAGGTGATTTAACACGTGGAAAGCGTGTTAAGCCAAACTGACATGGGGTCTGCGAGGATTGAAACCATATCGAAACCGAATCAAACTTGTAATGGGGATGCAGCCTTTCAGAGCAGATATGTTATAGGATACATATCGGATACGTATAGGACGGTGATGGCCAACCTATGACATGCGTGTCACAGGTGACACGCCAAGCCCTTTTGGGTGACACACATGGCATCTGAACGTGTAGTGCTTGCTTGTTCTTGAAGTGTATGAAATACCAACTTTCAATTGAAGATTTAGCAACAAAAGTCACTAATGTAAAGAATTATTTGTTTTTGCTTTTAATAAAATACATATATAAAAAATATAACTTTTTTACTAGAGCTACAAATATCACAAAATTATGGATATTTCTAGATGTGACACAGCACCCGAGTAAAGCTAGGTTTTCTTGCGAATTTTGACACACCGAGCTCAAAAGGTTCGCCATCACTGGTATAGGATATGGATGTGTTCGTGTCAGATACGTATCGGATGCATTCGTATCAAATAGAATCCTACCACACTCAAAGGGGATATGTTTGAACCAATATAAATTTTCTAACATTTGATTCATTACAAATCGAATGCCAAAAACCCGACTCGTGCACATCCCTAGTCATAACCTGCCCTGAAATCTTTGTGTAAATTGTAGAAAGAACGAATGAACAAATGAACAAATGAACAATTGAATGAACCCCACTGGACAGAGAATTAACAGAGGTGGCCTCCAAGGGTTTTGTGTGTGTGTGTGTGTGTGTGTTTTCCCCCCATGTTAAGGGCAGGTCCTTTTTCAGGAGCAGGAACTTGTGATAGACAGAATCTTCCCATCAAAAACAAAGAAGCCTGGGAAAAGGAAAGGGGGGGAGGAACCCCAGCGTCAGAGACTTCTATTAGAGTAGTATATAAACCAATTCCTCAGAGTAAGTGCGCAGGTGTTCAAGATGTCTCTGGAAAAGCAATTGGAAATTCCCTGTGGTTGCTGAGTAAATCCCCTTCATTCAGAGGTCAGCTGTTGGTGTTTGCAGCTAAGGTGCGTCTTCCACTGGCTACTCCGGGTGCTTCTGTTTATATGACAGTTTTTATCCTGCTGCTAAGAGAACCCTGTCAGATGAAGTGTAAGGCACATTTACCTGTAAGTGCCCTACACTAGCTTGTGATGCCTAATCTCTTTTATTGATCCTACGAGCTGGTTTCTGGAGCCATTGATTTTCCTCGCTGTCAGTTTGTGGCCTTGACTCCTTAATGTTTATTTAGACTGGTCTCCATAAATTGCTTCTGGTGCTGAGGGCGAAGAAGGCAGCAGGAGGTCAGGGGTGCGTGTATACCTGTCCAGAAATATAAATCACAGCTTTTGTTCTTCACTGTTGTTTGTGAACACTGTTTGCTAGGTGAATAAAAAGGAAGTCTTCTACAAAAACATGAAGAAACCATTATGAATTCCCCAGGGTCTGCAATTTTATTGCAGTCTGGGTTTTCAATTTTCTGTATACTAATGGTTCCTCTTGTTATCTACTCAAACATGTAATGTTTCTTTTTGTTAAAAGAGGGAGCAAAAAAAAAGAGAGAGAGAGAGAATGAGAGAGAGAGAGAAAGTAGGGTATGAGGAGAGAGGGGGTGGAGAACAGACAGAAGTATTGTTTGTTTGCTAGCATAAATGTATATTCTAAAAACATGAATTGTTTATTTTGGTTGGGGGCTTGCATACACCTGTGAATTCTAGGCACTGAGGAAAGCACTAGGACTTCAGCTTTGGTTCAACCATTTCTGTTTTTGAATAAATGAATGCCATCTGTGCAGATCTGGAGGAGGCTTAATAGCCAAGGTGGCTCAGGAGCTAAAATGGTGGTGCATGCAGGATAGGGTCCAAAAAACTGTGAAGTGGGAAGAGAAGTATCCTCACCTACAACAATGCTGGCAGACTGAGAAATAGCTGGAAGAACCAGGCATCTGCTCCACCTATAAATAATTCAAGGACATATCTAGAAAACTCCAAGGGAAAAGCCCTCGCAGCTCATTATAACAGTGAGTTGCTAGAATACTAGAGCCTTAAATCACTGGAAAATGTTTTGCAGCAGCAAAATCTTCCCCCCTCCCTTCACTGTAGCAGTAAACATCATAGTCTGTACAAGTTGACAAGTGGTTCTCCTGAGACCTGGAGGACGGTAATCAATAGAGGTGCAGACGGGGCCACTGCTGATGCAGAAACATTGTGCACAGATATGATACCCAGAATAAATCACTGGAAGAAAGTGATGCCTCTTTGAGACAGGTAGTGAAGTGCCTTGCAGGAAATCCTCTCCTTGAAAGCTATGCAGTTTTTGCCACTCTGATTTCTGCCAGTCTTCAATGGGCATGCTCAGTGCCAGACTAGGGAAAGTTCACCATGAGGACAACAGGGGGCTGGGATCAACATGAAACATTTTCTCCTTTCTTTCTCCTTTACTCTTCATTCATATACTGTCTGTGGAACCAGATGAAGTTGGTGATGAACACAAAAAGTGAACTTAGAAGTTCCAATACCCCCCCCCCAATTTACTGATACTGATTTATTGTATTCATGGCTGTCATTTCTTACCAGAGGCTCAAGGCAGTGTTCAGGGTTTACACCTACTTTTCCTCACAATCTTCACAATTGCCCGTGGGTCGGCTAGGCTAGAAAGTATTGAATGAACCAAGAATACCAAGTGACCTTTGATGAGCTCAAAAGTCAACCTGGATCTGTCTAGCTTTAGCATGTACAATGGTGGCTCTCAGAAGACAACAATGCCACATGTGCTGTGAGATTGTGGCAGTGGTAGTTTCAAAGGCCATTGCTGTGAGGCAATTTTTCATTGCCCCTAGGGTGGGAGGTTTAAATGTTCCTTATAGCAATGTGGATGGAAGCCCTCAATTTCTTCCTGATATCAGGAAGGGTGTACAGACCACAGGGCAAAGATGCTTACTCTGATGGCACCCTATCCCATCAATTTGGCTCTCAGTAGCCATCTAATCATTGTGAGCCAAATGGAGGGATCCTTCTGCATGCACAGTATCATGTCACATCCTGGCACAATTTGTGGCAGATCTGAGAATGAAAAGGAGGAGGGTAGGTTCAGCAGTAGAGCTGCTTTTTCCAGGTCCTAGTGGTCCTGGACCCACAGAAGTCTCTTCTGTGGCTCTTTGGATGCTACTCCCCAGAATCCTGCCCTTGAAGAAGCCAAACTGCCTTTGCTCTGGGAATGTTCCAGGCAGCATGAACTCAGTCAAAGGATGGATGTCTGATGGAGTATGAGATTGGCTGATAAAAGGTTGAAAGCCATGCCTCTCAGGAAAGTTGGTCTCTTAGTCCAGTTCTGAAACAGGGGTGACTGCACTTAGGTCTAGCACCACTGACTTCCTGACACTGGTTGCAAGGTTACTAATTCAGCCTGAATCCTCATTTCTATTTTCTCTGGTTTGTATTTCTTCACCCAGAGGGTCATCAGTTTATGGAATTTGCTGCCGGAAGAGGTGGTAACAAGTACCAGTCTAGATGGCTTTAAGGTAGGGTTAGACAGATTTATGGATGACGGATGTATCAGTGGCTACTAGAATGAATACCTAGGTACATCTTTCAGCCCAGGGGTTAAAGCAGGGCACTTCTAAGACCATCTGCTGGGACTTGAGAGCAGGAATAGGTTTGCCCTTGTCTCTGCCTGAGATGCCCATGAGCATTCGGTGGGCCACCGTGTGCAATGGGATGCTGGACTAGATGAGCTGTGGCCTGATCCAGCAGGGCTTCTCTTATGTTCTTATGACCATCCTGATTTTCAGTGTTCTTAATCCTATGGTCTTTTCGCGCATGTAAAAGCTCCCTTGTTGAATATAGTTTTGGGTTGTTTTTGTTCGACTTGGAATAGTTCCCTCCTGTATGCGCTTCTGACAAAGCAACTGCAATTTCAACTTACAACTCAGATAATTAGTCTGCAGCTGATCAGGAAGTAGTGTTAGCTGAGGAACATAACACGCATGGCACAGCCATAATGCACAAGCACCAGCGCACTGCAAGCCAACCTGAGCGATGGCTGAAAAATCAGTCATAATGCAGGGGCACCCGGACACTCCAAGCCAACCTAACCTCCCAGGATGTCAGCTGCCCACTCCAGCCAGCTCCTGCCCATCCATCTCCTGTGCTCATGCATCTGCTTCCATTGATTTCATGTTTGTTTGTTTGTTTGTTTGTTTTACTCCTGCTTGCACAAAAGCTTTCCTTTGTCATCCTCACCACAGAGAGCTGAGAGATCAGTTTCCTATGTACCACCGTAGTCAGAATATACAATGAATTAGTTCAAAAATCCATAATTTGTGGGGGAAGTTATGTTGGACAACATTAGCAGGTTGCTGGCCTTCAGAACCCTTTGATGTGCTGCCAGAATGGATCTTCCATGGTATACTGGATCGTGGATTCATATCATCCATACGCATCTATGGATTAAAATATTTTTATGCATTAAATTGAGACAACCAGCATATGGCTGTGCCTTTTTTTATGGAGGACAAATCTGAAAATGAGGGAAATTTCCATAAGAAATTTAAAAAGCTGGAAAGTGAATAGTAAATTCCCAATACTAAAAAAAAATAAAAAATTCCCTAGCCCTAGCCAAAAATTAAGAAATGTAGGGAAAAATATGAAGAAATAAGGGGGAAAAGGGAGGAATGGAGTGAACTCCCCTAAAAAAATCCTCTCACCAACATGTTCCAGTATGCCCAGAAATTCAAAACTGCAGATGTGAGATTTCAGCAGGCCCGTGTCTCCTCAGGAACAAAAATTACTTTAAAAATGAAAATAATCTTCTATCTTGGTCAGTCTGATTTCCAAAAAAGAGTAAAACTCTCCCAAAAATTAAAAAGAACTGCTATTAAAAATGGTCTTTTCAATTGCTTTTACCAGAGAGATCCAAACTGTAAGGCACAAAATTCAAAATGCCTTTTACAGGAAAACTTTTCCCACTTCCTGAGCAAAGAGAGGGGGAAAAGGGAGGTGGGGGGGGGGGAGAACAGAAAAATTCTTAAAAACTCTATACTGTCTCTCTGATTTCAAAAAGGAACCAGAATGCCAGGTTCTCCTTAGCAAAAACTTAATCCCATCAGCCTGAGCAGAGCTGAAAGAGGGGGGGAAATCAAGGTGAGCGGTAAGCAAAACCCCTTTTTCAAAAGCAGAACTTTGCTACTGACAAGAAAACATTATTAACATATAGAGAATAATCTCACATGTGTCCTCCATACTCTGCCTTATTGCTCCTTTTATGCCAAAAATTGTGACATAAAACTGCTGATTCTCCCTTCTTTTCTTAATGAATAAAATGCCTATGTGTTTCCAGTTCCAAAGATCCTAGAATTTTTCCCTGACTTCTCTTTTCTCCCCGCAAAAATTACAGAATAACTTGTGCCTTCTTCCTGAGAGGAAAACTGGTTCTTCAATTTGTCCATAGGAAGTTAATCCCATTATCCCAAAGTAAACAGTAAAAACTCCTAACTTCCAAAAGAAACCCTTTATCTACTTTCTTTCCCCTTCTCTTCAAGTTAAAATATATAATGGTTAGCTATGCTGGCTCCGCAAAACTTTAAAAAACAAACAAAACCAAATTCCAAAATTCAGCATATTTTACAGGATCCACCTCAGAAATCATTATTCCTAGTTATTTTCTCTTCTAACAAAAGATATCCTTCTCTCCCCTCAGTGATTAATCCTTAACCTATGTAAATAGACCAAGTCTTTTTTTCTTCTTCTTGCACCCAAGACATACTCTGATCTCATTAAATGAGTCATCAGCAATTCAAATGTTTCCTCTGCTCAGGAGCCTAATAGTAATTCCTTAATCAGCAACCCCTCACCAAAGGAAGAAATCTGTCCTTATGAAATCTCAGAGAGCCTTCCTTGCTTTTTAGAAATATTTTGGATTATTAATATCTTTCCAATATCTTTATTATTAGTATTTTCAAATCAATGGTCCAGCCTCTTCTTTTTAATTCCAGTTATAAGGCCAAATTTCAAAGCTCTGATCAAATTCAGTTTAAGGACGCATAACCAAATATAATCCTTTTACACCAGAATTTCCACAATCAAATATGTCCAATTATTTATTCATTTTTATTAGTATCAAGTATGCTATGGTCCAGATCTCCATGATCAGAAGTGGCAGGAGTAGCATGAGACTAATTTTAGCAGCAAAGTGCACCACTGAAATGAGTCCCTCAGTGGCTCTGGGCCTAAGAATGAAAGTACCTATACTTTTGGATCTCTCAGAGCCAGTTTGGTCTAGTGGTTAGGGAGCCGGACTCTTATCTTGGAATACTGGGTTCTATTCCGCCCTCCCCCATGAAGCCAGCTGGATGACCTTGGGCTAGTCACTGCTCTCTTCTGAGCTCTCACAGTCCCACCTACCTCACAGGGTGTTCTGTTGTGGGGAGAAGAATAGAAAAGCTTTGTCAGCTGCTTTGAATCCCCTTAAATGAGTGAAAAAAGTGGGGTAGAAAAGCTAATTCTTCTTCAGAGCCTGAGCTCAGGTGATCTTTGAGTTGGGGGAGAGTGGTTCTGGACTAGCAACATTGTGTACTGTTCCAGACCACACCTTTCCATGGTCTGAAGGAGCAGACCTGGCAGGCCCAGACCCACTGATCAGGATCACGTACAACTGAGAAATTGTAAAAAGCAAATATTGTTTGCATTAGAATAGTTAAGTGTCACAATCTAGGTCCAAATCCACAAGCATTAGGCTTTTATTTACAGTTCTCTATTTTTGTTGTTGCTGCTTGCTTAAAATGCTCCTTACCCTGTAAAATTTGCTATGATGTACTTCCTTATGTTACACTGTTCCAAATTAGCTTACACAATCTCACTTTTTTAAAAATGAACAATGTGCTTAATTATATATTGGATCTTGTTCTGGCTTTGAGTGACACTGGAACTTTATTCCAACAAATACATACGAGACATCTATAGTAGTTGCCAAAATAAATTAGTTCACTCTTTAAATAATCACAAGAAGAATGAAGACCCTTTAGCTGCTGGAATCAGTCAACCAAACCCTGAAGAAACTTCCCAGTTCAGCTTTACTTAATTAAGTCACTGTCTTCACACATTAGAATTAAGAGGACGTTCTGGTTATAGGAATGTCATGCAGTCCATTTAGTCAGCTGTATTATTTTTAAAATATTTTAAAAATGACTGCATTTTGATTTGAAGAAAGCTGAATGACAACCTTTTATAATATACAAGGGAGAATAGGAGGGAGAGCTATTCCAGTTTATTTGCCGTTGAAAAGTAAAACTGAAGGGGGAAAAAAGCATCTGTATTTTCCACCCGATGTCAGAAAGGCCTGGCATGAAGGCTTTTGCCTTGTGACTGACATTTATACAACAGATGTGACATGTTTTGAGATGTGGCTGGGAATAATAATTCGTCTAAGCCTATAAATAGCCAACGTATGCTGGGTTAGGATGAAACAGATGACCTAACAGGAGACAAAATCTTGGCACTGCTAACTTGCTTGCAATGGACAAAGGCTGCCAACTAAATTCTAGCCAGCTGGTTGCCTCAAATTCTCTCCTGCTAAGTCTGAGCAATTTTGCATGGGTTCTGTGCCATATCCATTCACCTATCAATTGAAATTCCAAACAAAAACACATTTGGGGTGAGAACATATCACAGATGAAACGTCTGGTGGCTCACTAGACTAGGGAGAAAGCCAACAACACTTAGACACATATGAAACTGACTGCGTATCCATATCTTCACATTATTAAGCACAGAAACATAATTTGAAGGACTGAAAAACCACTGCCTCGGGGATTTAGTTAAATGGACCACTGGGCACTAGCTAAAAGGCTTTTGTTTTACCCTAGAAGCAAGGGTTGTTGTTTTTTCCGCCCTAAGAAAATGAAAAACATGAGATGAGAATACACTAAGCAGGGAAATTGCAAACAGCAGCTATTGGCACTCTTTCCAATTTGCCTGTTATGGAAGACACATTGTTGTCTCTATGTTTTACGTATATGCCTCACCACTGCCAGGTGATGGGATGAGGAAATATGAGCTACTCAAAGAGAGTCTGATGGTTTTTCAAGGCCCACCATGAGGTCACTATAATTGGAGCCTGTCCCAAATCATCCTTCCCTGTTGCAAAGCTTTGAAATGCTCAGTAGAACTCAGCCACCACTTCAAATGGTGGAGGGGAAGTTGGGTGGTGCAGGAAGGAGCATTAAGCATTGCTCTTTTCTTTTGTTCTTTTCCTTTTCTTTTTGGCCATTCTAGTCTACTCCATCAGTATAACCTCCACGTTCCATGTTTCCCTAAACCATATCACCACTCTTTGTACTTATGATTGCTGCACGAATATTGGAAATTTCAAATATTCTATTTGAATCTGATGAATTTCGACATTTGAACTCAAATACGGATTTTTTAATGATTTGAATGTGTAAATCGAGAGGCGTACTTTGGCCAGGGTCGCTCCTGTGCAGAGAGCCTCCTGAAGCAAGGTGCTGCCTTGCCCAGTCAGGAGGCGCACAGGACGCAGACGCGAAAGCATCTGGGACCCCGCAGCCAGAATCGGGCTGGCTGCGTTAAGGTAAGGAGGGGTTCGCAGTCGGTAACCCCAGGGTAGGCTGGGGGGGGGGGTTAGGTGAAGCTCCACCTGGCTCCAGAAGTGGTGATCTGCCCCTTCTGGGGCAAGGGCGAGCCCCGAAATCGGAGTCCCCCGGCTTGCCATGCTTGGCTCCAGAGGAGCCAATGATGTCGGGTCAGGGGAGGGCTCAGTTAGGGACCCTTTTCTCTGTGTTTACACGTCTGTTTCGGATGTGTTCTAACAGCGATAACACCCAGGAAACCAGTTTAAGGGCTGCTTAGCACCCATTAGAGACACATCAATGCAGAAGCGGCTTTCCCGATGTGTCTGTAATGGGTGCTGCTGTGTGGACGCGGTTTTCCCAATGTGTTCCTAATGGGTTCCGCTGTGTGGACGTGGTTTTCCCAATGTGGCCTTAATGGGTGTTAAAGGGTCAATGCGGAAGCACCCCATGAGTATTTAAGGTTTGCAGTATTTGGCAGCTGCCTTCAGAGGCATAGTTTATGATTCTTCACAGGGATGCAATCTGTAGACTTCTCTAGCCATGTACCCATAATGAGTTTACCGTTATGGTTTCTTTTGGTTTGATGTTCCTTTGCAGTTTACAAATTGCTATGGGATTTAGACCCTTAGGCTTCAGTGCCACCTCTCTTGGGGAATAGAGTAGAAAGGAAGCCAGGATGATAGGTTATCCTTAATTTGAATTTAAAATAATGACAGATAGTGGCTTTAATTTAATGATAATAAAGATCAAGTATAGTGTAGCCTTTTCAAAACAGAACAAGTTTCTCAAATTGCCTCTACCACTGCATTGGTTAAAATGGCAAGCTACATGTGGAATTTTCAGTCTTGATGCATAATTATGAATTCATGGTGCTTCCAAGCAGGAGGAAAAAGAGAGACGGAGAGAAGGAGAGTGAAAGAGCAATGCACACAAACAACCCTGTAATTGTCTACTGGATGTTGCCCATTTAGTTTCTATAATTACACAGGGAGTTGATTTGTCACAGTCCTTCTGCATCGTTGAGCTCGCACAGGGAGAAAGGCTTGTGTGGTCCAGTCAAAAGAAGATATTATCCAGGAAGGCATGACATCATCCTTATTCTTATTGCTGTTAACAAATTTTGACAGCTTTTAATGCAAGAAATGAAACAGAAAACAAGGGCAAAATGAAAAGCCCAGCAAAGAAGAGCCAGCAATGAAAGTCCTCTTGGTGTCAGGGTAGGGATATGTCACCACTGTCTTCTGAGCTCTCACAGCCCCACCCACCTCACAGGGTGTCTGTTGTGGGGAGAAGAACAGAAGGCTTGTCAGCCACTTTGAGTCCCCTTAAATGAGTGAGAAAAGCAGGGTAGAAAAGCCAACTCTCTTCTTCTTCTTCTTCTTCTTCTTCTTCTTCTTCTTCTTCTTCTTCTTCTCTGGCTGAATCCAGACAACAAGAGGCATTGTGAAATGTACTTCCCCTTGCCAGTTGCATGGAACAGTCCTGGACTTACCTCCATGTCGACTGATCCATTCCATAATGAGTTTGCTTTGGGTTATTGGAAGCTAATTAAGCACCCATCCACTTCTTTTTGTTATTTTTTAGGCACTTACCTGGCTTCCAGTAGCTACAAGTAGGGATGTGTACCAATATTTGAAATATTTGTTATTTGGACAAATTCGGTCATTCGTATACGAATCAAAATGTCCAGACATTTGTTTTTTAGTGTTCATATGAATACAATTTTTTTGAGTTATTTGTATGAATAATTCGGACATTCGTATGTGTACAGATATGTATGCACTGTATATTTATCTGTATGCATCTTGTGCCTGTCCGTATGCATCTGTATGGATATGTAAAGGATGAAAATGAGCTGCATACAGGATAAAAATGGGATGCGTACGGATACAGGGTTGAGTGCGCATTCTGGGCTGTTCCCATTTGCCTGACAATTAACTGGGCTCAACCTCAATATTGCTGTTCCCACTCACCACCCAAATCCCCAGCACAGAGAACAGGACCTTTTAATCTCCCCCACATAGTGCAAACCCTGTAAGCCTGCCCTAGTCGTGCAGCTCCCTTTCAGATTGGAGGTTCCCAGTAAGACAGCAAATGTGTGCTGAAGCAGGAGAGTGAAAGAACAGAGTGCAAGCAATTTCTCTCCCTTTCAGCTTGCATGGAGGGGCGGAAGAGAGAGGCTAGGCTAGAGGCTTGGCTTTTTCTCTGCTCTCCAACTTGATACAAATGTATCCCTTGTTAGCAGCTACTTAAATGTATCTCTCATAGGGGAAATCAAGCCTTTGCCTTTCTTGATCAGGGCTCTAGCATTGTGGGCATGGCAAGGCGAGGGGGGAGAACTTCCCAGCTGTGAAATCCAACCCACATCTGGGACAGGCCTTGGCCAGAAGGAGATCTCCACCTTAAATAGTCCAGGAGCGTTCCCATTTGGGGAGAAAGAA